>OX451739.1:612562967-613162967 GCA_948472305.1 Vicia faba | reverse complement strand
TTATGGATGCTTTCGTCTAGGAATGTAAATCCTTGACGGATGCCGGGAAGTCATATCCTGGGCTGATGTTGGAGAATAAGCTTTTGCTTCCGCTGGGGATGATAACCGCAAGAATACCAGTAGGAGAAGGTGACTCCGCTGAGGAATAAACTTGGCAAATGGAAGATTCTGCGGGGAGAAAAGATACCCTAACGACCATGCTGGGAAGCAATACTCTGTGGGAAGAGGGATGCCTTGCTGAGTGTTGGTAATAATTTGTTGGGGATACCCTTGTTGTATTGGAAGTATGAATAGACTTCGCTGGGGTAAGAAGACTTTGTCGACGACGCTCTTTCCGTGGCTTTTGGCTGAGGATAACCCAGTTATATCCTATTAAGGAAATAACTCTTTAAATCAAGCCGGACGACGCGTTCGTGTTCTGCGAGGGGATAAGCTTCCAGAATCTACTGGGGATAAGCTTACTGCTTGGGGAGATGGACTCCAATTTTTCTGAGGAAACTGGGTTGGACTCTTCTGGGGAGTTTTTGAACTGTAATTTTGTAAGTTGAAAGAGGGAACATATGTAGGGTTGCCTGCTGATGAGCTCGTGTAAAACCGCATCTGAAATGGAAAAGGAACCTGTGTAGGGTTACTTTGATGACGAGTTCGTGTTAAACTGTATCTGAAATGGAGAAGGAACCTGTGTAGGGTTACTTTGATGATGAGTTCGTGTAAAACTGCGTTCTTGGAAAGGGAGAACCTGTGTAGGGTGTCCGGGTGACGAGTCCATGTAAAACTGCATTTTGAATAGGGGGAACCGGTGTAGGGTTGCTTGGTGAGGTAAGTTCATGTAAAACTTCTTGATGAACCGGGGTGAGGTTATCTTGAACTAAATCCATGTAAGACTTCTGGAGGAACCGGGGTTAGGTTACCTTGGGGTAAATCCATGTGAGATTTCTTGACGAACCGGGGTAAGGTTACTTCGGGATAAGTTTGTGTAAAAACTTCTTGATGAACCGGGGTTAGGTCATCTTGAGATAAGTCCATGTAAGACTTCAGGAGGAACCGGGGTTAGGTTACTTGGATAAGTTCGTGTAAAAACTTTTTGATGAACCGGGGTTAGGTCATCTTGTGGAGGAGGAGTCTGGGTATGACTTTGTCTGAAGGTTGAGAAGAAACCGGTGTTGGGTTGCATGATTTTGATTAAGTGGATGATTGTCCTGTTTGGTCTCGGACGTTAGCCCACGATCTGGAATTCGTAAAGGTAGATGGTAATCATCCTTATGTTGATCTGCCCTTTGTACTTTGGTTGACAGAGCAGTTAGATTGCCTGGATAACTCATTACTGCCCCTGTTTCAGAGGTGAGGGAAGAGGATACCTGTGTGGGTGATTGACAAATCTTCGGGTAAACAAGTGACGAGATACCGAAACATAGTCGTACGCTTTGATCCCTAACTTTTGCCTGGACTGCCCTTTCGGGTTTTCAGTCCACCGGGATACCCATTTTTGCCCAAGCCGCCTTTTCAGGTTTTCGACTTGCCGGGTGTACAGTTTTTTATTTTCATCCCTTCATTTTGCCCGAACCCTTTTGGTTCGCCGGGAAGCCCTAATTTTTGCCTAGGTATGTCAACCTAGCGGGTCTTTGATTAGGCGCAGTATTTTTCGATTATGTCCACGCTCTCAGAATGTAGGGAGTTGCCCCTGTTGGGAAGTATTTTGCCATGCCCCAGATAATGGGCAATGTTCCTACTGTGCCCCTTGATTGGAGGTACTTCTGTTCACAAGGTGTTCATCGTGCGAATTTCCCTGCTGTTCAAACAAATAGTCATATGCAAACAAGGTTATTTTAAGAATGCAAAAGCCTATGTCTGTCTTGAATTTTGAAAATGCATTTTTTTGTAATACAGTGTGGTGTTAACTCAAGATTTTTCAGTAAACCTTCAGGAGTCAGGATACCTACGTAACAGTATGCTTTCGAACTAACCCATGCTTCAGCTAGGACTTTTAAGGGTTATAACGTGGCCTGGTTCACGGTTTGAGAAACAAAGGATAAAGGCTCGAATTATTTGTACCCACCCGCTCTTCGTGATGTTCTCCAAACCTAAACTCAGTTGATCATACGTTAGACCTTGTTTTGAGTCTTTGTTCTGATATTCCAATGATGGTTCAGATGTTGATGATTTCTTTTGAATAGGCAGTCATCTTTGCTTTTGTTGAGGGTTTGTGAGACCTCTTTCTTGATTTTTGTTTGTTATCCCTATTTTTTGCCTGAGCTGTTTCCTTTTTGGAATTACAGTCAGCGGGATGCCCCAGTTTCGTAAGTCCCCTTCGTAGGTTTTGACTTATTGGGCTTTTCATTTATGATTTTTGATAACGACTGCCTGTCTTTATGATTGTAGGGAACCATCACTGTCTTTTGTTTTGTAAGGACTTTTTGGTGCCATTCGTTATGCACTTGGATCAACTGAGAGAACTACCCTGTCCCAGGTTATGATTAAGGGTTTTGATTTTCGAAAATAAAAACTCCTACTTCTTTGGCTCTGATGGGTTGACGAGGGATTATCATCCTTATAACTCCAGTGTTTAGGGATTGAAACAATGCCTGTACCTCATCAGCGGGGTTTGTTCAAAAGCATACTGTAAAGATTGCAGTATCGTTTTCGTCATCCTCCCTCAAGAGGCTTAGAATTTTCAATTAAGAGCTGACCATTGCAAAATATGAAAGCAGTTTTAAGCATAGTAAATTAAATCAAGACAGACATGTGTAATGCATTCATGAAATAAAAGAGTTTAACATGATAATTGTTTATCTGAACAAGAAAAGAAAAATACAACTTGAATTCAAATGAACAAAAATCTCTCGATCCTAGCCATGTTTCGGCAATGGAGCAGTGATCACGTTGGGAGTCTCAGCAGGCTCGAACTCGATCTCTTTGGCGTCGATCATGTTCTGAATCTTGTACTTTAGTGCCCAACAGTCCTCAGTATCGTGCCCCGGGCTATCGGAATGATAAGCGCATCTGGCTTCTGGATTGTAGCTAGGAGAGGAGGTCTTAGGATTGGCAGGAGGGTTGATCACTGCGATCAGGTTCATCTTTAACATGTGTTGCAATGCTTGTGACCATGGCATGTTAATGTTGGTGAATTGCCTTTTAGGCCCGTCCGGCCTTTGTTGGTTTCCCCTTTGTGGTTGGCGGCGTGGTGCAGAACCAGAGATCATGACTGCCCCTGCATGTTGATCACGGCGACTCTTTTGACTGTATGCAGCATTAGATTCCTTCTTTCCCGTGTAAGGCTTTTTATGAATATCAGAAGGTGTGGCCTCTTGAATTTTCCCACTCCTGATACCAGCTTCGATTCTTTCCCTGGTCAGAATGAGGTCGGTAAACCCTGCAGATGAATTTCCAATGAGATGATTGAAGAACGGCCCGGATAAGGTCCCCAAGAACATATCAACGAGTTCCCTGTCAGTTAATGGAGGCTGTACCCTTCCAGCAAGGTCTCTCCATTTCTGTGCATATTCTTTGAAACCTTCGCCTGCACCTATAGACATTCCCTGAAGCTGAGTGCGTGTGGGAGCAAGGTCGGCATTGTACTGGTAATGCTTGTAGAAAGCAGTGGCTAAGTCCTCCCAGGTACGGATGTTGGCTCCATTCAGTTGATAGAACCACTCGAGCTGAGTCCCCGAAAGACTCTCTTGGAAGAAATGGATCCATAAGTTTTTGTCAGCTGTATAGGGTTGGATCCTCCTTGTATAAGCCCTGAGATGCAACTTAGGACAGGATGCCCCATCGTATTTAGCAAAGGCTGGTACCTTGAATTTGCGCGGGATCACTACCCCAGAAGACAGACCTAGATCCTCGAAGTCCAGGCCAGGCACCTTTTGTATCTCCATAGCACTGAGCCGGTCTTCCAACTGTTTGTATTTATCCTCAGCCGGAGGGTATTGTTCGTTGTTGAAATCTGTCTCGTTGTCGGAGACCACTGGACTAGGCACCTCCCTCTCATGGTGACTGCTTTCCCTCACAGATGGAGTAGTCCTCTCAGTTTCAGTCTGCGGTGTATTCCCAGATCTGCGCCTAGGGCTGAACAAAACAGTCCTCTTCTTCTTCTTGTCCTTCTTCAAGAGCAAAGCCTTCAGATCTTGCTGCCCCTGGGTCAAGTTCAGGATCAGCTCTTGGAACTGGGCATTCTGAGCCTGGAGGTCCTTGATGGTCTGCTCAGCTGATGATTCTGGATTCATGACGATCGGCTGAAATAAACAGCGGAGAAGGGTAAGCAACCTGTCAAAGGGACACCTGCAATGCAATGAGATGTATGACATGCATGTAATGTTCTCAAGGACCTCGCGGGGTAAACAGAGAAACTTGTTAGAGTTGGAGACTGGCAACTTGATTGAAGGAACTTCCATGTTGTAGAAAATCCTTCTTCAAGGGTCAAAGGCTCACCATATCCAGTGGGTCATAGCCCCTGACAACCTTGGCTAGAGGAAAATAAATCCTCTTTGCCCCTTGCTAGATGTTTGATTTATCATGACCTGCATCACAAGCCCTTGAGGTCCTTGAAATGGGTTAAGATGTATGCAATGGTATGCAATGGTATGATGTCATGCTATGCATGGGGTGATGTAGGTAAACCCTGTCATGAGTCCCAATTAAGGACTATAAACAGACCCTGCAAGAAATTCAGTATACTTTGTTATGAGTCCCAATTAAGGACTATAAACAAAACCTGCAAGAGATCTAGTAAACCCTGTTATGAGTCCTAGTTAAGGACTATAAACAACACCTGCAAGAAATTTGGTAAACCCTGTCATGAGTCCTAGTTAAGGACTATAAACAAGACCTGCAAGAAACTTAGTACCCTGTTATGAGTCCCAATTAAGGACTATAAACAAGACCTGCAAGAAACAAGTGTCAGGTAACAAGTACGCAAGTAGGCAAGTGCAAAGGCACACAAGTCACACAAGAGAAACCCTTAGGGTTTAGGCTAGCATGGGGTCTGGGTAGTACCCTCTTGAAGTTGGTGGGCTCAACCTGTCCTAATCAAAGTAACCGGGTTCTAAGGTTCCCAATATCACGGGATTGCTTTCATTGTTCATCGTTTCGATTTAGCCACTGAACTGGCGACCGAAATATTCCAGGAAAGCAACCCTCAATTGGGTGTAGTATCGAGTATCAACCAACCTCGGACTGCACCAAAGTCAGTTATCTCACTACCCTAAAGAGGCCAAGATAGTTCAATTAAGGTTCCTAAGGTCTGTTGATGCTTCACGACACCACGCGGAGGCCCCGTACTCTCCTTGACTGAACTCAAGGGTTACCGGTACACACCAAAGTGCCACATCAACGTAGCAGACTGTTTCAACCATGTCGGTATACCCCGCACAGTTCCCTCACAGCCTTGTTGCTACTTTCTAAGAAGGTATCCCCCAGATCCGGGTTAGGATCTATAGAACTCCCAAGCAACCCACAATAATAAAGCAAGCAAAGAAGACAATTGAAAACATAGTTATGACCTAGCCCTAAGGTACACCCCACTTTAAGTTCATCCCCAGCAGAGTCGCCAGTTCTGTGATCGGTGGATCTGGAACTGACTGTTTAACGCTGGTTCGCGAAATGTCGCGGAAGCAAGAGTCGCCACCGTCTTTTATTTTCTCCAAATGGAAAGGACAAAAGCACAGAAAAATTCCTTAAAGAGATTGCTCTCGGTTCGGGAGGTAGATTATAGAAAGGGAAGGTGTTAGCACCCTTTCTATCCATGGTTATCCATGGGCTCTTAGATACTTTCTCAATGTGTTTTCAAAATTGGTTTGTTTGCTTTTCAATGTGGGTTTTTAAAAAGTTTCTTTGAAAAATTTCAGTTCGACTCTTGTATCGGTCCTCAAGAGTGTTTGAAAAATTGCTTTCGAAAGCTTTTTGAAAAGGTGTCGGTGTGAAAAGTATTTTTGAATTTGTTTTGAATTTAGAGCAAGTATCCTTGAGAACCTACCTACCCTAAGGAATTCGTCTGTGTAGATGTCCTTTAAAGTAGTGCCATCCCACCATTGAGGGGTAGGTAGCACCACCGTTGGAGGTGTTCGGGTCAATTCGAGTTTAGGGACATGGTGATCACCAGAGCAATGGGAAGACACCTTAGAAGCTACCCTCATGCCAGGTTCCCGGATCATGAGGACTTACTAAGACATCCTCTACTCGACGATCACCTTTCGAAGGCAAGGCAACAGTGAGGCGTACCCTAGGGGTGGTGTGTGCGATTCGTGTGCCGTTTTCATTAATATTTGTCTTGTCATGTTCATTGTGATCTATGCTTGATTTTAATTGAGTCCATTCATTCTTTCATGCATGTTTGTTAACAGTTAAAAGTTGCGGGAAAATAAATCTACAACTATTACAAATGGCGCGGGTCCACATCGCCAAAATTAAACCGGACCCGATTTTACGGAAAATAAATAACGCAAAGTAAAAGTGCGAAAAGTAAAAATTGTTACAAGGCTTTGGGACATGTACATAATTATAATAAGCGACATAAAATAAATGTGCGAGATTAACAATTAAAAATATGGGCGTTGGACCTTTTTTGCAAAATTAAAATTAATAAGAAATAAAAATTAAAAAATTAAAAGAAAATGTTTTTTTAGTATTTTGTGTTTTTTAAGATTTAAAAGAAAAAGACTTTATTAGAATGAAAATTGAAATGTAAACCCTAATTCTAGTGTTTTTTAGATTTATTATGAAAAAAATATTAAGTTTTAACTAATTTAAACCTAAGTTAATTTATATGCATTTTTTAATTATGAAAAAAATAAATAAAATAAACATGATTATTGTAAAAAGGGAATTAAAAGGAATAAAATTAATTAAACCTATTTCTACATATTTTTGGATTTTTTATTAAAAGAATTAAAATTGCAACCTAATTAAAACTAAATATTTACATGCTAATTTATTTAGAAAAAATAATTAAAATAACATAAATATTATATTTTTTGCCTTTTCTGATTTTATGATGTTTTTCATATTTTGTAAAAATAATTATTAAATTAAAACAACAAAACAAGTAAAATGATAATTAAAAATATATATAAGAAAAATAAATAAAACTAGCAAACCAGGGTGGGGGTGTAGTCCCAATTTGGAGGTATGGATCAGGAAATTTTGGCCCAATTAAACATGGCCTTCTTTGACTTTTCGCTCGCCTGCTTCAGCGTTGACTAGCACTCGCTGTACCCCATGAATTCTGGCCTTTGAATTTGATTTGCTGGACGCGTGTATGGATGGATGATGAAGGTGTACGTTGTGCCTTGGCATTGGAAACGCATACGAATCCCTGTGGAAAAATAAGGTGAAGAATACACAGACCTGGGGTTCGAACCCAGGTCTTGGAGGTTGAAGCAACGAGATTCTGCCAGCTGAGCCACTGAACATATTTGTTATAAAATAAGCAAATAAATAATATAAAAACAACAACGCGTTAGCAAACTGAAGCGCGCGAAATTCAAAACCAGCGTATCACTTGTTGACACGATATCATCGTCCCCACTATCCTGAAACTTCAAACGCATAGGCAACGGTTTTCTGGGCGTGGCTTAAAGCTGGTTTCAAGAAAATAGCGATTAGGTCCCTAACACTCATAAATTGAGCGCGAGGGTTCCATTGCTTTCGTCTCAATGCACCGGTTTGAATGATGGTGGTTAGGGATCCCAATTTTTCCTCTCTTAGGAATCCCTAATTCGAGCTTCTGAAAACCCTAAAAAAGAAACATGGCAAAATCGCATCTAGTACAGAAAAAGGCAATTGAACATATTGGTTAGCTTCAAGAGATCATAGTGAACATGAATCAATAAAAAAAAAACGCTGTAAAAATGCTTAAATCATGATGCACGATTTTGAATTTTTCTTTATACAGTTCATGTCCAATATACCAATTCCTGGCGTTTGAGTGGATGTTAGGGATTGGCACACGTTCAGAGGTTGTCAAGGAAGCTATTGAACCAAGTTTGGAGCCTTGAATCGACCTCTAGAATGCTTTTCAGTTTTGAACTTTTTGATGAAAATTCCAAGTTTGCAATAGTATTTTCAGCGCAGCTTTTAGTCTCCAAGGCTTAGGGTTGTGATTCTGAATATGTAGCAAAGCTTTTAGGTCAACAAAATTGGATAAAATCCATGGCATTCAATGATTTTGCAAATTGATTTTCTTAAGATCTTTACATATCTTTTTCATGTGCATTTTGTATCAATTAGCTCAAATCAAACCAAAACTTGCCTAATTAGGATGTGCACGTGATATTGAGAGTAAAACATGCATGAAAAGATTTTTTAGGTCAAGTTTGATATTTTTCATGTATTTAAATAATTTAAATGAATTAATATTAATATAAATTCAAATAAATAAATAAAAAATGAGAAAATACTTCCCTTTGGGCCAAGTGGTCGTGCATAGGCTTGGAATGATGAATCATGGAAGAAAATAGGGCCCATTAGCAATTTTAGGTCATTTGAACCATTGTTGACTTTTCAAAATTCCCAAAAATTTCCCAACTTCCACAAGGCATAACTTGCTCAATTTTTAAGCTTTTCACATGTTCTTGGACATTTTGGAAAGGTCTTTGAGTCCTCTAACCAATTCCTTTGGTCCCATGTCATTTTGATTTACCAATCTCAAGTTATGGCCTTTGACTTAAAGTCCCTTTTTGTTGACTTTTGAAAATGACCTATAATGTTGAAATTGATAACCTTTTGTGAGAGCATTTCTTGGACTTGAAGTATGAAGATGAGTTGTATGAAATGTCTTTCTCTTCAAAATGAGCTTTGGATGGAATTTTTCTGATAATCCATGTGAAAGTTATGCCCTGGTCAATTTCAGTTGACTTTTTCAACTGTCCAAATATAGTAACTTTTGCATCTTTGATGATTTCTGAGCCAAACTTTGAGAATCATGATCAAGCATTGATCAAATGATGTTTGTGGCTTCAAAATGATATGTTGATCAAAAATTTGAACTTTTGACTGCCAAATGACCATTTTGCCCCTACAGTTGACTGTAGTGCAATCTAGGGTTTTGACTGTGCAATTTTGAGCTGAATGCCTTGAAACTTGATATGAGGATGCTTGACCACATTTGTAAGCATCTGAGGCTTGATTGGACCTTTGAAAACTTTCAATTCTTGATCAGAACCCAAACCCTAGTTTTGACTGTATAGGAGACAGTTGCACTGCACAACCCTTGGGGAATTTTGTGACTTGGCTTGGCAATTTCTTGAAGAATATGGGAGGGCAAATTTTGGGGTACAACAGGGAGGTAGATTTATAGAAAGGGAAGGTGTTAGCACCCTTTCTATCCATGGTTATCCATGGGCTCTTAGGTACTTGCTCATTGTGTTTTCAAAAGTGTTTGCTTTTCAATTGTGAGTGGGTTTGAAAAAAGTTTCGTTTAAAGATTTCAGATCAACTCTTGTATCAGTCCTCAAGAGTGTTTGAAAAATTGTTTTGAAAGCTTTTTGAAAAGTGTCGGTGTGAAAAGAGTTTTTGATTTTTTTTGAATTAGAGCAAGTATCTATGAGTCATCCACCTACCCTAAGGAATTAGGCTGCGTAAATGTCCTTAAGGTAGTGTCATCCCACCATTGAGAGATAGGTAGCACCACCGTTGGAGGTGTTCGGGTCAATTCGTGTGTAGGGACAGTGTGGTCACCAGAGCAACAGTAAGACACCTTAGAAGCTACCCTTATGCCATTGATCTTTTTTATTCCGAGGCAACCGTTTCGAGGCAACTGTTCCGAGGCAACCGTTTCGAGGCAACTTGTTTCGAGGCAACTAGATCAATGGACATAAGGACTTACTAAGACGTCCTATACTCGAAGACCACGTTTCGAGGGGCAAGGCAACAGTGAGGCGTACCCTAAGAGTGGTGTGTGAATTTGTGTGTTGTTTTCATGTTAATATTTGTCTTTGATCATGCATTTGGTGAGCTACGCATTGCTTTTAATTTAGGCCATTCATTCTTTCATGCAATTAGAATTTTAAAAAGTGCGGAAATTTAAATGTGAAAAGATAAATCCTACGCTATTACAAGGCGCGGGTCTATACATCGCCAAATTAACAAAGACCCGTTTTGAATAAAAATACGGAAAATAAATAAATTCCTAATTACTATTACAAGGCTTGAGCAATTACATAATATTTGGAAGAAAATAAATAAGAATAAGTGCGCGAAAAGAAATTAGAATCGAGTGCTCGAGGGCGTTGGACCCTTTAAAGAAATTAAATGAAATTAAAAATTAATTAATTATTTAATAAAGAAAAGAAGTTATTTTTTATGGTTTTTGGTATTTATGAAATAAAGAAAATTAAAATTAAAAGAAACCCTAATTCTAAATATTTTTAATTATTAAAGAAAAAGATTAAAGTTTTAACCTAATTTACTCTAGTTAATTAATTACATGGGTATTTACAAAATAATTAATAATTAATAATAATAATAAGAAGAAGAAATTATTTATTACAAAAAAATGATGGAAAGTTAAACCCTAGTTTCTAAATATTTTAGTTTGTTAAGAAAAAAGATTTAAGTTTTAAAACCTAATTTAATCTAATTAATTATTTAAAGTTTATTTACAAAATAATGGTAATGAAATTAATACTAATAAATAAATATTTTTGATTTTTTATGTTTATTACTGTGAAAATTAATTTATGGAATTTAAAGAAAATAATTAAAAATAATTAAAAGAATAAAAAGGAAAAATAAATAAAAACTAAAAATTGAACAAACCATGGGGGGTGTCTGACCCTTTTGGAGGTTAATTGTGAGAAATCTGGCCCAAGAATAAAGCCCTTTTTTGACTTTCAGGAATTATGTGTGGAAGGGTTGACTGGTGTGTATGGCAGTCTCCACGTTCTGACCTTTGGATGAGATTTCCTGGGCGCGTGGCAAGCAAGCAGGTGAGGATGCATGATGGTCTTTGGATGCAGTGCTACGCTGGAACACCTTTTGACAAAAATTATTAAGTGTTTGGGGGGACCTGGGAATCGAACCCAGGTCCCAATACCTGCAAGACAGCTCATCAACCATCCAGGCTAGCGCGTTTCTTTGTAACATTAATGGAACATAAACAATATAATAGAAAAAGTAACCATGCTGAAACAAAATAAAAAAAACGCGCTAATATTTAAACTGACCAACCATGCCTGGACACGCTAGCATCTTCTTCGTCTTCGTCCCTGTAACATAATCAAATAGCGGGGGTTTTAAACCCCCACTAAACAAGCCCAGGAAAAATAACGATTAGCGCATAAGCAAATATAAAAAAGGCGTGAGGTGTGGATTTGCTTCGTTTGGATGTCACGAATCCATTGGCATAGGTTTGGTTGTCCAATTTTTCCAGATGTGAAAACCCCTAAATCAAAGCTTCTGAAACCCTAGAGGACGTTAATGGTGGATTCTTATTTAGGCAGCCATACTTCAATTGAGTAGTACCATTAGCTTCAGAATGTCATTGTTAGTATAAATCAACAGTTAAAATGCATGAACAATGCCTGGAAATTAAAACACGATAATTGAAAAGTTCATGAAAAGTGCAACGTGGTTCTACCAATTCTTGAGGTCAGGAGATGTGTTCTGGATTGCAACACGTTCCTTGATGGTCCAGCAATGTTTTGGAATCCTTTTGGAACCTTGAAACGAGCTCTAGGTATCAAAACAGTTTTCAACTTTTTGTCAAAAAAATGCAATGTTGTTCTCCCTTTTCTGCGCAGCTTCCGTGTCCATGAGCATTAGGTCTAGTCTTGTATATGTAACTGAATAGAATTAGGTTAAAAAACTAGCCCATAATCCATGCATTGATGATTTGGAGATTTGATTTTCAATGAGATCAATTTCAATCTTTTTGCCATGAAACTATTGCCAATCATGAGAGATATTGCCTTTTTGAATGTGAAACGAAATCCTTAGCACATAATGAATGAATTCTCTGCACAAAAAGATTTGAAAGATATTATTTGATATTTTTTCATATTTATATTTAATTAAGTGAATTAATAATAATAACAATTCAAATAATTAATCAAAAATAAGAAAATACATCCCTTTGAGGTCAATGGGTCGTGCATAGCCTTTGGGTAATGATTCATGAAAGAAATTGAGGCCCATTAGCAATTTTGAGGCATTTGAAGCAAAGTTGACTTTTCAAAATTCCCAAAAATTTCCCAACTTCTACAAGGCATATCTTGCTCAATTTTTAAGCTTTAATCATGTTCTTGGACATTTTGGAAAGGTCTTGAAGTCCTATAACCAATGTCTTTGGTCCCATGTCATTTTTATTTACCAATCTCAAGTTATGGTCTTTGACTTAAAGTGCCTTTTTGTTGACTTTTGAAAATGACCTATAATGTTGAAATTGATAACTTTTTGTGAGAGCATTTCTTAGATTTGGAGTGTGAAGAAGAGTTGTAGGAAATGTCATTCTCTTCAAAATGAGATTTGGATGGAATTTTTCTGATAAACCATGAAGAAGTTATGCCCTGGTCAATTTGCAGTTGACTTTTTCAGCTGTCCAAAAATAAAAACTTTTGCATCTTGAGACTTTTTGAGCCATGCCTTGAGAATCATGATCAAGAATTGATCAAATGATGTTTGTGGCTTCAAAATAAGATGTTGACCAAAAAATTTGACTTTTGACTGTCAAATGACCATTTTGCCCCTGCAGTTGACTGTGAAGCATTTAGGGTTTTTGACTGTGCAATTTGACGCTGTGAGTCTTGAAACTTGGCCTATGGATGCTTGACAATGTATATAGGCATGTGGGACTTGTTTGGACCCTTGAAAACTTCAATTTCTTTGCAAGAACCAAAGCCCTAATTTTGACTGTGTTAGGAGGCAATTGGACTGTGCAACCCTTGGGAGATTTTGAACCTTGATCTTGGCAAATCTTGAAGAATATGGGAGGGAAAATTTTGGGGTACAACAGTTGCCCCTGTTCAATCTTCTTAAACCTGAGGATGTAGATTGGCTGTCGTGCCTTTCGTAATCCGAAGGTGGAAGATGACTGAACACTAGAGTGCCCAGAAATTTGCGCTCACATGTTAGAATGTTAGCAGTGAGATGGTGGGAATGGGCTTACAGATGCCATTTGGAGACTGATGGATAGGAGAGATGGGCTTATAGATGCCATCGGGAGGTGTGATAGTACCTTGTCGGGAATGAGCTTATAGATGCCATTTGGAGATTGTTGGTATATGGATGGGCTTATAGATGCCATCGGGAGGTTGTCGATCACGTAAAAGATTCCTTAGTGAGAACTTGCGTACCTGAGAAAGAAAGAAAATACCTGGCCTGTTACAGGAGTTGGCCTTCAAACTCTTTGCGTAGATGTGCCCTGGCTGGATACAGGTATCGAATCTTTAAACTCTTCAGACGTGCCCTGGCGAGATACAGGAATCGAGTCTGGTAATATTAGTCGTCAACAGATACACCCTGGCAAGATACAGGAATCGGATCCTCAAACTCTTCAGACGTGCCCTGGCAAGATACAGGAATCGAGTCTGGTACTGTTAGTCGTCAACAGATACACCCTGGCAAGATACAGGAATCGGATCCTCAAACTCTTCAGACGTGCCCTGGCGAGATACAGGAATCGAGTCTGGTAATGTTGGTCGTCAACAGATACACCCTGGCAAGATACAGGAATCGGATATTCGAACCCTTCAGACGTGCCCTGGCAAGATACAGGAATCGAGTCTGGTACTGTTAGTCGTCAACGGATACACCCTGGCAAGATACAGGAATCGGATCCTCAAACTCTTCAGACGTGCCCTGGCAAGATACAGGAATCGAGTCTGATAATGTTGGTCGTCAACAGATACACCCTGGCAAGATACAGGAATCGGATCTTCAAACCCTTCAGACGTGCCCTGGCAAGATACAGGAATCGAGTCTGGTAATGTTGTTCGTCAACAGATACACCCTGGCAAGATACAGGAATCGGATCTTCAAACCCTTCAGACGTGCCCTGGCGAGATACAGGAATCGAGTCTGGTAATGTTAGTCGTCAACGGATACACCCTGGCAAGGTACAGGAATCGGATCCTCAAACTCTTCAGACGTGCCCTGGCAAGATACAGGAATCGGGTCTGGTAATGTTGGTCGTCAACAGATACACCCTGGCAAGATAGAGGAATCGGATCTTTAGTTGCGACCGTTGATAGCAATTATCTTTGTATTAACCTTTGTCCTGAAAAGACAAAACGTTAGTTGTATGCGATGTCATGATGTATGACATGCGTGATGAGATTGTATATTCATGATGCGTATATGCATGCTATAATGTATGGAAACGCGATGTTTATGAATGTATGTTTTCGTCTTAGGGAAATAAATCCTTGACGGATGCCGGGAAGTTAAATCCTGGGCTGATGTGAATAACATTCTTTGTTTCCACTGGGGAGTGATGGTTGCAAGAATACCGGTAGGAGAAGATGACTCTGTTGGGGAATAAACTTGGCGTATAGATTACTCTGCGGGGAGTGAACTCTGTGGGGAAAGAGAGGTTTTTTGCTGAGATATTGATGATAACTCCGCTGGGGATACCATTGATGTATTTATTGGAAGAATTGATGAACTCCGCTGGGGATAGGAAGACTTCGTCGGGGATGATCTTTCCGTGGTTTATTGGCTGAGGATAACCCAGTTATATCCTGGTGGGGAAATAACCTTCTAAATAAGGCCGGGGGAGCACTCGTGCTCTGCAGGGGATAAACTTCCAGAATCTACTGGGGATAAGCTTCCTGCTGGGGAGATTGATTTAACTTTCTTGGGGGAACTTTTCAGATTGCACTCTCCTGGGGAAATCCTTTGAGGTTGCACTGGGGAATTTTTGAACTGTACGGGGGAAGCGGCCCCACTGAATGTCTGGTATACTGCCGGGGAACAATCTTAGACCAAGACTGCCGGGGATGCTTGTTAAGAATGTCTGTGTACTCCGCTGAGGAATGTTGATATCTGTTGGAAGATACCCAACTTCCTTAAGGCTGACAGGATAACTCTGCTTGGGGAGAGTGCATTGACTTGCTGGGTCACTCTCTGGGGAACTAAGATATCTTGGTTATGTTCTTCAGCTGAACTTACCTTGGTACCTTGGTGGACAGAGCAATTAGATCGCTTGGACAACTCATTATTGCCCCTGTTTCTAATGTTACCTGTAATTAATCCTTTGTTTCGTATGCAAATATTTATGAGTTAGCAATTAGCGTCAAATGCATATATCACAAATTAAACCTTGGACGTTCTTCGCAAAACAAAACAGAAAAAGGAAAAACAATTGGCAATTGGTCTGAAAATGATTTTGTATTGATTTTTGAATTTGCCTGTAAAGAGGCGTTTATGTACAAGAGGCTGACGTCCTAGTAAGAGAACGCCGCCGAACAACAGAGTTTATACAATTTGTGAAAAGGGAAAAAAAACAGCTATGTGAAAAGAATAATCCCACTGGGTTTCAACTCTGCTATCGCCTTTATATCTTCGAGCGTCTCATCACTTTGCTGCTCAGTTGACGATGAAGCTGATTGATCGACGTCGTCTGAACCTGACAGTTGATACTAGATTTTGGATGCAAGGTGATCCAATGAGACATAGTATTACGCTTTATCCCTAACTTTTGCCTGGACCGCCCTTTCGGGTTTTCAGTCCACCGGGATACCCATTTTTGCCCAAGCCGCCTTTTCAGGTTTTCGACTTGCCGGGTGTACAGATTTTTTAATTTCATCCCTCATTTTGCCCGAACCCTTTTGGTTCGCCGGGAAGCCCTAATTTTTGCCTAGGTATGTCAACCTAGCGGGTCTTTTATCATGCGTAGTATCTTTTTACTATGTCTGCATTGGCGGGGTGAGGAAGGTCGTCACCATCCATGGTAGTTAGGATCATGGCTCCGCCTGAGAACACATGTTTAACCACAAATGGCCCTTCGTACGTAGGGGTCCATTTGCCCCTGGGATCACTCTGAGGAAGAATGATGCGCTTGATTACCAGATCCCCAACTTGATACTCTTATGGTCTGACCTTCTTGTTAAATGCCCTAATCATCCGTTTTTGATACGTCTGACCATGACATATAGCAGTAAGTCTCTTTTCGTCAATTAGATTTAACTGATCAAGTCGTGTCTGGATCCAATCATCTTCGCTCAGATCTGCATCCTTCATTATCCGGAGAGAGGGTATCTGCACTTCAATCGGTAGGACTGCCTCCATGCCGTAGACCAAGGAAAAAGGAGTTGCCCCGGTTGACGTTCTTGCTGAGGTACGATACCCATGGAGAGCAAACGGTAACATCTCGTGCCAATCTTTGTAAGTCACTGTCATCTTCTGCACAATTTTCTTGATATTCTTATTCGCTGCTTCTACAGCCCCATTCATCTTCGGTCGGTAAGGAGAAGAGTTGTGGTGCTGTATCTTGAATTGCTCGCAGAGCTCAGTGATCATCTTGTTATTGAGATTGGTACCATTGTCCGTAATGATCCTTTCTGGGACGTCGTATCGACAGATCAGATTGTGCCGAATGAACCGTGCCACAACGTTCTTGGTTACTGTAGCATAAGAAGCTGCTTCAACCCACTTTGTAAAATAATCAATCGCCACCAGGATGAAGCGGTGCCCATTGGATGCCGTAGGTTTAATCTCTCCGATCATATATATGCCCCACATTGCGAAAGGCCAAGGTGCAGTCAAGCCATTCAGAGGAACCGGAGGAACGTGCACCTTATCTGCATAAATCTGGCAATTGTGACATGTCCAGGAATGTTGGTAACAGTCAGCTTCCATTGTGGACCAGAAATATCCTGCCCGAAGGATTTTCTTTGCCATGGTGTGTCCACTGGAATGTGTTCCGAATGTACCTTCAT
Organism: Vicia faba; assembly: GCA_948472305.1. Lineage (NCBI taxonomy): Eukaryota > Viridiplantae > Streptophyta > Magnoliopsida > Fabales > Fabaceae > Vicia > Vicia faba. The sequence goes on along the minus strand of OX451739.1, from coordinate 613,146,096 downwards.
GTAGCTCTGCCATGATCCTTTCTGCTTCAGTTTTATCCACACAACGCAGTAAAGTCGAATCATGGTTTCGCTTGTATAGAATGTTGTTGCTGAGGAAGAATTTTGCTGCGAACCTTCTCAGAAACTTCTTGTCATTGATGGATGCGCCTTCAGGGTATTCTTGGGCTTCCAGATACCTCTTCACCTCATGATACCAGGGTTTTTCAGTTACTGTCTCAGTCTCAAGATCACAACAATATGACGGTTCGTCCAACTTCCAGATAATGATCCGGGGAGCCTCATTGTCCCATTTGACTTTGAACATGGAAGACATCGTAGCTAACGCGTCCGCCAGCTGATTCTCCTCTCTTGGGAAATGTTCAAAAGTTATCTCTGTGAAATGGGGGATCAATGTCAACACACATTCTCTGTAAGGAATAAGATTCAGATGTTTCGTATCCCACTCGCCTTTGATCTGATTGATCACGAGAGCGGAATCTCCGAAGACACTCAGAAACTTGATCCTTAAGTCAATCGCAGCTTGAAGACCCATGATACACGCCTCATACTCCGCCATGTTGTTGGTGCAGTTGAAACATAGCCGGGCAGTGAGTGGAGTATGAGTGCCTTGAGGGGATATGATCACAGCGCCGATGCCGTTACCTAAAGCGTTGGAGGCTCTGTCAAAGTGCATAGACCATCGGGATCCTTCCTCAGGTCCTTCATCCGGTCCAGGTACTTCACAATCAGTCACTATCATGATGCTCTCGTCTGGAAACTCAAAGTTCATTGACTGATAGTCGTCTACTGTCTGATGTGCCAAGTGGTCTGCCAATACACTTCCTTTGATAGCTTTCTGGGCCGTGTACTGGATGTCGTATTCTGTCAAGATCATTTGCCATCTTGCTATTCTCCCAGACAGAGAAGGCTTTTCGAATATGTACTTTATTGGATCCATCTTTGAAATCAACAAGGTAGTGTGAGTCAGCATATACTGTCTCAGCCGGCGAGCAGCCCATACCAAAGCGCAACAAGTTTTCTCGAGCAGTGAGTATCGGGTCTCACAGTCGGTAAACTTTTTGCTAAGGTAATAAATGGCGTGCTCTTTTCGGCCAGACTTGTCATGCTGCCCCAGCACACACCCCATTGAGCTGTCAAGTACTGTCAGGTATAGTATTAGAGGTCTCCCTTCAACCGGTGGCATAAGGATGGGTGGTTCTTGGAGATACTCTTTGATTCTGTCAAAAGCGGCCTGACATTCATCATTCCAACGTACTACCTGATCTTTCTTCAGCAGCTTGAAGATTGGTTCACAAGTAGCAGTTAGGTGCGAGATGAATCGGGCGATGTAGTTCAGACGTCCTAGAAAGCCTCTGACTTCTTTCTCTGTCTTCGGAACTGGCATCTCTTGTATGGCTTTATCCTTGGCAGGGTCCACTTGAATACCCTTGTCACTCACGACGAAGCCTAGCAACTTTCCAGATCTCACCCCAAAGGTGCACTTGTTCGGGTTCAATCTCAACTTGTACAACTTCAGACGGTCAAACAGCTTTTGCAGATGGTCAAGGTGTTCCTCCTCAGTTTGGGACCTTGCAATCATGTCGTCGACATATACTTCGATTTCATGATGGATCATGTCATGAAACAAAGCAACCATGGCACGTTGGTAGGTTGCCCCAGCATTTTTCAACCCGAACGGCATGACCTTGTAGCAGAAGGTGCCCCACTGAGTAACAAAGGTAGTCTTCTCCATATCTTCAGGAGCCATTTTAATCTGATTATAACCTGAAAAACCATCTATGAAGGAGAACACCTTGTGCCGAGCAGTATTGTCAACCAGAACGTCGATGTGAGGTAGAGGGAAATCATCCTTGGGGCTCGCCCTGTTCAGATCCCTGTAATCAACACACATTCTAACCTTACCATCTTTCTTCGGTACCGGAACCACGTTGGCAACCCACTGAGGGTAAGAAGTCACCGCTAGAAAACCGGCATCAAACTGTTTCATAACCTCAGCTTTGATCTTCTTAGACATCTTTGGACGCATACGGCGGACCTTTTGCTTAACCGGAGGGCATTCTTCCTTGGTAGGCAAGTGATGGACCACAATTTCGGTATCCAACCCAGGCATGTCTTCGTAGGACCAGGCGAAGATTTCCATATAATCATGTAACATCTGAATCAACCGTTGTTTTACGCTGAGCTCCAGATTATCACCAATCTTGACTTCCTTTCTATCTGTCTCAGTACCCAGATTTATCGCTTCCACTGGCTTTTCATGTGGTTGAATTTCCCTCTCTTCCTGGAGTAACAGTCTTGCAAACTCGCCAGGCACTTCGCAATCATCTTCACCTTCGTCTTCGGCTAAGTTGATCGGATTTTCGAAGTCATAACTGGCAGTAGCAGAGTCGTTATCAGTGAGATCCAGAGTGGATTGAAACCTGTATGGGTGAGTGTGTGTAAATATAGTTGTTTTGCAATATATAAAGAAAGAAAGAAAGAAAGAAAGGGAGCACAAGATTTGAAATGCGAAAAACGTCCAATATCTTTATTCATGATATGTGTAAATGATAGTTAATAAGCCCTCACAAATGAAGCCACGGTGCCCCGGGTAAGACACCGGGCCATAAAGTTTCAGTTTATTGTTTATTACAAATAACGAAAACAAAGGAATTCATTACTGCGTAACAAAAGTAACAGGTATGTGATCTTTTGCGGTCCAATTGGTCAGTCCACCGTCGGTCGTCGGGTAAATCCAGCTATCGAACTTTGATTCTTCCACTTCGTCTTCATCCCCAATAGCATTCACTCCTGGATTGATGATGAGCACAGGAGGTCTTCCAATCCTTGCCTTGCGTGGTTCTACCAATTCTTGAGGTTAGGAGATGTGTTCTGGATTCCAACACGTTCCTTGATGGTCCAGCAATGTTTTGGAATCCTTTTGGAGCCTTGAAACGAGCTCTAGGTATCAAAACAGTTTTCAACTTTTTGTCAAAAAAATGCAATGTTGTTCTCCCTTTTCTGTGCAGCTTCCGTGTCCATGAGCATTAGGTCTAGTCTTGTATATGTAACTGAATAGAATTAGGTTAAAAAACCAACCCATAATCCATGCATTGATGATTTGGAGATTTGATTTTCAATGAGATCAATTTCAATCTTTTTGCCATGAAACTATTGCCAATCATGAGAGATATTGCCTTTTTGAATGTGAAACGAAATCCTTAGCACATAATGAATGAATTCTCTGCACAAAAAGATTTGAAAGATATTATTTGATATTTTTTCATATTTATATTTAATTAAGTGAATTAATAATAATAACAATTCAAATAATTAATCAAAAATAAGAAAATACATCCCTTTGAGGTCAATGGGGCGTGCATAGCCTTTGGGTAATGATTCATGAAACAAATTGAGGCCCATTAGCAATTTTGAGGCATTTGAAGCAAAGTTGACTTTTCAAAATTCCCAAATATTTCCCAACTTCTACAAGGCATATCTTGCTCAATTTTAAAGCTTTGATCATGTTCTTGGACATTTTGGAAAGTTATTGAAGTCCTATAACCAATGTCTTTGGTCCCATGTCATTTTGATTTACCAAGCTCAAGTTATGGTCTTTGACTTAAAGTGCCTTTTTGTTGACTTTTGAAAATGACCTATAATGTTGAAATTGATAACTTTTTGTGAGAGCATTTCTTGGACTTGGAGTGTGAAGAAGAGTTGTAGGAAATGTAATTCTCTTCAAAATGAGATTTGGATGGAATTTTTCTGATAAACCATGAAGAAGTTATGCCCTGGTCAATTTGCAGTTGACTTTTTCAGCTGTCCAAAAATAGAAACTTTTGCATCTTGAGACTTTTTGAGCCATGCCTTGAGAATCATGATCAAGAATTTATCAAATGATGTTTGTGGCTTCAAAATAAGATGTTGACCAAAAATTTTGACTTTTGACTGTCAAATGACCATTTTGCCCCTGCAGTTAACTGTGAAGCATTTAGGGTTTTTGACTGTGCAATTTGATGTTGTGAGTCTTGAAACTTGGCCTGTGGATGCTTGACAATGTATATAGGCATGTGGGACTTGTTTGGACCCTTGAAAACTTCAATTTCTTTGCAAGAACCAAAGCCCTAATTTTGACTGTGTTAGGAGGCAATTGGACTGTGCAACCCTTGGGAGATTTTGAACCTTGATCTTGGCAAATCTTGAAGAATATGGGAGGGCAAATTTTGGGGTACAACACTCTCCATAGAGTCTCCTTAAACAAGCCAGTATTCCCCAGCGGAGTTTCTCCTCAAGCAACAGAACGGGAATTCCCAGCGGAAACAGTCTAAACAAAGTTGAAGATACGCCTACTCTCCAATAACAGTTCAAGTCTCAGCCTCCCAAGGCTCCCCAACATGTTGTCAAAGATTTATTTTCCTAGACAAAGACACGATGTAATAAACGAATCACATTCATAAACCATAACGCATACATGACAAATGCATACAGCATAATCTCATTTATTTTGAGAACATCGTTGTGCCATGTGAACATCTATATGCAACTAATATTTTTCCTTGCAGGAAAATCAACAGGAAAAAGAAACCTACCGTTTCAGTATAAATCAACCAAAAGATTTATCATGATACCACCCATCATCCCTCCAAATGGCATCTTTAAGCCCATTCCCTACACAGTCAGCTAACATATCATCGAGTGCAAATTTCTGGGCACATTAGTGTTCAATCATCTTCCACCTTCAAGTCACGGATGGCAGGCTTGCCAATATAACTCTTCAGGTTTAAGAAGATTGAACATGGGCAATTGTTGTACCCCAAAATTTACCAAGGCCTTTCTCACAAGGATTCTCAAGGTTCAAGCTTGCACAAGTATATTGGGATTTTTCATTACCAAGATTAAAAGGAAACTGTCAAAAAGGGAGAAAACTGATAAAAATAATATTTAGACAAAATTTGGAGAAAAAGAAGTGTTCTTCAATTCAGCTCCTTCAATTGGCCTTTTGGCCTCTTTCGATGCAAGTTTGGCTTACATCCTTCGATTTGGCGTGGGCCTCTGGCACGTTGGTTTGGATTCACAAGGCACAAATCCCCCTATAGTCTCCTTTGATTCCAAGGCAAAAGACCTCCTTTTAGCATCCTTCGATATGCACTTTTTACCTCCTATATGCCTCTTTCGAATATGGACATTTTGACCTCCTACATGCACCTTTCGTTTGGACATGTGGTTCCTTCAGTACAAGCTACTGGTCACACCTTTCATTTGGGAATGTGGTTCCTTCAGTACAAGCTACTGGTCACACCTTTCGTTTTGGCATGTTGGTTCCCTTCATGCAACTTTCGTTCGAACGTAGATGTTTTGCATGTTGGCATGAAGTCACAAGGAAAAAAGCCTCCTATAGCCTCCTTCGATTCCAAGGCAAAAGGCCTCCTTTTGGCATCCTTCAATTTCACATTTAAACTTCCTTCATGCATCTTTCGTTTGGCTTTGTGGCCTCCTTCGAATGAAAGTTGGGGTTACTACTTCCTTTGGGCAGGAAATCTCCTTCGATGCAAGTTTAATCCATAAGCTTCGTTTGGGCATTTTGCTCCCTTCGAAGCAATCTTCTTTAATACATTTCTAGAACTCTTCGACACAAGTGGAAAATAGGATTTTGAAAGAACACTGATCAAATCTATAGGCCATGCTACATGATCTTACTTTACAGGCCTTAATGCTTGTATTTCACTCCATAATTAATTGCTTACATTTTGGATTAAGTTATTATCCAGGTGATTAAGCCTTTGTCCAGAAGTTTTTTATGAAAGTGAACTTGCTAGTACAAATTATGTCCTAAGCCCATGCTTTGCTTGAATCCTGTTTGTACTTCACCATAAGTCAAGGAAGTCAGCCCCTTTTAACCAACAACTTTAGTACTTTACCTTGGGATCTTGGAAAATCTGAAATAGCTTAATATTCACGTTTCAGCCAAGCCACATTTTTGTTTAAACTCCCAAACCTTTTATCTATAAATAGAGAAACCATTGACAAAGAAAAGGGGCCAGATTTTTGTTAGAGAAAAAAATCATAAAAATCCTCAAGCACTCAAACTCTCCAATATTCTCAAACTCTCCAATATTCTCAAACACCTCCCAACATTCTTTTTCAAACACTTCTATACACTAAGAAAAAACCTTCGATTCACCCTCCAAGTGACCATCAAACCAACGTTCGACCCACTACCCCAGCTACCATAAAGTAGGCCTTTGAGTTACCCCATCACTTGTTATAAAAAACCTTTCGATCCACTCACACGACCCCTTTCGACCCAGTCACTGATTTCACAAAGTAGCAACAGGACTAGCCTCATGAAGGTCCCAACGAACTCCCATTTTCCGTCAAAGAAAGCACTTGCATCTCCCTTTGACTTAAGGGATTCAAGAGGTAAGTTTCTTTCAAACTTAAGTCTATTATATTTTAATATCATGTGCACATGTCAATAAAAAAAATATAGACATCTCTGGACCATGTTTTAGCTTTCAATTTTGACTGCCTACATGCTGAAAACTCAACCTTAGTTAGTTATGCTTTGTACTTTGAGACCCATCCGTTTTTTTTTGTGCGAACCCCTAGACTGTAGTTATGTTTTGATATTGCATTTTTAGAATTTAAGACAGGTTGTTATACCCTTCGATTGGCTAGCTGCACAAGCCTTTCGAATCATAATTTGAGGGCCCAATATGCTTACAAAGAGTCAGCAAGGAGTCTGGGGCGAAGCATGAGCTTTATTGCTCCTAGGCCTCAAACAAAGGCCATAACCTTGTTGTCTCCAGGCCACAACCTTGCTATCTCCAAGTCTCAAGCGAAAGGCAGAACTATGCTGGATTCCAGGCCCAGACAAAAGGCGTGACTATCCTGATTCTAACCCCCAGTTGAAGGAGACAGAGAGGCAAATCGAAGGGCATGACTCCTCTGACTTCAGAAACCAAATCGAAGGAAGCCATAAAATTAAGAATCGAAGGGCCTTTCTACCTGAATCGAAAAAATCATTTTTCTTGCTTTTATTTTATTTTTGCCTTTATATTTCTATGCAATTCAATATGGTTGTAATAGTGTAGGATTTTTATCTTCTTGCATTTTATTATTTTTGTATAAATGCTAGTAACTAGGATGTATGGCAAGATAAAAACAATAACTAGACAATCCATAATCAAAGACTAAATGCATGCAAATCAAACACACTATTCACACATGCACCCCTAGGGTTAACTCCACTTGTTGCCTAAAAATGGTCATGTTATGGATGTGAGACGTCTTAGCAAAAACAACAAAAAATACAAAGATCATAGTCCCTTGATGACGCTTCAAATGTTGCCTTTTAATTGATCTTAGTCCCTCAAGAAAAATGCTAAGATATCTCACAACATTGCTATCATGACTATACGATGACCCACGCCCGTCCCTTCACATCCAATGATGGAGTTTCTTACCAAATCAATGGCAAGATAGCAACATCTAAAGGAGGAGGAAAAGAACACTAAATACCTTTGAGTAGGTAGGTTGCTCCTAGTTGCTCGCTTGCTCACAAAAAAAATTATACACCAACACTTTCATTTTGAAACAATTTCAAAAGACAACACTTTGTGCATTCTTATAGAACCGAGAACCATTATAAAGACACCCTTTTCAAAATCACTTTCAAAAACACATAAAATAAACACTTCTTTGAACTATTTTCCAAACAAAACTTTGTATGCGTTCTTATAGAGACGAGAATTATTACAAAGACACGTTTTCAAAATACTTTAAAAACCACACCACAAAGCACACTTTCAAACAAAAGCAAGTGATATAGAAAGCAACTAAGATCCCATAGATAACTATGGATGAAAATGGTTCTAATACCTTCCCTTTTCACAATCTACCCCCCGAATTCAAGAAATAATCTCGAAAGGTCTTTCCTGTTCTTTTTAACCTTTCCTTTTGGATAAAATAAAAGTCGTTGGTGACTCTTGCTATCCGCAACAATTACGATCAAATGTAAAACATCCCAAGTCAGTTCTCCAAACGTGTTACATTATCGTTGTATTATTTACTTTCTGCAAGTTATAATTTTTTTTGTTAGTTTGTTTGTTGTTCTGTGAGTAGATGTCATTACATATGTTGTGACATTGTGTGTTGTTAAGACATAAGTCTTAACTTTTGATATTGTGTGTGTGCCAAAATTTTAATTGGCACCAAAAGCATGCACCATATTCTGATTACTAGGTGAGATTTAGGGATATATATTTTCTGGCACTATGGATAAAGAAGGAGGATATAACAACAGACCATCCATGTTGGATGGTTCTAACTATGACTGGTGGAAAGTTGGAATCATAGCTTTTCTAAAAGCTATGGACAATAAATCTTGGAATGTTATTTTGAAAGGATGGAAGCATCTTGTTATGAAGATCATTGACAAAGATGGAAAAGAGGTTGAAACTAACATAATCAAATTGGAAAAAGAGTGGAATGAAGATGATGATTAAGAAGATATTGGAAATTCCAAGGCTTTAAATGCTTTATTCAACGGAGTAGACAAAAATGTTTTCAGGATGATTAATATGTGTACTGTGGCCAAGGAGGCTTGGGAAATTCTCAAGATAACTTATAAAGGTACCTCTAAGGTGAATACCTCAAGAGCTTCTCACTTCTAAATTTGAGAACTTAAAGATGAATGATGATGAGACAATTCAAGAATATCAAATGAAAATTCTTGAAATTGATAGTGCATCAAGTGCATTGGGAGAGAAGATGTTAGAAGCCAAGTTGGTCAGAAAGATTCTTAGGTCCTTGCCTAGGAGATTTGATATGAAAGTTACAACAATTGAAGAAGCTTAGGACATTAACAACATGAGAGTTTATGAATATATTGAGTCACTTCAAACATTTGAATTGGCTATTGGTGACAAGGCTGAGAAAAAGAACAAAAACATAGATTTTGTATCCAATGTTGAAGATGATAAAGGTCAAACTGAGCTGGACACTGATGAGGATTTGTCTAATACCATTTTTATTCTTGGAAAGCAATTCAATAGGGTATTAAAAATATTGGACATAAGAGGAAGACCAGATGTCAAGAACATCACATATGACATTAGTAATAGTCTTGATTCTCAAAAGAAAACAAGATCAGAAGAGAAGCCCGATCAAAACAGAGACATTCAATATTTTGAATGTGAATGATACGGTCATATTAGACCTAAATGTTCCAACTTCCTCAAGAAACAGCAAAAGGGTTTCACTGCATCTTGGTCTGATGATGATAAGTCAGAAGATGAAGATGATTCTGAGTCTGCCAAACTTGTGTTGGCTCTATCTGGAAGATGGGCAGATGAAGATAAAGCTTGTGATGAGTATGATGAGAATGATCTTTATGAAGACCTGGATGTGTCCTTCAAGGATACTTGTAACAGGTCTGAAGAAAGCCTCAATAAATAGGAAGAGCATAAGAAGATCATTATTGATTTGGAGAATGAGAGGAAGCAACTCCTTAGTTCTGTTTCTCATCTACAACTGAGGCAACACGTCTAAATTCCAAGCTTGAAAACTTGACTAATTCTATAAATATGGTGAAAGAGTATGAAGATACCAAAGTTCATTATCAATGTGATAATAAACTAAGGAGAATGTTGAAGGAAATGGTCTTTCGTTTTGAAAATAAGAAAAAGTTCATCATGTCGAAACTCATGTTACAACATCCTGGAAAATGTGACAAATCTTCAAACCAACCTCTACAAATTGGTAGTGTCACTATTGTGGTGAGTATGGTCATATAAAGCCTTTATGTTTCAAATTGTATAGAGATCAAAGAACTCCAATTAGTTCCAAGGCTAACACAATGAGCAAAAAGATAAGTGTTGAAAATATGGATGTTAACCTTATAGCACATAATTCTATGAGAAACTCAACAAGTGAAGACTGGTACTTTGACAGTGGATGCTCTAAACATATGACAGGGGTCCAGAAGATGTTAGTGGATGTCAAGCCACATCCCACAGGTTTAGTTAGATTTGGTGATGGTTTTAATTGAGAGATCAAATGAGTTTGAAAGATGGTGTGTGATGGTTGTCCTGGGTTATATAATGTGTTGTATGTCAAAGGAATGACTGTTAACCTCATTAGCATTAGTCAACTGTGTGACCAAGGTTTGCTAGTCAACTTCTCAAAATCACAATGTCTTGTCAAAAATGAGTATGAAGTTATTCTAATGAAAGGTATTAGGTCTAAAGACAATTTTTACTTATGGGAATCTCAAATAATTGATTACTCTTCCAGATATTCAACAACCAAGGAGGATGAAGTAAAGCTATGGAAGAAAAAACTCGTACATCTTCATTTCAAAAGAATGAAGGAATTCATATTTGAAGAAGACATTGGAGATACGCCAAACTCAATATTGAAGAAGGACAAGTATGTGATCAGTGTGAAAGCAAAAAGTAGATCATGATGTCACACCCAATGTTGCAACGTCAGACTACTTCCAAAGTTTTGTAACTTTTTCACATGGATGTCATGGGACCATTACAGATAGACAACCTAGGAGGAAAATGTATGTCTTTATGGTTGTGGATGATTATTCTAGCTATACTTGGAGGGATTTTATTAGATAAAAATCAGATACCTTTGAAGTCTTCAAAGGTCTGTGTCAAAGCATTCAAGAGGAGAAGATGAATATGATTCTCAAAATCAGAAATGACAATGACAAGGAGTTTATGGATGCAAAATTTTCTGAATTTTGTGATTCTGAAGGAATAAGTCTTGAGTTCTCTTATTCCTGGAAAACTCAGGGAGATGGAATTGTTGAGCAAAAGACTAGAGCAATAAAAGAATAAGCTAGAGTGATGCTTAGTGGTAAGAAATTTCCAATTGAGTTATGGGTTGAAGCTATGAATACTGCTTGTTATATTCATAACAAGGTCACTTTGAGAGGAGGTACTATTGTAGCGGTAGAAATGTTCAAGACTAAGCCATTGGATTGACTAGACTTTATACAAATCAAAAATAAAAATCGCCACAGCGCTTTATTGTTTCCAAAGGAATGGGAAAAGAGCGAATAACCCAAAAAGAGGGGGAAAGATTCAAGGTAAGAGGGTTGGTTATGCAAAGGGAAGGTATTAGCATCCTAAACATCTACGGTACTCCGCAGGAACCTCTTTGTAAAATCTGTATATTTTGGCTATAAAAATGTGTTGTATATAAAATGGATGGTGGGGGTGAGAAAAGAAATATTTTTATAATTTTTGCACTCGCCGCAGTTGCGAACCTTTAGTGCCTATGTACCACCTTTCGTGCAATAGGGGATCAGGGTACACGTAGTTCCTCTTTTAAAAATTTAAAACACAAGTGTGTTGGTTAATTTTATGAGATAAGACATCATCGTCATTGTCCGTGTGGAAAACATACTTACTACCCACAATCATGAGAAAGGAGAATTTGCATCATCTCAAAGTGGAGGATATGGCTTGGATTTTAAAATCAACAATGCCTCACTCAACACCCAAGTGGAAAATATCTCTCTTCACTACATATTGTAGAAGTATAGTTGTTTGCATCACTACAAGAATTGACAAGAGTCCAATCTTTTGAGAAAAGTTTAAAGATAAAAGCCAAAGTGGCAAAATGGTTTGAAATGAGATTGATTGACTTTTAGTCTTCTCACAAAAAAAAGTCAAGGTATTATTAAATTGATTGAAGTTTATTTATGAAAATGTTTTGAAAATGCATGGACCTAAGTCCAAGTTTATTATGAAAAATGGTTCAAGTTTCAAAACAAGAAGAGTTTTCAAAAGGAGGGATAAGATTTTTGAAATTAAAGAATATGGGAGGAGATGAAGAGACTATCCTAAAGCATAAGATAAAAGCTAGGGATAAGAACCATCTAACCAACAAGAAGCCAATAATTGACATTATGAGTCAATATAGAATTCCCATTCTTTGGATTGAAACCAAGCAAGCAAAGATACTAGACCTCTTGAGAAAACAAAACTTCAAGTGTATTAAGTCTTCACAAAAATTGGGCAGAGTAACGGCTGTATACGGGTGAATTCCAGATTACAAACAAAGTATGTAATCACAATAACCTGCACACAAAACAAACAAACAACCCAATGTCTTGAGGTAAACCTCAAGAACTCCAGAAAAAACATGAATTAAGGTCACAAGGTCTCCAACATAGGCCAAGGTCTCTAACCCTAAGTCCAAGAAGTCCAACACTCCATAAAGCCAAGGATAGTAACCAAATAGTCCAAGTATCATTAAAAAATTTTATGGTTCATGTTGATTATTAGGTGTCTTCAAAAGGAAAAGAAAAGCTCAAGTGAGCAAAATAAAAATTACATAAAAGTAAATGTTCAAGTGAGCAAAGATGAAAATAGCATGAAATGTAAAATGATAAAAGTAAATGGTACATAAAGCATAAAAATAAAAGCATAAAGTAAAGTCAATTGTCAGAAATTAGTGGTTAGTTGGATGACCATCTTGAAACTTACATTTGGAACTCATTAGAGGATTGGTAGAACCAAAGCCTCCACACAACAAGTTGCATTTGCTTACTGTCAAGTATATCATCCATTTTAGAATCCTCAAAAGTAACATTTAATGATCAACGATGTTTAAGTGATTCGCATTGACCAAAGGTGTTGTAGATCCATTAGAGGATTGGTAGAACCAAAGCCTTCACACAATGAATCTAAAGGTTATTGGATCAAAGAGATCAAATTAACATACTTGGGCTTGCAATCATAAGTTTGGGCCACGAATGATCATTTATTCGAATCGGGACAAAATTTAGCGCTATGTTAAGCAATCGTAATTGGACTTATGTAGAAGTCGCACCTATTTTGAGGTCGGTCAATAGAAATCTATGTACTTCATGTTTGGATAAATGATATAGAGATCATCATCCCTTAACATGTAGCACAATTAAAAAAGAAAGGGATAAGATGAAGAGGGAAGGGAATGATAAGCTAATTTGGATTACCACCTCAAAATTCTTTCATCTTTAAATTTAACCACTCCTCTAGATGGATTAAGGCACTAAACATATCATTAATCCAAAGCACCAAAAATGAATTAAATAATTCACTCTTAGGTAGATTTGAATTGATGAACATTTATCCAACTTCATCTACATCATAAAGTCCATTGAGTTTAAAGAGAAATTGGACATTTAAAATTGCAATCCAAACCAATAATCAAAAGGAGTGAGTAGAAAAAGCATTTTGGATCAAAGCTTCCCCAAAACAAGGCAAAAAAACGCATTATGTCTCTGTGTAAATCGATTGCACTATTGTATAAATTGATTTACACAGTACAATTTTCAAAAATCTGCGCGAAATTGCTTCTGTGCAATCGATTGCACTGTTACTGCAATCGATTGCATGCTGTTACAGGCAGCAAAACATCATTTTAAAAGGCCAAATTCTTGTTCAAACTTTCCATCAAATACCTTATGATCATGGATCCAATTGAGGATGAAAATTCCATCAAATTATGAGAAAATAACACCATTGGAATAACAAAATAATGCTCAATAAATCAAGCCCAAAGATCAACAAGTGATCACATTGTGGAAGATGAATTATCTAACTTACTAAAGGTAGATCTAGAGAATTATCAAAACAACTTCAAGAATTTGCTTCAATTCAACCACAAGAATCAATTGACCAAGCTTGGATGTAGAGAATTGATGAAGAAAAAGTGTTTGGATGAAGGTTTAGCTTAAAGATTAGTAAGCTTCAATGCAAAGCTTACTAACTTTTTGAAAATGGAGCATTGAGTGAATTTGGTAGATAGAGAGAATTGAGAGATTTTTTAGTAATGTGGATTTGGCTATCAAAAGCTTGAAATTTGAATGAAATGAGGGCTCTATTTATAGAGTTTTAGGATTGGGATTAGTGGTAATTTGGTAATTGATTCTTGGAGCCAAAATTTGAATTAATGATAATTCTTTCAAATATTAGAGCCAAAATTTGAATTAATGATAATTCTTCTTAAAAATGAAAGATTGACACTAAAATTTGAATTAATGATACATCTTTCAAAAATGAAGAAAAATTGGAGCCAAAATTTGACAAGTTTAAAATTGCTGATTTTTTTCAAATTTTTACGCTGTGCAATCAATTGCACTATAGTGCAAATCGATTTGCACAGTGTCTTTTTTTCAAAATGGCGCAAAATGCACTATGTGCAATCGATTGCACTCTAAGAGCAATCAATTGCATCTGTGAAAAAATGAATTTTTGTTAATTTTTCCTTTGCAAATAGAGATTTTAGGAAAATAATACCAGAAATCCTTATTTGTCAGATGCTTCGACTTGGTACCTACAAAACAAAAATATACAAAGACAAAGACAAATATTTTTTGTATTTTGATTAGAAGTTAGTCAACAACACATATACAAAATACACAACTAAGGTACTTGGAGATTCCTCAAGAGCAAACTTAAAGATAGGAGATAGAAAAAGAGGAAGAACCAATCCTAATATGATCTTGTTATGATCGAGTTGATATGATATGATAGAGGAATCTTAGGAGCAAAAATTGGGGTACAATAGCTGCCCTTATTTAAGTGTCTTCTATCCAGAGATACGAAGGTTGAAAATCTTTGTGTCGACGTGATCGAAGATACTTAAATATAAAACAAACCCTATTTTTGGACCTAAGATGCCATGCAAATTCTTATGCATATGAATGCATATGAACAGAACTAAAGAGACGCAAAGTATCACTGGGGATGCCACAAAAATGGAGAAACAAAGGAGCAACCCCACCAGGAAAATAAATCACTGGTGGACCAAAAGAATGAATCAGAGAGGAAGATAACAAGCATCGGCGTTCACTGCCGATGGTCTACCAATGTTCACTGAAGGTAGAAAGGGAAAATATCATATCATCGTCATTCACTGACGATGAACTATCAACGTTCACTAAAGATAACAAAAAGATAACAAACACCGACGTTCACTACCGATGTACTACCAACATTCACTAAAGGTAGAGAGAGAAAATATATCATACTACCGCCGTTCACTGACGATGAACTATCAACGTTCACTGATGATAGCAAAAAGATAACAAACACCGACATTCACTGCCGATGTACCACCAACATTCACTGAAGGTAGAGAGGAAATATCATATCACCGCCGTTCACTGACGATGAACTATCAACGTTCACTGAAGATATCAAAAAGATAACAAACACCGACGTTCACTACCGATGTACTACCAACGTTCACTAAAGGTAGAAAGAGAACAAACACTGACGTTCACTGCCGATGTACTACCAACGTTCACTGAAGGTAGGAAGAGAATATCATATCACCGCTGTTCACTGACGAAGAACTATCAACATTCACTGAAGATAGAAAAAAGATAATAAACACCAACGTTCACTGTCGATGTACGACCAACACTCAGTGAAGGTAGAAAGAGAGAATATCATACCACCACCGTTCACTGACGATGAACTATCAACGTTCACTGAAGATAGCAAAAAGATAACAAACACCGACGTTCACTGCCGATGTACTACCAACGTTCACTGAAGGTAGAGAGATAATATCATATCATCTCCGTTCACTGACGATGAACTACCAACGTTCACTGAAGATAGCAAAAAGATAACAAACACCGACGTTCACTGCCGATGTACTACCAACGTTCACTGAAGGTAGAGAGAAAATATATCATATCACCGCCGTTCATTGACGATGAACTATCAACATTCACTGAAGATAGCAAAAAGATAACAAACACCGACATTCACTGCCGATGTACTACCAACGTTCACTGAAGGTAGAAAGATAAAATATCATATCATCGCCGTTCACTGACGATGAACTATCAACGTTCACTGAAGATAGCAAAAAGATAGCAAACGCCGACATTCACTGTCGATGTACTACCAGCGTTCACTGAAGGTAGAGAGAAAATATATCAAGTTATCCCAAAATTCTGGCGTTTTACGTAGAACGGGTCTCAACTTCTTCTTTAACCAAGGCATTCTGCCTGGAAAGGGTAATATGTAAGTTGCCTCAAATAAAGAGACTTCCACTTGCAAAGGTTTCACAACGAGTAGTTTCTGTGAATTTGAAAGTCTTGCCATCCACTGGCGTAAACTGACGACGGTCTACAAACTAACCACTCATAGAGGAAATAGCAAAAAAAGTTACGTCGACTTGTACAGGGAAGCATGAGTTGCTCAAATAAAGAGACTTGTTGCTTGTTATCATGGAGGATTGCAAAAATAATGACTTTCTGGGGATAGAAATATGGCTTCCTGGGGAAAGAGATATGACTTCCTGGGGAAAGAGATATGACTTCCTGGGGAAATGCCACGATATTCCTGCTGAGGAGATAAAGTCTTCTCATGCAAAATAAATGC
This sequence comes from Vicia faba, assembly GCA_948472305.1. NCBI lineage: Eukaryota > Viridiplantae > Streptophyta > Magnoliopsida > Fabales > Fabaceae > Vicia > Vicia faba. Next base: position 613,129,705 of record OX451739.1, on the reverse strand, counting down.
ACAAACCAAAACTTGAAGTTTTCAGAAATCTAAAGTAAATAATATTGTCAAGCAACCACAAATCCAATTCAGAAATAAACTGGAGCAAGACAACCAATGAAGATAAATCCTTTGAGAAATAAACTCAAGAGGGAAAACAAAATCCACCTAAGCAAGGAGCGCTGCAGGAAGGTTAGAACACAATGTCAATGAAAAATGATTTGTCAATTTTAGCCATGCATGATGTATGTATGAATGTATGAGTGATATCGTGCATATGCTGGTAAAAGGATACATAATCAGTACAAACAAACAAAACCGCCTTAGGTACTAACAACATTGGGCTAAACTTCAACCAGAAATATCAATCCAAGAAAGGTAAAAGCAACTGCGGAAACCAAACCTATTGCCTGTCCTAACTTCACTGAGGAGAAACATAATCCGGATGTAGCCAAATCAAACAGATACCGGGATAGAATATCTTTCTTCCGGTTTCATCGGAGAAACCAGTTTTTCAAAAGCAACATGCCTACTGGAGATTGCAAGAGCAGCCTCAAATAAAGCAGACTGACATCGAAACAATCAAACCTCACTGGGGAATTCAAGCCTACCTCCCCGGAGAAAAAGTTACAGATTGAAAACTTTTCATCACGAATACTCATTCCAACAAGAGATGCCCTGGGATAACCTTCCCTGGAAATCAAGAAGTCAACACTAATGCCAATATTGCAAAAAGAGTGATATCTTAGCACACCAAGGGAATAAAACCTTTCATCATATGAGGGAAAACTTCGCTGGGGAATCTGGGATGGAGGCTTCTGACCATGCAAACCCAAAATCAAAAGCGAACCAAGACTTGGCTGGGGATAATGGGATCACAAACCCAATATTGTACCTTACACCCACTGGTATCGTCTTTAACTATCTAAGAAACATACAAAGATCGCGCACATACCAGCAAAATGACCTAAGAGAACCTTCAAGAAGGAAGTAAATCTTCTTAAAACAATCGGAGTTTGTTCATTCCTGGGATCACCATTATTATTGTCATTGTTTCATCACAAATCCCAAAGTAAATTGAATTGTAAAGATCTCTTTTTTTGAAAAATCAATTTTGCTTTTTAATCTTTTAGCTTTAACAGTTATTATCAGTAATAAATGGAGTCTTTGAAAGCTAAATAAAATAAGAACACAAAGAATTGGGTAAAAGCTCGAATTCCGTTAATATAATGGTAGTCCGCGAATGGCGAGACTCCATGGATGATTACAAAGTTTGGGAAATGGTAATATATAATGGAAAAGATACATTGAGATACAATGACCACTATTCCCCCTAACAACTTTTGAAATTCTGAGCAGCAGCTTTTGTTGAAGTATGGTGAGGATCCGAGAAGATTGTTGCTTCAACGATCAAGTCTTGTCTGACGTAGTTACTTGCCAAGAAAAATCCCTAACTTTTGCCTAAGCTGCCCTTGCGGGTTTTCAACTTAGCGGGAAATTTATTCTGTTTATGTCTCTAATTTTTGCCTAGACCACCCTTTCGGGTTTTCGGCCTACCGAGACGCTCCTTTTTACCTAATCCGCTCTTTTGGGTTTTCAACTTAGCGAGTTTTTCTTTTATTTCTTTAGGCGAAGTATTTCTTGACTGCATCAACATTCATGGCACGTGGGAACTCCTCGCCATCCATAGTTTCAAGAATTAATGCACCACCAGAGAAGGCTTTCTTGACAACATACGGGCCTTCAAAATTGGGAGTCCACTTGCCCCTAGAATCAGTGTTGAAAGACATGATCTTCCTGAGCACGAGGTCTCCTTCTCTGAATTCACGAGGTTTGACCTTTTTATCAAATGCTTTCTTCATTATTTTCTGATATAATCGCCCATGACATAAAGCTTTCATCCTCTTCTCTTCAATCAAATTCAATTGGTCAAACCTGTTCTAGACCCATTCAGCCTCTGTCAACTTGGTTTCCATTATCACACGCAATGAGGGAATCTCTACCTCGACAGGGAGTACAGCTTCCATTCCATACACTAGGGAGAACGGAGTTTCTCCTGTTGAAGTGCGAATAGATGTTCGATACCCATGCAGAGCAAAAGGGAGCATTTCATGCTAATCCTTATAAGTGACAACCATCTTCTGGATAATTTTCTTGATATTCTTATTAGCAGCTTCAACAACCCCATTCATCTTTGGCCTGTATGGAGACGAATTGTGATGGACAATCTTGAATTCTTCACACAATTCTGTCATCATCTTGTTGTTCAAATTCGAGCCATTGTCAGTGATGATTCTGCTCGGCACACCATACCGGCATATAAGATTGTTTTTGATGAAACGCACAACCATATGTTTGGTAACATTGGCATATGAAGCAGCCTCTAACCATTTGGTAAAGTAGTCAATTGCTACCAAGATAAAACAGTGTCCATTCGAAGCTTTGGGTTCTATCATCCCGATCATGTCAATACCCCACATAGAGAAAGGCCATGGGGAGGAAATCACATTGAGAAGTGTCTGAGGCACATGGATCTTATCCGCATAAATCTCGCATTTATGGAACTTCTTTGCAAATTTGTAACAGTCAGATTCCATTGTCAACCAATAGTAACCTGCCCTTAGCATCTTTTTAGCCATCGAATGTCCATTAGCATGAGTGCCAAATGAACCTTCATAAATCTAATGCATCAACATGTCTGCTTCGTGTCTATCCACGCATTTGAGCAAGACCATGTCATAATTTCTCTTGTATAACACATTTTCATTGAGGAAGAAACTACCTGCCAATCTTCTCAGTGTCTTTCTATCTTTCTTTGACGCACCAAACGGGTATTCCTGAGTCTGAAGAAAATGCTTGATATCATAGTACCAAGGTTTTTCATCTGCTACCTCCTCTATCGCAAACACATGAGTGGGCCTATCGATCCGTCGAACTGTAATTCAGGGTATATCATTCCAAGCATTTACTTGGTACATGGAAGCCAGAGTTTCCAGAGCATCCGCCATTTGATTTTCATCCCTAGGAATGTGATGGAATTCAACTTTATTGAAGAAGGGTAGTAATCTTCTAGCATAATCTTTGTAAGGGATCAAGCCAGGGTGACGAGTGTCCCATTCTCCTTTAATATGGTTTATTACCAAAGCTGAATCGCCATACACATCTAGAATTTTGATTCTGAGATCAATAGCTTCCTCAAGACCCATGATGCAAGCCTCATATTATGCCATATTATTAGTGCAATCGAATGTTAACCTTGCAGTAAAAGGAATGTGCGATCCATGAGGAGTGACAATCACAACACCAATTCCTTTACCATAAGCATTCACCGCTCCATCAAAAATCATACTCCAACGAGATTCAGGGTCAGGGTCCTCCTCAGGTAATGGTTCATCATAATCTTTCACTTTCAGGAACATCACATCCTCATCGGGGAATTCATACTCTGCAGACTGATGATCCTCCACCGGTTTGTGAGCAAGGTAATCTGCCAACACACTACTTTTAATAGCCATTTGGGTGCGGTACTCAATATCATATTCAGATAACAACATCTGCCAGTGGGAAATTCTCCCAGTAAGAGCAGGATTTTCAAAAATATACTTGATTGGATCCATTTTGGAGATCAACCAAGTGGTATGATTCAACATATAATGCCGCAAACGCTTTGTCGCCCAGGCCAAAGCACAACATGTTTTTTCCAGCATGGAATACCGCGACTCACAATCAGTGAATTTTTTGCTGAGATAATAAATGGTGAACTCCTTCTTCCCTGTTTCATCCTGTTGTCCCAGAATACAACCCATGTATTTATCTAACACGGTTAGATACATAATCAACGGTCTTCCTTCTACGGGAGAGAGCATAGGAGGTTCAAGCAGATACTCTTTAATACTCTCAAATGCCCTTTGGCAGTCATCCGTCCACACACAACCTTGATCTTTCTTTAACAACTTAAAGATCCGTTCACATGTTGCAGTCATGTGGGAAATAAATCTGGAGATATAATTAAAACGCCCAAGGAAACCCCTGACTTGCTTTTCAGTTCTTGGTGCTGGAATTTCTTGAATTGCTTTGACTTTATCAGGGTCAACTTTAATTCCTTTCTGGCTAACAATAAAACCCAACAATTTCCCTGATCTAACTCCGAAGGTGCATTTATTTGGATTCAAGCGGAGACGATACTTCCTCAAACGCTGAAATAACTTCAACAAATCTTCTATATGTCCTTCTTCAGTTTGGGATTTAGCAATCATATCATCAACATATACTTCGATTTCTTTGTGCATCAGATCGTGGAATAGGATTGTCATAGCCCTCTGGTACGTTGCACCAGCGTTCTTCAACCCGAAGGGCATCACTCTGTAACAGAATGTTCCCCAAGGTGTGATAAACATTGTTTTTTCCATGTCCTCTGGAGCCATTCTTATTTGATTATACCCGGAAAATCCGTCCATGAACGAGAATACTTTGAATTTTGTTGTGCTGTCCACTAACATATCAATATGAGGCAATGGAAAATCATCTTTTGGACTAGCTTTATTTAGATCTCTGTAATCTACGCACATGCGGACTTTTCCGTCTTTTTTCGGTACTGGGACAATATTAGAAATCCATTGAGGATACACTGACGTCACAAGAAAACCAACATTAATCTGCTTTAGGACCTCATTTTTTATCTTTACTGCCATATTCGGGTGGGTTCTTCTCAACTTTTGTTTAACTGGCGGACATTCTGGCTTCAACGGTAAACGATGCTCGACAATGTCTGTATCTAGACCAGGAATATCTTGATAAGACCAAGCAAAAATATCCATGTACTCTTTCAACAGCTCAATCAACCTGCTCTTTACATCAGGATGCAACGATGCTCCAATCTTAACTTCCTTCGGATCTTCTTCTGAACCCAAATTAATCACTTCCAAAGGCTCCTTATATGGCTGAATGGTATTTTCCTTGTGCTCAAGCAACCGTGAGACATCTTCTAGAATCTCACCATAATCTTCTTCTTCATCCCCAAACACAGGACAATCAAAGTTGGGAGAGGGTGCAGGGTCATTGTATTCAACGGGTTTTTTAATTAATCTGCACATATGATTTATGATTGTTTTTAGAGACGGACACATATAACAAGTGATCATGCAGATTAATTTTCAATTATTATTTATTTTGAAAGGTTTTTTTATTTAATTACCATTTCCCAAGAAAAAGCAGAAAATAAAGACATATTTTTGGAAGCAAAGAAAACTTTTATTAATGATCTTAAAAGTCAAAGCAAATAGATAAGCCCTACAATACTTTCACCTTGGGCAGAGTGAAAGCTTTTCAAAAGAAAGAAATAGATTTAACAAAACAAATTACTTTGAAATATGTATGCAAGAAGGAACATCAATGGTGACCCAGTTATGAACTCTGACTTATGCGTCACATAATTCGGCATTTCCTGCTCTGCTTCATCCTCTTCAACAGCATTAACTCCATAACCAATTGGATGGAGGTAGCCTCCGCTGCGGAAAACACCATGATAACTATTCACAGAATACTTTGACTTTAAACTTTCTCCTTTTCCATTCCTTGAAGAGAAACCTAAACCAGCTCTGTTTTTGTTCTAGGGTGGATCCACCTGACCAGCAGTACGGCAGAAGGTAGCATGCAACTGCACGAGATCCTCATTCAAATACTCCACATCAAAAATTCTGAATTCACCAGGACATCCAGAAACCATATTCACTTCCTCTTCATACTCTGCCCTAGGCCTGATTATATGGATTAAACCCTCATCCATCATCTCCTGTAAATCAACCTTTATCTTCTCGCAGCCCTGTATATCTGTACTGCAAATTGCACAACCGGCATGATCATGCATATAATAACTGAATTCATAGAGGTCTGCGTGCATCTTCACCAAATCCCCTCTAACCAGATTAATGTCAAAAATCTGGAAGTCGCCTGGACAACCGGCCACCATATTTATAGCATTCACTCCCCCGTGCTTGGGTAGAGGATTGTCTTTCACATTAGGTCTCATGTCTTTAAAAGATAGAATTCTAGACTTCACCAACCTTTTCACTTCAGTCCTCAAAGGATAACAATTTTCAACACTATGCCCTGGTGCTCCCTAATGAAAGGCACATGTTTGGTCTGCTTTGTAATACCAAGACAATGGTGATGGTATGGCGGGATTTGGTCGTGTCTGGACCAACTTGTTCTACATCAATGCTGGTAGTAGCTCTGCATAGCTCATGGGAATAGGGTCATAGTTCTCCCTTCTCTGATTATACCCTTGATTCCCCTACTAGGGCGGTCTCTGATAAGAAACGGTAGTTGGAGCAACATTCATAACAGGAGTAACTGAGGCGACTCGCTGATAATTCCTTCTAGGAGCGTTTACCTTTATCTCTCGCATAACAGCATTTGTATCCCCCTCTTTCTTCTTGGTAAACCCATAAGATTGCTTCTTCATACCTCCAGATCCTTCAGCCTTTGTCAAACGGCCTTCTCTTACTGCCTCTTCTAGGCGAACACCCATTCCTACCATCTCTGTAAAATCACTCGGGGCACTTGCTACCATCCTTTCGTAGTAGAAAGCGCCTAGCGTTTTCAGAAAAAATTTAGTCATTTCTTTCTCTTCCATGGGAGGAATCACTTGTGCAGCCACTTCGCGCCATCTCTGTGCATACTCTTTGAACGATTCTCTGTCTTTCTGAACCATGGCCCTAAGCTGGTCTCAGTCGGGCGCTATGTCCACATTATACTTGTATTGTTTAATGAATGCTTCTCCCAAATCATTAAAAGTATGGATGTTGGCGTTGTCCAAGCTCATATACCATTTCAATGCTGCGCCGGCCAAACTATTCTGAAAAAAGTGAATCAGTAAACACTGATCATTGGTGTGGGTAGACATTCTCCTCACGTACATCACCAAGTGAGCATGAGGGTAAGTGTTTCCCTTATACTTCTCAAACTCCGGGACCTTGAACTTAGCAGGCACTTTAACATTCGGGACCAAACACAGCTCATTCACATTCTGCCCAAATAGCTCTTTTCCCCTATGAGCCTTCATCTCTTTTTGCATTCTATCAAACTGCTCTTGGAAATTATCCATTCTGTCATAAAGACCCAAGTCTTCACTCGGCGGAGGGAAAGGACGACACACGTCTTCATTAACAAACGGAACCAAATTCACCGAAGGAGGTGCAGCAGGAATAGTATGCACCACAGGAGGTGCAGGAGTAACAACAGTCTGAACCACTGGAGCGTCTTGAGGGCCAAGATTGAAACCTTCAGGTGTAAAATTTTCTGGCATTCCCCAGGGATAACCTTGAGGCATACGATTTTGAACAACAGCCGGAGTAGCAGATACAGGAACAGTCGGAACTTCAGTATTTGCCCTTGTTGGTTAAGGTTGAACACTCAGTGGATGATTCTGAGCAACCACCAAAGCTTCCATCAGAGTAGTCAAATTGGCCAAGCCAGCCTTCAAAGCGGAAACTTCTTCACGTAGCTCGTGATTCTCCTTTTCTAAGTTATCCATCTTCCTTTTGAAATTAGCCCGAGTGTTGTAGTGATGAGTCAGCTTGCTGAACAAAGTAAAGAAGCTGGGTAAGGCACCTGGATATGCAAAATAAATGCAAGAAATATGTGCAATATGATGAATGATATGAAATGCACATGATTATTTTTACTTTATCATTTAATATTTCAAGGGATTTAAGATTTATAGACATATTGCAAACATCCAAGTAATAAATCTTTTGAAATACTGAAATTTTTTATTATAATAACTTCAAAATGGATTACAAGTTTCAATGATCCCAAGTACAAGATGAAAATACAATCTAAAATCCTGAGAAAAAGAACTGATGGAGATCAAAATGTACGCTGGCGCTTTCCTGTGAGCCTGGAAATCTGAGCCCTCAACCTCTGGTTTTCTTCCACATGTTTGATGGCAACCTCCTTACAATCATCGGAATCAGGAAGTAAGTGATTAGCACCTGTTTGAGGCCTAGGGGAAAATAAATCCCCTTGCCTCTCCATAGACTCTACCGCTCGACTCTCGAGGATCTCGATCAAATCATCTTTCTCCTTTAGGTCTGCTTTGTAGGAACTTTCTAAAGTTTGGAACTTGTTCTTCCAAGCATCCCTTTCCTGTTGCATCCTAACCAAAGTAAACTGCAACTCCTCTATATCATTGTTGTACCCCAATTTTTGACCTAAGATCCCATTTTTATTTTTGCAACAGTCAAGGTCACTAAATACAGTCGATTTTAACCTCTCACCTTCGAGCTTTGATTATGCAGAAATTGTCAAGTGTTTTGAACATTCTTAGCCTATGTATCACTAACTTCTAATCAAGCACGAAATGTGTGTTTTTTGTTTCTTTGATTTCATGTGCTGATAGGTCTCTTTCGAATGCAACTTGGATTACATCCTTCGTTTTGAGCAAGAGCCTCCTTCGATTCAGCCTGCTTCGATTGGACAAGTTCACTGCCTGCAAGCCTATTTCGATTCACCAAGCGTGCTGCCTGCAAGCCTACTTCGACTTGGACAAGTTTACTGCCTGCAAGCCATGCTTCGATTGGGCAACATTGCTTCCTTCGAACACGGGCTTTCGATTTGGAAATACGTCTATTTCGATCCACATGCTTCGATTGGGCAACATTACTTCCTTCAGTCACAGGCTTCGATTTAGCAAGCTTCGATGGGCAATACAATCCCCTTCAGTCACAAGCTTCGATTAGGCAATACAATCTCCCTTCAGTCACAAGCTTCGATTTGGCCATGTAGTTTCCTTCGAAGTGACCCCCTTTGATCCACAAGCTGGACATGTGATTTCCTTCAAGGTGGCCTCCTTCGATTCACAAGTTGGACCACTGAACCCTTAGAAGTATTCAAAAGGAGTTTGTTGACTAAAGTCCCATATACCTCCAAACTCAAGCCAGTTGTGCTGCTATGCAGCAGTCCTGCACCAACCTGCCACTAAGCTCCAAATACTGACAAGCCTGCGTTGTCTCAGTCCTGTACTTGTACAAAAAAGGAGTGCACAAGAGTTGCACTGAAGAAAACAAGGGGGCAGTATACCCAAATAATTCAAATATTATTTTGTTTTCCCCCCAAAACCATATCAAAGCTTCAACCACCTCGCCTATAAATACAAGGCTTCACAACACACATTTTAAGAGGAGGATTTTTGGGGACCAAGAGGACGGATCCTCCAAATTTTCTCACACACAGAAAAATTCTCAAAGTTCATCAACACTTGAGAAATAAAAAAAAAATAGAATCCCACACACCTCAGTCTCCTTCGATTCTGAAGAGCACCCAACACACATTTTAAAAGAGGACCTTTTGGCCAGGAACGAATCTTCAGAAAATTCTCAAAAAACACCAAATTTTCTCAAACACAAAAATCTCTTAAGTCCCTTCAATACTTGTGAGAACAAACCCAGAATCCCCAAACACTTACTTCCTTCGATTCTGAAGAACAACCACCTTGCAGTCTCCTTCGAATCAAAGAAGCATCACTTGCTTTTTCTTTTCCTTTAAATCCAGCGCTCCCAGCACAGCCTGTGATCCCTCCCTTCGAATCCATAAGCGCTCCAGGCAACCACCTTACTGCCCCACATCCATTCAAAGCCTCCAGCAAGGTAAGTCACTCCTACCTTTGAACTTTTCGTTTCATGCCATAACATGTAAATACAATTCCTTTTCGTTTGAAACATTGTACATACCACTGTTCTTTCGTTTCCACCCTGTTAACATGTTTTAAAAGTTAACCCTTTTGTTTTTCCTTCTGTTTATCTGAATTAGCTTTAATTGTTAAACTGTTTACCAAACAAATACTAGCATGGCCTCAGGCCATGTTGTCATTTAATGTTTGAAATGAAAGAAACAGGAAACAGGAAATAGGAAACGAAGCTTCTGGCTTCTACCCTCTTTTTCCAGGTCGAACGAAAGAGACAACCAGGAGACAAACCATGTCCAATCGAAAGACATTCCCTCACTGTTTTCAACCTCCAGTCGAAGAAGGCAACAAGGCAGAATCAAAAGACTTCGCCATACACTGACTGCCAGGCCAATCGAAGGACAGAACCTCACTGGTGCGAACTCCCAGTCGAAGGATACAACTTGTTGTTGCCTTTTCCAAGTCGAAGGATACAACTTGCTGCTGCCAAAGCCCAATCGAAGGACAGGACCTCGCCCCTGCCAAGGCCCAATCGAAAGACACGACCTCACTGTTGCCAGCCCCAATCGAAGGAGGCCAACAGAATGCCAGTCGAAGTGTGCTACTGCCTGGGTCGAAAGATACTCATTTTCTTACTTTTATCTTTTTTTTTCTTCATATTTTTTATGCTTTTTGATATGTTTGTAATAGCGTAGGTTTTTATCTTTCTGCATTTTATTTACTTTGTACAAATGCTAGTAATTAGGCAAGATAAAATCAACAAATAAACAAACCAAAAAAAAATCCAAAACACTCTTTAATCATTACTTGAATATATCTTAAAACTCACAAAAACACTCAACAAATCAAAACTCCCCCCAAGGGCATGTTATCTCCGTTCTACCGCGATACTGGCTGTGCCTATTGCTAGAATGCGTGCGTTAATGTCGCCCACTAAAAAACACAAACAAATCAACTTTTTTCTAGATGAACTACGGTGTTTTGATTCCTTCATTGGATACGTAGGCAAAGGGTCGCGAAACCCTCATGAACGCAATAATAAAAACTCATTTCTTTCCCCTTAAGCAAACATAGTTGTAGATAAATACACCCTTGTATATAACAAACAATTTTAACCAAAAAACATATATTTCAAAAGGTTCCTGCGGAGTACCGCATATGCATTGGGTGCTAATACCTTCCCATTGCATAACCAACCCCCGAACTCTTGATCTCTTTTCAAAAACGCATTGTATTTTTTATTACTTTTAAGTATTATTTTGCATTGCATGTTTTAGGGTTTTATTTTGCTCTTTTCCCTTTTCCCTTGGAAATAATAAAGCGCGGTGCGACTCTTGCTTATTTGTGAGTCAAGTTAATTAATAGCTTGATCTCCGATTTTCACCGCTACAATCATCTAATAAGGGAGCAGTGGTCTTCACAAACAAATCAGGCATGGGTGTCTCCCGAGTATACGGCATCTTCAACTGAATGGCTCTCGATCGGACCCACTGAAGATATGGCTCTAAAGAAACAGCACCCCTAGGTCCCAAATCCTTCCTACTCTTCTTATGAATGTGATGTCAGGCCTTCGCAATCTGCTCCCTAGCTTCCCTATGATTTTCTCCTTCCTTCAGAAAGAAACTACTCAAATGAATACTATTCGGTTTATCCCTCATCGGGTAACCAAGTTGTCGTCGTGCAAGAACAAGGTTATAGTTAATTCCTCCCTTTGTACCAAGAAGAGGCAAATTGGGGAAACTACCACAACTGTCAATAATCTCCACATCCTGGTAAGTTCGATGATACCAATCAATATCCGAGTGAGTAAGTTCCATGATCTTAGGAGCCCAATGGGGTTCCTTCTTGACATCCCAAAAAGCATCAGACTGAGGCATATGAGAGATAAACCACCGGTACAACAGAGGCGTGCAACAGATAATCATTCCCCCATGATAGGAATTCCGAAGATGAACAGAGTAATAAGCATCACCCAACAAGGTAGGAATCGGGTTTCCAATCATGAAGATCCTGATAGCGTTAACATCGACAAACTTGTCCACATTAGGGAATAAGAATAATCCATAAGCAAGTAAAGCGAAGATGGCCTCGAAAGCAACCGTACTCTTCATCCTGGAAAAGTAGCGAGCTTTCTCCAATAAAAACTGAGCTGGTAATCCTCTAATCCCTCCTTTGGTAGTCATATGGGTTTCCACCTCAGACTTCCCCAGATGAATCAAAGCAGCAATCTCATGTGGTTTTGGCTCACCCTCCAAACCAGTAAAAGGAACACGATCGGTAACAGGTAAATCCAATAGATAGGAATACTCCTCCAGTGTAGGCATCAACTGATAATCGGGAAAAGTAAAGCAGTGATACACCGGATCATAGAACTGGATCAAGGTCGAGAGAATACCCTCCTTCATCTTCAGCTTCATGAGAGGAATAATGGATCCATACTTCTTCCGAAAGTCTGCATAACACTCGATCTCTGGAATTAGACTGACCAACTCATCTATCTTGGGATCCTTGAAACTGTATTTCCTAGTCTTTCTTTTTCCAGAATCCATGGTTAAAACGTACCTGAGATATTTACAAATGGTCAACCTTTAAATCCCTTGAAATATTGTTTTCTTCAAAAGATGCTTATGAGTGCATGGATGCATGATGCAACAATTACACACAAGATCACACATATAGGGTTCATAGGTTCAACGTCACGAGCATGAGGTCGAAGGTACTACCCATAACTTATTGGTCTAAAAATTTATCACCTGCCGAACAAGGTTCTAGAGGTTCCCAGAGTCTACATCCTTCCTTCGGATATTACCAACTTCCTGATTAACTGGGTAATTAGTAATATTCTCAAGAAAGACTCGTCCGAGCGTAGTATCGCGTGACAACTATTTCTGGATTACTTCGTCATAGCTTCCGCACTACACCTAAAAGGCTGAGATGGGTTTGGTATTCTACGGTCCTCAGCTTCAGCAGGCTCCCAGGTCAAAAGCAGTACGTCTTCCCGATTAATCGGTAAACGACACTACAGTTAAAGGGGCCTCCACTGAGTGAGGGATCTCATGCCTCCTTTTTTAGGATTACTCCCTCAAAGTTAACATGACTATACCGCCCATCCTATCTTAAAGTTTTCCCAAGTCCGGGTATAGGACTTATGAGTAATCACCAAGCACCCTGAAAACCAGGAAAATCCATACAAACATATATACAAAATATAACATATAAACACAATAACACATATACAGATATAAACAAAGATAGGCTCAACCCACTTAGGGATGGACCAGCAAGAGGTCAATTTGTCCCCAGTGAAGTCGCCATTTTTTCTGTAGCGGTAGAAATGTTCAAGACTAAGCCATTGGATTGACAAGACTTTATACAAATCAAAAATAAAAATCGCCACCGCGCTTTATTGTTTCCAAAGGAATGGGAAAAGAGTGAATTGTTGGTGTAAGCCCTAGAGGCTAATACTTTTGGTACTTGTATCGAATTATTTATTAATAATAAAAGGCATTTCTTTATTATGTTTGCTTTCCAAAATAATAAAGTCCCTAGAATGGTTTATTTGTTTAATGAAATGTTAAGTGTGACTTAATCATGAGATCCTATTAAACATAAGACACTATTCTTAAAGTATCCGTAGTCAAGCTTTAATGTGAAGTGGGATAACATTAAAGCATTAAGATTATTATGAAGATAGATTGATGATCACATCTCATGGATCATAGATAAGGAGTTATCAAGTCTTGACATATGTATGAATATTAGGAGTAATATTTATACTAGATTGACCCGCTATGAGAATACTACATAGAATGTTATGCAAAGTGTCATAAGTTATTCTCATGATGATAATGGTGTATACCACCCTTCGACCTGAAACCACTATGGACCCTAGATGTAGAGTCAAGTACTTTATTGCTGATCAAACATCATCTGTAACTGGATGACTATAAAGACGGTTGATGGGTACTTCACAAAGCATGCTAAGGGACATAAGTGACCTAGATGGAATTTGCTCATCCTGCATAACAGGATAAATGTCTAAGGGCCCAATATTGAACTGGACAAGGGTGACACAGTGTATGCCTTATGTTCAATATAGACATGAGGGCAAAAGGGTAATTGTACAACACAAATATTATCACGGAAAAGGTTTGGTCAGATCACATGACATTTTCGTGACTTGGGTAACAGTGATGTGTTGCTAGATACCGCTCACTGTTTATTATATTAAATGTGTGATTTAATATAATTGCCAACATCGCGAAAACCTACAAGGTCACACACATAAGGACAGGTTGATGAGAGATAGAATAAATAAGGAACACCGTAAGGTACGGTGCACTTAAGTGTAATACGGAAAGTGGTAAGGTACCACGTGGATAAGTGATATATGGTACATCATAAGGTATGATGTCCATAAGCTTAATTGGGCTTTTAGCTTATAGCCTTAATTGGGCTTTTAGCTTGTAGCCCACACGAGTGATTCTATAAATAGATCCCTTGTGATGAAGCAATTTGACTTGATGCAATTTCGTTTTTGATTCTCTCTCTCACTCAAGGTTTCCATTCGTGATCAGCTAGCACTGTGACCGGAAGCGATCTGTTCGTGTGGACTGAGTAGAGGCGTTGTTCTTCATCAATGCTCGTGATCATAACATCAAAGGTCTGAATCGCCACAAGAGGTAAATATTTCTATCACTGACCATGTTCATTCGTAAGGATCGCTAAAGGAAACTTTTAAATTCCGTTGCGCTTTTGATCGCAATTTTCCTTCAGTGGTATCAGAGCCACTTACGAAACCATGGATCTAATAGTTGTTTATGTTCTATATTTTCTATTTTGATTCGATTAAAACCAGAATGAATTGAATAATAAACGAGTAATTAAATTTGGCATTTGTTGTGTACGATTTGGATGATTGATGTTGACTATGCTTCGGAATCCGACATTAGTATGGTGAAGCAGCGATACATCGATCGTCCATAGGTTACACAAATAAGATCGATCACTTTTATATATGATATAAGTAAATCTGATGCAACGATGGTATATGGGATATATTGTTTCTGTTTCGTTCATTCAAACACTTGATGATTGTTATTCCTTTGACCGATCACTGTTCATATGCTTCGGAATCCGACATTAGTATGGTGAAGCAATGGCATGTGATTAATCATACTGAATTATCAATCGATATGTGTTTGACAGCATGAAACTGTTGCATTAGGGTTCATGACGGCACAAGGGTTGTGTTGTTGCAGAGTTATGCGATTAGGGTTGTGAATTTGCCTTTTTTTTTAATTAACAAAATTTAAACTAATAATAAAAGTGTGTTTATTATTATTGTCTTGTGGTGATCAGTTATGGCCTTAGTTTTTTCCTTTATTTTGTTTTGGGATTGTAAAATACGGCCTGCGTGTCGTGCCTCTCTCCAAAATTCTTGATGTAACTTCTTTTCTCATCTCACTCCCTCGTATGTAAAACGAGTTTCTTTTATGTAATGTAATGTTATGAAGAAAGAGAAGAATACAATATCAAAGGAGGATAACCTTGGAGATCTTGCTTGGAGAAGTTTAGATCGTTATTAGGTTGGCTTAGGTTCTCTCATTGGCTTAGGAGAACAATTGCGCTAGGGGCCATAACTGTATCCTTTTATGTATATTGATGCATGTGTTTGTATGTTGATGCATGAGAGAGACGAATTGCATGTTAAGCCGGTGAGATCAAACTAATAACAAAATCCCTCAAGTTAAATATTAAGTTCATGCTTTCCAAGTTTTAGCACTCATCAAGACTAGTATCAAACAATGTAGGTTTCGCCTACGCGAGGTGCATGTTCTATATTAGTAAGGTGCGATGGGATAATTGTAATATCCAACTGCTAAAATAATGGGTCAAACTTAACTAAACACATTATAATAAGATTATACATGTTTAGAAGCAAGAGTTGGGAATGATTCATATGATGAATTAGAATAAGGAGTTATTCACCCAACTGAAAATATTCGAGAGTTGTATGAGATACAATTGGAAGGAGTTCCTACCTAAATAACCTAGTTTTGTGTAATCAGCCTAACGCTGACTTAGAACGAAGTGAAATGTGGATCTCGACCCACTAGAAAGTCTTCCAACGGGATTTTCCGAATCAAATGATGAGGGTCATTTGGTTTGAGTAAAATAGTGGGAGCATATTTGATTAAAGGCCTAATTAAATATGTTGTTTTAATGATACTTATATTTTCATTTTTTTGTAGATTACCATGACAACAAACAACCATATTTTGCAATCAATCCTAGATAAGGAAAAATTGTCTGGGACAAATTTCCTGGATTGGCACCGAAATCTGAGGATTGTCCTCAAGCACGATAAGAATCTGTATGTCTTGGAGACACCTGTTCCTGAAGAGGAACCGCCTAGTTCGGCACCTAAGGCAGAAAGAGATGCTTATAAGAAGCATTTTGATGATGCTAACGAAGCCGCTTGTCTCATGCTAGCTACTATGAACTCGGAGTTGCAAAAGCAACACGAGAACATGTCAGCGTTCGATATGATCGGACATCTGAAAATGCTCTATCAAGAGCAGGCAAGAAATGAGAGGTTTCAGGTTTCAAAGGCCCTTTTTAACAGCAAGTTATCTGAGGGAAACCCTGTAGGTCCCCATGTACTCAAAATGATTGGGTATGTGGAGAACCTTGAAAGGTTAGGGTTTCCGCTTGGAAAGGAACTTGCAACTGATTTTATCTTGCAATCGTTTCCAGATAGCTTTAATAAGTTTGTCATGAATTTAAACATGAATGACATGGATAAGAGTCTTCCAGAATTGCTAAGCATGTTGAAAACTGCTGAGCAGAATATGAAGACAAAAGGGAAGTCCATTCTGATGGTCAGTAATGGAAAGAAGCTGAACAAGAGGCCTACCAAGCAGGTTGGTAAAGGGAAAGGCAAGGAAGTTGCCAAGCCTAAACCTACTGTTCCTGCTTTGAATCCTAGTGGAGGCATAGCAAAGGAGGGCACTTGCTTCCATTGCGGTAAGACCGGACATTGGAAGAGAAAATGCCCAAAGTACCTGGAAGATATGAACAATGGAGTAGGGACTTCAAATTCAGGTATTTTTGTTATTGAAATTAATTTATCTACTTCTGCATCATGGGTATTAGATACTGGATGCGGTTCTCACATTTGTACTAATGTGCAGGGGCTAAAAAGGAGTAGAGATTTGGCAAAAGGTGAAGTTGACCTACGAGTTGGAAATGGAGCAAAGGTTGCTGCTTTAGCCGTAGGAACTTATGTTTTGACTTTACCTAGTGGTTTAATAATTCAGTTAGAGAACTCTTATTATGTACCTGCAATTAGTAGGAATATTATTTTCGTTTCTTGTTTGGAAAAGTTTGGTTTTTCATTTATAATAAAGAACAATTGTTTCTCTATTTATTTGAATGATATATTCTATGCTTCTGCACAAATGAACAATGGACTATATGTCCTTGATCTTGAAATGCCAATTTATAACATTAATACTAAACGGATTAAACCTAATGAGTTAAATCCAAGCTACCTTTGGCACTGTCGCTTAGGCCACATAAATGAGAAACGCATTTCCAAACTCCATAAAGATGGACTCTTGGACTCTTTTGATTATGAATCATATGAGACATGCAGATCTTGTTTAATTGGAAATATGACAAAGTCCCTATTCACAGGAAAAGGTGAAAGGGCTAATGATCTTTTGGACCTCATACATACTGATGTATGTGGACCACTGAACATACCAGCCAGAGGAGGTTTTCAATACTTCATCACATTTACTGATGATTTCAGTAGATATGGTTATGTGTATTTAATGAAACACAAATCTGAAACCTTTGAAAAATTCAAGGAATTCAAGAATGAAGTACAAAACCAACTAGGTAAGAATATTAAAGTTCTTCAATCAGATCGAGGCGGTGAATATTTAAGCCTAGAGTTTAATGACCATCTAAAGGAATGTGGGATTTTATCCCAACATACTCCTCCTGGAACAACACAATGGAATGGTGTATCTGAGAGAAGAAATCGAACCTTGTTAGACATGGTCTGATCCATGATGAGTCACGCCGATCTTCCGAACTCCTTTTAGGGACATGCACTATTAACTGCAGCTTACACACTTAACCGGGTTCCATCCAAAAGGTTGAGAAGACACCATATGAGATATGGAGTGGTAAGAAACCACATATGTCTTACATGAAGATTTGGGGTTGCGAAGTTTATGTGAAACGACAAATTTCAACTAAGCTTGAGCCCAAATCTGACAAATGCTTATTTGTGGGGTATCCTAAAGAAACAAGAGGGTATTACTTCTACAATCCTTCTGAGGGCAAAGTGTTTGTCGCTCGAACTAGAGTTTTTCTGGAAAAGGATTTTATTTCCAAAAGAATCAGTGGGAGGAAAATAGAGCTTGAAGAAATTCCAGAACCACAAAGCATTGATACACCTATGGAGGAATTAGAGCAGGAAACACAAGTAGTTGTGGAAGAGCAACCTGCTCAAGTAGAACAAGACCAACGTAGGTCAAGCAGGATATGTCAACAACCTGAGAGATATGGATATCTCATAAGTGATCAGGGTGATGTATTACTCATGGATCAAGATGAGCCTGTGACCTACCAAGAGGCCATAACTGGTCCTGAGTCCGAGAAGTGGCTAGAAGCCATGAAATCTGAAATGGATTCCATGTACACAAACCAGGTTTGAACCTTGGTAGAGCCTCCTATAGGAGTTAACCCTATAGGATGCAAGTGGGTCTTTAAAAAGAAGACTGACATGGATGGTAAGGTACATACCTATAAGGCAAGACTGGTTGCAAAAGGCTATAAACAAATTCATGGGGTTGACTATGATGAAACCTTTTCACCAGTTGCAATGCTTAAATCTGTTCGGATTTTACTTGCTATCGCTGCATATCATGATTATGAAATATGGAAGATGGATGTCAAAACTGATTTCCTTAATGGGAATCTTCTTGAGGATGTGTACATGACACAACCTGAAGGATTTGACATGCCAGAAGAAGCCCAAAAGATATGTAAGTTACAGCGATCAATTTATGGATTGAAGCAAGCTTCCAGAAGCTGGAATCTTCATTTTGATGAAACAATAAAACAATATGGATTCATCAAGAATGAAGATGAGCCTTGTGTCTACAAGAAGGTTAGTGGGAGCATGATCGTATTCCTGGTATTATATGTAGATGACATATTACTCATTGGAAATGATGTCCCTACCTTGCAACAAGTGAAGACTTGGTTAGGGAAATGCTTTTCAATGAAGGACCTAGGTGAAGCAGCCTATATATTAGGAATCAGGATCTATAGAGATAGGTCACAAAAACTGCTTGGCCTAAGTCAGAGTACATACATAGAAAAGGTGTTGAGACGCTTTAATATGCATGATTCCAAGAAAGGATTCATACCTATGCAACATGGAATGTGTATGTCAAAAACATAATCCCCTTCAAGTAAGGAAGAAAGGGATCGCATGGATAAGATTCCATATGCATCTGCAATAGGATCTATCATGTATGCCATGCTATGTACTCGACCAGATGTCTCGTATTCTTTAAGTGCAACGAGTAGGTACCAGTCTAATCTCGGTGATGCTCATTGGGTAGCTGTCAAGAATATCCTTAAGTACTTGAGAAGGACTAAGGACTCATTCTTGATATATGGAGGTCAGGAAGAGCTTGCTATAATTGGATACACCGATGCTAGCTTCCAGACAGATAAGGATGACTTTAGATCGCAATCTGGTTATGTGTTTTGTTTAAATGGTGGCGCTGTGAGCTGGAAAAGTTCAAAGCAAGATACAGTTGTTGATTCTACAACCGAGGCTGAGTATATTGCTGCCTCAACTGCAGCAAAGGAAGCTGTTTGGATCAAGAAGTTCATTAATGAACTTGGCATAGTCCATAGCATTGTGGATCCCATTGATCTCTATTGTGATAACAATGGTGCTATCGCACAAGCTAAGGAGCCTAGATCTCACCAACAATCCAAACACATACTTAGGCGGTATTATCTCATTCGAGAGATAATCAATCGGGGAGATGTGAAAATATGCAGAGTACCTACACTTGACAATGTTGCTGACCCATTAACAAAGCCTCTTGCGCAGCTGAAGCATGATGGACATACTAGATCTATGGGTATTAGGGGTATGCCTGATTGGCTCTAGTGCTAGTGGGAGATTGTTGGTGTAAGCCCTAGAGGCCAATACTTTTGGTACTTGTATCGAATTATTTATTAATAATAAAAGGCATTTCTTTATTATGTTTGCTTTCCAAAATAATAAAGTCCCTAGAATGGTTTATTTGTTTAATGAAATGTTAAGTGTGACTTAATCATGAGATTCCATTAAATATAAGACATTATTCTTAACGTATCCGTAGTCAAGCTTTAATGTGAAGTGGGATAACATTAAAGCATTAATATTATTATGAAGATAGATTGATGATCACATCTCATGGATCATAGATAAGGAGTTATCAAGTCTTGACATAGGTATGAATATAAGGAGTAATATTTATACTGGATTGACCCGCTATGAGAATACTACATAGAATGTTATGCAAAGTGTCATAAGTTATTCTCATGATGATAATGGTGTATACCACCCTTCGACCTGAAACCACTATGGACCCTAGATGTAGAGTCAAGTACTTTATTGTTGATCAAACGTCATCCGTAACTGGATGACTATAAAGACGGTTGATGGGTACTTCACAAAGCATGCTAAGGGACATGAGTGAACTAGATGGAATTTGCTTATCCTACATAACAGGATAAATGTCTAAGGGCCCAATATTGAACTGGATAAGGGTGACACAGTGTATGCCTTGTGTTCAATATAGACATGAGGGCAAAAGGGTAATTGTACAACACAAATATTATCACGGAAAAGGTTTGGTCAGATCACATGACATTTTCGTGACTTGGGTAACAGTGATGTGTTGCTAGATACCGCTCACTGTTTATTATATTAAATGTGTGATTTAATATAGTTGCCAACGTCGCGAAAACCTACAGGGTCACACACATAAGGACAGGTTGATGAGAGATAGAATAAATAAGGAACACCGTAAGGTATGGTGCACTTAAGTGTAATACGGAAAGTGGTAAGGTACCACGTGGATAAGTGATATATGGTACATCATAAGGTATGATGTCCATAAGCTTAATTGGGCTTTTAGCTTATAGCCTTAATTGGGCTTTTAGCTTGTAGCCCACACGAGTGATTCTATAAATAGATCCCTTGTGATGAAGCAATTTGACTTGATGCAATTTCGTTTTTGATTCTCTCTCTCACTCAAGGTTTCCGTTCGTGATCAGCTAGCACTATGACCGGAAGCGATCTATTCGTGTGGATTGAGTAGAGGCGTTGTTCTTCATCAACGCTCGTGATCATAACATCAAAGGTCTGAATCGCCACAAGAGGTAAATATTTCTATCACTGACCATGTTCATTCGTAAGGATCTCTAAAGGAAAATTTTAAATTCCGTTGCGCTTTTGATCGCAATTTTCCTTCACGAATAACCCAAAAAGAGGGGGAAATATTAAAGGTAAGAGGGTTGGTTATGCAAAGGGAAGGTATTAGCACCCTAAACATCTACGGTACTCCGCATGAACCTCTTTGTAAAATCTGTATATTTTGGCTATAAAAATGTGTTGTATATAAAATGGATGGTGGAGGTGAGAAAAGAAATATTTTTATGATTTTTGCACCCACCGCGGTTGCGAACCTTTAGTGCCTACATACCACCTTTCATGCAATAGAGGATCAGGGTACACGTAGTTCCTCTTTTAAAAATTTAAAACACAAGTGTGTTGGTTAATTTTATGAGATAAGACATCATCGTCATTGCCCGTGTGGAAAACATACTTACTATCCACAATCATGAGAAAGGAGAATTTGCATCATCTCAAAGTGGAGGATATGGCTTGGATTTTAAAATCAACAATGTCTCACTCAACACCCAAGTGGAAAATATCTCTCGTCACTACATATTGTAGAAGTATAGTTGTTTGCATCACTACAAGTATTCACAAGAGTCCAATCTTTTGAGAAAAGTTTAAAGATAAAAGCCAAAGTGGCAAAATGGTTTGAAATGAGATTGATTGACTTTTAGTCTTCTCACAAAAAAAATGTCAAGGTATTATTAAATTGATTGAAGTTTATTTATGAAAATGTTTTGAAAATGCATGTACCTAAGTCCAAGTTTATTATGAAAATGGTTCAAGTTTCAAAACAAGAAGAGTTTTCAAAAGGAGGGAGAAGATTTTTGAAATTAAAGAATATGGGAGGAGATGAAGAGACTATCATAAAGCATAAGGTAAAAGCTAGGGATAAGAACCATCTAACCAACAAGAAGTCAATACTTGACATTATGAGTCAATATAGAATTCCCATTCTTCGGATTGAAACCAAGCAAGCAAAGATACTAGACCTCTTGAGAGAACCAAACTTCAAGTGTATTAAGTCTTCACAAAAATTGGGCAGAGTAACGGCTGTATACGGGTGAATTCCAGATTACAAACAAAGTATGTAATCATAATAACCTGCACACAAAACAAACAAACAAACAACCCAATGTCTTGAGGTAAACCTCAAGAACTCCAGACAAAACATGAATTAAGGTCACAAGGTCTCCAACATAGGCCAAGGTCTCTAACCCTAAGTCCAAGAAGTCCAATACTCCATAAAGCCAAGGATAGTAACCAAATAGTCCAAGTATCATTAAAGTTTTTTATGGTTCATGTTGATTATTAGGTGTCTTCAAAAGGAAATGAAAAGCTCAAGTGAGCAAAATAAAAATGACATAAAAGTAAATGCTCAAGTGAGCAAAGATGAAAATAGCAAGAAAAGTAAAATGCTAAAAGTAAATGGTACATAAAACATAAAAATAAAAGCATAAAGTAAAGTCAATTGTCAGAAATTAGTGGTTAGTTGGATGACCATCTTGAAACTTGCATTTGGAACTCATTAGAGGATTGGTAGAACCAAAGCCTCCACACAACAAGTTGCATTTTCTTTTTGTCAAGTATATCATCCCTTTTGGAATCCTCAAAAGTAACATTTAATGATCAACGATGTTTAAGTGATCCGCGTTGACCAAAGGTGTTGTAGATCCATTAGAGGATTGGTAGAACCAAAGCCTACACACAATGAATCTCAAGGTTATTGGATCAAAGAGATCAAATTAACATACTTGGGCTTGAAATCATAAGTTTGGGCCACGAATGATCATTTATTCGAATCGGGACAAAATTTAGCGTTATGTTAAGCAATCGTAAGTAGACTTATGTAGAAGTCGCACCTATTTTGAGGCCGGTCAATAGCAATCTATGTACTTCATGTTTGGATAAATGATATAGAGATCATCATCCATTAACATGTATAACAATTAAAAAAGAAAGGGATAAGATGAAGAGGGAGGGGAATGATAAGCTAATTTGGATTACCACCTCAAAATTCTTTCATCTTTAAATTCAACCACTCCTCTAGATGGATTAAAGCACTAAACATATCATTAATCCAAAGCACCAAAAATGAATTAAATAATTCACTCTTAGGTAGATTTGAATTGATGAACATTTATCCAACTTCATCTACGTCACAAAGTCCATTGAGTTTAAAGAGAAATTGGACATTTGAAATTGCAATCCAAACCAACAATCAAAAGGAGTGAGTAGAAAAAGCATTTTGGATCAAAGCTGCCCCAAAACACGGCAAAAAATGCATTATGTCCCTGTGTAAATCGATTGCACTACTGTGTAAATCGATTTACACAGTACAATTTTCAAAAATCTGCACGAAATTGCTTCTGTGCAATCGATTGCACTGTTACTGCAATCGATTGCACGCTGTTACAGGCAGCAAAACAGAATTTTAAAAGGCCAAATTCTTGTTCAAACTTTCCATCAAATACCTTATGATCATGGATCCAATTGAACATGAAAATTCCATCAAATTATGAGAAAATAACACCATTGGAATAACAAAATAATGCTCAATGAATCAAGCCCAAAGATCAATAAGAGATCACATTGTGAAAGATGAATTATCCAACTTACCAAAGGTAGATCTAGAGAATTATCAAAACAACTTCAAGAATTTGCTTCAATTCAACCACAAGAATCAATTGACCAAGCTTGGATGTAGAGAATTAATGAAGAAAAAGTGTTTGGATGAAGGTTTAGCTCAAATATTAGTAAGCTTCAATGCAAAGCTTACTAACTTTTTGAAAATGGAGCTTTTAGTGAATTTGGTAGATAGAGAGAATTGAGAGATTTTTTAGCAAGGTGAATTTGGCTATCAAAAGCTTGAAATTTGAATGAAATGAGGGCTCTATTTATAGAGTTTTAGGATTGAGATTAGTGGTAATTTGGTAATTGATTCTTGGAGCCAAAATTTGAATTAATGATAATTCTTTCAAATATTAGAGCCAAAATTTGAATTAATGATAATTCTTCTTAAAAATGAAAGATTGGCACTAAAATTTGAATTAATGATACATCTTTCAAAAATGAAGAAAAATTGGAGCCAAAATTTGACGAGTTTAAAATTGATGATTTTTTTCAAATTTTCACGCTGTGCAATCGATTGCATTATAGTGCAAATCGATTTGCACAGTGTCTTTTTTTCAAAAATGGCGCAAAATGCACTATGTGCAATCGATTGCACTCTAAGAGCAATCGATTGCATCAGTGAAAAAAATAAATTTTTGTTAATTTTTCCTTTGCAAATAGAGATTTTAGGAAAATAATACCAGAAATCCTTCTTTGTCAGATGCTTCGACTTGGTACCTACAAAACAAAAATATACAAAGACAAAGACAAATATTTTTTGTATTTTGATTAGAAGTTAGTCAACAACACATATACAAAATACACAACTAAGGTGCTTGGAGATTCCTCAAGAGCAAACTTAAAGATAGGAGATAGAAAAAGAGGAAGAACCAATCTTAATGTGATCTTGTTATGATCGAGTTGATATGATATGATAGAGGAATCTTAGGGGCAAAAATTGGGGTACAAGAATTGTCTCTACTCCTTATGAGCTATGGAAAGGAAGGAAACCTAAAGTCAAATACTTTCATATTTTTTGAAGTAAATGTCAGATCTTTGCTACTAAAGATCAAGTGGACAAGATGAGTTCCATAGGGAGTGAATGGATATTTTTGGGTTACTCTTCAAGCAAAAGAGCATATGGAATTTATAATTCTAGAACTGGTATGGCTATGGAATCTATCAATGTATTCAATTAGTGAAGAAAAAGAAGGTGTCAGAGATAATGTTGGAACATCCTATGTGCAAACTGATGAAGCACTAGGAGAGGAGACTCGTGAATTCACAAACATTGAACTAGTGAGTTCTCAATCCAACACAAGTCTGTCTACTGAGGGGAAAATAGAACAAACCATGGATTTGATTGCAAGTCACCCTGATAAAGGCAACATCACTAAATTTAAACAGAATATATCAAATACAAATGGATGTGTTGTCTTAAGGGAAACAAATGGAAGGTACTCTGAATTGATGTTGAAGAGGTATGATGTCAAGAGAGATGTCATGAAATTTCACAATGAAGATCTGAACTCATTCAGATATCTTATTCAACATGACTGGTACAAGGATCTTGCTAGTTGTAAGCAACTGATCAAGAATCTTATTGAAGGAAAGAATGATACTCTAGAGCATATGGGAAACAAGGAGAAACTTACTATTATCAAAGTCAGTGGGATTGAAACTTGTACTATTGAAGAGTTATAGCAATTATAGAAAAGAGGGAATGCAACTTCTACTGCATCTTTCCTCCATGTTTTGGGGCATGACATGCCTATTGTTGGGGTTGTTGGCTAGAATAAAGGTATTTTTCAAGACAGTGGGGATGGCTACAACACCAAGGAGTTCAGAAGGTTATTTGATAGGGGAAAAAATATCTTTGACAAGGGCAAGATATTGAAAACCACCTAAAGTTGGCCAAGAAGTAGTTGTGTTTCCATCTGTTGTATTTCTAGTGTGCAATGTGTGTTTCCATATGTTATATTGCCAAAGTTCAATATGTTCTGAAGTGCTCTGTGTGTTCTCATTGTGTACATTTACTCTAGTTCCTTTTGTCAATATTTTGTCTAAAAAGGGGGAGCAAAGTGTTGTGTCTTTATGTTACATCACAAGTCTTGACATGTTAATTTAGAATTGTGATAAGATTGTATGATACTTCTTCTTTGAGAGTAGAAATGTGTATGGTTGCTCATGCAATCATTGAGGGGGTGCATGTGTGTTCATGCTTGTGTGTGTGCTGAAGCTGTTGCTGCTTCTCCTGTTACGCTGCAGGTTCTCTGGTGTGGGTTTTGCCCTTGAAGGGGAGAACCTATTATGTATGACAAGGGGAGTGCTAACCCATCTAACTGTACAAACTTGTTAGTTGTGTTGTATGTACAAAGTTTACATGATAAGGATGTAGCTTGTGCTGTGGTTTTATCCTCTCTCCAATTGAATTTGGTTTTTAGTTGTTTTAGCCAAAATTTTCCAAAGTGGGAGATTGTTAGTTCCATATTTTTATGGTTGGCTAAATTTTGGCTAAGCATGGTTCTAAACATGGTTTTATGTTGATGTTGGTAAGATGGTGCAACATCTTTATCAGTTGTCATAACAGTATTTCTGTTATGTATTTTTATGCCAAATGTCATAGAAGATGTTGTGACATCTTGAGGCTGATGCAGCAGGCGCTGCTTTTGGATATCCTTAAAGATTTAATTTGAAGATATGTGTATTTGGAATATTCTATACTCATTATAGGCGCAATCCAATCAAGGATTATGTTAGAAACAAGTGCAGATTTGATTAGTTACTAAAAAGGATCGATTAAGACTTTTTAGGAAACTTTTTATGAAGATTTTTCTATTTTTGTGGAGAATATTCTGTAGATATTTTTTAGCTGAAGATTGGAGTTGATTGAAGAATCCAAGTCAGTCCAAGCCCAACTGCAGAAGCCTGTATAAGGAGTCGTCCGAGACCTAGTTTTTATGCATAAATTTTATTATAAAACCTTGTGAAAAAAAATAAGGGTTTAGGGTTGGTAGTTCCTTAGGTTCTCCGTGTGTTTGTTTGTACATCCTCATGTATCTCTGATACATTTTAGTTAACTGATTGTTACTTGCTTGTCAAGTTATTGTTCTCACTCAAATCCCGTAGGCACGAGTTGAGTATTGTTCTTCGTCGAAGCTTTTAAGCATGACTAATTATTTGTATTTTGGAATTGTTATCTTCTTTTGGTTGTAATTGGGGAGTGTGTACTTCCTAACCGTTCTTGGGATTGGAATTGTTTTCCCTGTGATTGAGAATTTTTATCACTATGGTGATTGGAAGTGGGATGGAGATTTCTCATATCTATGGAGGACCTGGATAGAAGCTGCACTGGGTAGGGATTAGGCGAGAAGTTTTAAACGGGGGAGTTTAGCTTTGAACTAGTAATATTGATAGTGAATTTCCTTTTTGGCTTGGTAGCCCCCAGAGTAGATGAGTTTGAACCAAACTTGTTAACATATTGTTGTGTTCTTTACTTTCTGCAAGTTATAATTATGTTTTGTTATTAGTCTGTTTTCTGTTTTGTCAGCAGATGTCATAACATTTGTTGTGACATTGTGTGTTTTTAAGACATTAGTCTTAACTTCTGATATTGCGTGCGTGCCAGAATTTCAGGATCCCTGGTATGTTTTTGCCAAAAATAAATTATGACACTTCCAGAACATATACCTCGGTTATTTTTGGATAGAGATGAAATATTTTTCATGAAATGTATTATTTGTAGCAGTGACACCTATACTCTAGAGTGGCTAATTACCAAGATACGGATGTGTCGCATGCAACTTCGTTTTCCTCATTTTGTGTTTTGCCACGTTGGTCATGTGTCTTATTCTATATTAAGAAAAAAAACATGCAACTCAATATGGATTATTGCCTTATTCATTTTAAATGTATTAAATTAGAATGTTCTTTTTTATCTACATAAGCGGGATTCAAAAGAATATTTCAACTAAAATACCATTTGAGCTTTATTGTGTTCCTTATCCTCGGAATTGGTTCCCCACACAAGATTTCCATGGTGCATGCTCCATTTTATGTGTTATTCTTGATATGATATGGTCATCCCTAATTGGGTGCAATCTTACCGTCCCCGATATTTTTTCCTCTTACATTGGTTTGTCTCAACACAAGATCACTACGCTGGAAGTCCGAGGCCTTATCCATTGGTTGCATTTGGCTGAATTTTTCTATTTTACTACTACAGTCATGATGGGTACATAGGCTGTCTTCTCTTATAAAAAGTATACATCCTCCCTAATGGCTCACTCGTTGTCTTCTTTTGGCAAGAGTGTGTCATCCTCCAGCTAAGTTTTCTTATCTCAACAAGAATGGCGATTTTTATTCCATAAGTAAGTCAAAAGGGAGTTTCACCCATTATTGAATGAAGTATGGTTCTATATGCCCAAAGGACATGTGTGATTCCATCTCCTCAATTTCCATTGGCTGCTTCAAGTCTTCTCTATTTATCCTTCACAATAGGACCCGGTTAGCCGCCTTTGTTTATTTGTTTGTTTGAGGATACTCTAATAATGTGAAATGTTTCTTGACCTTCAGATCCTCGACATGTTTCTTTAAGTGTTTATTTGTAAATTATGTTATGTTATCTGTCATAAAAGATTGGGGGATTCCATATCTAGCCAGAATGTTTCTCTTGAAGAATTTGAGTATGTTGGTTGTGGTGATTTTTTCCAAAACCTCGGATTCAAACTTGTTCATAAAGTAGTCAACTGCTATAATTAAAAAATTTAGTTGTCATGGTGCCAAAGAAAAGGGACTAAAGATGTACGTGCCCTACTATGAGAATGGCCATGGGGACATCAACAAGTGTAACTCAGATGCAAGAGCATTGTGAATATCTTTGGGCTTATGACACTGTTCACATTTCTACACATAATTATTGGTGACTTGGACCATGGAAGACCAGTAATATCCGGCCATAAGAACCTTCTTATCTAGATTTGAGATATTGTCCAATAATCCCTTCATGTACCTTGATGAGAATGTATGTGGCCTCTTCTCCTTTGATTCATTTCAGCATGGGAGGGGGGTGATAAGCTTCTTAAGTGTAAAATCCAGCCTATTATTAAGTATAAACTTCTCGTTCTCTCAACGAGGTCGACTTCAACTTGGTCAGTAGGCAGTATATCGTGCCTGATATATGTTACGATGGGAGAGATCCAAGAGGACATCGAGGTGTCTTCTGTAACTACCATCACGCCTTTGGGACCTTCAATGTTGGAATTCCTCAGGGTCTCCTTGATGAAGGAATGGTTGATGTCGGAGGCTCTAGTGCTTGCGATCTTAGATAAGACGCATTCCGTGGTATTCTACTCTTTAGGTACATGTGAGTGTCATAGGATTTGAACTTCGTAAATCTTTTTCTACTCAAGTTAGAATACCTCTATAATAACGGGTCTTTAGTCTGAGCCTTTCTTTTGACTTATGATACTACCAACTGAGAATATGCTTTTAGCTTTATGTTTTCTGCTCCCATTTTGAATGATAATGTTAGACCTCTAATGAAAGATTCATACTTCAATATGAGACCGAGGTAATTTCCTATGCTATTGGATGATCCCTCTATGAACACAATACAGGTATAAGCGGGTTTGCGCATGCTCAAAGTTATTTAAGCTATGAAATTCATTAACAATTGGGCTTTCAACACTTTCCAAGTAGATACAGCAATGAGGCAGGTTAGGGATGGTTTTTTACTCCCCAAAATTCAAACCCAAATCCCTAAACAATCCTATTTCCCCACCCTGATTCAAATTAGGGATGAAAATTTTAAACGCAAACTCGTCTTAAACGGGTTCGGATATCTCCGCTCGGCTACCATCCATTTAGTGAAATCAATTTTTTTAATAGAAATATTCATTTTTTTCAACATCAAATTACATGACAAATAATAAAATGAAACAATCTAAAAAAATTCCATACATACATTTCAAACATTTTAAACGATTAATACAAATTAAAAAATTCAAAACATTGGTCACATATTTAATATTTTAAATTATCAAAACTAAATAATAAAGTACATAATGAAATAAACAGGACAGGTCCGGGGGCAATTTCATGGTGGGAACTAGTGGTCTCATCATCCGACTCATCCTTATATTTTATAATCTAGGTAAACCCAAACCTGAAACCAAATTCAATCAATGCAGGTTTTCCCTGTCAAACTCGGGGTAGGTTTGGGTTAGTACCCCAGGGTATGGTTTATGTTTTCATGCATATTTCTTAGACTTAAAGGAGAGATCAAACTTTGACATATCGATGGACCATTTGATTAGCCTCCCTACCATATATGACATATGGAGAATTTTCTTCATCAGTAGATTGGTACGAACAACGTCTGCATGTGCTAAGAAATAAAGTCATATTTTCTTGGATGCAGTCATCAATGCTAACACTAATTTCTCTATATTTTGTTAATGTGTGTCAGGTCTGGAGAGTGCCTTAGATATATAGTATATCAGACTCTTATTATAATCAATTTCTCAGATGAGGAAGACATTCATTGCTTCGATGGAGACGACTAAAATAGGGAACAACATTTCCTCATCCACGGGTCGGGATAATACATGTGGGGTTGATAAGGTTGTCTTAAGAGATATAAATGCCTGCTCACAGCTTAAAGTCCACCCAGAGAGTGCTTCTTTCTTCAATAACTTGGTGTAGTAGAATTAACAGAGTTGCATAGAAAAATCAAATTGTCAGCTCTTAAAGGGTGAGGCGTCAAAAAAGGAAATACAAATTTAGATAAACATCATTTTAAAGCATTTCCATTGAAACTTTTCTCTCATGCATTTCATCAAACAATTTCTAAACATTTTTATGATTTTTCGTTTCAACACATCATTTGAAAAAATTCTTTCTTTTCCAGTAACTTTTAATTCATCAACACATCATTTGCACAAATCCTTTCCTTTTCAGCAATTTGTTGTTTACATGCATCAAAAGCTACAACTTCAACAACAAATACTTTACCATATTCGAAGGAGGTTAGAAAGATTTGTAACTTCCACGATCTAACTCATTTTGTTAGTCAACTATTATGTTAATTTTAAGTGATGTGGTGTGCAACGTCAGCTTTCGTTAGTCAACTATTATGTTAATTTTAAGTGATGTGGTGTGCAACGTCAGCTTTCGTTAGACCAAATAAACGTTAGAGATTAAAAATATTGACAGAAAATTTTAAAAAAATTATTTTTTAAAAAAAACTTTTATATAAATTATTACCGAATTATAAATTATTTATAAGGACCAAAAATATAAAATTTTATTATTTTTTGTGTATGTGCAGAAAAATAAAATAAAAAATAAGAGATGGGAGGGAATATTAGATATGATTCCTCACTAATCTTATTTTATTTTGTCAGTTAAAAAGTAAAAAGAAAGGGTCCCACATCATGCCATTATTTGAATTGCATTATTAGTAGAATTCCATCCATTTTGGGTGTTGTTTTCATGTCTCATATTAATAATGGCTAACTATCTGATTTGGCAACCTTGTTTTTTTCCTCTTAATCCATTCCACTCATATTCCCACCTTAACCATTTTAATTCATCATTCCTTCTTTTATTCTTGGACCCCACTTTAACTATTTCTTTCATCTTCTTGCTGTATCCCATTCAAAAATCACCTATATATAACTAACTAACTATTTTTCATCCAATCACAACTCCTCATTCTTTCTACCTATAATAGTGACAGTTTTCTGTTTGTGTTGATCTTAGGAGTGAGTGAGTTGCAGTGAGTGGACAGTGGTTGTGGTGGAAGGTGAAACTAGAGTGATTATAATTACTGTATGTCAGTGGAATATTACAGTGGAATTTACAACGTTGAGCTTGCTAATCCTTTGCAATGGCCACAGTTGAGGAAAAAACGACGCCTATTTGTTGTCAAAAACCTGCTTCTGTTGCTACCTCTTCTAATGATCCTCCTCCCAAATCCGCTTCTACCAAAGGTTTTTTTTTTTTTTTTTGCTTCTTTCAATTTATTTTTTCTGTTTGATTGTTTACTTGACCCTAAAATTGGAATGGCGGCTGTGGTTGAAGTTGTATTGCATTAAAATGCCGTCAGATAGAGCTGCAATTGCGGTTGCCATGATGTTTTAGAAACTAGTAAAATTTGTATGTGATAGTTGTAATTACGACTATAGAACTTCTGTGGTGTTCACTTCATAGGTGCTTCAATTTTGTTGCTGTGTTTTTGTGTTGAAGGAGGCTTGGGAAGCCTTGTTATGTACTAAGATTTATGTCTGTTTTTTTCTTGGCTGTTTATTTGCTGTTATTCTTGATCTTTGCTGCATAGTTTAACTTCTATTTCTCTTGAATGAAATTTTTTCTTCTATCAGAATTAAAAGATAGAAAAAAAACCATTTCCTCTGACATAGGTATTACAGTAATGGCGAGAGCTCAAACTTGCCATCCTTTGGACCCTCTTCTTGCTGCTGAAATATCTGTAGCTGTAGCAACTGTTCGAGCAGCCGGAGCAACGCCTGAGGTACATTAACCACTTTTCTCTTCTGGTGTAGATTTTTCATGATGGTAAATATCTTTGATAATGTTGTTAGGTGAGGGATAGCATGCGGTTCATCGAAGTAGACTTGGTAGAACCAGAAAAGCAAGTTGTTGCATTAGCAGATGCATACTTTTTTCCTCCTTTCCAACCCTCATTGCTCCCTAGGACAAAAGGCGGACCTGTAATTCCATCGAAACTTCCTCCGAGGAAAGCGAGATTGGTGGTCTATAATAAGAAGTCAAATGAGACAAGCATATGGATTGTTGAACTTACTGAAGTTCATGCAACAACTCGCGGTGGACATCATAGGGGAAAAGTGATTTCGTCTACGGTTGTTCCAGATGTTCAGCCTCCCATGGTAAATATATAACTTTTAATCAGTTTGAATGGCTTTGAAAAAATAGGATTTCTAATAGAACCTATAACCTATTCCAAAAAATTTGTTCGCGTTGTTCATTCTGCAACTATAGGATGCTGTGGAGTATGCTGAATGTGAAGCTGTTGTAAAGCACTTTCCTCCATTCCGAGAGGCAATGAAGAAGAGAGGAATTGAAGATATGGATCTTGTGATGGTGGATCCTTGGTTAGTTACTACATCAAGATAATTAATTTCATCGACATGTTACAATTTATTTGATCCATTCATTTGTCTAATACTTGTTATGTTGAAACTTATAGGTGTGCCGGATATCACAGTGAAGCTGATTCTCCAAGCCGCAGACTTGCTAAACCGCTAATCTTTTGTAGGACTGAGAGTGACTGTCCTATGGAAAATGGCTATGCCCGTCCGGTTGAAGGAATACATGTACTCGTTGACATGCAAAATATGGTCGTCCTTGAGTTCGAAGATCGTAAACTTGTCCCCCTACCACAGGCCGATCCTTTAAGAAATTATACTTCTGGTGAAACTCGAGGAGGAGTTGACCGAAGTGACGTGAAACCCTTACAGATTATTCAGCCGGATGGTCCAAGTTTTCGTGTTAATGGACACTTCGTTCAATGGCAGAAGGTAGCTACTTTTTTCTAAAATTATTTCATATGAGCAAGCACCATTGAGAAATGCTAAAACTAATAGTCCATTTTTCGCAGTGGAACTTTCGCATTGGATTCACTCCTAGGGAGGGTATGGTTATTTATTCAGTAGCATATGTTGATGGAAGTCGTGGTCGAAGGCCTGTAGCTCACAGATTGAGTTTTGTTGAGATGGTCGTCCCTTATGGAGATCCAAACGATCCTCACTATAGGAAAAACGCTTTTGATGCCGGGGAAGATGGCCTTGGTAAAAATGCTCATTCACTCAAGAAGGTCAATGCATTTTTTTTCCTATGTTCCAACCATTCATATCTTCATTTGGTTTACATGTAATGTAACCGAATCTGTTTTTTCATATTGCCGTTATTTCAGGGTTGTGATTGTTTAGGCTATATCAAATATTTCAATGCACACTTTACAAACTTTTATGGAGGTGTTGAAACTATAGAGAATTGTGTTTGCATGCATGAAGAAGATCATGGTATGTTATGGAAGCATCAAGATTGGAGAACAGGTTTAGCTGAAGTTCGACGGTCTAGAAGGCTGACAGTGTCTTTTGTATGCACTGTGGCCAACTATGAGTATGGATTTTACTGGCATTTTTATCAGGCAAGTCAATTATCCATGCAAATGTTTGAACATCGTGCACGGATTTGGATTTCGCTGTAGTTATGCATTTGTGATTACTACGTTGCAGGATGGAAAAATAGAAGCTGAGGTCAAGCTCACAGGAATTCTCAGCTTAGGCGCATTGCAACAAGGTGAAACTCGAAAATATGGCACAACTATTGCACCTGGATTGTATGCGCCTGTCCACCAACACTTTTTTGTTGCTCGCATGGATATGGCAGTTGATTGCAAGCCCGGTGAAGCATTCAATCAGGTCAGCATTCGATCATATTTTGAGTCGAGGCCTATTTTAGGTCCTGAGAAATACTGCCACAACCAATTTAATCTAAGAAAAAAATTGCTAAACATAGTTCGTGAGGTGAATATAAATAAAACCGATATACGATGGAAAAATATAAATAAAACATATATCCTCCGTCTATCTGCTTAGGTTGTTGAGGTGAATGTCAAAGTTGAAGAGCCGGGACAGAATAATGTTCACAACAATGCATTTTATGCTGAGGAAAAACTGCTTAAATCAGAATTAGAAGCAATGCGTGATTGTGACCCTTTATCCGCTCGTCATTGGATTGTAAGTTCTTTTTCCTTCATTATTTTATCCCCGGAAAAATCGAAAGAAAAGGTATCATAAGTTAATTATTTTTGTCATATGGTCTGCTCTCTGTCACACTCCACTGTAGAAATTGTAACAGGGACAATCTCTATAATTTCAAACCTGGATGCTGTTCTATGCGTCTTCTGTTCTGTAAGTTATAGAAGATGCTGCAAGTTAGTTAGTTGATCTTCTATTTCTACTAGTTAATCTATATTCCAATTTTTCAAGTGCTTTTTCCTATAATCATATTCACTATGCAAATATATAGTTAAGCTGTTAACCTTGAAATTACTTACTTTACTTGTCTTACAAGAAACTCTAGATTTACCTAGAGTTGCTCAAATACATGTTCTGCTTTCAGGTTAGGAACACGAGGAGTGTGAACCGAACCGGTAATCTAACTGGTTACAAACTAGTTCCTGGTTCAAATTGTTTACCTTTAGCTGGATCAGAGGCTAAGTTTTTGAGAAGAGCAGCTTTCTTGAAACACAATCTTTGGGTTACTCCTTATGCACGCGGCGAATTGCATCCTGGCGGAGAGTTCCCTAATCAAAATCCTCGCGCTGGAGAGGGTTTGGCTACTTGGGTTAAGCAAAATCGACCACTAGAAGAAGCTGACATAGTTCTTTGGTACACAAACCTAATACTACATACATTTTCTCGAAAATGAAACTACATAGATAAAAATGAAAATAACTATATATACCAAAAATGTATGTCAGCATTTAATATTGATATGATTTGGTGGATATATTTTAGGTACGTATTTGGGGTGACACACATTCCTCGTTTGGAAGACTGGCCGGTTATGCCCGTGGAGCACATCGGTTTTATGCTTATGGTATTTCCATTCACCTTACCTTATAACTGACAAGTCTTTCTGTCTTTTTCTTTCCAAAATTCGAATGAGATTGATGTTGAGACATTAATGAATCTTATTGTGTACACAACCATATGATGCAGCCACATGGGTTTTTCAATTCCTCACCAGCAATAGATGTTCCTCCAAGCCCAAGTGATTTGGATGACAAGGAGAATGGCATGCCTGCCAAGCCTAGTCAGAATGGGCTTATTGCCAAGCTTTGAAAGGCCCTAAAGCAGATATGTTCAGGCCCATTCAGCTTATTTATGTGGTTATGTGTTTCAAATGAATAAGTGGTTCTACCTATAATTCGAATATTTAATATTACTGCTTGTGTTGATTAATGGTGTGTAAACCTGGTTATTTTAAAATGGTCTGTTGTGTAATTTGTATGTAAATAAATGTCTTTTAACAATGTAAAATTTTGTTTATGTACGGTATTCTTTTTTGTTTCATCAGATTTTGTTCTCAAAACATTCTATTTCTTTCACTTTCTCTTTCTCATACTAACACAATTATAATAGAAAGTATCAAATTCTGTTAGGACAAGTTGGTTGCAATGAGAAAGTAGGGAAAAAGTGTTTGAGAGCTAGATTTTATTGAAGAGGCAAGTGATCCATAATGGAATACATAAAAAAGGAAAACAAGTTTAGACAATGATTTGTAGGGTGGAGTGCCATCTGGCATAGTCTTGGTTAAAATATTTTGGGAAAAAATATGCAGCCTTGCCTTGCAAAGTATAGCATTGCCAATGTGTTAGCCTAAGATTCATTAACAGTTTGAAGCACTTTAAAAACCAAATACACGTCAAAACACATCCCAAGATAAAAAATTCACGTAGAAAGATACGTGTTGGAATCTGGAGAGATAGCCGACAGATTTTAATTTGATAAAAAAAGTTTGTATTTCATTTTGTTTTCTTTAAAGTTCAGAGTTATAGAGATAAAAAATTTGTGAGAAACATATGAATTTAAATTCTATTTTTAATTCAAATATTTTTTAATTCAATTATTTTATTGTTATGTATTTTTTTATTTGCTTTATTCATTTAAGTTTTTCCATATTTACTTCTTTAAATCTTTTCATTAAAAAACTTTTTAGTACTAATACATTTTTTCAAATTTTTAACATAAAACGTCCTTTAAAATTTTTTAAATTTGATTTTATAATCAAATTAAAATTCGTGATTGTTTATAAAAATCAGCGGTAAACACACGCAGAATCATATTTGAGTAAAATTTTCAAATTGTTATGCATATATATCAACAGTAAAGATGCTAGTTCAATAAAAAGAGTTAGCTTTGTAATTTTAATATAACAGTTTATCCTTTTAACTTGTGCTTTATTGTATAGTCTATACGCATACAAGTATCATTTTTCTCAAATGCTTTCATTTCATCATTCATATATAACTTGGACTCAATTTTAAGATTTCAATATACCTCTTAGACAAATGATGAAATTTTCTTTGTCAATATCTGCTATAAAACTTTGATACTATGTTCAAAGGAGAAAATTGAGTAAAATATCTATATGATATTATAAAGAACTATTGAAATACTCGTATATTCACATTATATTAACGTGGTATGCACACTTTTATTTTTAAAATATAATAAAAATTTAAATATGAAAAACAAAATTATTTTAACAAAAGAGTTTATTATTTTTAAAAGAAAAAGATATATTTAAAATAAAAACAAAATTATTTTATCAAAATTATTTTACATCAATAATATATTTTTCAATTTTTCATATATTATCTTAGAAAATATTATATCTTAAATTAAAAAAAATAAAAAAATAAAAATATTAGTAACATAAATAATTAAAAAAATAATACATTTTTTTCGTGTTTGAATTCATACATTATTTTAAATATACTTATTTTTATTTTCTTCAATTATACAAAAAAATGTAATACTTCGTAGATTCACATGAATTTTGATCTGGACACTCGTGCGTTTGTACGGGTATTGATACTGGTGTGTTACACATATATGTTTCTAAAATATAATAATGATGAAAAAACAGAAAGACAAAATTATATAACCAAAAAAATTTATTATTTATAAAAGAAAAACATATTTTTATTTATATTTAGAGAAAAATAGAGTTTATCCATATATACAAATATTTTGATCAACAGTATATTTTTCCATACGTAAATATTAAATTTGTGTTAACATTATTTATAATGTGTATTTATATAATCATTTAATTTTATAAATATCAACTAATAACATAGTATTTAAAAATATTATTTTAATTATATATATATATATATATATATATATATATATATATATATATATATATATATATATATATATATATATATATATATATATATATATATATATATATATATATATATATATATATATATATATATATATATATATATATATATATATATATATATATATATATATATATATATATATATATATAGTTTTGGTGATCATAAAATAATAATGAATTGTTTATATTAGGATATAATTTTAATGTCATTTAATTCAAAAATTACTTATGTTTTTTTTGTTTAGTATCTTTTTACTTATAAATATTTGTTTCATTTATTTTTTTATTAATAATATAAATAATTATAAAAAAATAATACATTTTTTTCAAATATATCTATTTTTAACCATCAAAATAAAGTATTCGATATGTCAATTCCATAATTTGATAAATGTTTAGTAAACAAAAATTTGAAAAGAGATGTAGAGTAAAATGGTGTTAAATAATTTTCTAAGATAGAAAATGAGTCGATAGATTTGAAACTAATATGAAAAGATTGCATCTAATAAAAGAAAAAATTGTTAGTATTTGAAATTGATTTGATAGACACATGTATTACCAAATATATCTTTTAAACAATGATGTTATTTTGACACTTTAATGACCATATAGTATAAATGATACAAAATCTATTATCTATCTATTAAAAGTAAAAGTAAAGTACCTGAAAATTCCAAATCTAACCTTTTGATTAGATGTTATAACTTTTCTTATTTCAAGGGTATAATAGACTAATCAACACTATGCTATTACCATATTCATTTGGCATTTAATTTTGCTGAGATGTCAATCTATCATAATTTTACACTATTTTTTATTTATTTAATTTATTAATTTATTTTATTTATATTTGAATTTTATTTATATTTGAATTCCAATTCCAATGTTTCATTCGGTTAATTTATTTATATTTGAATTTCAATGTTTTTTTTGACGGAATTTGAATTCTAATGTTTGACTCACGGTTAATGAGGAAGGAATTGGAATGGCCAAATTAGATCTATCATAAATGTTGAGTTCTTCAAACGGTAAATCTATACAACCAAAGAAATCGTTTTTCCCAAAGCTCACACATATATATTTACGATTGATTCTCCAAATAGATAGAAGCTTATTTCTTTTGCTTCCTCTTTCAATTTATTATTAATCTATTTCAATTTCAATTTCTCCCATCACATGTTTGATAAAAGAAGGCAGTATATTCTCATCAATTTTGTTGTTTATTTTGCTTACTATTATATTTATTTGTATCTAATTGAGATTTTTGTATTTATTTTCTTGATTTAATCGGTTCTTCTTTTGGAATATGTATGGATATGGAGGCTGATAATTGATTTCACACTTGAATCAGTAGGGGACCAATCAACAAATTGAATAACGGATTGTTTTAATTTTTATACATTGATACGTAAAATGAAATTATGCGAGGTTGAAGATAGAGAGAGGATTAGTGGTTCGGCTTATGGGGGTCAACAGGACATCTGTTGCACCAATGATCTTCCTAAACTCACTGTGTACAATGATGGACAGGGCTGTCACCGGCCTTCTCCCATGAATTCAAATTGGCCTGAAGTTTATGGCGTGGCTTTTTATCATGCCCAAAAAATAAACAGTTTGTTTTTAGTTTTAATGCTTTATAATATTATTGTTTGCAGAGTTGTCTTAGCATTTTAAGTGCCAATATTCACCATGGTCATGGCTGAGTGACCATTTGCTTCTCTAATTTCACAAACAAAAATATTGCTAAAGAAGAATTGGAGACTACCACAACAGAACCAGAGACCACTATTTTAAATCTACTTAATCGAGTCGATTTTCACATGTGATTCATCATCAAAGCCAAGTGTTAACTTATATTTTCATTTTATTTGATAGTTAACCTTATAATAGTAAATATATGTTCAATATGGTGCAGATGATTTGATTTCCCGAGCATTTGATTTCCATTTACAGCCGTAATTGAAGATTAGGAAATTGAAACCATTGAATTTTATGCTTCCACAAGGAATATCAATGGCTTTCATTGGCAGGTACTGATTATATACTAATTGTATTTTCTAAAGTAATATGTTTTTAAGGGTTCAAGAGTAGCGGATGATGCTGAAGTTCACTACCAATTTCAGAAGAACCATAAGCAAGGCAATAATTATCTAAGATGTATAAGATGATAAAACCAACGTTGATATGCGATCATTTTCTGGTTCTATAGAAGAATGTTTTTAACCAGATTTGATTCAAATTATGTATATGTATATTATTATTGCTTTCATATTTTGTTTGTCATATCAATATTGGTTTTGGCATAATATATTTTTCTACTGCAAATTATGTTGGCCTATGTTTTAATGGAATTTATTTTACACCAAATTCTGAGTTCTTTTGAATGTAGCATTGCCGAATTTCTCTTCTCCTTCTCTTCTCCTAAAGAGAAGATAATAACCTACAACTTGGTGTTGATGTGCCTTCAAAATTCTAATTTATTTTGAATCGAAATTATAATTCTCATTTGTCATGAAATTTGAATAAATTTTTTATTTTGTATTGATGTTTTTTTATTTTTAATTGCTATAATTTTAGAAACAAATATTATAATTTTTAATAAAATATTTACGATTTATTTTTTTAAAGTACGACTAATTAATATATTTTTATACAATATTAAAAACAAATATTACAATTTTTTAGTCAAATATTGGAGTACCATTTAATTCGATAATTATTATCATTTATTTTTATTATACTTATATGGAAATTATTTTGAATGGTGACATAAATATATTTAATTTTTATATATGATTTGATTTCATAAAATATTATGATCAATAAAATTTGAATTCTCTTTTAATATTATAGATTTGATACTGTTTCATATTGTAGGAATATTATATACATTAGAATATATAAAGATATGAAAAAAATTAAATCAAAACTTTACAAATATATCTTTTGAATGGAGGTATTAATATTATTTATTTTTATTATATATAGAAAATATTTTGAATGGTCACATTAATACATTTTATTTTTATGCATGATTTGATTTCAAAAATTTATGATCAATAAATTTTGAATGGAATTATAATTTAACCAATAAAATTTTCTACCGACTTCTAAATATATTTGTGTATATTTTTTGAAAGGTTACATTTATATTCTTGAAAAAAATAACGTAGTTTAAAGGATGTATTGTTAACTATAAATATATTGTTAATAAAATTAACAAAAAAGTATATTATAAATATATAAAAGATAAAGTAAATAAGAACTCTAATGTTTATCTTAAATATTTAATCTATTATCTATCTATTAAAAGTAAAGTACCTGGAAATTCCAAGTCTAACATTTTGATTAGATGTTATAACTTTTCTTATTCCAATGGTATAATAGACTAATCAACACTATGCTGTTACCATATTCATTTGGCATTTAATTTTGCTGACATGTCAATCTATCATAATTTTACACTATTTTTTATTTATTTGATTTATTAATTTATTTTATTTATATTTGAATTTTATTTATATTTGAATTCCAATTTCAATGTTTCATTCACGGTTAATTTATTTATATTTGAATTCCAATATTTTTTTTTGACAGAATTTGAATTCTAATGTTTGACTCACGGTTAATGAGGAAGGAATTGGAATGGCCAAATTAGATCTATCATAAATGTTGAGTTCTTGAAACGGTAAATCTATACAACCAAAGAAATCGTTTTTCCCAAAGCTCACACATATATATTTACGATTGATTCTCCAAATAGATAGAAGCTTATTTCTTTTGCTTCCTCTTTCAATTTATTATTAATCTATTTCTATTTCAATTTCTCCCATCACATGTTTGATAAAAGAAGGCAGTATATTCTCATCAATTTTGTTGTTTATTTTGCTTACTATTATATTTATTTGTATCTAATTGAGATTTTTGTATTAATTTTCTTGATTTAATTGGTTCTTCTTTTGGAATATGTATGGATATGGAGGCTGATAATTGATTTCACACTTGAATCAGTACCAATCAACAAATTGAATAACGAATTGTTTCACAGTTTAAT
Source organism: Vicia faba (assembly GCA_948472305.1). Lineage (NCBI taxonomy): Eukaryota > Viridiplantae > Streptophyta > Magnoliopsida > Fabales > Fabaceae > Vicia > Vicia faba. The sequence continues at coordinate 613,087,909 of OX451739.1, read as the reverse complement.
TTTTATACATTGATACGTAAAATGAAATTATGCTGATTGCGATTTGATTTTGTCATGTGAAAACAGGTTTAATATAGTCACAATCTGTCTTAACAAGGAATTATCAAACTTTACCTCATGGTCGATTCAAGCATTTGTTTTCGAGGTTGAAGATAGAGAGAGGATTAGTGGTTCGGCTTATGGGGGTCAACAGGACATCTGTTGCACCAATGATCTTCCTAAACTCACTGTGTGCAATGATGGACAGGGCTATCACCGGCCTTCTCCCATGAATTCAAATTGGCCTGAAGTTTATGGCGTGGCTTTTTATCATGCCCAAGAAATAAACAGTTTGTTTTTAGTTTTAATGCTTTATAATATTATTGCTTGCAGAGTTGTCTTAGCATTTTAAGTGCCAATATTCACCATGGTCATGGCTGAGTGACCATTTGCTTCTCTAATTTCACAAACAAAAATATTGCTAAAGAAGAATTGGAGACTACCACAACAGAACCAGAGACCACTATTTTAAATCTACTTAATCGAGTCGATTTTCACATGTGATTCATCATCAAAGCCAAGTGTTAACTTATATTTTCATTCAAGTTATTTGATAGTTAACCTTATAATAGTAAATATATGTTCAATATGGTGCAGATGATTTGATTTCCCGAGCATTTGATTTCCATCTACAGCCGTAATTGAAGATTAGGAAATTGAAACCATTGAATTTTATGCTTTCACAAGGAATATCAATGGCTTTCATTGGCAGGTATTGATTATATACTAATTGTATTTTCTAAAGTAATATGTTTTTAAGGGTTCAAGAGTAGCGGGTGATGCTGAAGTTCACTACCAATTTCAGAAGAACCATAAGCAAGGCAATAATTATCTAAGATGTATAAGATGATAAAACCAAAAACCAACGTTGATATGCGATCATTTTCTGGTTCTATAGAAGAATGTTTTTAACCAGATTTGATTCAAATTATGTATATGTATATTATTATTGCTTTCATATTTTGTTTGTCATATCAACATTGGTTTTGGCATAATATATTTTCTACTGCAAATTATGTTGGCCTATGTTTTAATGGAATTTATTTTACACCAAATTCTGAGTTTTTTTGAATGTAGCATTGCTGAATTTCTCTTCTCCTTCTCTTCTCCTAAAGAGAAGATAATAACCTACAACTTGGTGTTGATGTGCCTTCAAAATTCTAATTTATTTTGAATCGAAATTATAATTCTCATTTGTCATGAAATTTGAATAAATTTTTTATTTTGTATTGATGTTTTTTTATTTTTAATTGCTATAATTTTAGAAACAAATATTACAATTTTTAATAAAATATTTACGATTTATTTTTTTAAAGTACGACTAATTAATATATTTTTATACAATATTAAAAACAAATATTACAATTTTTTAATCAAATATTGGAGTACCATTTAATTCGATAATTATTATCATTTATTTTTATTATACTTATATGGAAATTATTTTGAATGGTGACATAAATATATTTAATTTTTATATATGATTTAATTTCATAAAATATTATGATCAATAAAATTTGAATTCTCTTTTAATATTATAGGTTTGATACTGTTTCATATTGTAGGAATATTATATACATTAGAATATATAAAGATATGAAAAAAATTAAATTAAAACTTTACAAATATATCTTTTGAATGGAGGTATTAATATTATTTATTTTTATTATATATAGAAAATATTTTGAATGGTCACATTAATACATTTTATTTTTATGCATGATTTGATTTCAAAAATTTATGATCAATAAATTTTGAATGAAATTATAATTTAACCAATAAAATTTTCTACCGACTTCTAAATATATTTGTGTATATTTTTTGAAAGGTTACATTTATATTCTTGAAAAAAATAACGTAGTTTAAAGGATGTATTGTTAACTATAAATATATTGTTAATAAAATTAACAAAAAAGTATATTATAAATATATAAAAGATAAAGTAAATAAGAACTCTAATGTTTATCTTAAATATTTAATCTATTATCTATCTATTAAAAGTAAAGTACCTGGAAATTCCAAGTCAAACCTTTTGATTAGATGTTATAACTTTTCTTATTCCAAGGGTATAATAGACTAATCAACACTATGCTGTTACCATATTCATTTGGCATTTAATTTTGCTGACATGTCAATCTATCATAATTTTACACTATTTTTTATTTATTCGATTTATTAATTTATTTTATTTATATTTGAATTTTATTTATATTTGAATTTTATTTATATTTGAATTCCAATTCAAATGTTTCATTCACGGTTAATTTATTTATATTTGAATTCCAATGTTTTTTTTTACAGAATTTGAATTTTAATGTTTGACTCACGGTTAATGAGGAAGGAATTGGAATGGCCAAATTAGATCTATCATAAAGGTTTAGTTCTTGAAACGGTAAATCTATACAACCAAAGAAATCGTTTTTCCCAAAGCTCACATATATATATATATATATATATATATATATATATATATATATATATATATATATATATATATATATATATATATATATATATATATATATATATATATATATATATATATATATATATATATATATATATATATATATATATATATATATATATATATATATATATATATATATATATATATATATATATATATATATATATATATATATATATATATATATATATATATATATATATATATATATTTACGATTGATTCTCCAAATAGATAGAAGCTTATTTCTTTTGCTTCCTCTTTCAATTTATTATTAATCTATTTAAATTTCAATTTCTCCCATCACATGTTTGATAAAAGAAGGCAGTATATTCTCATCAATTTTGTTGTTTATTTTGCTTACTATTATATTTATTTGTATCTAATTGAGATTTTTGTATTTATTTTCTTGGTTTAATCGGTTCTTCTTTTGGAATATGTATGGATATGGAGGCTGATAATTGATTTCACACTTGAATCAGTAGGGGACCAATCAACAAATTGAATAACGGATTGTTTCACAGTTTAATTTTTATACATTGATACGTAAAATGAAATTATGCTGATTGCGATTTGATTTTGTCATGTAAAAACAGGTTTAATATAGTCACAATCTGTCTTAACAAGGAATTATCAAACTTTACCTCATGGTCGATTCAAGCATTTGTTTTCGAGGTTGAAGATAGAGAGAGGATTAGTGGTTCAGCTTAGGGGGTCAACAGGACATCTGTTGCACCAATGATCTTCCTAAACTCACTGTGTGCAATGATGGACAGGACTGTCACCGGCCTTCTCCCATGAATTCAAATTGGCCTAAAGTTTATGGCGTGGCTTTTTATCATGCCCAAGAAATAAACAGTTTGTTTTTAGTTTTAATGCTTTATAATATTATTGTTTGTAGAGTTGTCTTAGCATTTTAAGTGCCAATATTCACCATGGTCATGGATGAGTGACCATTTGTGTGATACGGTGGGAGAACTGACTTGAGGTTTTGCGTTTGTTTTCGCAAATGTTTCGGTTGAGCAAGAGTCGCCACCGACTTTTTATTTTATCCTAAGGAAAGGTTAAAAAGCACAGCAAAAACCTTTGAGATGTTTTCTTGGATTCGGGGAGTAGATTATAGAAAGGGAAGGTATTAGCACCCTTTATATCCATGGGCTCTTAGTTACTTGCTTAGATCAACTTGCCTTGATTTTCAATTGTTTGAAATGGTGCTTTGTGTGTGGGTTTTGAAAATGTTTTGAAAAGAGGCCAATGTGGTGGCAACCTTTGTAATGATCCATGTTGGGATGTATACAAAGGTATATGTCTTTTGAAAAGGTTTTCAATGTTTTTTTTAAAGTTGTTTTTGAAAGTGTAGTGATATGTGATTTGAAAAATAGGCAAGTGTTTTTGGTTTGCAAGGGGGCAAGTAACCAAGAGCTATCTACCCTACATTTCTCAAAGATTTTTGCTATGTTTTAACCCTTTTAACAATTTTGTTCCACCATTGTATTTGGTGGACAATCTTGTGTTAGGATGTGAAAGGGACGAGCGTGGGTCATCGTTTAGACCATAATTGCAATGGTGCCAAGTATCTTTGGCCAATTTTCTTTAAGGGACTTGATCATTGTTTAGGCAACTTTCGAAAGCGTCATCGAGGGACTATGATCATTTGAATTGTGTTGTTTTGCCCAAAGAGACCTAACATGCAATATGGCCCATTATTGAAGGCAACAAGTGGAATACCCTAGGGGTGCAAGTGTGATTAGTGTTATCCATTTTCATGCTTGTTTATCTTGAAGTTAGAACAAACTATTTTTGGTTAATTGATTTGCATACAAACCCTAATTCTAACATGGCATATTTAGAAAGCTTTTAAATGCAAAAAATAAAAGGTCCTAAGTTATTACAACACAATATATGGGATGGGGGGTACAAATGTTCAAATGAGGATGTTTTAGCAAAAATTAAACCCTAAACTATTACAATCCACATGGAATTTACAAGGTATTTAGTTGCACAATATTCAAATAAAATAAAATAAATATGCAAGATGCAAAAATGATTTTTATATGTATGTGAAAAAGTATTTTTTTTATGTGTCAAATAAACAAAAATAAAATTAATTAATTTTTGGGATTTTTATGCATTTACGGCAAAACCCTAAATTTATAAATAAAAAGTATTTATTATATAATATATGTAATATTTATTAATTATGTACAAAAAAATAAATGAAAAGAAAGTATATGGAAAAAAGTAATTTTTAAGTTAAATATTAGTAAAAATAAAAATGTATTATTTTATTATGTTTTTAACCTAAATGTATTAATAAATACATAAATATTTATAATATTCACTAAATACTAAATATATGTATAAAAATAATAATATTTAATATTTACAAAAAATGTATTTTTTTTATAAAAGTTTTTCAAAGGTAAAATAAAACAAAAGTCAGAAAATGAAAAGTATTTATATTATTTTAGTATTTTAAATAAAAGAGTATTTATGTATTATTTATGTGTACAAATATTAATTTAAACCAATAAATGCCTAATAAATACAAAAATGGTTTGAAAAATATTTTTTATATTTTTAATATTATGAGAAAAAATAAATAAGTCAGAAATAACAAGAAAAAGTCAAAAAATGTTTCAAATAAGCACAATGGGCCAAGGGGGTTCAAAAGTAAACATATGGTGCAAATAAGAAGTCAACTCAGGCCCAGTCCAATAAGACTTTGTCTTCAACCTCTGAACCTGCTTGAACAACAACAACACATGTTTTCCTATGTCCAGATTCCCTGATTTTTAGCACAAACTCACAACACAAGAAATGTAGAGCACCAACCCACGATTCTGGACATATAAAGAACTCATCCTAACTCTCAGAAATGAGGGAGAATTTCTTCCTCCCTAATTCTTAACCTAACTTTTTATCAATGTTCAGACCTCAAATTCTCATATCACATGCAAAATAAATGGAAAGTAAAGATATGTATAGCTTCAGGGACATGAGCATGACATTTTTTATTCACAAACTTAGCTAATTCTTCCTACATTGAGAGATAGAAGTCCAAAGATTTACCTGTTCAGTTGGAAACGTGTGCAACAATGGAGATGCTTACAAGGCAAGGTAATGATTTGTATAGCTTGCTTGATGTCCAAGGATGCTATTCCAATGCTTGGTGTGCTTGGAGCCCTACTATATCAAGCTGTAGAAGTCAACCTGCAAGAGGAAAAAATGAAAATGGCAAAACTGAATAGAGGTGTTACAGTCTGCTTCCAATGCTTTGGACAGTTTGTATGGATGGTAGGGAAAGTGTTTGAACTAGTTTGGATGAAAGTGCACGATATAAATGAGCTGTGGGATTCAAACTGCAACCTATGCCCTGTTTTTGCAGTTTTATGGTGTTTTAAGGTTTGATGATGTTTGGAACTTGGTTGGCTCGTGATTCAGCTTGGGTTTGACGTTTAGAATGTGTACAATAACTTTGCTTAAGCTTGCTCTTGCTGGAATGAGAGTTGGTGTTCAGTTTGCAAGTTTTCTTCTCTCTTAAGCAACAAAATGCCAAGTTGTTTTCTAGACTGATGGAGGCCCCTCTAATATGCTGCTAAGCTTGCCCTTGATCAGTGGGATTAGCTCAAAAACTTGTGCCAAAGAGATTTGTTGTGTACCTCTTGATTTGCAAATTGACATAAAGTTTCACTTTTCAAAAATGGACATAATGCTTTTTCTATTTTAGGACTAAACCTTCATGTAATGCTTAAACACATAATGCAAGGCTTGAACACAAGGGGTTTGCATTAAATTTATGAGTGCAAATGAGATATAGGACCTGTAATCAAGGAATGCAAGCTGAGTTCAAAATTGCCTAAGTGTATGAACATGTAAATTAGCCATAAATAAAGTGACTTTTTCCCAACTTGCCAAATTCGATTCTCCCTAACCATGAGGTTGTTTGATGAGTTCTTGGACATTTTGGAAAGCTTGGAATATGAACTACAATCCATCTTTGTAATGCAAATTGAAATTCCAAGTGGAAGTATGTGAAAAGTGGTCTTGAAGTTAGGCAAAAATCCTGCCTAAAATAGGTCAAAATTTCTCTAAGTTAAGAATGGTTTGGTACCCTTGTTCCAAAAATTGTAACTTGAGCTACAAGCTTCTTTTGAGGAAACTTTGTGAATCAAAGTTGTAGATTTTGCAATGGACTACAACTTTCATGTTTTGACTTTTCCTTGAATCCAAATTCATCTTGATGAGAAAGTGGGACAAAGTTAGGAAAAATTAGGGTTTTTTATAACTTAGAAAAATTCTAAGTTATGAAAAATCTTCATTTCAAACCCTAATTTGTGATTTTTGATTTCTTGATGAACAAGTTTCATGATTTGGCATGTTTTGATGAAAAATGAAACTTGACACTTGATTTTGACCAAAAAGTCAAAGTTTGACTTTTCAATATACAGTCAAAAATTGATCAATTGACTGGAAAATTCAACTATCAATCTTGTGCATTTGGGATCTTTTGAACTTGTTGGGTATGTCAAGACAATTCCATGGGGTCCTTGAGTCCATATGTGAGCTTGGTTTGCCATTGGCTAGGTCAAACAGTCAAAAATTGCCTTTGTGCAGTCAAAACCCTAAAAATGACCATTTTGCCCTTTTGGTGATCTGATCAAATTTCTTGTGGAATTGTGATCCAAACTTGATCAAATGGTCCATATGAGTTCATAATGTTGATGTGGGTCAATTTTCATGATGTTTGACTGTCAATTGACCACAGTTGACTTTTTCCCCAATACAGCTGATTTCTAGGTCAACTGTCCAATTGACTGGGCAAAGGTTGGAATCAGGGCTTGAAACTTGGTATAGATAAACTTGGGAGTCCAACATGAAGCATGAAATTCATATTAGGCATTTTAGGTCAAAATATCTTTGTGCAAACACAAACCCTAATTTGGGTCAACAGTGCTAGGAGAAGTCTTGCAGAGGAAACCCTAACTGGATCTTGAGCTCCAAGGGCCTTGTGATGAGAAAATGTTGAGAAAATGGGAGGGCAAATTTTAGGGTACAACAGTTGCCCCTGTTCAATCTTCTTGAACCTGAAGAGTTAGATTGGCAAGTTTGCCTTTCGTGACTCGAGGGTAAAAGGAGATTGGACACTAGAGTACCCTGAAATTTGCACTCGCATGTTGGAGTATCAACAATGTGATGTCGGGAATGGGCTTATAGATGCCATTTGGAGAGATGGTGGATAGGGAGATAGGCTTATAGATGCCATCTGAAGGTGTGACAGAACCTTATCGGGAATGGGCTTATAGATGCCATTTGGAAGTGTTGATTGCATAAGAGATTCCTTAGCGAGAACTTGCGCACTTTGAGAAAGACAGATGTTTTCCTGGCTTGTTACAGGTGTTGATCTTCAATCTCTTCATGCAGATATGCCCTGGCTAGATACAGGTGTCGAGTCTACAATCGGTTGCTCACAGATATGCCCTGGCTGGATACAGGTATCGAATCTGGAATTGTCATCTACAGATATGCCCTGGCTGGATACAGGAATCGAATCTTCAAACTCTTGAGATGTGCCCTGGCTGGATACAGGCATCGAATCTGGAATTAGTCGTCAACAGATATGCCCTGGCTGGATACAGGAATCGAATCTTCAAACTCTTCAGATGTTCCCTGGCTGGATACAGGAATCGAATCTGGAATTTAGTCGTCAACAGATATGCCCTGGCTGGATACAGGAATCGAATCTGGAATTAATCGTCAACAGATATGCCCTGGCTGGATACAGGAATCGAATCTGGAATTAGCCGTCAACAGATATGCCCTGGCTGGATACAGGAATCGAATCTTCAAACTCTTCAGATGTGCCCTGGCTGGATTCAGGAATCGAATCCGGAAACTGATCACTCACAGATGTGCCCTGGCTAGATACAGGAATCGAATCTGGAATTGTGACAGTTGAAGGTAGTCGTCTTTTGGATTGTCTTTTTCTCTGAAAAGGCAAAACATCAGTTTTATGCAACATCATGATGTATGAAATGCATGATGTCATGATGTTCAAAATGAGATAGTGTTGTATGCACTTTATCATGTATGTAAGCAAGATGTATGAAATGTGAAATGTTTATGAATGCATTTTCGTCTAGGAAAATAAATCCTTGACGACCGGTCGGGGAATTAAATCCTGGGCTGATGTTGAAGAGTAAAGTTCTTCGTTTCCGCTAGGGATGATGGTTGCAAGAATACACCGGTATGAGAAGATGACTCCGTTGGGGAATAAACTTGTTGGAGAGATTACTCTGAGGGGAATTATTCTGTGGGAAGAGATACTTCACTGAAGTTTTGACGAGAGCTCCGTTGAGGATCTCAATGATGGACTCCGCTGGGGATAACAATGATTAACTCCGCTGGGGATAGGAAGAACTTCGCCGAGGGCGATCTTCTGTGGTAATAAGTTGAGGATAACCCAGTTATAAGCCCTTGTGAGGAATAACTTTTGAATGAAAACGGGGAGGGACGTTCGTATTCTGCGGGGAATAAGCTTCCAGAGTCCACCGGGGATAAGCTCCAAGACCTGCTAGGGATATGGATTCCAATTTTCCTGGGGAAACTTTCGGACTGTACTGGAAAATGGTTCCACTGGGGTGTCTGTATTCTGCCGGGGAACAATTTTAGATCAAGACTGCCGGGGATGCTTGCTGAGGAATGCCTACACTCCGCTGGGGAATGTTAATATCTTCTGGGGATACCCAACTTCCTTTAGGCTGGCCGTAGACTAACTCTGCTGGAGGAGAGTATTGCTGACTTGCTAGGGGAACAGGGTGTCTATTGTAGGGCTGATGATAGACTAACTCTTCTTGGGGAAAGTATTGCTGAACCTTGTCTTACTTTGTGGGGAGTTGAGGTAACTTGGTCACATTCTTCAGTTGAACCTACCTTGGTACCTTGGCGGATAGAGCAACTAGACCGCCTGGACAACTCTACATTGCCCCTGTTTCTGATGTCACCTGTAATTAGTCCTTTGTTTCGCATGCAAGTATTTATGAATTAGCAATTTAATGTCAAATGCATATATCAAAAATGAACATTGGACGTTCTTCGCAAGACAAAACCAGAAAAAGGAAAAACAATTGGCAATTCATTTGGAAAAGTGAATTTGTATTGATTTTGAAATTTGCCAGTAAATAGGCGTTTTTGTACAAGAGGCTGACGTCCTAGTAAGAGAACGCCGCCGAATAACATAAAGTTTATACAAATTTGAAAAGGAAACAAAACAGCTATGTGAACAATATTCCCATTGGGTTCCAACTCTGCTATCGCCTTTATGTCTTCAAGCGTCTCATCACTTTGTTGCTTAGTTGAAGATGAAGCTGATTGATTGATGTCGAAGTCTGAGCCCGATAGTTGATGTCGAATTCTGGATGCAAGGTGATCCAATGAGACATAGTGTTACGCTTTATCCCTAACTTTTGCCTGGACCGCCCTTTCGGGTTTTCAGTCCACCGGGATACCCATTTTTGCCCAAGCCGCCTTTTCAGGTTTTCGACTTGCCGGGTGTACAGATTCTTTTCATTTCATCCCTCATTTTTGCCCGAACCCTTTTGGTTCGCCGGGAAGCCCTTATTTTTTCCTAGGTATGTCAACCTAGCGGGTCTTTTATTCATGCGTAGTATCTTTTAACTATGTCTGCATTGGCGGGGTGAGGAAGGTCGTCACCATCCATGGTGGTTAGAATCATGGCTCCTCCCGAGAACACATGTTTAACCACAAATGGCCCTTCGTACGTAGGGGTCCATTTGCCCCTGGGATCACTTTGAGGAAGGATGATGCGTTTGATTACCAGGTCCCCAACTTGATACTCTTGTGGTCTGACTTTCTTGTTAAATGCCCTGATCATCCGTTTTTGGTACGTCTGACCATGACAGATAGCGGTGAGTCTCTTTTCGTCAATTAGGTTTAATTGATCAAGTCGAGTCTGGATCCAGTCATCTTCACTCAAGTCTGCATCCTTCATTATCCGGAGAGAGGGTATCTGGACTTCAATTGGCAAGACTGCCTCCATGCCATAGACCAAGGAAAAGGGTGTTGCCCCGGTTAACGTCCGTGATGAGGTACGGTATCCATGAAGAGCAAATGGCAACATTTCGTGCCAATCTTTGTAGGTCACTGTCATCTTCTGCACAATTTTCTTGATGTTTTTATTCGCCGCCTCGACAGCTCCATTCATCTTCGTCCGGTAAGGAGAAGAGTTGTGGTGCTGTATCTTGAATTGCTCACAGAGCTCAGTGATCATCTTGTTGTTAAGATTGGTACCATTGTCCGTAATGATTCTTTCCGGGACGCCGTACCGACAGATCAGGTTATGCCGAATGAAACGTGCCACGACGCTCTTGGTTACGGTGGCGTAAGAAGCTGCTTCCACCCACTTCGTGAAGTAATCAATCGCTACCAAGATGAAGCAATGCTCGTTGGATGCCGTCGGTCGGATCTCGCCGATCATATCAATGCCCCACATTGCAAAAGGCCAAGATGCCGTCAGGACGTTCAGAGGAACCGGAGGGATATGCACCTTATCAGCATAGATCTGGCATTTATGACAAGTTCGAGAATGTTGGTAACAGTCGGCTTCCATTGTGGACCAGAAATATCCTGCCCGAAGGATTTTCTTTGCCATGGTATGTCCACTGGAATGTGTTCCGAATGTACCTTCATGTAGTTCTACCATGATCTTCTCTGCTTCAGTCTTATCCACACAACGCAGTAAAGTTGACTCATGGTTTCGTTTGTAGAGAATGTCGTTGCTGAGGAAGAATTTTGCCGCAAACCTTCTCAGGAACTTCTTGTCATTGACCGATGCACCTTCGGGGTATTCTTGAGCTTCCAAATATCTCTTCAACTCATGATACCAGGGTTTTTTGGTTACCTCTTCGGCCTCAAGATCGCAGCAGTATGCAGGTTCGTCCAACTTCCAGATAATGATCCGGGGAGCCCCGTTGTCCCATTTGACTTTGAACATTGAATACATTGTAGCTAGTGCGTTCGCTAACTGATTCTCCTCTCTTGGGAAGTGTTCAAAAGTTATCTCTTCAAAGTGGGGAAGCAAAGTCAACACATACTCCTTGTAAGGAATAAGATTTGGGTGTTTCATATCCCACTCGCCTTTGATCTGATTGATCACGAGAGCGGAATCTCCGAAGACACTCAGAAACTTGATCCTTAAGTTGATTGCAGCTTAAAGACCCATGATACATGCCTCATATTCTGCCATGTTGTTGGTGCAGTTGAAACACAGTTGGGCGGTGAGTGGAGTATGAGTACCTTTAAGGGATATGATCACAGCGCCGATGCCGTTACCCAAAGCGTTCGAGGCTCCGTCAAAATGCATAGACCATCGGGATCCTTCCTCAGGTCCTTCATCCGGTCCAGGTACTTCACAATCAGTTACTACCATGATATCTTCATCTGGAAAATTCAAAGTTCAATGATTAGTAATCGTCCACAGGTTGGTGTGCCAAATGGTCTGCCAATACACTTCCCTTGATTGCTTTTTGAGTTGTGTACTGGATGTCATATTCTGTCAAGATCATTTTCCATCTTGCTATTCTTCCAGACAGAGCAGGCTTTTCGAATATGTACTTGATTGGATCCATTTTTGAAATCAACAGAGTAGTGCGAGTCAACATATACTGTCTCAGCCGGCGAGTAGCCCATACCAGAGCGCAGCAAGTTTTCTCGAGCAGTGAGTATCGAGTCTCACAGTCGGTAAACTTTTTGCTCAGGTAATAAATAGCGTGCTCTTTTCAGCCAGACTCGTCATGTTGCCCCAGCACACACCCCATTGAGTTGTCAAGTACTGTCAAGTATAGTATTAGAGGTCTCCCTTACACTGGTGGCATAAGAATGGGTGGTTCTTGGAGATATTCCTTTATCTTTTCGAAAGCAGCCTGACATTCATCGTTCCAACGTACTACTTGATCTTTCTTCAGCAATTTGAAGATTGGCTCACAGGTAGCAGTTAGATGTGAGGTGAATCGGGCAATGTAGTTCAACCGTCCTAGAAAGCCTCTGACTTCTTTCTCTGTCTTGGGAGTTGGCATCTCTTGTATGGCTTTCACCTTGGCAGGGTCCACTTGAATACCTTTATCGCTTACAATGAAACCTAGCAATTTTCCAGATCTCACCCCAAAGGTGCATTTGTTTGGGTTCAACCTCAGCTTGTACAACTTCAGTCGGTCAAACAGCTTCCGCAGATGGTCAAGGTGTTCCTCCTCAGTTTGAGATCTTGCAATCATATCATCGACGTACACTTCTATCTCATGATGGATCATATCATGAAATAAAGCAACCATGGCACGTTGGTAGGTTGCCTCAGCATTTTTCAACCCAAATGGCATGACCTTGTAGCAAAAGGTGCCCCACTGAGTAACGAAAGTGGTCTTCTCCATGTCTTCAGGAGCCATCTTGATCTGATTATAACCGGAGAAGCCATCCATGAAAGAGAAAACTTTATGCTGAGCAGTATTATCAACCAGAACGTCGATATGAGGCAGAGGGAAATCATCCTTAGGGCTGGCCCTGTTCAAATCCCTGTAATCAACACACATTCGGACTTTACCATCTTTCTTTGGCACTGGAACCACGTTGGCCACCCACTGAGGATAAGAAGTCACTGCTAGAAACCCGACATCAAATTGTTTCATAACCTCAGCTTTGATTTTCTCGGACATTTCTGGGCGCATGCGGCGGACCTTCTGTTTTACCGGAGGGCAGTCTTCCTTGGTAGGTAGGTGATGAACCACGATGTCGGCATCCAAACCAGGCATGTCTTCGTAAGACCAAGCAAAGATTTCCATGTAATCATGCAGCATCTAAATCAATCGTTGTTTCACGCTGAGCTCTAGATTGGCACCAATCTTGACTTCTTTTCTATCTGTTTCAGTACCCAGATTTACCGTTTCCACAGGCTCTTCATGCGGCTGAATGACCCTCTCTTCCTGGAGTAGCAGTCTTGCGAGTTCACCAGGCACTTCACAATCATCTTCACCCTCGTCTTCGGCTAAGTTGATCGGATTTTCGAAGTCATAACTGGCAGTAGCAGAGTCGTTACCAGCGAGATCCAGAGTAGATTGGAACCTGTATAAGTGAGTGTGTGTAAATATAGCTGTTTTGCAATGTATAACAAAGAAAGAAAAGAGCACAAGATTTGAAATGCAACAAACGTCCAATGTTTTGATTAATGATATATGGAAATGTCATACAAAAAGCCCTCACAAGTGGAGCCACGGTGCCCCGGGTAGGACACCAAGCCAATAAAAGTTTCAACATATTGTTTGTTACAAACTGAAAACAAAAGAGTTCATTACTGAGTGACAAAAGTAATAGGTGTAAAATCTTTTGCCGTCCAGTTGCTTGGTCCATTGTTGGTTGTCGGGTAGATCCAACTGTCAAATTCCGCTTCCTCTACGTCATCCTCAATAGCATTCACTCCTGGGTTGGTGATGAACACCGGAGGCTTTCTGATCCTTTCTTTGCGAACAGCCCTCTGAGCCTCTGCAGTGAAGCCCAGCCCAAACTTGTCGGTCTTTAGAGTGAAGTCAGGAAGTCGACCCCAGTTTGCGCACTTGCCTTTCTCAATCACAGCCCGGGCATCCTTCACGGAAGCCATCTTCAAAGGAAAGTCTTCTTCAATCGCTGTCTCAGCTGACGCCAATGTTGGAGGTACCTCTTCAAAATGTTGAAAGGGGGTTTCAATAAACTCCACGTCCATCTCGATATACCGGAATGAATTCAGGTGACTAACCATGTATTCTTCCTCCCCTTGCACAGTAACAATCTTCCCTCTGACAGGGTATTTGAGCTTCTGGTGTAGAGTGGATGTTACAGCCCCAGCCTTGTGAATCCAGGGTCGACCCAGCAAACAGGAATAAGATGGACGAATATCCATCACATAGAACGTTGAGTCAAAGACTTGGGAACCCACACGAATAGGAATGTCTACCTCACCGTGCACCATCCTCTTAGAACCGTCGAAGGCTCTAACAATGATGTTACTAGGTTTCAATTCCAGGCCCTCACAATCCAACCGATTTAAGGCCTTCTTGGGCAATACATTCAGGGAAGAACCGGTGTCCACCAACACGTGTGCGAGAGTAGTGCCCATGCATTCTATGGAGACATGCAGGGCATCATTGTGGTTCTTTCCCTTGGCAGTAAGATCAGTATCCGAGAAACCCAAACCATTGTCAGCTGTCAAATTGGCCACACAGTCAGTGAATTGATCTGCAGATGTCTCTTGTGGCATATGGGCCGTTTTCAGAAATGAAATCAGGGCCTTGGCGTGGGCCTCTGAGCACAGCAACAATGATAGCATAGAGATCTTGGAGGGGGTATGCCCCAGCTGTTCAACGACATTGAAGTCACTCTTTTTAATGATTTTAAGGATTTCCTCCATCTCTTGCTGGGAGGCTTCAACAGCGGTCTTTTTTGGTGCCTCCGTCCAGGCAGGCAAATCGGTAGTAACTCCTTTGCCCCGAGCATCAGAGGACTCGGCGGCAGTGGTAGACACAGGAACTTGATTTGGAAGGGAAACATGCACACTTGCGGGTGTGATGATAAGAGGTTTTCAGATTACTGGTGGTGCAATGTCAGGCGAGAAGAGCTTGCCACTGCGAGTAATTTTGGCGGGACCAGTGATGTTACTGATACTGGTACCGGTGTTGAACTCCTATTTCACTCCAAGCACATACACATCTGCCCCATAGTGCCATGGGACAGCCTTGTCAGATTCATAGGGGAGGGGCCCCGGAACAGTAATGGTAATGGGTGCAACAGACATAATTTTGACTGGCTTCCTCGAGGGAGCCTTGGTAGGATTGTTGAAAATTGTGACGACAAATACTTCTTCAGCGGGAACAAAAGGAACAGCGGTCTTCTTGAACATAATCTCCTTGCTATCCATCAGGCTTTGGATGCCTGACTTCAGCAGCGGACAACCGGTAGGGGTAACAGCACATAGGAGGCAACCCTTGCTACAACCCGGAAATAAACCGGCTAGCAGCAGGTTCCTCTTAATAGTCAATAGAGGGGTAGCAACATCATTCACAGAAACTGCATACAATTCTTCATCAACAGCATTTACTCCATGCTGGGGCATAGGAGCAGTCACAACGTTAGGCCTCTCAGGCGCCTCAAACTGTATTTCCTTCGCATCAATAAGGTCTTAAACCTTATTTCTCAGGGCCCAACAATCATCAGTAGAATGCCCCGGGCTATCGGAGTGATAAGCACAGCGGGCATTCGGATTATACTTAGGAGATGCAGTATTCACAACCTTCAGAGCCTCTCTGACGGTCACCAAGTGGGTCGATAGCAGTTGCGGCAAGATTTGTGACAAGGTCATACTCAACCGAGTGTACTGCCTTTTGGGCCTCTCACCCCTTTGTTGATTGTACTGCTGAGGAGCAGCAACAGGTTTTGAAATTACCAATGCATTGACGGCTTGGCGGAGTTCTGGCTTAACTTGTCTTCTAGAACCATAAACGGCACTAGCTTCCTTCTTGAAAGGCTTCTTCTCAGTACTTGGGGAGGCACCTTTCTGTATCTTTCCTGACTTGATGCCAGCTTCTATCCTTTCACTCGTCAGGATCAAATCCGTAAACCTAGTGGAGTAATTACCAATCAGATGATTGAAGAATGGACCAGACAAGGTCCCTAGAAACATGTCAACAAGTTCACGGTCAGTCAAAGGAGGCTGCACTCTGCCAGCCAAATCTCTCCATTTTTACGCATACTCTTTGAATCCTTTGCCCGTTCCCAGTGACATACTGTGATCAGTGGATCTGGAACTGACTGTTTAACGCTGGTTCGCGAAATGTCGCAGAAGCAAGAGTCGCCACCGTCTTTTATTTTCTCCAACATGGACAGGACAAAAGCACAGCAAAATTCCTTATGATAACGTTTCTCGGTTCGGGAGGTAGATTTATAGAAAGGGAAGGTGTTAGCACCCTTTCTATCCATGGTTATCCATGGGCTCTTAGATACTTTCTCATTGTTTTTTCAAAAGTGTTTGCTTTTCAAAGTGAGTGGGTTGGAAAAAGTTTCGTTTAAAAGATTTCAGATCGACTCTTGTATCAGTCCTCAAGAGTGTTTGAAAAATTGTTTTGAAAGCTTTTTGAAAGTGTCGGTGTGAAAAGAGTTTGATTTGTTTTTGAATAGAGCAAGTATCTACAAGTCATCTACCTACCCTAAGGAATTAAGCTGTGTAAATGTCCTTAAAGTAGTGTCATCCCACCATTGAGAGATAGGTAGCACCACCGTTGGAGGTGTTCGGGTCAATTCGTTTGTTAGGGACAGTGTGGTCACCAGAGCAACAGTAGGACACCTTAGAAGCTACCCTTATGCCATTGATCCTTTTTTAATTTGGGGCAACCGTTTCGAGGCAACTGGATCATGTCATGGACATAAGGACTTACTAAAACGTCTTATACTCGACGACCACGTTTCGAAGGCAAGGCAACAGTGAGGCGTACCCTAAGAGTGGTGTGTGAATTTGTGTGTTATTTTCATGTTATGTTTTATCTCGTACATGTATCATGGTGATCTACGCTTGTTTTTTAATTTAGGCCATACATTCTTTCATGCAATTAGAATTTAAAAGTGCGGAAGTTTAAATGCGGAAAGATAAATCCTACGCTATTACAAGGCGCGGGTCTATACATCGCCAAATTACAAAGACCCGTTTTTGATAAAGAATGCGGAAAATAAATAAATTCCTAATTACTATTACATGGCTTGAGCAATTACATAATATTTGAAAGAAAAATAAATAAGAATAAATGCGTGAAAAGAATAAAAGTTGCATGTTCGAGGGCGTTGGACCCTTTTGAAATTAAATTGAAATTAAAAGTTAATTAAGTATTTAATTAAAAGAAAAGAAATGTTTTTTAGATTTTTGTTTTATGAAATAAGAAAAGAATTAAAATTAGAAGGAAACTCTAGTTCTAAATTGTTTTTTTTTATTATTCATGAAAAATATTAAAGTTTAACCTAATTTACTCTAATTAATTATTTTACATATTTATTTACAAAATAAGTTAGTAATTAATAATAATAATAATAATAATAAGAAAATTATTTATTAAAAAAAATGATGAAAAGTTAAAAACCCTAATTTCTACATATTTTAATTTGTTAAGAAAAATATTAAGGTTTTGAAACCTAAATTAATCTAATTAATTGTTTAAAGTTTATTTACAAAAATAATAATAGTGAAATTAATATTAATAAAATAAACATTTTTTTTGATTTTTCTGTATTTTATATTTATTATGAGAATTATTTTATGGAATTAAAAGAAAACAATAAAAAGAACAATTAAAAGAATAAAAGAAAAAACAAATAAAAATTAAAAATTGAGCAAACCATGGGGTGTTTGGCCCTTTTTGGAGGTTTTTTGTGAGAAATCTGGCCCATTAGACAGAAAACCTTGTTTGACTTTCTGGCATCACGTGCGTGTTCATTGACTCCTGAGTACCGTGGTCTGCATTCTTTGGCCATTGGATTGGGTTTCATGGCCATTTGTGTTCTGGCTGTTGGCTTTTGTGTTCTGGCCTCATCATGCATAAGTTGTTCTACTTTGACCATTTGGCTTTTGGCTTTTGGCCATTTGTGTTTTGGCGGCTATTTGGCTTTTGGCCTCAACGTTCCTTAATGAACCCTTACTGAAGAAGTAGTGAGGTGTTGGTTTGTAACTGTGATGACTTGTTTGTAGTGAGAGAGGGATTTGTAATAAGGATTTCAAGGTTTTAGGGTTTTTGAAAGAATTTGATATTCTGACAGTGTTGTGGCCAGGTTTTTTTCTCTTTTTTTCCTCCTCTCTGGTTTGTGTGAAAAGAAGGTGATTATATAATGGAAATTAGGGTAAAGAAAATGGGCTTTGAATGTGCAATTGGGCCTCCAATGTTCACTTGAGTTCGTCACTTTCCAGGCTAAATCGCAGGGACTTAAGTGCAATTTTTGAAGTTGAAATGTGAAAACAAAATGTATCCTACATCGATAACTAACTCCTATCCGAAAATCGGCTCAATCGAATAAACGGTGAATTAGTTATGAATTTTTGAAGTTTCAGCTCAGACAAACTTATTTTGGGCTCCAGTGTCGACTCTGACACGTTCTTCAATAAAAAACTGGTATTGATCGGAGCATAATCCGGTCTCTACTTTTGAAGCAAAGTTGTAGATCTATGAGTCAGGGACCTTGTGTAAAAATATGAGCCCAATCCGATAAAAATTGACCGAGTTATGAATTTTCGAAGTTTCGGCCCAGATGAAATAATATTCAGCATTCAGGATTTTCAGCGTATCATGCACTCTGAGCAAAAAACGAAGGCCTTTTGAATACCGTTTGAACTCAATACCTTCTGTGAAAATGTAGCCAACTCAATTTGTGAAATTTTGGCGCCAGAACCAGCTCGATACGATGAAAATCGACCAAGTTATGATTTTCTGAACATGACGCAAATAAACTTCTGTCACAAATTTTCTGTATGAAAATACTTGATAAATCCACATTTTTGAAGACCTTCTGATCGAAATTGGCTTCCAGCCGTGAGAGATGAAAACGTAGATAATGTCAAGACGGAATTTTGGCCACCGGAACGGGTTCAAAACGAGCCACGATCTTCAAGTTATGAATTTTTTAGCGCGTAAAAACTGCACTTTCAGCACACTTTTTCACCATATTTCTTCGAGAAAACTCACACATTTGGATACCTTCTTTAAAGAATTGACTCTTGAGCCGAACCTGAATTTGAGAATACGTTATCAGAGATATCTTGGCGAAAGAATACCTGAATATGACGCGCCGGGTTGGACTTGTGAATTTTTCTTGAAATATTTTGAGAAATATGGGAGGGCAAATTTTGGGGTACAACAGTTGCCCCTGTTCAATCTTCTTAAACCTGAGGATATAGATTGGCTTTCGGGCCTTTCGTGATCTGAAGATGGAAGATGATTGAACACTAGAGTGCCCAGAAATTTGCACTCGCATAGTGGAGTATCAGCAATGTGATGTCGGGAATGGGCTTACAGATGCCATTTGGAAAGATGATGGATAGGAGGATGGGCTTATAGATGCCATCTGGAAGTGTGACAGAACCTTGTCGGGAATGGGCTTATAGACGCCATTCGGAGGCTGTTGGTATGTGGATGGGCTTACAGATGCCATCTAGGTGTCGATCGCATAAGAGATTCCTTAGCGAGAACTTGCGTACCTGAGAAAAGAAAATAATTATCTGGCCTGTTACAGGAGTTGATCTTCAAACTCTTTTTGTAGATGTGCCCTGGCTGGATACAGGAATCGAATCTTTAAACTCTTCAGACGTGCCCTGGCAAGATACAGGAATCGAGTCCGGAGAATATAGTCGTCAACAGATACACCCTGGCAAGATACAGGAATCAGATCTTCGAACTCTTCAGACGTGCCCTGGCAAGATACAGGAATCGAGTCTGGAATATAGTCGTCAACAGATACACCCTGGAAAGATACAGGAATCGGATCTTCAAACTCTTCATACGTGCCCTGGCAGGATACAGGAATCGAGTCTGGAATATAGTCGTCAACAGATACACCCTGGCAAGATACATGAATCAGATCTTCAAACTCTTCAGACGTGCCCTGGCAGGATACAGGAATCGAGTCTGGAATTCAGAAAGGTTGGTGAGTTGTCTCTACTGACAGGTTATTTCCATGGACGGGCGGTCTTTAACGATGACTATCTATAACAACGAGTGTCTATAACGACGAGTGTCTATAACGACGAGTGTCTATAACGACGAGTGTCTATAACGATGAGTGTCTATGACGACGAGTGTCTATAACGACGAGTGTCTATAACGACGAGTGTCTATGACGACGAGTGTCTATGACAAAGAGTGTCTATGACGACGAGTGTCTATGACGATGAGTGTCTATAACGACGAGTGTCTATAACGACGAGTGTCTATAACGACGAGTGTCTATAACGACGAGTGTCTATGACGACGGTTGTCTATGATGACGGGTGTCTATGACGACGAGTGTCTATGACGACGAGTGTCTATGACGACGAGTGTCTATGACGACGGGTGTCTATGACGACGGGTGTCTATAACGACGAGTGTCTATAACGACGAGTGTCTATAACGACGAGTGTCTATGACGACGAGTGTCTATGACGACGAGTGTCTATGACGACGAGTGTCTATGACGACGAGTGTCTATGACGACGAGTGTCTATGACGACGAGTGTCTATGACGACGAGTGTCTATGACGACGAGTGTCTATGACGACGAGTGTCTATGACGACGAGTGTCTATAACGACGAGTGTCTATAACGACGAGTGTCTATAACGACGAGTGTCTATAACGACGAGTTGTATCAGAGAAATCTTTAGGCATTGATTTAACTGGATTTGTATTCTTTGACTGGGTTGGTCTCTTTTGACTGTATTCGTCTACATAGCTGATCTTTTAACTGTATCCTTCTTGAAAGGTAAAGGTCAGTCATATGCAATGCATGATATGGATCAAGCAATAATATTTTTCAACACATGAGATTGTATGATATGATGCGTATATGCATGTATCATGATGTATAACAATGTGATGAATGTATCTTTGTCTAGGAAAATAGATCCTTGACGGATGCCGGGAAGTCAAATCCTGGGCTGATGTTGAAGAGTGAGATTCTTCGTTTCCGTTGGGGATGATGATTGCAAGAATACCGGTAGGAGAAGATGACTCCGTTGGGGAATAAACTTGGCGAATAGATTACTCTGCGGGGAGTGAACTTTGTGGGGAAAGAGAAGTACTTTGCTGAGGTTGATGAAGATAACTCTGCTGGGGATACTGTTGATAAGTTATGTTGGGAGATTTGATGAACTCCGCTGGGGATAGGAAGACTTCGCCGAGGACGATCTTTCCGTTGTAATTAGCTGAGGATAACCCAGTTATAAGCTCTGGTGGAGAAATAACCTTTGAATAAAACCGGGGAGACGCGTTCGCTCTGCAGGGAGTGAAGGTATCTTGGTCGCATTCTTCAGCTGAACTTACCTTGACACTTCGATGGACAGGGCAACCAGATCATTTAGACAACTCATTATTGCCCCAGTTTCTGTTGGAGAAGAAGGTACATGTGAAGGTGTTTGATGACTGCCGTTTGACAAATCTTCTTCTGGTAGGCAAGTGACGAGATACCGGGACATAGTCGTACGCTTTGATCCCTAATTTTTGCCTGGACCGCCCTTTCAGGTTTTCAGTCCACCGGGATACCCATTTTTGCCCAAGCCGCCTTTTCAGGTTTTCGACTTGTCGGGTGTACAGATTTTTTCCATATTCATCCCTTATTTTTGCCCGAACCCTTTTGGTTCGCCGGGAAGCCCTTATTTTTGCCTAGGTGTGTCAACCTAGCGGGTCTTTGATTTTGCGTAGTATTTTTTCGACTATGTTCACATTCTCAGAATGTAGGGAGGTGCCCCTGTTGTAATGTTGTGTTGCCATACTACCAGAAGATCTTCGTTCGATCGTCCAATGCCCCAAGTGATCCAGATGGAGATTTGCCCCAGGTTGTTTGGCCTTTTGAGAGATTCTCCGAATCTTGACTTAACTGCCCCAGATGATGGACAATGATCATGTCTGCCCCTTGGTTGGAAGAGCTTTTGTCCATTAGACATTCGTCGTACGAACTCTTATGCTGTTCAAACAAAAAGTCATATGCAAACAAAGATGTTAAAAATGCAAAGCTTATGTCTGTTTCGAAGTTTTTGGAAATGCCCCTTTTCATAAAAACAAGTGAATTTTTGTAAACTGTGATGTCAACTCGTTGTTTTACTGCAAGCCTTAAGGAGTCAGGATACCTTTCATAACAGTATGCTTTCGAACTAAACCATGCTTCAACTAGGACTTTTTAAGGGTTATAACGTGGCCTGGTTCACGGTTTAAGAAACAAAGGATAAAGGCTCAAATTTTATTTGTACCCACCCGCTCTTCGTGATGTTCTTCAAACCTAAACTCAGTTAATCGTGCGTTAGACCTTGTTTGAGTCTTTGTCCTGATATTCCAATGATGGTTCAGATATTGACAGTTTATTTGGAATATGCAGTCATTTCCTTTTTTGTTGAGGGTTTGTAGGACCTCTTTCTTTTTTGATTTCGTTATCCCTGTTTTTTTTTTGCCTGAACTGTTTCTTTTGTGAATGCAGTCAGCGGGATGCCCCTGTTTTGTAAGTCTCCTTCATAGGTTTTGACTTATTGGGTTTTTATTTTTGAGAAGTAATGACTGCCTGTCTGTATGACTGTTCGGAACCATCACTGTCTTTTGTTTTGTAAGGACCTCTTTGGTGCCATTCGTTATGCACTTGGATCAACTGAGAGAACTACCCTGCCCCAGGTTATGATTAAGGGTTTTAAATTTCGAAAAGAAAAACTCCTACTTCTTTGGCTCAGAGGGGTTGACGAGGGATTATCTTCCTTATAACTCCAGTGTTTAGGGATTGAAACAATGCCTGTACCTCATCAGCAGGGTCTGTTCAAAAGCATACTGTAAAGATCGTGGTATCGTTTTCGTCATCCTCCCTCAAGAGGATTAGAATTATTAACCGAGCGTTGATCATCACACAAAAATATGAAAGCAGTTTGCATATAGTGAATACAAAATAATTACTTCAAAACAGACATGTGTAATGCATTAATGAAATAACCAAGTTTGACATGAAATAAAATGTTTGAACAATCAAAGAAAATTACAATCTGAACATTCAAATGAACAAAAGTTTCCAATCCTAGCCATGTTTTGACAAGGGAGCAGTGGTCACATTCGGAGTCTCTGGAGAGTCGAACTGGACTTCCTTCGCGTTGATCAGATCCTGAACCTTGTTTCTCAAAGTCCAACAACCATCTGTAGCATGCCCCGGGCTGTCAGAATGATAAGCGCAGCGAACGTTGGGGTTATACCTTGAAGGCGTCTTGTTGGGATTCTTTGGAGGGTCCATGAGAGTTACCAACTTGGTTTCCAGCAACTGTGGCAATATCTGTGACAAGGTCATGCCGAGGGGAGTGAATTTCCTTTTGGGTCTCTCTTCCCTTTGCTGATTGTGACGCTGAGGAGCGCCGGTCGGTTTTGCAATAACCACCGCGTTGACATCTTGGCGGTGTTCGGACCTATTCTGCCCTTTTGAGCCATAGACAACACTAGATTCTCTCTTGGATGGTTTCTTCTCAGTGTTCGAGGAGTCACCATTCTGTATTTTCCCTGACTTGATGCCAGCTTCTATTCTTTCCCCGGTCAAGACCAAATCTGTAAACCCAGCAGCAGAATTCCCAATCAGGTGGTTGAAGAATGGACCAGACAGGGTCCCCAAGAACATGTCGACGAGCTCGCGGTCAATTAGAGGTGGTTGTACCCTTCCAGCAAGGTCCCTCCATTTTTGAGCATACTCTTTGAAACCTTCTCCCGCACCCATAGACATTCCCTGAAGCTGAGTGCGCGTGGGAGCAAGGTCGGAATTATACTGGTATTGCTTGTAAAATGCAGTGGCTAAGTCTTCCCAGGTACGGATGTTGGCTCCATTCAGTTGATAGAACCACTCGAGCTGAGTCCCTGAAAGACTCTCCTGGAAGAAATGGATCCATAAATTTTTGTCAGCCGTGTAGGGCTGGATCCTCCTCGTGTATGACCTGAGATGCAGCTTAGGACAGGATGCCCCGTCGTACTTTGCAAAGGCAGGTGCCTTGAATTTGTGCGGGATCACTACCCCAGAAGACAGACCTAGATCTTCGAACTCCAGGCCAGGAACTTTTTGTATCTCCATGGCACTTAACCGGTCTTCTAGATGTTTGTACCTGTCCTCAGCTGGAGGGTACTGCTCATCATTGTAATCGGTCTCGTTGTCGGAGACCACTGGACTAGGAACCTCCCTTTCTTGGGGACTGTCTTTCCCAACAGATGGGGTAGTCTACTCAACTTCATTTTGTGATCCATTCCCAGATTTGCGTCTAGGGTTGAACAACACCGTCCTCTTCTTCTTCTTTTTCAAAAGCAGGGTCTTCAGATCTTGTTGCCCCTGGGCCAAACTCATGATCAACTCTTGGAACTGGGCGTTCTGAGCCTGGAGGGCCTTGATGGATTGCTCAGTAGATGATTCAGGATTCATGACGATCGGCTGAAATAAACAGCGAAGAAGGTAAGCAACCTGTAAAAAGGGATACCTGTAATGCAATGATATGTATGTATGCATGCAATGTTTTCAAGGATCTCGCGGGGTAAACAAGAAAATTGTTAGCATTTGGGATCCAGTAGCTTGATTGAAGGAACTTCATGTTTGTTGAGAGTCCTTCTTCAAGAGTCAAGGCTCACCATATCGAGTGGGTCATAGCCCCTGACAACCTTGGCTAGAGGAAAATAAATCCCCTTTGCCCCTTGCTAGACAGTTTGGTTCATCATGACCTGCACCACAGACCCTTGAGATCCTTGAAATGGATTAGTCCTTATGTAGGATGCATGCAATGGTATGATGTTATGATGTTATGCTATGCGTGGCGTAACATAGGTAAACCCTGTTATGGGTCCAGATTAAGGACTGTAAACAAAACCTGCAAGAAACTCAAGTGTCAGATAACAAGCATGTAAGTAGTCAAGTACGAAGGTACACAAGTCACACAAAAGAGCCCTTAGATTTTAGGCCAGCAT
Source organism: Vicia faba (assembly GCA_948472305.1). Classification (NCBI taxonomy): domain Eukaryota; kingdom Viridiplantae; phylum Streptophyta; class Magnoliopsida; order Fabales; family Fabaceae; genus Vicia; species Vicia faba. The sequence continues at coordinate 613,062,681 of OX451739.1, read as the reverse complement.
GGAGTTCAGGTATTACCCTCTTTCAGTTGGTTGGTTAAGACCTGTCCTATCAAGAGTAACCGGCTTCTAGAGGATCCCAATATCACTGACCACCCTCAATCGGTCATAACTCCAGCATCGCAATCTTTAATTGTGGCCAGAACCATCGCGAGAGTTTAGCCTCAATGGGTGTAGCATACTGCTACTGTTCTATTGGCCAAGTTGGGTCATTTAAGGTTCTAAGGTCGGTTAGTGCTTAATGACTCCTCAGAAGACCCATATTCTCCTCGTTGCGACACAAGGGATATCGGTACAGACCAAGGTGCCACACCAACGTAGCCACTGCTTCACCCGTGTCGGTCTACGCCGGACAGGTCCCTCACAGCTTATGCTACCTAACAGGGTATCCCCAGATCCGAGTTAGGATCTATGTAACTCCGATGCAACCCACAATAATAAAGCAAAACAAAGCACAACAATTGAAAACACAAGTGATCTTAGTCCTAAGGTACACCTCACTTTTAAAATCTCCCCAGCAGAGTCGCCAGTTCTGTGATTGGTGGATCTGGAACTGACTGTTTAACGCTGGTTCGCGAAATTTCGCGGAAGCAAGAGTCGCCACCGTCTTTTATTTTCTCCAACATGGACAGGACAAAAGCACAGCAAAATTCCTTATGAGAACGTTTCTCGGTTCGGGAGGTAGATTTATAGAAAGGGAAGGTGTTAGCACCCTTTCTATCCATGGTTATCCACGGGCTCTTAGATACTTGCTCATTGTGTTTTAAAAAGTGTTTGCTTTTCAAAGTGAGTGGGTTGGAAAAAGTTTCGTTTAAAAGATTTCAGATCGACTCTTGTATCAGTCCTCAAGAGTGTTTGAAAAATTGTTTTGAAAGCTTTTTGAAAGTGTCGGTGTGAAAAGAGTTTGATTTGTTTTTTAATAGAGCAAGTATCTACAAGTCATCTACCTACCCTAAGGAATTAAGCTGTGTAAATGTCCTTAAAGTAGTGCCATCCCACCATTGAGAGATAGGTAGCACCACCATTGGAGGTGTTCGGGTCAATTCGTTTGTTAGGGACAGTGTGGTCACCAGAGCAACAGTAGGACATCTTAGAAGCTACCCTTATGCCATTGATCCTTTTTTAATTTGGGGCAACCATTTCGAGGCAACTGGATCATGTCATGGACATAAGGACTTACTAAAACGTCCTATACTCGACGACCACGTTTCGAAGGCAAGGCAACAGTGAGGCGTACCCTAAGAGTGGTGTGTGAATTTGTGTGTTATTTTCATGTTATGTTTTATCTCGTACATGTATCATGGTGATCTACGCTTGTTTTTTAATTTAGGCCATACATTCTTTCATGCAATTAGAATTTAAAAGTGTGGAAGTTTAAATGCGGAAAGATAAATCATACGCTATTACAAGGCGCGGGTCTATACATCGCCAAATTACAAAGACCCGTTTTTGATAAAGAATGTGGAAAATAAATAAATTCCTAATTACTATTACATGGCTTGAGCAATTACATAATATTTGAAAGAAAAATAAATAAGAATAAATGCGTGAAAAGAATAAAAGTTGCATGTTCGAGGGCGTTGGACCCTTTTGAAATTAAATTGAAATTAAAAGTTAATTAAGTATTTAATTAAAAGAAAAGAAATGTTTTTTAGATTTTTGTTTTATGAAATAAGAAAAGAATTAAAATTAGAAGGAAACCCTAGTTCTAAATTGTCTTTTTTAATTATTCATGAAAAATATTAAAGTTTAACCTAATTTACTCTAATTAATTATTTTACATATTTATTTACAAAATAAGTTAGTAATTAATAATAATAATAATAATAATAATAATAATAAGAAAATTATTTATTAAAAAAAATGATGAAAAGTTAAAAACCCTAATTTCTACATATTTTAATTTGTTAAGAAAAATATTAAGGTTTTGAAACCTAAATTAATCTAATTAATTGTTTAAAGTTTATTTACAAAAATAATAATAGTGAAATTAATATTAATAAAATAAACATTTTTTTTTGATTTTTCTGTATTTTATATTTATTATGAGAATTATTTTATGGAATTAAAAGAAAACAATAAAAAGAACAATTAAAAGAATAAAAGGAAAAACAAATAAAAATTAAAAATTGAGCAAACCATGGGGTGTCTGGCCCTTTTTGGAGGTTTTTTGTGAGAAATCTGACCCATTAGACAGAAAGCCTTATTTGACTTTCTGGCATCACGTGCGTGTTCATTGACTCCTGAGTACCGTGGTCTGCATTCTTTGGCCATTGGATTGGGTTTCATGGCCATTTGTGTTCTGGCTGTTGGCTTTTGTGTTCTGGCCTCATCATGCATAAGTTGTTCTACTTTGGCCATTTGGCTTTTGGCTTTTGGCCATTTGTGTTTTGGCGGCCATTTGGCTTTTGGCCTCAACGTTCCTTAATGAACCATTACTGAAGAAGTAATGAGGTGTTGGTTTGTAACTGTGATGGCTTGTTTGTAGTGAGAGAGGGATTTGTAATAAGGATTTCAAGGTTTTAGGGTTTTTGAAAGAATTTGATATTCTGACAGTGTTGTGGCCAGGTTTTTTCTCTCTTTTTCCTCCTCTCTGGTTTGTGTGAAAAGAAGGTGATTATATAATGGAAATTAGGGTAAAGAAAATGGGCTTTGAATGTGCAATTGGGCCTCCAATGTTCACTTGAGTTCGTCACATTCCAGGCTAAATCGCAGGGACTTAAGTGCAATTTTTGATATTGAAATGTGAAAACAAAATGTAGCCTACATCGATAACTAACTCCTATCCGAAAATCGGCTCAATCGGATAAACGGTGAATTAGTTATGAATTTTTGAAGTTTCAGCTCAGACAAACTTATTTTGGGCTCCAGTGTCGACTCTGACACGTTCTTCAATAAAAAACTGGTATTGATCGGAGCATAATCCGGTCTCGACTTTTGAAGCAAAGTTGTAGATCTATGAGTCAGGGACCTTGTGTAAAAATATGAGCCAAATCCGATAAAAATTGACCGAGTTATGAATTTTCGAAGTTTCGGCCCAGATGAAATAATATTCAGCATTCAGGATTTTCAGCGTATCATGCACTCTGAGCAAAAAACGAAGGCCTTTTGAATACCGTTTGAACTCAATACCTTCTGTGAAAATGTAGCCAACTCAATTTGTGAAATTTTGGCGCCAGAACCAGCTCGATACGATGAAAATCGACCAAGTTATGATTTTCTGAACATGACGCAAATAAACTTCTGTCACAAATTTTCTGTATGAAAATACTTGATAAATCCACATTTTTGAAGACCTTCTGATCGAAATTGGCTTCCAGCCGTGAGAGATGAAAATGTAGATAATGTCAAGACGGAATTTTGGCCACCGGAACGGGTTCAAAACGAGCCACGATCTTCAAGTTATGAATTTTTTAGCGCGTAAAAACTGCACTTTCAGCACACTTTTTCACCATATTTCTTCGAGAAAACTCACACATTCGGATACCTTCTTTAAAGAATTGACTCTTGAGCCGAACCTGAATTTGAGAATACGTTATCAGAGATATCTTGGCGAAAGAATACCTGAATATGACGCGCCGGGTTGGACTTGTGAATTTTTCTTGAAATATTTTGAGAAATATGGGAGGGCAAATTTTGGGGTACAACACATACCCTGAAGTTGGGTACACGTAGGAGCGAGGTCAGAATTGTACTGATATTGTATATAAAATGCGGTAACAAAATCCTCCCAATGTCGGATACTGGTTCCATCCAGCTGATAGAACCACTCAAGTTGTGACCCCGAAAGGCTATCTTGGAAGAAATGGATCCAAAGGTTCTTGTCTGCCGTGTAAGGTTGGATCTTCCTTACGTACGATCTGAGATGCAGCTTAGGACAGGAAGCCCCGTCGTATTTTGCAAAGGCAGGCGCCTTGAACTTGTGTGGGATTACCACCCCAGAAGATAAACCTAAATCTCCGAAATCCAGCCCCGACACATTTTGAATCTCCATGGCACTTAAACGGTCCTCTAGTTGTTTGTATCTGTCTGTAGCAGGAGAGTACTGTTCGTCATTGTAATCCGTCTCGTTGTCAGAGACTGCAGGACTAGGAGCCCTTCCCCCTTGGGGACTGTCTTTCTCTGCAGAGGAAGTAGCTTGATCAGCCTCATTATGGAGTGTATTCCCAAACCTGCGTCCAGTGTTGAACAACGCAATCCTCTTCTTCTTCTTCTTCTTCTTCTTTAGGAGCAGAGCCTTTAACTCTTGTTGACCTTGGGCTAAGCTCATGACCATCTCTTGAAACTGGGCGTTCTGGGCCTGGAGGGCCTTGATAGCTTGTTCACTGGATGATTCAGGATTCATGATGACTGTTCAGTTAAACAGCGAAGAAGATTAAGCAACCTGTAGAAAAAAAAGGGGTACCTGTCATGCACATGATGCATGAAATGCTATCTATGCAATGCATTCAAGGATTTTAGAAATTCACAATTGTTGCAGACAAAAAGAACGCACGTCATATTAATAAGAAGAAATTTGTTAGTACATAAATGCCCCATGGGCCAAATATTACAAAAACAACTTCTCAAGGTAAAAAGACGTTGCGCATCCTCTTTGGTGCGATGTAGGTGTTGAGGGTCTCTTGCTCATGGAGCCGGCGGGCGAGCTCTAGAACCTTCTTCTCGCTGGCGTAAAAGCTGGCTTCAAAAGTGTTCCGTTTTGCCTTGAGTTGGATCCAACTCCTCTGCATCTCCTCCCACGATGTAGGCATGTCAGGATGTAGGATGGTGTAGGGAACCTCTCCTTCCTTGACGGGCTCTTTAATCACAGGGAGAACATGAGGATAAGGCATCATTAGACTCTGGGATCGGGCTCGTACCCACTTGAGATAAGGCTCAAGAGGGATGGAGTTCTTGTGCCCCAGTGTCTTGCTATCAACCTTGTTAGGCATCCTCCAAGCTCTGATGAATCTTTGGCGAAGTCCTTGCGCATCGTTGTCGAAGTCAAAGACTAGGCCAGGAATCAACATGTTGTGAGGGCCATCCCTCCGTGCATATCCAAATTGCCTCAAAGCTAGGCAAGGGTTGTAGGTAATGCCCCCTCTAATGCCAAGTAATGGAACATTAGGGAACTCTCCACAATGATCGACGATGATGACATTTTCTATGGACCGAGAACACCAATGTACATCAGAGTGAGTAAGAGTCATCAACCGTTGGGACCACCTTGAGCCTTGGTCATTCTTCAAGACAGATTGTGGAAGGTGCGAAATAAACCACCTTGCAAGGAGAGGAGTACAGCACATGAGAACACCCCTCTTTCTCATTGTTCGTGTGTAAAATGAGTGAAGAATGTCCCCAAGCAATGTTGGTATTGGATTTCTGGACAAGAAGATTTTGACGGCATTGACCTCTACAAGCTGGTCAGGATTTGGGAACAGGACCAACCCATAGATAAGGAGTGCCACAATCTCTTCAAAGGCTTGTAGGTCCAATGAGTTCCAACACTCTTGTGCCTTTTCAAACAAGAATTTTGCTAAGAAGCCTTTGACACCGCTTCTAGTTTCCCAATGCCCCTTGATGTCAGATGGCTGTAGATGTAGTGCTCGAGCAACATCTTCAGGCTTCGGTTCCTTTTCCATACCGTTGAAAGGTAGTTGATTAAGGATAGGAATTCTCAGGAGTTGAGAAAATTCCTCCAGAGTGGGCACCAACTGGTAGTCGGGGAAAGTGAAGCAGTGGTGAAGAGGGTCAAAGAACTGGAATAACACTTTCATCATGTCCTCTTCAATGTTGGTGTTGACAAGGCTGAGCAGTCTACCATGTCTTTCACTGAAGTGAGAGCTTTCCGGAATTCTTGATGTGAGCTCCTTGAGTTGAGGAGGGATTCTCACAAGGTTGACTTGGATGGTTTTTCTGCGAGGAATTTCCATGACCTACAAAACAAGAACAAAGATGAAGATCTAAACCCTTGAAGTGGTTAGTAAATGCATATGATGCTTTATGATGTTCATGATGTATGCACAAACATATGTACAAGCAAATCACACCAAACCCTAGTTTCAGGCTTGCATGGGGTTTCATAGGTAAGTACCCTCTTGAGTGTAGTTGGCTTAAAATCCTGTCCTATAAATAGTAACCGGGTTCTAAGGAGCTCAATATCACTGGATTGTTTTCATTGTTCATTGTTTTGGTTTAGCCACTTAACTAGCGACCAAAATATTCCAAGAAAACAACCCTCAATGAGTGTAATATCGAGTATCTACCAACTTCGAACTGCACCAAAGCCGGTCATCTCACTACCCCTAATGAAAGGCCAAGATGGTCAAGTAAGGTTCTAGGTCATTAGTGCTTAGTGACATCACTCAGCGGCCCCGTACTCTCCTTGATTGAACTCAAGGGTTACCGGTACTCACAAATATGTCGCACTAATATAGCTATTGCTTCGACCGTGTCAGTATATCCCGCACAGTTTCCACAATGTATTGCTATCTATGAATGTTTCCCCAAATCCGGGTGTAGGATTGCAAACCCAAACAAGAGAGCCAAGATATAAAGCAATCAAAACAAACAATTAGTCATGCAAGAGGGTGATCTAAGCCCTAAGGTTACTCCACTTTTAGTTTATCCCCAGCAGAGTCGCCAGTTCTGTGATACGGTGGGAGAACTGACTTGAGGTTTTGTGTTTGTTTTTGCAAATGTTTCGGTTGAGCAAGAGTCGCCACCGACTTTTTATTTTATCCTAAGGAAAGGTTAAAAAGCACAGCAAAAACCTTTGAGATGTTTTCTTGGGTTCGGGGAGTAGATTATAGAAAGAGAATGTATTAGCACCCTTTCTATCCATGGTTATCCATGGGCTCTTAGTTACTTGCTTAGATCAACTTGCCTTGATTTTCAATTGTTTGAAATGGTGCTTTGTGTGTGGATTTTGAAAATGTTTTGAAAAGAGGCCAATGTGGTGGCAACCTTTGTAATGATCCATGTTGGGATGTATACAAAGGTGTATGTCTTTTGAAAAGGTTTTCAATGTTTTTTTTTAAAGTTGTTTTGAAACTGTAGTGATGTGTGGTTTGAAAAATAGGCAAGTGTTTTTGTTTTGCAAGGGGGCAAGTAACCAAGAGCTATCTACCCTACATTTCTCAAAGATCTTTGCTATGTTTTAACCCTTTTAACAATTTTGTTCCACCATTGTATTTGGTGGACAATCTTGTGTTAGGATGTGAAAGGGTGAGTCATCGTTTAGACCATAATTGCAATGGTGCCAAGTATCTTTGGGCAATTTTCTTTAAGGGACTTGATCATTGTTTAGGCAACTTTCGAAAGCGTCATCGAGGGACTATGATCATTTGAATTATGTTGTTTTGCCCAAAGAGACCTAACATGCAATATGGCCCATTATTAAAGGCAACAAGTGGAATACCCTAGGGGTGCAAGTGTGATTAGTGTTATCCATTTTCATGCTTGTTTATCTTGAAGTTAGGTCATACTATTTTTGGTTAATTAATTTGCATACAAACCCTAATTCTAACATGGCATATTTAGAAAGCTTTTAAATGCGAAAAATAAAAGGTCCTAACTTATTACAACACAATATATGGGATGGGGGGTACAAATGTTCAAATGGGGGATGTTTTAGCAAAAATTAAACCCTAAACTATTACAATCCACATGGAATTTACAAGGTATTTAGTTGCACAATATTCAAATAAAATAAAATAAATATGCAAGATGCAAAAATGACTTTTATATGTATGTGAAAAAGTATTTTTTTATGTGTCAAATAAACAAAAATAAAATTAATTAATTTTTGGGATTTTTATGCATTTAGGGCAAAACCCTAAATTTATAAATAAAAAGTATTTATTATATAATATATGTAATATTTATTAATTATGTACAAAAAAATAAATGAAAAGAAAGTATATGGAAAAAAGTAATTTTTAAGTTAAATATTAGTAAAAATAAAAATGTATTATTTTATTATGTTTTTAACCTAAATGTATTAATAAATACATAAATATTTATAATATTCACTAAATACTAAATGTATGTATAAAAATAATAATATTTAATATTTACAAAAAATTTATTTTTTTATAAAAGTTTTTCAAAGGTAAAATAAAACAAAAGTCAGAAAATGAAAAGTATTTATATTATTTTAGTATTTTAAATAAAAGAGTATTTATGTATTATTTATGTGTACAAATATTAATTTAAACCAATAAATGCCTAATAAATACAAAAATGGTTTGAAAAATATTTTTTATATTTTTAATATTATGAGAAAAAATAAATAAGTCAGAAATAACAAGAAAAAGTCAAAAAATGTTTCAAATAAGCACAATGGGCCAAGGGGGTTCAAAAGTAAACATATGGTGCAAATAAGAAGTCAACTCAGGCCCAGCCCAATAAGACTTTGTCTTCAACCTCTGAACCTGCTTGAACAACAACAACACATGTTTTCCTATGTCCAGATTCCCTGATTTTTAGCACAAACTCACAACACAAGAAATGTAGAGCACCAACCCACGATTCTGGACATATAAAGAACTCATCCTAACTCTCAGAAATGAGGGAGAATTTCTTCCTCCCTAATTCTTAACCTAACTTTTTATCAATGTTCAGACCTCAAATTCTCATATCACATGCAAAATAAATGGAAAGTAAAGATATGTATAGCTTCAGGGACATGAGCATGACATTTTTTATTCACAAACTTAGAGCTAATTCTTCCTACATTGAGAGATAGAAGTCCAAAGATTTACCTGTTCAGTTGGAAACGTGTGCAACAATGGAGATGCTTACAAGGCAAGGTAATGATTTGTATAGCTTGCTTGATGTCCAAGGATGCTATTCCAATGCTTGGTGTGCTTGGAGCCCTACTATATCAAGCTGTAGAAGTCAACCTGCAAGAGGAAAAAATGAAAATGGCAAAACTGAATAGAGGTGTTACAGTCTGCTTCCAATGCTTTGGACAGTTTGTATGGATGGTAGGGAAAGTGTTTGAACTAGTTTGGATGAAAGTGCACGATAGAAATGAGCTGTGGGATTCAAACTGCAACCTATGCCCTGTTTTTGCAGTTTTATGGTGTTTTGAGGTTTGATGATGTTTGGAACTTGGTTGGCTCGTGATTCAGCTTGGGTTTGATGTTTAGAATGTGTACAATAACTTTTCTTAAGCTTGCTCTTGCTGGAATGAGAGTTGGTGTTCAGTTTGCGTTTTCTTCTCTCTTAAGCAACAAAATGCCAAGTTGTTTTCTAGACTGATGGAGGCCCCTCTAATGTGCTGCTAAGCTTGCCCTTGATCAGTGGGATTAGCTCAAAAACTTGTGCCAAAGATATTTGCTGTGTACCTCTTGATTTGCAAATTGACATAAAGTTTCACTTTTCAAAAATGGACATAATGCTTTTTCTATTTTAGGACTAAACCTTCATGTAATGCTTAAACACATAATGCAAGGCTTGAACACAAGGGGTTTGCATTAAATTCATGAGTGCAAATGAGATATAGGACCTGTAATCAAGGAATGCAAGCTGAGTTCAAAATTGCCTAAGTGTATGAACATGTAAATTAGCCATAAACAAAGTGACTTTTTCCCAACTTGCCAAATTCGATTCTCCCTAACCATGAGGTTGTTTGATGAGTTCTTGGACATTTTGGAAAGCTTGGAATGTAAACTACAATCCATATTTGTAATGCAAATTGAAATTCCAAGTGGAAGTATGTGAAAAGTGGTCTTGAAGTTAGACAAAAATCCTGCCTAAAATAGGTCAAAATTTCTCTAAGTTAAGAATGGTTTGGTACCCTTGTTCCAAAAATTGTAACTTGAGCTACAAGCTTCTTTTGAGGAAACTTTGTGAATCAAAGTTGTAGATTTTGCAATGGACTACAAATTTCATGTTTTGACTTTTCCTTGAATCCAAATGCATCTTGATGAGAAAGTGGGACAAAGTTAGGAAAAAATTAGGGTTTTTTATAACTTAGAAAAATTCTAAGTTATGAAAAATCTTCATTTCAAACCCTAATTTGTGATTTTTGATTTCTTGATGAACAATTTTCATGATTTGGCATGTTTTGATGAAAAATGAAACTTGACACTTGATTTTGACCAAAAAGTCAAAGTTTGACTTTTCAGTATACAGTCAAAAATTGATCAATTGACTGGAAAATTCAACTGTCAATCTTGTGCATTTGGGATATTTTGAACTTGTTGGGTATGTCAAGACAATTACATGGGGTCCTTGAGTCCATATGTGAGCTTGGTTTGCCATTGGCTAGGTCAAACAGTCAAAAATTGCCTTTGTGCAGTCAAAACCCTAAAAATGACCATTTTGCCCTTTTGGTGATCTGATCAAATTTCTTGTGGAATTGTGATCCAAACTTGATCAAATGGTCCATATGAGTTCATAATGTTGATGTGGGTCAATTTTCATGAGGTTTGACTGTCAATTGGCCACAGTTGACTTTTTCCCCAATACAGCTGATTTCTAGGTCAACTGTCCAATTGACTGGGCAAAGGTTGGAATCAGGGCTTGAAACTTGGTATGGATAAACTTGGGAGTCCAACATGAAGCATGAAAGTCATATTAGGCATTTTAGGTCAAAATATCTTTGTGCAAACACAAACCCTAATTTGGGTCAACAGTGCTAGGAGAAGTCTTGCAGAGGAAACCCTAACTGGATCTTGAGCTCCAAGGGCCTTGTGATGAGAAAATGTTGAGAAAATGGGAGGGCAAATTTTGGGGTACAACAATTTGCTTCTCTAATTTCACAAACAAAAATATTGCTAAATAAGAATTGGAGACTACCACAACAGAACCAGAGACCATTATTTTAAATCTACTTAATCGAGTCGATTTTCACATGTGATTCATCATCAAAGCCAAGTGTTAACTTATATTTTCATTCAAGTTATTTGATAGTTAACCTTATAATAGTAAATATATGTTCAATATGGTGCAGATGATTTGATTTCCCGAGCATTTGATTTCCATCTACAGCCGTAATTGAAGATTAGGAAATTGAAACCATTGAATTTTATGCTTCCACAAGGAATATCAATGGCTTTCATTGGCAGTGTTGGCTCCTAAATTCGACACCCTTGTTTTATTAATGTCAGCCATTAAAGCTGAAGGATGTTTTCGACTAGCTAGGTCCGTCGAAATGCCCATTGAAAGATGGCAAGGTACTTAAAAGATTTCTTCCAAGGGAGAAGTTGGTTGCCTTCGACGTCGAAGGAGTTTCTCGTCGAAGATGCTTCTCGACGAAGGTGTTCGATGGTTCAGAGTGGAGCAGTTGAAATTCAAGCGTTTGGAGGGAAAACGGTTTCCAGCGGTTACCAAGTGCAACGTGCGAAGATCTGGAGCGTCGAACGTTGAGAACGTGCCAAGTGGAATCATCTCGAAGCAGTGTAACTGCCCGACGGTTACTTGGGATGTTTTAGTATAAATAGTAGTAGTCATGTAGTTTCTCGCGTGTGTTCACAATTCTATACAAAGTCACTCATATAGATTCGAGTACCCAGCGTGTGAGAAAGAATTGTTGAGAAATGTATGTGTGAAACACCAACTTTATTAATCAAAGTCGTTTACTTTCCCAGAAATTTATTTGCTTTCTTCTTTACTTTCCTGTCGAACCCTTTCATTTAAAGCCTTATTTATTTTACCAAGTCCTTTCTTCATGCAATTTATTTAAAGCCTCTTCATTTTATTGTCATTTAACTAATATCCAATTTAATCAAAACTTCAAAATCAACCTATGTCCTAGGATCAATCTGATCGATCCTGCGAGTAACCAAATAAGTAACCATTTGGAGGATCAGCGGTTGTTTACCAAATACCCAGGTAAACAAATTGGCACACCTGGTGGGACCGTGTGTTGGTTGTTGAAAATAATCTCATCTTTTCGAGGAGTGTTGTATGTTATTGAGAAGTGGTAGAATATACACTAACGATAACAATACTGACAGAAGAAGGGAAGAGATGGCGAATCCGCCAAACAATAACGAAATCCCACAAATGAATGTGGGAGCAACGGTTAGTACGACCGTAAGTGAAGCGACAACTGTTGGTTCGACACCAGCAGTAACGGTCACAGCAACGGGGCCATTACTTTCGTTCACGGGCCCCAGGATGCCTTTGGGAACTCCCCCACCAAGGGCAAATTTAGGCACAAGGCCTTTTGCGCCACCGGGATTTATGCCACTCTATGGTATGCCAACTTCTGAATTGGCTAGCCTGACGAATGCTGCGTCCACTTTTTCAGACCCTTTAGTGAGTGCCTCTTCGCCACTCCAAGGTTCTGGAGTAGGCATGGCGAATAGAAATTGGACCCAACTCTTAGGAGGAACGTCCCAAGTAGCCCATGGCCTTACAAATGCCTCGACAGCAGTCTTGAGGCAACAAATGGACGAAAGCAACCATGATATGGTGCAAATGTTGGCACAAACTTTGAGTACAGTGCTAAACCCTCTAATACAAAACACTACTCAATCGAATCAGCAAGTGACAGCGCAAATGACGCGTTTGACTGATTTCTTTGGAGTACCCCAACCTGTTCGACAGCCCCAAAGGGCGCAAATAAGGGGAAACCAGGGGATGTTCTTAGAGGAAGAAACCACCATCAACCAGGCTCAACAGCCTGTCGAAGAAAACCTTAGGGCACGATTGGAGCAACCCGTCGAGGAACCTAGGGTAATAACCCCAGAGGTAAGGTTAATTAACAGAAACCAAAATGCTGACGAAGTAGTCCAGCATATCCAATACCAGAATACGGGTTTGGAAAATAATCTGGCAACCATGATCGAAAGGATCATGACTCAAAATGGGATGAACATGGGCTTTCGAAGGCCCAACTTTACATCTCCATTGTCAGAGTACGTGTTACAGACAGACTTACCTCCTAGATGCAAAGTCCCCAAGTTTACTAAGTTCTCTGGGGACACGACAGAATCTACTGTCGAGCATGTGGCGAGATACTTGATCGAAGCAGGTGACATTTCGAATAACGAAAACCTGAGGATCAAGTACTTTCCGAGTTCTTTAACAAAGAACGCTTTTACTTGGTTTACAACTCTTCCCCCCAATTCGATCCATCATTGGACCCAGTTGGAAAGATTGTTCCATGAACAATTCTACATGGGGCAAACCAAGATAAGCCTGAAAGAATTGGCCAGTGTGAAGAGACGTTTCACTGAACCTATAGACGAATATCTAAATAGGTTTAGGTTGCTCAAGGCGAGATGCTTTACACAAGTGCCAGAACATGAGTTAGTCGAAATAGCCGCAGGCGGTTTAGATTATTCCATTAGGAAGAAGCTAGACACCCAATACCTGAGAGACATGGCCCAACTGGCCGATAGAGTTCGACAGGTAGAACGCCTCAAAGCTGAAAAAGCAAAGGCAACGAAAACTCACAAGAGAGAGAGGATAGCGTACGTTGAGATAGATGACGAAGATCCGGAATCCTTCGACGATACTTTAGCTGTCGAAGAAGGAGAAGTCGATTTAGCAGAACTGAAACAAGGGCCACCATACTCTTGTAAACTGTTAGTCCCCTCAAGTGGGAAAAATCCCATTGGTCCAGAAAGGACCAACGATAGGTTCCCCAAAAAGACTTATAGTTTTGACATCACAAAATGTGATGAAATATTCGACTTGCTTGTTAAAGATGGCCAAATGATAGTACCCCCAGGGGTAAAAGTGCCTCCTCTTGATCAAAGAAAGAAGAGAGGTTTTTGCAAATATCATAATTTTTTGGGCCATAAAACTTCTCAATGTTTTCTTTTCAGGAATCTTGTGCAAGACGCTATCGAAGAAGGGAGGTTGAAGTTTGCTGACAAAACCCCCATGGCTGTCGACTCAAATCCATTGCAGGCTGAAGCCCACTATGCTGAGCCCTCTGAGGTGAACGTGATAGAGGCAACCAGGAGCCAGTCGAAGAAGCCAGGAATCACAATGGTCGAAGTCTCAAAGGACCACATCAACATGCCAATCTTTGGCAGTTTTTCTGGAAATTTATCCAGGAAGACAATTGAACCAGTTCAGAAAGCGGTCGAAAGCCCGAAGTTGGAGACCGCTGAAGCACAAAAAACTGGACCAAAACCCAGTTCCCACTTGGCCACAGTTCAAGGCCAGACGGAGAATCTGGAGATACAAATGAAGCAGTTAACTCTTGCTAACAAAGATACAATGAATATCAACATGGTCGAACTTTCTGACCCAAAAGCATCAGAAGAGGCCATGAGGCAAGAACAAGCTAATAAGACTGCTTTCCCTCGGGAAATTGAAAATTTGGCAGATTTTCTACAAAGATGCCAGAAAAAGAAATCAGAGGTGATGCTGTGTCCAAGATGCAGTTCGATCTTTGACAAAAAAGCTACTGAGCACATTCAAGGCGTAAGAGCAGCGAATAAGAGAAGGGAAAATGTTGATCTTCGACATGATCCCAGAAGAGCCTCCCAAAGAGGTTCAAACCAAGAAAAGAGGCCATTGACTTTTAGGCCTCCCACAAATGTGCCAGTAGATACTTGGTACAAAACCTCTGGTCGAAAAAGGCCAAGTGAGGAGAGATGGCACTCTTTCGACGTGCCAAGGGGTTCCTCTTTGACTCAAAAGAAAGAGCCTCGGGTTGCTGCACCTAAAGTTGCACAAGTGTCGAGCAACTACAAAGGTAAAAATCCCATGTCTCGATCTCAATGGAGGAGATACCAAAGGAGACGAAAAGCTGAGAGGGAGGCTGCCAACGAACCAAAGGAAGAAACCAGTTCGAACGTTCCTCAAAAGAAGCAAAGGAAACCTCTAGAAAGAGAGCCAGTAACCAACAGGCTAGTTTGGCCTAACCAAAGTGAAGTCGAAGACGAAGACGATTCTGAGTCTGATGATACTTTGGACATAATGGTGAATATAGTCTCAGTGCTGCCCAGAGAATTCAACCGACAGGTGGAGGTCGAAGTAAGTGACTGGGAAGTGGAACAAGAAATGGCCAAACACAGGCCAGTGTGCTATTTCGTCATGGACAATGGCACCACTGAGGAACAAAATAGGTTCTTCGAGCCACCTACAGAGGCGATGAAAAATCACCTCAAGCCTTTATTTATAAGGGCTAAACTCGAAGAAACTACTGTGAATAAAATTTTGGTGGATTGCGGGGCGACCATCAACATTATTCCTCACTCTATGCTAAGGAAAATTGGCAAAAGGGATGAGGACATTAAGCCTCACAACATGGTCCTGTCGAACTATGAGGGCGGCATAGGGACCACTATGGGAGTGATCCAGCTGGATATCAAAGTAGGATCTATCCTTCGACCAACGATGTTTATGGTCATATCGGCCAAACCTAACTACAATCTTTTGTTGGGCCGTGAATGGATTCATGGTGTTGGAGTTGTGCCATCATCAATGCACCAGAGGCTGCTCCTATGGCGTCCAGATGGGATGGTCGAAAACATAGAGGCAGATCAAAGCTACTACCTGGGCGAAGTGAATCACCTGGGGTTGGCAGATTTCGACAAGAACTTAGCTCACATAGGGCCATGTCCAACACCTGACTTCGACATGGCGCCAGCGCCAAACACTTTTTGTTCCCTATACCTGCATCCTGAGCATGGTTTCCAATGGGACAGAGAAGACTTGTCTCACATAGACTTCAGTGGGTTAACTGATATCCAACCAACTGGTTGGGGAAGTGAATTCAGTGATAATGACTGAGTCACAATCTTTGAAGCGAATTTCGGATTATGTAGCCGAAACTAAGATGATAACGGCTCTCGAAGCCGAAGTAAAGTACATGGCCACACAGGCCAATGATCAACAGTTATCTGCTGCAGGTCCAGGAAAGGATTTCGATCCAAAACCCCCTGATATCATGCCAGAAGAAATGCAGGAACAGAGGCTCGACGCCATCTATGACGATGAGCCTTTGGGCTTCGAAAAGGACCCCTTGGCGAACAACATTAAAATGTTAGCGCAAGATCCTTTAGAAGAAATCAACTTAGGCGAAGGGTCAGAGAAAAGGCAAACTTACATCAGCGCCAAAATTGATCCAGAACTTAGGTTGGAAGTAATCCAATTGCTGAAAGAGTTCAAAGACTGTTTTGCATGGGATTATGACGAAATGCCTGGTCTCGACAGAGGATTGGTAGAACTTCAGTTGCCAATCAAACCTGGGAAGAAGCCAATCAAGCAAAATCCAAGGCGCTTCGCTCCAGAAATACTGTCGAAGATCAAGACGGAGGTCGAAAGACTGCTGAAATGCAAATTCATACGTGTTACAAGGTATGTCGAATGGATTGCAAACATTGTGCCAGTAATTAAGAAAAATGGTACGTTAAGGGTGTGCATAGATTTCAGAGATTTGAATGCTGCTACACCCAAAGATGAATATCCTATGCCTGTGGCGGAAATGCTAGTCGATTCTGCCGCTGGCTATGAATACCTGAGTATGCTCGATGGTTATTCAGGATATAATCAAATATTCATTGCTGAAGAGGATGTGTCGAAAACAGCTTTTCGATGCCCTGGGGCCTTAGGCACTTACGAATGGGTAGTGATGCCTTTTGGCCTAAAGAACGCTGGGGCGACGTACCAGCGAGCAATGAATACTATCTTCCATGATTTTATTAACACTTTTATGCAAGTATATATTGATGACATTGTTATAAAGTCTGTTTCCAGGAAGAATCATATTGACCACCTTCGACAATCATTCGAAAGAATGAGAGAACATGGTCTGAAGATGAACCCTTTGAAGTGTGCATTCTGTGTGAAAGCTGGAGATTTCTTGGGCTTCGTTGTCCACAAGAAAGGAATCGAAATCAACCAGAATAAGACGGAGGCAATTCTGGAAGCGAAAGCGCCATCGAATAAGAAGGAACTGCAATCTCTGTTAGGCAAGATAAATTTCTTAAGGAGATTCATATCTAATCTAAGTGGGAAAGCTCAGGCCTTTTCACCCTTACTTCGACTGAATAAAGAGGGGTTCGAATGGGGGCAAGAGCAACAAGAAGCCTTCGACAAAATCAAAGGGTACCTCACTAAGCCACCTATTTTGGTGCCTCCTTGTAGCAATAGGAGTATGAGATTGTACATAGCTGCATCCGATAAAACTTTGGGAAGCATGTTAGCCCAAGAGGATGAGAATGGAGTCGAAAGACCCATTTACTATCTCAGTAGAGTTTTGAACGATGCAGAAACTAGATATAGTGAAGTTGAAAAATTGTGTCTATGTCTGTATTTCTCTTGTACAAAACTCAAGCAATATATAAAACCAGTTGATGTGTATGTTTCGTCTCATTTCGATGTTTTCAAGTATATGTTGTCGAAACCTATCTTGCACAGTCGAATTGGCAAGTGGGCATTAGCATTAACTGAATACTCCTTGACCTTTATGCCTCTTAAGGCAGTAAAAGGACAAGTGGTTGCAGACTTCATAGTCGACCACTCAATTCAAGTTGAGGATATTAATTATGTGGAGATAGAGCCTTGGAAATTCTACTTCGATGGTTCCAGCCATAAAGATGGAACAGGGGTAGGAGTCTTGATTATTTCTCCAGATAAAATTCCAACAACATTCAAGTACAAAATATCAGGTTCTTGTTCGAACAATGAGGCTGAGTATGAAGCTCTAATTACTGGCCTTGAGATATTGTTGGAATTGGGGGCAACTCGAGTCGAAATAATAGGAGACTCAGAGTTAGTCATTAAGCAAGTCACAAAGGAATATAAATGCATAAGAGAGAATCTCATTATGTACTTTGTGATAGCAAATCGTTTATTGAAAAAATTTGAAACGATCAATATTCGACACATACCCAGAGTCGAAAATCAAATAGCCAACGACTTGGCACAGATTGCATCTGGGTATAAAATTTCAAAAACGAGATTGCAAAGAGCAATCGAAGTTCGAGAAAAGATAAAAGCAACTTGTCTATCACCAACAGACTTGGAATCGACGAGACTAGGATATGCTGATCAAAGTAACTTCGAAATTTCGTTCATAGATAATTTATCAGAGCAAGATTGGAGGAAACCCATTATGGACTATCTTCAAAATCCAGGAGCTTTGACAGAACGAAAAACAAAGTACAGGGCGTTGAGTTATGTACTCATGGGTAATGAGTTATTCAAGAAAACTCCTGAAGGGGTATTGCTAAAATGCTTAAGTGAAACTGAGGCATACATAGCCCTTTCGACTACGCACGCTGGAGCATGTGGGGCTCACCAAGCAGGCCATAAGATGAAATGGTTGTTGTTTCGACAAGGACTATATTGGCCCACTATGCTGAAAGATTGTGTTGAGTTCGCCAAAGGTTGTCAAGAGTGTCAAGTCCATACAGGCATCCAACATGTACCAGCAAGCGAACTTCACTCGATAGTGAAGCCTTGGCCCTTTAGAGGATGGGCGTTGGACCTCATTGGAGAGATTCGACCAGCATCATCAAAGAGTCAGAAATACATACTGGTAGGCATTGATTACTTTACTAAGTGGATCGAAGCTATCCCTTTAGTCAATGTAGACCAAGAAAATGTCATTGAATTTATTCAAAAGAACATTATATTTAGGTATGGAATCCCTGAGACGATAACAACTGATCAAGGATCAGTTTTCACTGGTCGAAAGATGCAGGAATTTGCTCAGGAAACAGGTTTCAAACTCCTAACATCAACGCCTTATTATGCACAGGCAAATGGTCAAGTCGAAGCAGCAAACAAAGTAGTGATTGGCTTGATAAAAAAGCATGTTGGGAAGAAACCAAAGAATTGGCACAAGACGTTAGACCAGATTCTGTGGGCTTGTCGAACGTTCCAAAAAGAAGCCACAGGTACAACACCATATAAGCTAACTTTTGGCCATGATGCAGTGTTGCCAGCAGAAATTTGTCTTCAATCTGCAAGGGTTCAGAGGCATTATGATATTCCCTCTGAAATTTATTGGACCATGATGTTAGACGAACTGGTGGATTTAGACGAAGAGAGATTGCGCGCTCTTGACCTACTCAGGCTTCAGAAGAAAAGAGTAGAAGACTCTTATAATAAAAAGGTAAAACCTAAGGTATTTTTGCCTGAAGAACTAGTTTGGAAGGTAATTCTTCCCATGGATCGAAGGGATCGAAGCATGGGGAAATGGTCACCCAAATGGGAAGGACCATTCAGAGTTATCCAAACTTTTTCTGGTGGAGCCTATGAAGTCGAAGAGTTAGGTGAAGATAAAAGGCTCTTGAGAGTAAATGGTAAATATTTGAAAAAATAAAAACCTACACTCCAAGAGATAAAAATAAAATAATAAAATAACAAGACTAAATTAACCATAAAAAGCCAAAATGGAATTTTTTTATAATTTTAGCCAAGATGGCAATGTTGTCGAATATAGATTACAAAATATGGTTACAAAAGCTGAATCAATCAGAAGGGAACAAAGTCCTTGAGTCGAAGGTATTTGACTTGCTGCAGCTCCAATCTTTTCTTGCACCAGGCATTCGCCTGCACAAGCTTGGCAATCTGATCGTCGAAGCCTTGGGCCTTCTCAGCAAATTCCAGGCCCTGTTTGATTTCAGTTTGACTCTCGGTGTCTGGGACGGTCGAAAGAAGTTCCTCCTTGCGTTTAGTGTTGGCATTTATCTTAGCCTCTATTTCTTCGATTTGTGCCCTGAAGGAAGCATTCTCTCGATCGATGGCATCGACTTCTTCCTGCGTAGATGCTTTTTGCTTCGACAACTCCACAATTCGAGAAGTCGTCTCCGAAACAGCAGTCCATGCAGAAGAGCTTTTGCCATATAACACCTCAAGCTGACTATTAAAGCCCCTTTGGCGCCTATAATCTGCTGAGACTTGATCAATAATGGAGTGTAACTCCATGATCAAGCCTGAAACTTCTGGAGCTACAGCTAACAAGTCGACAGCATTCAAAACATCCCTCAAGTATGATGGAGCAGTGGGGTCCCCCTCTAAAGCCTTCATCAAGTCCTTCTTGAAAAACTGGGCCTTAACCTTCGCTAAAGCTTCATCAAGAGGAGAGGTTTAAGTGGACTTCCCCGACAGGGTAGGAACCTCCTGACTAGCATCGGACGAACTCTTGCTCTCGATGATTGCGTTGAGATAGCTAACAGGGTCAGTTTGTTTCAAGAGTTCTAAGTCCTCTTTCGACCTGTGCTTCGTTGAGGTAACAGCCCTTGCAACAACATTGTCTTGGGTTTGAGGCTGTTGAGTGTTAGGTGTCTCGACTTGTTTCCCTTCGACTCAGACTGGGGCAGTACCAGCGTCATCTTGGTGCCCTTCGCCAGCGTCACCTTGGTGCCCTTCGCCAGTGTCACCTTGGTTCTCTTCGCCAGCGGCACCTTGGTTTTCTTCGCCAGCATTGCCAT
Organism: Vicia faba; assembly: GCA_948472305.1. Taxonomy (NCBI): domain Eukaryota; kingdom Viridiplantae; phylum Streptophyta; class Magnoliopsida; order Fabales; family Fabaceae; genus Vicia; species Vicia faba. The sequence continues at coordinate 613,042,342 of OX451739.1, read as the reverse complement.
GGTCCCCTTCGTCACGATTCTCTTCCGACAGATCCACCACCTGAACCTCTTTTGGCTGTTGTTCTTCCGTTTGAGGATCTTCTGTGGGTTTTTCTACCGTCTCAGCATTGGCCTCATTTATTTCAGTATGGGCTTCGTCATTTTCCAAGCCTTTTTCTTGTGGCCTGCTGAGTTCAGCAGAATCCAGTGTTTCAGAAGTCCTTGGCGGTGAGCTTTCAGTGGTGTCCTGAGAAAGGAAAGAGGAAGAATTTTCAGAAATCGAAAGAGACATAGTCGAATGTAGGTATCTACACCTAAGTTACAAAAAGGTCTAAGAGATTACCTGTAAATTAGCTTCAGCCCCAGGGCTGGAATTGTCGCTTTCGACAGGCTTATTGAGAAGAACGTTTAGTTCCTCCTCCGTTGGCTCCTCAATGATCACTGGAGGTGGCCTGGGCTTTCTCCCAGCAACCTTTATTCTAATTGTTCGACCCTCAGGAGCAGGAGCAGGAGCGTCCTTCGTCAGCTTTCGCCTTTTTAGAGGAGCAGGGGGAGAATCACCTTCTTCATCGCTCCCAGATTCGACCACCAGTGCTGGCCGTTTCTTGGGCGAAGGTGCCTAAAAAACCAATGGGAATTCGATTTAGCAATTGCATCGAAAGTCAAAAATCGAAAGCCAGAAGAAAATAATGAAAGTCTGGTTACCGATACAGAAGGCTTCTTCGAAGGACGTTCCCCCTGTTGGTTGGTTGTGGTCTTCACCGGCGCTGTAGTCTTCGCCGGCGGTGGAGGTTTTGTTGAGGGGCCTCCTCCCTGTTGGCTTTCTGCAGCCTTCTTGGCTACAGGCTTTCGAACAACTGAAATCAAATAAATAGTTAACAGGCTAGCAGTCGAAAGAGAAAGACAAAGTAATGTGAAAGGATGAACTTACATTTCTTTATTTTGTCCAACACAAGGACAAAAGATTTCTGAAGCTCATCCACGAAGTCCTTCTCGTCAAAAAACTCCTCAGCGTAATAACTTTTCCACCACTCCTCGAAGGATGGTGAGCAAAGAAAGTTGAGCTGGTAGTCAAACAACGAGAGAACTGTTCGACCAGCATATCTTCCGATATGTTTAGTGGCAGCTTCTTCGGTGTAATCATTGCAGAAGTACAACATAGACTTCTCTCTTGGAAAAATTGGAGAAGGTAGGGTTTGAATAATACCAAACTGGCGAGATACCAGGTTTGGTTGGTATGCAATCAGACTCAAGTGAGTCTTAGAGCTCCTGAATCGAAGAGGCATGATCCTTGGTGTGAGGAATGCCTCCCACATTGTTGTATGTTCGTCAACTTGAGGACCACTCGACGTCCTTGGATGTGGCCTTGTGAACCATGCCGGGCCTACCTTCCGTCGAGCAAACGGAGCCATAGTCGAAACAAACTCTTTCCTTCGAGCAAACATCAGAACGAAGTTGGTGAAAGTTTGCTGAAGCTCCAGTCCATCTTCCATAGACGTCAACAGAGCCAGTCTGGTTCCTTCGACGCGTCTGTTCGCTATCTCTGGAGCCTGCTCATTTATTTGAACCTTCTTAGGCAAGAAAGATTCGAAGGTGGCATTGAGCCACAGTTGGAGTAGCCAAAAAGGCCCAGCAAGTAGCAAACTGGCCCTGTTCTCGATAATTTTTAGAAGAGTCGCCCCATTACTAATCGAATCATAGAGGCTAGCCAAAATCAATTCTGCCAAACAGATATTTTGGCCATGATGGAGTTGAGTGGCGAGAGTGACCATCTTCTTGGTCACCTGTAAGGACTTCGAGCAAAATACAAAGCGAGTCAGTCATAAGGCTAGAAACGCTATGTGTTCGACATCCGACACAGCATCTGTCGACCTGTCGTGGTAGTGATTGATGAAGGTGGTATAGGTTGGTTTGGTGGCAGAGAATCCAATTTGATCCTCTGACATCTCCTCCGGATCGAAGTAGTCCCCGGTGGGTCGAAGGCCAGTGATAGCGGCCACATCGAAGAGTGTAGGAGTCAGCATTCCACAGGGAAGATGGAAAGTAAAGTGGGAGTAGTCCCAGAAAAGTAGAGAAGCTATCAACATCTCCGGAGAATAGTTCAAACCTGTCTTCGACAGCATCACCAGGTCGAAAATCCCCATATCTTTCCAGATCGAAGCTTGGCGTTTCTCCATCTTTTCCAGCCAAGCAACGTAATCAGGAGTAAGGCTAGGGCCAGACCTGAAAGCCCTAACACCTTTGTTGAAGAAACGAAGGTCGATTTTCTCTTTAGCAGGGTCTTCATTATCCTCTGCATCTTTCTTGGTGCATGCAACCGGTTTGAGTCTCTCAACTACCGGAAAATAACTCTTGATCTTCATGGCCTCAGCAATACTTGGATACAAAGGGCCAGACATAGCAAAGATCTGGTTGGAATATCCAACCGGGATCATAAGGTGGTGTGAGTAAGCATCACGTACGGAGATGTCCAAGGGTTCAGGGACCCTTCGTTGGCCCGTAGAAGTTACTACTGGAGCGGTGACGAAAACTTTAGGTTTGACGTTTCCAGATGGTACGGTAGCGCTAGGAGCATTGGAACCAGATGCCATTGTTAATGATGAGGTTGAAGACGAAGTGAAGGAGGAAAGGTTTTTGCAAAGATGACAAGTTTGTATGAAAATAGAGAAGTCTGAAAGCTAGATGGCGTAAAAAGTCCCACAATGGGGTACTTACTGCTATTTATAGTAGTGGGGGAAAATCCCCAAAACCGAGGACATTAAATGCCATTTAATGTTGCAGGAGATAGTGGGACACGTGGCATCCCCCTGTTGTTTTATCCGTTTCTGCAGAAATAGAGGGACGTAGCGTGCGTCCTCGTTTTTGGGAATTGTCATAATGACAAATTTTGAAATGACGTTTGGCACTGCACGCCGTACTGAAGTGACGTCTTAGGTACAGATAAATGATGGTTTTCTTGGGATTGCCAGTGGTTGGTAGAAGGCAACAAAAAGTGCACAATTTAATTTGTGACTAAGCGTGAAAAGACAGGTGTCGAATGGCGTTTCAAAGAATGCCTTTTTCTTTCAGAGTCGAAATAAGGCATTCTTGGGGGGCAATTTGTTGGCTCCTAAATTCGACACCCTTGTTTTATTAATGTCAGCCATTAAAGCTGAAGGATGTTTTCGACTAGCTAGGTCCGTCGAAATGCCCATCGAAAGATGGCAAGGTACTTAAAATATTTCTTCCAAGGGAGAAGTTGGTTGCCTTCGACGTCGAAGGAGTTTCTCGTCGAAGATGCTTCTCGACGAAGGTGTTCGATGGTTCAGAGTGGAGCAGTTGAAATTCAAGCGTTTGGAGGGAAAACGGTTTCCAGCGGTTACCAAGTGCAACGTGCGAAGATCTGGAGCGTCGAACGTTGAGAACGTGCCAAGTGGAATCATCTCGAAGCAGTGTAACTGCCCGACGGTTACTTGGGATGTTTTAGTATAAATAGTAGTAGTCATGTAGTTTCTCGCGTGTGTTCACAATTCTATACAAAGTCACTCATATAGATTCGAGTACCCAGCGTGTGAGAAAGAATTGTTGAGAAATGTATGTGTGAAACACCAACTTTATTAATCAAAGTCGTTTACTTTCCCAGAAATTTATTTGCTTTCTTCTTTACTTTCCTGTCGAACCCTTTCATTTAAAGCCTTATTTATTTTACCAAGTCCTTTCTTCATGCAATTTATTTAAAGCCTCTTCATTTTATTGTCATTTAACTAATATCCAATTTAATCAAAACTTCAAAATCAACCTATGTCCTAGGATCAATCTGATCGATCCTGCGAGTAACCAAATAAGTAACCATTTGGAGGATCAGCGGTTGTTTACCAAATACCCAGGTAAACAGGCAGGTACTATACTAATTGTATTTTCTAAAGTAATATGTTTTTAAGGGTTCAAGAGTAGCGGGTGATGCTGAAGTTCACTACCAATTTCAGAAGAACCATAAGCAAGGCAATAATTATCTAAGATGTATAAGATGATAAAACCAACGTTGATATGCGATCATTTTCTGGTTCTATAGAAGAATGTTTTTAACCAGATTTGATTCAAATTATGTATATGTATATTATTATTGCTTTCATATTTTGTTTGTCATATCAACATTGGTTTTGGCATAATATATTTTTCTACTGCAAATTATGTTGGCCTATGTTTTAATGGAATTTATTTTACACCAAATTCTGAGTTCTTTTGAATGTAGCATTGCCGAATTTCTCTTCTCCTTCTCTTCTCCTAAAGAGAAGATAATAACCTACAACTTGGTGTTGATGTGCCTTCAAAATTCTAATTTATTTTGAATCGAAATTATAATTCTCATTTGTCATGAAATTTGAATAAATTTTTTATTTTGTATTGATGTTTTTTTTATTTTTAATTGCTATAATTTTAGAAACAAATATTACAATTTTTAATAAAATATTTACGATTTATTTTTTTAAAGTACGACTAATTAATATATTTTTATACAATATTAAAAACAAATATTACAATTTTTTAATCAAATATTGGAGTACCATTTAATTCGATAATTATTATCATTTATTTTTATTATACTTATATGGAAATTATTTTGAATGGTGACATAAATATATTTAATTTTTATATATGATTTGATTTCATAAAATATTATGATCAATAAAATTTGAATTCTCTTTTAATATTATAGGTTTGATACTGTTTCATATTGTAGGAATATTATATACATTAGAATATATAAAGATATGAAAAAAATTAAATCAAAACTTTACAAATATATCTTTTGAATGGAGGTATTAATATTATTTATTTTTATTATATATAGAAAATATTTTGAATGGTCACATTAATACATTTTATTTTTATGCATGATTTGATTTCAAAAATTTATGATCAATAAATTTTGAATGGAATTATAATTTAACCAATAAAATTTTCTACCGACTTCTAAATATATTTGTGTATATTTTTTGAAAGGTTACATTTATATTCTTGAAAAAAATAACGTAGTTTAAAGGATGTATTGTTAACTATAAATATATTGTTAATAAAATTAACAAAAAAGTATATTATAAATATATAAAAGATAAAGTAAATAAGAACTCTAATGTTTATCTTAAATATTTAATTTATCATTCTATAAATGTAAGAATAAATATTATTTTGTAATTATTTAGATCCTTATTTGACCTAAAATAAATTATTTCAATTTCTATAAAAAGGTTAATAAAACAAAACAAAATCAATTGAGATTTGATAATTTTTTTAAGTTTATGAAATAACTAAAATATATCATAATCTTTTCAAATTAACTTTATAATTGTAATCATGATAAAAAAATATTAAATGGTAATCATGAAAATTTAATGATAAATGATAATCATAAAAATTTATGATAAAATAAAAAATTATTGATACAATCATTTTAATAAATTAAATAATTTATAATTAATTTTATAAAGGTGAATAAATTACAAATAATTTTATAAATGTAATAAATTAAACTATTTATAAAATTATTTATATCAATAATAGTAAATTACATATATTTTAATAATGGACACACGAATTCAACATGCTTATAAACCGGAAAAAAGTTACAATAATTTTATAAACAGGAATAAGTTAATATCATTTTATATAAATTAATGGTATAATATAATGTATTAAATATTTATATAACACTTTATTAAATAAATTTATTTCATGAAATTAATTTTATATAATATCATTAATATTTAATTATTGAAAATTCGCAATAAACTGAAAAATATTTATTACAAATCGAATATAATAAAACATAAGAAATAAATACATAATTTTGAAATGTTATATATGATTCATTGTAATAATAAATGTTAAATTATTATTTAATATTATAATGAATTTTCCGATATTTTTAGATTTAATTTATTCTTTTTCCCGTATATAATAATAATAATATTATATTATTATTTAATATTATAATTTTTGATTGACAATAATAAATTCATTTTAATTAGTTAGACATTAAGATAATAAATTTAATATATATCACTAATACAAGATATTTATTTATAAATGTAATTAACTAAGAGACACATATTTATCACTGTTGAATAAATAAATTTAAGATGATATGGTAAATATTTATTTTTACAATTATTTTTATAAACTTAAATAACTTACAAATATTTTTATAAACGAACAAAATTCAAATATTGATGTAATTGTTTTTAACATGAATAAGTTAAAATGTTTTTATAAATTGTCACACGGGTTAAAGACACTTATAAACGAGAAAAAGTCTACATATTAATATAATTAATTTTACAAACTAAAAATAAATTACAATAATTTTTATAAACATGAATAAATTATAAATATTTTTATAAACCTGAAAAATTCAAGTATTGATACAATTATATTTATAAAAGAGTATAAGTTTCATATATTTTTATAAATAGACACACGCGTTCATTTTTATAAACGAGAATAATTTAAAATTATTTTTATAAATGAGAAATTCAAATTTGATAAATGATTATATATTGTAATTATATTAATATTAACCAACTGAGTACATGAAATAAATTCACGGGTAGAATAAATGTATCTATGACATACCAGATAATTGAAGTTAAAGAATTGAATGTATTGTTTTAAATGACAATTAAGTTATATTTTTAAATACAAATTAGAAAATAAATTCATCTAAAATAAATTTCTTTCATTAAATAAATATAGAAAATAATATACAATAGTTTTATCTATAAATTTTATTTATTTTTTATGTTCTTTTTAAAAATAATTGTAATTTAACGGGAAATTGTTATACATTATAGGTTGTAAAAAAATATGTAAATATGATATAATATAAAAGTTTTAAAACTGAAATTTGACGGGAGATGTCATACATTTTTAATTTGAAAAAATGGATTAATATATAAAATATGTTTAATAAATTTTTAAAATTAATTCATTTGGATTCAACTGAAGTTCGTTAACTCACGTAGATGTGAGCACATATAATATAAAAGTATAAATTTGACGGGAGTTGTCATATATTTTAGGGTTGGAAAAATGGGTTGATATCTAAAATAGATTTAATAAATTTTTAGAACTAATTCATTTGGATTCAACTGGGTTTGTTAAATCATCTTAATTCACGGGTAGATGAGAACGCATCTATGAAATACTGGCTATAAATTGTTAATTTTAATATTCATCTTTTAAATCTTATATAATTGAAGTTAGTGAATAGTCTGTATGATTTATTATAAATACATATTAATGCTTAAAAAACAAGTGCATATTATTAGTCTATATTTATTAGTCATGCCCGTAAAGAACATAGATAACATCTTTTACATCCCTCGAATGTCTATGTCACATTTTGAGTCACCGTGACCATTTAAGTTGATTAGGAGAAAATTCCCAATTATTGTCTCTAACGCAATGACAATTAATAAATCCCAAGGCCAATCACTTGATACCGTTGGATTGTATTTGCCTACTCCTGTTTTTAGTAATGGACAATTGTTAGTAATGGACAATTGTGTGTAGCCATTTCAAGAGTTACAAGCAAAAGTTGTCTTAAAATCTTAATACATGATAATGAGAATGTATCATCTTCTATCACTATAAATGTTGTATCCAACGAAATTTTTCAATTGCTTTGTTAATGGGTAAGTACACGACAACACAAATGTTTTTGTTTATAAATTATTTGCATATTTGGTGTCTGATTTTTGCACAAATTATCATGCAGACTAATGAGTTGAAAACATCAATGGAAAGCAGGTTGCTTCATATCTAAAGTTCAAATAAGATATTGTTATCATTAATGTTATCGATGGAAAGCAAATTAATTTGATACACTAATTTTTTTTCTTCTAATTGATTGAACTTTGGTTAAATCATTTTAATATTTTAAATTTGAATAATATATACGAATGATCTATTACAATTCAAAGTTAGTTCTATATTATATGAAATTCGGACAGGACCCATATGATACCACGGATTTTTTAATAGTTGTATATCTAAAATCAAAACCATTGAACGAGCCCGCTCTCCTTAAAACAAAATTACAAAAACGCCTAAGGACATATGAAAACAAAACCACTGCTCTTATTCCATCTAAGTTGTGCACAGACTCGCCGCCATCTTACACGTACTCCAATCCTCTGCTTTGCATGCAGATCCGCGGCGACGCCGCCACGCTCATTGCAATTGTTTGAGTTAAGAAGGTATTCGCAATGTATATCGTAGGTTCTCGATGATACTGTACTAATTCCTTCTGCTTTACACACAGATCCGCAGCCACCTTATATGGACTGCAATCCTTCCGTTTTGCCTGCAGATCCGCGGCGACGCCGCCATGCTCACCGCATTTGTTTGAGTTAAGAAGGTATTCACAATGTATATCGTAAGTTCTCGATGGTACTGTACTAATTCATTCTGCTTTAGGCACAGATCCGCAGCCATCTTACACGAACTCCAATCCTTGCGCTTTGCGTGCAGATCCGCGGCGACGCCGCCAGGCTCACCGCATTTGTTTGAGTTAAGAATGTATTCACAATATATATTGTAAGTTCTCGATGGTACTGTACTAATTCCTTCTGCTTTACGCACAGATCCGCAGCCACCTTATATGGACTCCAATCCTTCCGCTTTGTGTGCAGATCTGCCATGACGCCGCTAAAATCGCTGAATTTCTCAGTAAATTAAGAACGTCAGGGCTTCCCAATCATAGGATCAAATTGAATGTTGGTACACCTATTATGCTAATGAGAATTTTGGACCAAGCCGATGGGTTGTGCAACGGAACAAGATTAATTGTTACAAGATTTGCAAATCATGTCATTGAGGCAAAAATCATGTCTAGAAAGAACATAGGTAACGTTTTTTACATTCCACGAATGTCTATGTCACCTTCTGATTCACCTTGGCCATTCAAGTTGATTAGGAGACAATTTCCGATTATTGTCTCCTATGCAATGACAATTAATAAGTCACAAGGTCAATCTCTTGATAGTGTTGGATTGTATTTGCCTACTCCTGTGTTTAGTCATGGTCAATTATATGTTGCAATTTCAAGAGTTAAGAGCAAAAGTGGGCTAAAAATCCTAATTCATGACAAGGAGAATGTACCGTGTTCTACTACTACTAATGTTGTGTACAAGGAAGTCTTTCAAGCACTTTGATAGTTGGTAAACTTTATATCTTATACTTTACGATTCAAATTAAAAATCTATTTTGAATTAAAATATATAGTATGTACATTTTCCATGTATTTCAAGAAGTATATAATTTTTCCTATTTGTTCATGCAGACGTGATTTGTTGATAGGACCGACGCTTGCTACAAATATGGAGTTAAATGCCAACATGGTTTACATGAGACATATACTCAACTGAAAACATGGTAACATACTTAATAATTTAATAATCTATAAATGTAATGTGAATCCAGACGAGACCCGTGCGATAGCACGGGTTTGTTACTAGTAATATTAATATATTATTATAAATTTAAATTTTAATAGATTAATTTTATTTTTAATATGATATAATATTTATAATTATAGTGATAAATATGTAACTTTTGTTTTAATGTATAACTCAATCTACTTACAACTCAGAACGTTAGAATATAATTATTTAAAAATATATCTTAATAAATTAATTAATTAATCCTTTTAGAGTTTATTGCTTTAAAAATTAAGACTATACATCTACCCAACCTCTCCCACCTCTCATAGGCACTTACACTGTATTTGTTTGAAGATAAATGAATGAGAGAGAAGTAAGGGAGAGAGAGTTAAAAGGAGAAATAAGATATTTCTCTTGCTTAGAAGACAAGAGAAATAAAGAAGAGAGATTAAAAATGATGGAGTCCACCACCTTTTCTTTTCTCTCCTGATAAGCGAAGAAACAAAGAGAATATTGTTGTGTTTTTCCCATATGTACTCTCTTTTGATTATTTCACTATGCATGAAGTTCAAGTTGTAATAAATTAATGTTGCTAACTTGTATGAATAAGTGACGTTATTATATTTTTCACTTTAACAACAACAACGTGCAAATTATGAAATTAATTATATTAACTTTAAATTTTTGTTTAATTAAAAAACATTTATATCAAATAATTTTTTATTTAAACTAATTAACTAACAAAAATTATTTTCATTAATTTAAATTAATTTTGATAAGAAATGCATATTAACTATGAAAAATTCCATATGAAGTCAAATAGAACAAACTGCATTTTTTTATAAAATCAAATAAAATACTGAAACTAATATTAAAATAAACATTTAATTATTAAAATACATAAAAAAATCATTAAATAATATAATACATAAATAATATAATGATTCATAATAAAATACTACAAAAAAAACACTCATTTGTGACATGAATTTCACGTCACAACATGCACTACAAGAAATATCATCTTCAGCCACGTGTTTTTGCCACGTGATTTTCATGTGGCTAAAAAAAGTCAGTTGCGACGTGAAAATCACATGGCAATATGTTTTATTAATAAAATAAAGAAGTTTGTTGGTTGTCTGACTTTTTTTATAAAAAAAAAATTGTTGCGACGTGGGATTCACGTCGCTAGTAAAAATACAATAAAAAATATTTTAAATTGTCTAACGTTCAGATGGTTGTGCTTTTGAAATTTTGAAAAAGTAAGTTGCGACGTGTTATTCACGTCGCAACATTTAAGAGGGAAAATCAAATCATTACAGACTGGCGTGATCAGGTTTTGCAGGCATGTGAAGAAAGAGAATATGACTGTTGGGATGGTTGCGACGTGAAAATCACGTGGCAACGTTGCAGCGTGATTTTCACGTCGCTAAGTGCTTTATATATTTAATTCCATCACGCTCCACAACGAACAGTATTGTTATCTAACATAAAAACTCTTCTTCTTCATCAACCCTCTTTTCATTCCATCCCTCCATTAACCATCTTCTTCTTCATAAAATCTCTTCTTCTCCAATATAAAATCTCTTCAATCTCCATTAATCTTTGTTTTCAGGTAAATTAAATTCAATTTTGTCTCTATTTTGTTTACAAGTTTTTATTTATTGTATTATGGGATTGTAATTTATTTTAATTTTTCTTTGAATAGAAGAAGATTGATAGAAGTAGATTGCAAAAAGGTTGGACAAAAAGATTGAAGGAGTTAGAAGATAAGAGGTATTTCTTGGAATTTTTTTTTGAATTTAGTATATTTTCTGAATTTAGTTAAATTTTAGGTTGAATTTGATTAAACTATAATATTGTAATTTTCATTGAATTTGGTTGAATCTAACTTTATTTAATTTATAATATTAAATCTGAGTTTATTATATGTTTAATAAACTATATTAATAGTATATTTAATAGTATATAATAAAAAATATTATATTTCAATAAAACATTATATTATGAAACATTATATATAAAAAATTGATTTATGTATTTAATTATTATATATTATATGTATGTTAATAAAAACGGTTTTATAATTAAAAATTGTTTTATAAAAACTATATTATATGTCAATAAAAATTGTTTTATTAATTATTATATATTTAATAAATTATATTAATATATAGTATATTTAATAGCATATAATAAAAAATATTATATATTAAAAATAGTTAAAGTAAAAGCATATATTTATGTTTAATAGTATATGTTTAGGATTATTATTAAGTTGATTAATTAATATTTCTAATTAAAAAGGTTTTGATTATATAAATTTGCAGTAAATGGAATATTATAGGTATTATCGTAGTTGGATGTACGATAGACTATATCCAGGAAGACGCGCACTTAAACCCAATTTTATAGACGGAGTTAATGGTTTTATCACGTGGACGTTTGCTCAGGAACGTTGTCGAAGTGAAGGAGGAGTTAGGTGTCCTTGTCTTAAATGTGGATGTAGATATATAATTAGTGACCTAGAGGAAATAACACGTCATTTGCATAGAAAAGGTTTCATTAAAAATTATTGGGTTTGGACGTATAATGGTGAAACACTGCCGAGTAATGTACCAGAGACTAGCAACACAGATGCTTCAAGTAGTCAACCGGCTATGCAACCGCCTATGGAATTTGAGGAAAACTTTAATCTTATAGGTGACATGGCTGGTGATGCTTTTGGTGTTAACGTGACCTATGATCAACCAGAAGATTTTGACGGGAAAGAGTTGCCGAATGAGGAAGTGCAGAGATTTTATCAGTTGTTGAATGAGATGAATACGCCGTTGTTTGAGGGATCGTCAGACTCAAAGCTATCAATGTGTGTGAGATTATTGGCCGCCAAGTCAAATTGGGATGTTCTTGATCAGTGTTTGGAGCACTTCGCAAAAATGATGTTGGACTCAACTGCAACGAAAGACAACTTGCCTGTGAGTTTCTATGATGCAAAGAAGTTGGTGTCGAAGTTGGGTTTAAGAGTAAGAAAGATTGATTGTTGCATTAATGGTTGCATGTTGTTTTATGACAACGAGTTTGGTACTCAAGATGGATCGTCGGAGGAATGTAAGTTTTGTCAGAGTCCAAGATATAAAGTTCGCAATAGAGCCATTAATAGTAAGCAAAAACGTGTAGCAGTAAAGTCCATATTTTATCTTCCGATAATATCAAGGTTAAAAAGAATGTTTTCTTCAATGCACAGTGCAAGTCAAATGACATGGCATCATACAAACAAAACAAGCCCAGGAAATATGCGACACCCATCTGACGGCCATGCATGGAAGCACTTTGATGAGGTACATCCTGATTTTTCCGCGGAACCTAGAAATGTCAGACTTGGATTATGCTCTGATGCTTTTGCTCCATATGTCCAAGCGTCTGGAAGTGCGTATTCTTGTTGGCCAGTTATTGTAACCCCTTACAATCTCCCTCCTGAGATGTGCATGACAAAACCATACATGTTTTTGACGTGCATCATTCCAAGACCGTCGAGTCCAAAAACCAGAATTGATGTGTACTTACAACCTTTAATTGATGATTTGAAGAGGTTGTGGAATAATGGAGAATGGACTTATGATATATCCCGTAAACAAAACTTTTCTATGCGAGCTGCCTTGATGTGGACCACTAACGACTTTCCAGCATATGGCATGTTGTCTGGTTGGGGTACGCATGGCAGAATGGGTTGTCCGCATTGCATGGAATGCACTAAGGTGTTTACATTGGAAAAAGGGGGGAAAAGCTCGTGGTTTGACTGTCACCGCAGATTCCTACCATCAAATCATCCCTTTAGAAAAAACAAGACAAATTTCAAAAAGGACGAACGGGTAACAAATCTGCCCCCGCCTCGATTATCACCAGTTGCTATATGGAACCAAGTTTGTGAACTTCCAAAGTTTACAGATACTGGCAAAGCATGTAGAATTGAAGGATATGGGGTCACACATAATTATACAAAAAGAAGTATATTTTGGGACCTCCCGTATTGGAAAGATAATTTGTTGCGCCATAAGCTTGATGTTATGCATATTGAAAAGATTTTTTTTTGATAACGTATTTAACACAGTGATGGATGTTAAAGACAGAACAAAAGATAATGTGAAGGCTAGACAAGACATGGAAATTTGGTGTAATCGTAAAGAGTTGGAATTGAAGCCTCAACCAAATGGAAAATTATTTAAACCCAAAGCTTGTTTCAGTCTGACCCCACAAGAAGCTAAAGCGGTTTGTGGATGGCTAAAAGGTTTGAGAATGCCCGACGGGTATTCTTCAAATTTAGCAAGGTGTGCTGATGCTAACACTGGGAAGTTGCATGGTATGAAAAGTCATGATTGCCATGTTTTTATGGAACAATTGCTACCAATTGCGTTCGGTTCTCTATCCAAACATGTGCTTAATCCACTCACTGAAATTAGTCCATTTTTTAGAGATATTTGTGCGTCAACTTTAAGAGTGGATGACATCATTAAGTTGGACCAAAATATTCCAGTCATTCTCTATAAGTTGGAACAAGTATTTCCGCCTGTTTTTTTTGACTCCATGGAACATCTACCTGTGCATCTTGCATACGAGGCTTATCTAGGAGGACCTGCTCAATATAGGTGGATGTATCCGTTTGAAAGGTTTATGGGTGATTCAAAGCGATCAGTGAAAAATAAAGCTAGAGTTGAAGGATCAATATATGCACATTACTTGCATCAAGAAACTTCACATTTTTGCAGTCACTATTTCAAGCACTTGATGTTAACTCCAAGAATCATAAGGAATCTTGTAAATGTTATCGAAAGAAGTCAGTACACCTTATCAGTGTTAGGGATTTCAGGTCGTCCCTCTGGAAAGAAGGGTGAGCATTGGTTGACCCAACAAGAAATGCAATCCGCACATGTTCATGTCTTGATCAACTGCATTGAAGTTAAACCATATCTTGAGTAAGTATAATCCAACTTTTTAATTTTCTTTACAGTGTGAATATAAAATTGATTACCTTGAAACTTATAGTGTGTTTCTTTTTAGGGAATTTAACAACGCCTATTTTGATAGTACCGGTGTACAATCAACATCTGGTGTCTTTCATGCCCAATTTCCAACATGGTTCAAGGAGAAATTGTATAGGGTTGTTGCACCGACTCCAGAAATAATCCATTTGAGAAACTTGTCCAATGGCCCTCGTCAAAGTGCAAACAAATGGCACACATACTTCGTGAACGAATATAAATTTCACACTCATGAATGGACTGAAGGGAAAAAAAACCATAAACAGTGGTGTATTTGTGAAAGGAGTTACAGATGGTGGTGAAGATGGCTTCTATGGTTTTGTTAAACATATCTACGAGTTAGTATACAATTACTTGGACTCGGAAAATAAAGTTGTCTTGTTTTATTGTGAATGATATGATCCAACTAGAGGCACAAAAATAGATAAGACATATGGTACTGTTGAGATTCAAATGGACCGGAGGTACAAAGAGTACGACCCTTTCATAATGTCAAATATTGTTAGGCAAGTTTATTATATTCCTTATCCTTTATTTGTGCCACGTAAACGACGGTGTTGTGTTGTAATAAAAACAAAACCATTGGGTCATATTGAAACTGACGATCTAGTGGAAGATGCTGCTTACCAAGTTGATGAAGTTGAAGTTAATAATGTGATTCCAGATGAACACACTACAAGTTTATCGGATACAATGGTTGAGGGGAATCAAGTTGATGAGGATGAAGATCATTAAGATTCTGGATCCGAGGACAATATCATATCAGATGACGAGGATGATATGAATGACGAGCATGACGATTTAGAATAGTGAACCTATATTAATGATAATTGTTTCTTGTGATTTTACTTAACGAACCATCTATTGAATGAGTTAATGAATATGTATTCATGAGAAATGTGCTTTTTAAATATATTATATGTTAACTTGTATTTTCTATAAATAGGTAAAAATTTCACCCAAGGATAATAAGGGTAAAGGTCCTAGTGATAGTGGTAGGAAGCCCAGGCGTCCAAGGGTAGTAGTATGCCAATCACCTCACTCAGCCACGTGTCCTCCCCCGCAGAGTCAGGTTCATCATATGTCCATGGACAGTACTATGCCATTTACGCCATTACTATCCTCTCAGAGTCCTCTTCAGTTCCATCTAGGAGTACATGTTTTATTAGTCCATCTGGGGCCCCACCTGGTTTACCATTCCAGCAGACACAGGTGCCCTCATCCTTCCAGCATAGTTTTCCATTTCCCACACAGATACCCTCATTCGTGCAGCAGCCTGGAGGATCCAGCACCCCACTTCCTACACAGATGCCCCCATCCATCCAGCATCCTGGAGGATCCACCTCTTCACGACCCACACAGACTGGTCGCACCCCACATCCCACACATGCACCTGCATCTGATGATCATACAGAGTCGAATGATGATGATCTTGGTGTGGACGATGATCAGATAGATGGGAGAGATCTTCGAGGGGATGATGATCCGAGTGAGATTCATACCATTGATGGGAGATTTGGATTTAGCCTGAAGGGAACTCGTAAGTTTCTTATTTATTGATTTTTATTTATAAGTACACATTTCCATTTTTAATATAACTTTATATACTTAATTATGCTAATTCAATTATTGTTGTTTTAGTTTCTGGCCGAGTCGGACTGCTGCTAGGGTTATAAATTATATAATTCAGCAGAATTATACAATTTTTTTGAAGAGTTTTAGAGAAGTTTCTGATAAAGACGAATGGTTTAAGCAATTTCAGGTATAATTAATTTATTTCTTAAGTTATTTTTATTTAAATGACCTTTTCATTTTTGTTATAATTTATCTAACTATTTATTTTAATGTCATACAACATTGCAGGAGAAATGTGTTTGGGATCCACTGAACAATAACAAAGTAAAAATAAATTATTTTGGCAAGAGTTCAAGACGACTTTCTGACATGCTACGACGTGTTAGAGAGAATTGGCAACTTTTGGGCATTCGTCCCAAATGGATAGGCAAAGAAGTTTTTGAACAACTTCTTAAGTATTGGGAATTAGATGAATTTAAGGCTAAATCTGAAAATGCAAAGAAGATGAGGGCATCGGAAAAAGGGGGTTGCCTTAATGCTGTTGGAAGTATTAGTACTGCTGAGCATACTCGACGCATGGTAATTATTACCACTTTTTAAAGTCATATTTGGATTTATAACATATATTATTAATTTAAGTTAATTTTTTTATTTAGGCTAAGTGTTTGGGGAGACAACCATTGATGACTGAGCTGGTTACTGAAACTCGGACAAAGAAATCGGGAGGATTTATTGACGAGCGTACAAAAAAATCCCTGGTAAGTAAATTTATGTTTATATTTTTTTTATTTTTTAAGCAATTTTGTGACGTGATTTTCACGTAGCAAGTGAGATGTTATGGCGTGAAAATTGAGTGGCAACTGATAAGTTGTGGCGTTACAATCACGTGGCTATATGTTTTTTATTATTATTTTTATTTAATTTAATTTCATTAATTTTACTTATATATTTAACTTGATTTTTTATTGTATGTGTAGGAGGATTATCAGGCCTTGCTTGTAGAATTTCTGAACTATAATCCTCAGTATACTCCTCCTCCGGGAAAACCGGTTCATCCAGATGTGGATTTCTATATTTGGAGTCAAGTTATTGGGGGAAAGGGGCCTAACGGGTGTTTTTTTGGTGGTGGAAATTTGGCGGGCACCTTGATAGAACTCTATATCAGAGAGCTGCGGACGGTGAAGGAGGGTCACGTCAAACAAATTTGACACCAGATCAGTTAGAAATGGTAAGACAATTGGCTAGACGCGAGTCTGAAGAACGTGAGGCCGCATTGAAGGCCCAAATGGAGGTGACATTGAAGGTCCAAATGGAGGCAATGAGGGGTGAACATAATAGAGAAATGGAGGCAATGGCGAAGAGGCGGGCTGATATGGAGGAGCAAATGCGACAATTTATGCAAGCATTTAGTGGAAATCCCAACAATGGTGACCAAAATAATAACCACCAAAATAATGATGACTTTCTTCGCGACTTTTCCGACGACTCGAATGATCCTTCTGCTTAGTTTTATTTTTATTTTCTATTTAGTTTTTTATTTGTGTAATATAAATTTATAATCATATTGTATATTTAAAAATATTAAATTTAAATTTTAGTTTATTAAATTTATTATATTAAGTATATTAATTTATATATTTTGATATATTTAGTTTTATTTTTGATAATTAGATTTATAATATTGTATAATAAATAAATTATAATATTTAATTTATAAATTTAATGAAACAGAAAATAATATTAATTATTATATCAGAATTAATATATTTAAAACAGAATTTTTTTTTTTTTTAAATAAGTTGCGACGTGTTTTCCACGTCACTACTTAGTGACATGAAAAACACGCCGCAACATACAACGTAAAAGTAAATATAAAACCTGCTCTGACCTCTGCTCTGCTCTGACTTCCTTTGACCCTATAAAGTTTGTTGCAGCGTGAATTTCACGTGGCAACATTGTGACATGTTTTCCACGCCATAACAACATTGCCACGCGCTCTCTAGCGACGTGTTTCTTCAGGTGACAAAAATAAAGTTGTGACGTGATTTTGGTGTTAGCGACGTGGGATTCACGTGGAAAAACACAACTTATTTTGTAGTGATGAAGCATCACGTCGCTACACATTATTTGCGACGTGTGTGTTCACGTGGCTCGGAAGGGGGTGACAAATAGTTTGCGACGTGATTTTCATGTCACAAAGTTGTGACGTGAAAATCACGTCGCAATAAAGTTTTATAGAAAACATCACTCTGCAAGAAAGCAGGTGCAATTGACATAGAGTTACTTTAGTTGCGATGTATTTTTCACGTCACAAGACGTGAAAAATACGTCACTAAATAGTTACAATTAACAACATCTGTCCATTCAACTTTTGTATTTTTTTATATAAAAAATGAGTTGTGACGTGATTAAAGTTTTCCTCATATTCCATAGGCGGTCGACTACTTGAAGCATGCGTGTTGTTAGTCTCTGGTACGTTACTCGGTAGTTCTTCACCATTATACGTCCAAACCCGATAATTTTCAATGAAACCCCTTCTATGCAAATGACATGCTACTTCTTTTGGGTCACTAATTATTGGTCTACATTCACATTTAAGACAGGGACACCTAACTCCTCCTTCGCTTCGACAATATTCCTGAGCAAACGCCCACATGATAAACTCATTAACTCCTTCTATAAAATGGGGTTTTATAAGTGCACGTCTTCCTGAATACAATCTATCATACATTCAACTACGACCATACCAATAATATTCCATACTGCACATTTATACCATCATTGTCTTATTATTAACTATAAATAAACATTTAACTATAGTAACTATAACTAAATTTTATAACTATTTTACATATATATATATATATATATATATATATATATATATATATATATATATATATATATATATATATATATATATATATATATATATATATATATATATATATATATATATATATATAATTTACCATAAGTTTAATAAACATATTGAATATATATTAACTAGGGGTGGACACACGGTCGGTTTGGGTTGGATTCGGGTCCAATTTATCAAATCGACACAAACTATGGATGCAATTGTTAAATCCAATTCCGACTGATTTGTACTTTGGTTTAGTCAATTTCGTTTTGAACGGTTTATCAGTTTAAATGGATCGATTTATTCGGTTAATTGATCATAAATTTTATGTTAAAAACTTGACAGTATATAAAGGAAGGACTGCAGTAATTGGCCTTTAATAATATTCAACACCAGTTATAAACAACTTCCAATTCATCTATATATAAACAGATTACTACACGACCTTAAATATTATAGACATCCAATATTTTACAAATAAATTCATGAAAATATCATGAATCATAATATCTTGAATCATGAAGAATGTTATGATGTTGTCGGGGCTGATCAAGTCCACTCCTGCAACATTGATGTTCCAAACCAGAAAATAATATTGCCATGAATGTCCATCTTCCATAGCAATAATGCCCATCTTCTATAACCAAACACTCCTGCAACATTGACATCATTTATTAACACATTTAAATTTCAAACATAAAATGGATCTAAGATTAAGTTTAACTTGCCATTCATCCTCCACACATAGTGTGACTTACATTCAACTATGACAGTTTGGTTATTCAACTATGACAATTTGGTTATTTGACTATGACAGTTTGGTTATTTGACGGGTTCAACTGTAGTTTCTAATAGTTTGAATAGTTTAAAGAGACACAACTATGATTTAAAGGTCTCTTAGATTTATTGTGTGATTCTGCTTTTAAAATATTGCTTGAAACATCAAATCCTTAGTTTGAAAATAGATTTTAAATGTAAAACACAGATAAAAAATGCCAAAATCTTCCAGCTCTATGTTCTCAGAATAAGCAATAATTAACTCTTCTATAAGCACCATGGCACCACAATTGCTAGAGGATAAACTAAGTTCTTAACATACAACAAGAGATAATTTATTTGTTGCTATTACCACCTGTCCATTCATTCCTCCAGTCTTTGTCGACATTTACATAAGATTTCATACAAATGAAGGGCATAGGATTTCATATATTTTGCTATCATAGATCATTTACATATCTCAATGTCAAATGATCTACTAATTTAAACAGGATTTCAAATAGAATTTTCAAACATAATTCATCTACACAGAATGTATCTACACAGAATTTATATACACAGAATTTTCAACATGTGCGATGAGCATAAAATACAGAAGACTCGTACAATAAAAATTCAACACAACTCATTTTACCGACATAACAGACATGACAGAACGGTCAGCCAATAAATACCTACCCAAAATCCACCAGAAATTGCTTCTCCTCCTTCTTGCTTGCTGCTGGCTGACTTTACCATCATGTAACATGCCATATATAATCTTATCACTGTTAAACACTAAACAATCAGCAAACCATAATGAATTCAGAATGACTCAAACTACAATGCACTAATAAAGCACCAACAACTAAACACTAAACACTGCTAAACACATACACCTCAAATAGTTTTCAAAAGTCCAACTTATTCCACAAAACATTGTTAATGCTAAATTTTTAAACACATAAACAAAGAATAACAACCATGAATACACACAAATATACCTTGAATCACTCCTTGCAAACTCCCTTCTCCAGCTCCTTGCAAATTCACTTCTTCATCTCCTTGCAAATTCCCATCTTCTAATAAAATAAAACATCATAAATTAGCATAACAAACATTATAAGTATGTAGAAATAGAATGAGTTGCCTTGGTGAGCGAAATAGAAAGAGTTAGAAACATAGACTGAGAGAAAGAGAACGAGAACGAAAAAAGAGAAATAGAAGGAGATAGAAATAGATAAAACGAGAAAGAGAACGAAGATGCACTTACATTAGAGGCGCTTGGTGGTCATAGATGACGAAACAACAACGACAACGACTTGGTGAGGTGGTCGTGGCTGCCCAAGATGAAACCAGAAGTGGTTGCCCAAAATGTTACGAGTCATGGCTTCAAAATTAACTTACTAATTATAATGGCTTTAATATTATGAGTCACTGAAGACTCCAAAAAATCCAAAAAATGGCTGCAAATAACAGCAAATATTAAAAAAATGTTAAATTCATGGTTTAGAAATTAATTAAAAAGTTGCTTAGAAGTTAATTAAATAACAAATAACCATAAAAAATATCATACCTATAAGTTAATTAAACAGGCCTAGCCTGCCTAGGAGCAGCTGCTCCAACAGTACAACCAATTTGAAATTCTACAAACATATTATAAAATTGTAATGAGATGAGGCTTAAATTTATCAAGTTTTTTTTAAAAAGACAAATGATTTACAAAGTACCTGAAACTATTGCATCAGTTATGTCATATTCTTCAAGCAGATCAAATATTTTTGAGTCGTTCTCGTCGGAAGACATCAACCAGTTTTGAGTACAAATAAGCGCCTCGACCATTGCCGGACTCAAAGAACTCCTATACACGTCTAAAATTCTTCCCCCGGTGCTAAAAGCACTTTCGGATGCTACACTTGAAACAAGTGTTGCCAAAACGTCCCTAACCAAAGTAGCTAATATAGGATAACATGTCGAATTCTCCTTCCACCATTTCAGAATGTTAAAATTTTTAGCATCTCCCCAACACGGGTCACCTAAGTACTTCTCTAGTTCATTTTTATTATCAACCGCGTCTTTCTCTTTCAAGTGTTGTTTATAAGCATTTGCCGTTGTAAAAAGCGACGGTTTTCTAGTTTGGGTACATGTTTCTCCAAGGATAGTGCTACCTGCTAGTGCATCTAAGAGGTAAGTCCAAACATTTTTTTCATGCTCAAATTTATACCAATTGTACAGATTAAATAGACTTTTTTTTGACACACTCAACACTTTTCTTAGCAAGTTCACTATTAACACCATACATCTCATTGAAAGACCACACAACATAACCGAACTTAAACCTAGGGTCAAAGATCACTCCGAAATAGAGAAAATCATTCACTTTTTCAACATCCCCCAAATATTTATCATATTTGATTCTCATGTTTGAAAACATTGGAGCCACATAGGTATTAATGTTAAAGACGCTTCTTGAAGCTTACGCAAAATGTCATACAAGTTATGAAAGGCTACATGTAATGATACATCTTGCTAAGAAGAGAACAATTTGGTTTCTTCATAGAATGTTTTCAAGAAAATCACAAAAGCCCTAGCTTTTTCCAAATCAGTAGAACAAGGTGGACCGGAAAGGTTAAAAAACTCCTTGTACCCAGGATCCTCATCCTCTAACTTTTCAAATGCTGCTTGGAACTTCTCAGCGGCATCCAACATCAAATAAGTGGAATTCCACCGTGTGGAAACATCAAGGCAAAGTTTTCTTTTACATGTTATGCCTACAATTTCTATACAATCCTTAAACTTTAAAGCTCTTTGTGGTGAGGACCTCACAAACCTAACAGCATCCCGAACACTTTCAATAGACAACTCATGATCTTTTTGTCCATCTCTCACTACCAAGTTTAAGACATGGGCAACACACCTTGTATGCAAAAAACACCTGACACCAGTTAAAGCATTCTTGCTCTTTAGTATTTTTTCCAGGTAAGAAACAGCCACATCATTACATGATGCATTGTCAAGGGTAATTGTTGACACTTTCCTTAGCCCCCATTCCTTCAAAACATCCTCTAGTTTTTCCTAATGGTGTCAGCCTTGTGATTTGGAACTAAACTAAAATTGATAATCTTTTTATAATAGTTCCATACAATGTCAATGAAGTGTGCAGTTATGGCCATGTAACTAAGGTTTTGAATTGAAGTCCAACAATCTGTGGTTAGTGCAACCCTAGCACAATCAAATTTAAAAAAGGCTTTACCTTTTAACTTTTCTGCTTGGTAAAGTTGAAAACAATCCCTATCATTTGTCCTCCTTGAAGGGATAGTCATTTGAGGTTGTAGTTGTTTGCATAGTTTCTTAAAATCCTAACCCTCTACCACTCTAAAGGAATACTCATCAAAAAGTACAAATGAAGTAATAGCATTCCTACATGCTTGAGCATTGAACCTTTGGCTTGTTGAACCTAAAAACCCACCCTCACCACTTACAAGGTTTCTTTGAGTGGGATCTTTATGTAAAAGGTTAGGGTTTTTGTGACACACTTTTGAGTGGGCTAACATGTTCGATGTTCCATGTGTTTTGGGGTTGCATCGGTATCTTTTGTGACAATGTTTACATGCGGCTATCGGTTCAGGTTCATCAGGTAAAATGTTAAAGTCTAACCAAACAGTGGAAGTTTTCCTAGTTCCACTAGCATTCACTAATCTTTTTTTCCTAGCATGGGGAAGGGGAGGAAGTGCAGATTCTACTTGTGTGACTTCAACATTGGAAACAAGATGTTTCGTCACTGAAAATATTATGGTTAACAACAACACTTAGACCTATATTTTGACACAAAATTGCAGCCAGCATTATAACACTAGTCCTATATTAAGACTTTATAAACTAAGATACTATATTCTGCAAGAATTCATTGTCACAGGCATATATACTTTCAAAGGGAGGTTGACAAGTTGGAAAAATCTCTTGAATAAGCTAAGATCTATAAGCTATCATCTGATAAATTTAAAAAATATAATGAACTAATGCAACAGAAGATAAAGATGTTGGAGAACAGCCTACAAAAATCAGATGAAGATATAAACTCTTATGTTCAGCTGTATCAGCAGTCAGTGAACGAATTTCAAAATACATTGAGTATTCTGAATGCCTCAGCTATATGAAGATATAAGTTACATCCAACATCAAGTACATTGAATATAACTGACAGTGAATTGCCACCAAAAGTATTCCAGAGTTGATGTCACAAAATTAATTTAATACCAACAATGTCTCATCTCTTTTTATTACTAATACTACTTTGTAAAAGTGGTGGACAAAATGTAACTACTAACTATTGC
This sequence comes from Vicia faba, assembly GCA_948472305.1. NCBI lineage: Eukaryota > Viridiplantae > Streptophyta > Magnoliopsida > Fabales > Fabaceae > Vicia > Vicia faba. The sequence continues at coordinate 613,018,377 of OX451739.1, read as the reverse complement.
CTCAACTTCTACAGAATAATAAAACCAACTGAGATTGGTGAAAGAGTTGTTTAAAATTTGGTGAAGACGAAGTAAATTTAAAGACACACACTTACTTTCAATCAGTCCTTGCAAACTAGCATTTTTGGCTCCTAAGGTCCCTTCTCCAGCTCCTACGCTCCCTTCTCCAGCTCCTACGCTCCCTTCTCCAAGTTCCATCTTCCAATAATCATGACACATCAAACAAGTGATAAAAAATAAGTACTAAAAATTGAAAGGAGAATAAAGGCGAGCATGAATCGAAGTGATTAAAAATGTATTCTCGAAGGAGAAAGAGAGAAAGAGAGAGAAGAAGAAACAGAACGAAGAACAAACTTACATCTCATGTGAATCGTGGTTGTGTTGTGAATCATCGCTTGACGGTGGTTGTTGAGGACGATGATGAACGATGATGATGAGCGATGATGCTTCAACAACCCTAGCGCCGCTGATTGCTGAATGAGATAACGAGATGAAACCCTAATCTAATGTGGTCAAGTGCAATGGACTTTCGTTCATGGGCCCATTTGTTTGCCAAGCCCAATTAAATAACAATAACACACCTCACTACCATCTGGGCCGGTCGGTGATGGACATCCATGGATCCAAATATCTCATCATAAACCGACCAACAGTACTCATTTAAGCCTATTTTTTCCAAACAGTTAACCCGATAACCCGATAGACCCGACCCACATGCTATTGGGTCACTTGGGTAGGTCGGTTTGGGTCGGGTTGAAAAATTATGTCCACCCCTAATATTAACCATAATTTTTTTTAACAACGATATGATTCTTTTAAGAAATATAAAATATAATTATATTCTATTTTATTGTATTTTAAATACACATATATAAGATATTCTACTTTTAATACATAATTTGTTTAAAAAATAAATTACTCAATTTTAAAATAATATATATAATATATTTTGTTTTTTATTATATTTTATTTATAATTATATTTTTAAAAATTAGTAATATTTTTTATACCTAACAATTATATTCATGTTAATGTTTTTTATTAAAATATAATTTTTTATTAAGATAAATATATATTCTATTTTGACTATTATTTATATTCTATTTTGACTATAAATAAAAACTGTTTTTTATTAAAAACTATATATTTTTTGAAAATATATTTTTTGTTATTGTTTTTAAAAACTGTTTTTATAAAACTGTTTTTATTTTTAAAATATATATTTGTTGTTATTGTTTATAAATATAAAATTGTTTTTATTTTTAAAATATATTGTTAAAAAATATTTATAAATTATTTTAATATATTTTTTATAATGTTATATAACTGTCTTTATTTTTAAAATATATTGTTAAAAATATTTACTACATTACATATTTTTTTTATATTCTGTTTCAAAAAATATATATTTATAAATTTAATTTTCTATATTCTTTATTATATTTAATATATTTGTCAAAAATTAATACTTTATTATATATATATATATATATATATATATATATATATATATATATATATATATATATATATATATATATATATATATATATATATATATATATATATATATATATATATATATATATATATATATATATATATATATATATATATATATATATATATATATATATATATATATATATATATATATATATATATATATATATATATATATATATATATATATATATATATATATATATATATATATATATATATATATATATATATATATATATATATATATATATATATATATATATATATAAATTCAAAATATAAATACCAATTCTTTAATCTCCTTCAACTTCTTGTACAACCCTTTTGTTGAATCTTCTCTTTAATCTCTTCAATTTCTTGACAAAAAAAATCCAGTATATCATAAAACATAATTAATCTAAAACGAAAATATTAAAAATATATTGAATAAATATTATACCTTTGTTACAAAATAAATTTGGAATTCATGATGGAATTGAGATTTGATTATGGAAGAATGGAAGAATAGAGAAGAGGGAAAGAAGAAAACAGAAGAGAGAAAGAAGAAAAGAAAGATGTTGAAGAAACACAATGGTTTTTGGAAAGAGAACGCGTATGTTTATTAGCCAATCAGCGATGTAAATATCACGTTGCAACCTTGCCACGTGATATTCACGTCGCAACCCTAACGTTATAATTTTAAAATAAACCGATCAGCGACGTGACTATCACGTCGCAACTCCTCCAACGGTTATATTTTTTCACTTAATCTGCACGTTTCATAATGGTTCAGAATGACATCTTGTCAAAGATAGGGATTTTAATTCCCTCTAAATTAGTTGCGACGTGTTTAACACGTTACAACATATTTTTTTGAAATATTTAAACTTCACTATTCAAAACGCCTGCAACTTTAATATTTTTTTATTCAACTTTTTATGTTGTGACGTGTTTCCCGCGTCGCAACTTTTATATATAAAAAAAAATAGATTGACGCAGACTATGCATTATTTTTATTATTTAATTTATAAAATATTACAGTGACGTGATTATCACGTCGCAACTACTAAATTTTAGTGGCATGATAATCACGTACTAAATCACATCGCTGGGAAGTATATTTCTTGTAGTGAAATACATAATAAAATTCATTAAATAATTATTAATTATTAATAAAATGATCTTTAAAATTTTTAAAAAGTTGTTAAATAATATAATTTAAATAATATAATTTAAATAATATAATTTAAATAATATATAAAGTTGTATATTGATTATTTTTTATTTAAGGGTAATTTTGTCATTTTAAAAATAATTACACTTCTCTCTCTTCTATTTCTCTCATACTTCTCTTTAACGAACAATACATTAAATTTATTATATTTCTCATTTCTTTCTCTCTTCTCAAACTCTTTCTCACATCTTTCTCTCTTCTCAATTTTATTTCATAGTCAAACACACTCTTAGGATGTGTTTGATTTAGAAGAGAAATTATAAAGAGAAAAATAGACAAGAGAAAGTATAAGAAGAGAAAAAAATATAAAAAATAAAATAGATTTAAACTATTAATTAGTTTAAGAGAAAGAGAGAAAAAATAGAGATGAAAGAAATATTATATGTTTTTGAAAATACTATAATACTCTTATAGCAAATAAATAAAAATTATTTGAAACAGAAAAATAGTATTATAGCAAATAAATGAATATGACATCCATTTATATAAGTTAACTATGGAAATATTTTAATGATCAGTACCTTTGTTCATTTCTCAACACTTTCTCTTCAATAGTCGAGAGAAACAAAAAGTGCATGGCCCCACACATTTTAGTCTCTCTTTTCTATTTCTTTGGTGTGCCAAACAGAAGAAATACCTCATCTCTTTTATAATTTTTCTCTCTTTTTAATCTCTCTTTTCAACTTCTACATTATTCCAATCAGACTATTAAAAAGTTACTTACCTCCCCCTCTTAAAAAGAAGAGGAAAATTATATTTATTTAGTAAAATTTTAAAAAGATTATAAATAATAGATTTCTTTTCTCTGGTCCAAGTTAAGATTTTGTGTATATATATTTTACATAATATTTTAAGTTGTAACGCAATTTTAATATATATATATATATATATATATATATATATATATATATATATATATATATATATATATATATATATATATATATATATATATATATATATATATATATATATATATATATATATATATATATATATATATATATATATATATATATATATATATATATATATATATATATATATATATATATATATATATATATATATATATATATTATGAGATCAATTTAAAATTAAATGATAAATGGTGACTTTTATTTTATGTTTGTCAAAATACATTGATATTTTACACAAAAATTTATAATAATAAATTTAATATTTTTTAAAAAAAATAATAAGACTCTTTTTAACCACAAAATACTTTTTCAAGATAGAAAATGATTTGATAGATTGAAAATTAATTTAAAAAACTGAATCTGAAAAAGAGAAAAGACTCTTTATTTATAATTGATTTGATAAACATATTACCAAACAAAAGTGACTAATTGAAATTTAATACATTGATTTTGTTTTAATATATTAAGTTTCTAGAAAAATATATCAAATAAACAAATATCAAAAGATATATATTGGAAAAATAGAGACAAATCTAACAATAATTACTTAGGTTATTAACAAAGTTTTTATAAAATCTTCCTATATCATTAATATTGTAAGATAATAAACTTTAAAATATAATAATGATAAAAATATATTTAATTATATAATTTAATTATTAAAACATAAATTTATTTTAAAAATAATTATTTAATATAATTGATTCAAATTAATTATTTAATTATTTATTTTATAATTGACGCATGTAAAATGTGTCCTTCTCATATCAACTCATAAATTGAAAACATAATACAATTTTCTCTATGTATATTAATAATTTAATTTGATTAATTCATTAAATATTTGTCGTTTCAATACTACTATTTGACTTTTTCTTTTTACAAAATACAACATATTGGTTTTGATAAAATAAAAAAATATCTTAGCTAAATGATCTCAACAAATATTAGATCCTGGTTTTCCATTTTTAAATCATTAAAAGAGAAGAAATTAGTTTAGTATAAAGCAGTGACACATGATAAATAATTTCTAGAAACTATAATATACGATGTTTTAATTGAAGGCTTTATTGAATCAGATGCATCCAATAGTTTTATAATATTGATCAGAATACTTTGTTTGTTCCTATGCAATAAAAGTAATAGTAAACAACCGAAAACACATAATTTAGCTATGAGAATGCAATGCGTGCACAAACACTCTCAAAAACATAGTGTGAGAACCCTCCTTTGTTACATTTTATTTATTTACTCTTTAATGAAAATATGTCCACATCCAACAAATCAACTCAAATCTTAACTTAATTCAAAGGAAACATAACACAAGGTACTTCGCCATCATAGTTAATGATGCATTTGTATTTTTTATCCATTAGTTCAATACCATCACCTTTAAAAACAAAACAATAACTTTAGCAACCCTCGTCGTATAAAATTGGAACAATTAACACAATCTATTTTTTACAAAGAAGACCACAAATATTGAAAGTTATAAATGTTAGACGATATTTAGAAAAATACTTGCAGAGAAAATATATATGGAAAACTGAGATAAATTTAACTAAAAATATGTTAATTTTTTAGGGTTTCAGTAACATAAAAAGAGATTGAGATAAATGATGAAGAAGGTTCACAAACACAATACAATTACTTGTATAAGCTTAAGAATAGTTGAAATGGTTGAGTAGTTAAAGAAAACAGAGAGTATGAAAAGAGGAAAAGATGAGAGATATTGTAATATGTATATGGTACAAAAGAAATGAGCAAGTTGAAATGAAGAAGGAAAAAAGTTTTCATAAGTAAATGTTTCAGAAAAAAGATTTTATCAAATAATAATAAAATAAATAAAATTGTGTACGAAGAAGAGGAAAAAAGTTGGGATAATTATTTTTATTAGAGGGTAATTTAGTATTTGTCATTTGTTGGATATTCTCATTAGGCCCTATGTGGCATTCTTATATTTACTATTTTTTTGTGTATAAATAGGTGTACTAGGTTTACATTTAATACAATCAATTTTCTTCAATCATTTGTTGCAGTTTTTAGCATTTATTCCTTTTTTCTCTTCTTCCTCAATTTCATCACCTTGCACTAACAAATTGGTATCTAGAGCTCTTAGTTTGTTCTGAAATTCTGGGAAACACGAGTGATAGTGAGCTGTGTGTTTGATTTTTGAATCTTGAACAAAAATCTGAAACAAAATCACACTGATTATGTGGGTTTGGGAAACACTGAGTGATAAATCTGAGATCTGAGTTCTGAGATCTGAGTTTTTGTGCAAGGTTTAAGATGAATGGAGGCAGTAGTTTGAACACTAAACTTTCAGTTTTTTATGGCAAAAATTGGAACAGATGGAAGATACAAATGCGTGTGTTGTTTGGTGCTCAGGATGTTCTGGACCTTGTTTTTGAAGGTTATGTTCCAGTTGCAGCAGATGCTACTGAAGAAAAAAAATCAGAAGAAAGAGCTACGAGGAAGAGGGATCAGAAAGCTTTGTTCTTTATCCATCAGTGTGTGGATGAAAATGTGTTTGAGAAGATTGTTGATTCGACGACGTCGAAAGGGGCATGGGATATACTGACCAGATATTATGGTGGTGACGTGTCAGTAAAGAAGGTAAAACTTCAGTCCCTGCGAAAACAATATAAAAATCTCAGCATGAAGAACAGTGAGAAAGTTTCTGAGTACATCTCCAGAATGATTCTGATCACTAATGAGATGAAGGCTTGTGGAGAAACACTTTCTGAACAGGTAATCATAGAAAAGATTTTGAGGTCACTTACTCCTCAGTTTGATTACATTGTTGTTTCTATTCAACATTCTAAAAATCTGGAAACCATGAGAATAGAAGAGTTGCAAAGCAGTCTAGAAGCGCAAGAGTTACGTCTGACTGAAAGAACTTCTGAGAGGGAAGTGGAGCAAGCTCTGAAAGCTTCTTTTGTCAAGAAGGACCAGAAGCAGAATAGACATGGTGATAAATTCCAAAAGTCAGAAACCTCAACTTCTGATGAAAAGAAATATCAGAAGGGAAAAGAAAGGTATGACAAGAAGAAGGTTCAATGTTACTGCTGTAAACAGTTTGGTCTTTTGCCAGAGACTGTAGAAACAGAGGAAGGAAATCAGAAGAAGCAAATATAGCCAGAGGATATTCTGATGATGAACCTGTGCTACTGATGGCTTCTGATTCTGATGGGAACTGTTCAGAAGATTGGTGGTATATGGACACTGGCTGTTCAAACCACTTGACTGGGAACAAACAATGGCTGATAGACTTTGACTCCAGAAGAAGAACAAAGATCAGATGTGCTGATGATAAGTACTTTAATGTAGAAGGTATGGGAAATGTCAGAGTCAGAGTGAAGAATGGAAAAAACATTCTGATCAAAGATGTTTGGTATGTTCCTGGAATTAAAAGCAATCTGATGAGTGTGGATCAGCTTATTGAAAAAGGTTTTTCAGTGGTTATGAAGGACAACCTCTTGACGTTGTATGATCCTAATTAGAAGTTGATTATGAAGTCTGAGCAGGGAAGCAACAGAACATTCAAGGTGAATGTAGAAACTTCTGAAGCGGAGTGTCTTAGTGCAGAAGACGCTGAAGCTGACAGTAAGCTGTGGCACAAGAGGTTGGGGCACTTGAACTATAGAAGCTTAGGGCATCTAAGTTCTAAGAAGCTCATACATGGAATTTCGAAGATTGTGAAGCCTCAGAAGTCATGTGAGATATGCATGAAAGGCAAGCAACCCAGATTGCCATTTTCATCAGAAGTAGCCCCCAGAGTAAAGCATGCTCTGGGAGTAGTAAATTCTGATGTGTGTGGACCATTTCCAGTACCTTCACTTGGAGGAAACAAATATTTTGTGTCTTTTGTGGATGAGTTCATAAGAATGACATGGGTAACACTCATCAAGTTCAAGCATGAAGTGTTTACTGAGTTCCAGAAGTTCAAGGTGAAGGCTGAGAAGCAGAGTGGTCATAAGCTGAAGATTTTGAGAACAAATGGTGGAGGTGAGTATAACTCTACAGAGTTCCAGAAGTTCTGTGAGGAGAATGGAATAGAACATGAGGTTACTGCTCCATATACTCCTCAACACAACGGTCTTGCTGAAAGAAGAAACAGAACTTTGCTTGATATGACCAGAAGTATGCTGAAAGAGAAGAAGTTACCTCACATGTTATGGGGAGAAGTTGTTGCCACATCAACATATGTTATGAATAGGTGTCCAACAAAGAAGCTGAAGGAAATTGTTCCTTTAGAAAAATGGACTGGAGACAAGTAAAGTGTTAGCCATCTGAAGGTGTTTGGTTCTGTATGCTACAAACACATTCCAGAGGCTAGAAGATGAAAATTGGATGATAAAAGCAAAACAATGTTACTGGTGGGGTACCACAGTACAGGTGCCTATAAGCTTTATTGTCCAGAAACCAACAAAGTTGAAATCAGCAGAGACGTCATTTTGAAAGAGTCAGAAACATGGGATGGGAACAAGCTTCAATCAGATTCTGGTGTAGCGCCAACACCAGGGTTAGTTTATGAAGATCCTTCAGAAAGTTCTGAAGACGAGTCAGAGTCAGAAGATGAAGACTCTGAAGATGAGTCAGAATCTCAGGGAGATTCTGATAGTGGATTTGATTCTGGTCCAGATTTTGATGATGATCCAGAATCTGGTGGTGATTATACTTCTGGAAGGGAAAACTCTGAAGACATGGGGTTTGGAGAACAAGTTTCCAGAAGTAACTCTGAAGGTGGTAATTCTGAAGGAAATAATTCTGGACAAAGTCCAGAAACTAGCATTGCTCCGAGTTCTGGAGAAGCTTCAGAACAAGATCAGAGGCCGCAGAGAATCAGACGAATACCAAGTAGGTTTGCAGATTTTAGCATGTTGCATGATACTGAAGTAGATTCTGAAGGAGAAATTGTTCAGTGTGTCATGCTAGTAGATTATGAACCAGTGGGTATTGAAGAAGCTCTCAAGAAGAAAGTATGGTTGAATGCCATGAAAGAAGAACTTGAGGCTATTGAAAGAAACAAGACTTGGAAGCTGACAGAACTTCCAAAAGGCAAGAAAGCCATCAGCATTAGATGGGTTTTCAAGCAGAAGCTAAAGTCAGATGGATCAATTGGAAAACACAAATCGAGACTAGTGGCCAGAGGTTTTCTTCAGAAACCTGGACTAGATTACTTTGAGGTGTTTGCGCCTGTAGCTAGACATGAAACAATCAGACTGGTGATTGCTTTAGCTGCAAACAAAAATTGGCCTTTGATACATCTGGATGTGAAGTCTGAATTTCTGAACGGTCCATTACAGGAAGAAGTTTATGTGTCACAACCTCCTGGATTTGTGAAAAAGAATCAGGAAGGGATGGTATACAGGTTAAATAAAACTCTATATGGACTGAAGCAAGCTCCCAGAGCTTGGAATTTGAAGATTGATTCGTTTTTCAAGGAACAAGGGTTTCATAAGTGTGAGATGGAGTATGGTGTTTATGTTCAGCATACTTCAAAAGGTAATATGATTCTGGTCTGTTTGTATGTTGATGACATATTACTCACAGGAAGTTCTAAGCAAGAAACAACTGAGTTCAAGAAAGTTCTGATGAATGTGTTTGAGATGACAGATCTTGGAAAAATGAGTTTCTTTCTAGGAATGGAATTTATATACTCTGAGAAAGGAATCATCTTACATCAGAAGAAGTATGAACTAGAGCTTCTGAAGAGATTTGAGCTAGCAAATTGCAAGGTTGCTATCACACCTGCTGATACGAATCAGAAGTTGGACTCTGATTCTGATGGAGAGGATGTGGATGCTACAACCTTCAAACAGATGGTTGGTTCTCTGAGGTATTTGTGTAATACCAGACCTGATATTTGCTATGCAGTTGGAATGGTCAGCAGATACATGAGCAAACCAAAGTGGTCTCATTACCAAGCTGTTGTCAGGATTCTGAGGTATGTAAAAGGAACTCTGAAATATGGAGTGTTATTTCCTTCTAGAGGAAAGATCAAATCAGAACTTCTGAGTTATTCTGATTCTGATTGGTGTGGAGATAGAGTTGACAGAAGAAGTACTTCTGGGTACTTGTTCAAGTTTCTGGGAGGTCCAATTTCTTGGGGTTCTAAGAAATAGCCTGTTGTGGCTTTGTCAACATGTGAAGCTAAATACATTGCAGATGTTGTAGCTGCTTGTCAAGCAGTTTGGCTTCTGAATTTGCTGCATGATTTGAAGGTTGAAGTTGAGGAACCTCTGAAGCTGATGATTGATAATAAGTCTGCAATTAATCTTACCAAGAATCCAGTGCTACATGGAAGAAGCAAGCACATTGAGACGAAGTATCACTTTCTCAGAAGTCAAGTGCAGAAAGGAGTGTTAGAAGTTCTGTACTGTAGCACTCAGAAGTAGCTGACAGATGTTCTAACAAAGGCGATAAAAACAGACCAATTTCTTCGCTTGAGAGATGAAATTGGTGTTGTTAACTTCTGATAGTTACTAAATTACGGGATGGCATTAGAGGGTAATTTAGTATTTGTCATTTGTTGGATATTCTCATTAGGCCCTATGTGACATTCTTATCTTTACTATTTTTTGTGTATAAATAGGTGTACTAGGTTTACATTTAATACAATCAATTTTCTTCAATCATTTATGGCAGCTTTTAGCATTTATTCCTTTTCTCTCTTCTTCCTCAATTTCATCACCTTGCACTAACAATTTTCTAAAAAAAAAGACGTTGATTATTGTGGAAGCAACAAGGGAATTTTTGTCTTTTCTAGAGCCATTATAAATTATTGTGATTAATATCTAATATGGGAATCACTAATAACTAATTCATTTTTAATACTTATTTCTGACTCAGACGACTAAAATTATTTTTGGAGCATGTAAAAATCATTTCTTTCTCTTATATACTAGAGTTGTTTTTAAAAGTGTTCATTCTTGCAATATTTACTAATGAAACAAGATATAACTTCAATTATTATTTGTCATTATTATACCGTATTCTGAATATATGAATTTCTTTTTTTCATTTTATTTTTTCTTTCATGTGGAAACTACTCCTCCGATCCATAATAAGTGATTCAATTGATTATTTCACACATATTAATGGATAAGTGAAAGAGAGAGAACGACGTGTTTATCAAAGTGTCTATCATCATGTATTAGAAATAAAGAAAATAGTAATAATTAAATAGTACAATTGAAAAAAAGAATAATTTTACATTTGTAAATTGAAATGATTCATTAATTTTTGAACACTTTTTATTACAAATGAATCATTTATTATAGGACGAAAGGAGTAACATAGATGAACACACACTCACATTGTATGGACTCTTTTTTTAATTAAACACAATAGTTATTCAGGTTGAGTTAGAATCTTCATCCTTCGTGATATTGATTATCCTTAAAATTGTCATATTCTTTAGACATCTTTAGAATTTTTTTATTCTTCATATTTTGTCAACTTTATTAAATCAAATGAAATTTCTTTTAAACAACAATCAATGCTCATAAAGTACAACATGTAATTTAGTATAAAAACACACATGTATAAAATTAAAGAAGGTACAAATTTATTTTAAGGCTATCTAGATTCATTGCAAATATTCATGTTAGCAGTAATCCTCAAACACACATGTTAAGAGACGAATAGCTTTCCTAAACCAATACTTCTAATGTATTCAATAGACTTCAGATATGGAGAAAATATGTAACATCTCATACATATACATCTAAAATAATATGCAGTGATGCTATAAATGGTACATAGAAACATGTAATAGTTGGAAAGGATAAGAAATTTAAAATCGTATACAACATAACTCTAATATCAGAATGTATACAATCAGCTTGTCTACGATAATACACAGCGGAAAGATAAGATCTGATGAGGTCTTCCTGCCATCTGCTTGTCCGCAATCATCAATACTGACCACCTAGAAATTCTTCTACCTATAACTTGTTCTTAAAAAATAATAAAAGGATTGGGGTGAGATTACTAAATCTCAGTAAGTTCTCTTATCTTATGGGTTCACTCGGTTCTACAAGGTTCATGCATCAAAACAGATCCACCGTGGATCTAGGGTTTCCTCATGACCAAGTACAAATACACAACAAGGGGTAATATCACCAATGGAAGTCTCATAACTATCCAATGAGATAACAAGAAATCAGGCACACAAACAAATATGCAGACCCATACCCGTGTATAAGGAATCCAGAAGTAAGTTCTACATGCCTACATAGGCCCATCCTACCACACGCTCTATGAGTTATCCCTTGTTCATCGTGTCAAGAGACTTGCACAAGCACACCGCTAGATGAAACAGATAAGTCCTAAGTGGAATTTCGTTCGTGACGAGTTATCGTCGTGGCATTGCCTAAGATGCTTCACGACCCTGCCAATCATCCAAACGTAGATGAGGAACCAAGTGCAACCACGCCTTCTTGATATCACAAGCCCACCGAGTGAAAGCCTAGTGATATATCCTACTTGGAATCACTAGAGGCAAGCAACTGAAGTGATGTTACCTACATGGCATCACTAACTCACCATACCAAGCAAACCGATGAGAGCGAAGTGAGAAATGCCCTATAGGACCCTCACGAGCACATCACCTTTGGTAGCTCGGGTGTGTATGACATGTCTTGAAGCCGATGAGTACTCCAAGTGGGAACCACCATATAGACCCTCATTTGCATCATCGTAATAGATGTACCTGTCATAAGGGATTTACTCTCTAGTAGCATAGGTCTACTTTGATTCACACATATGTCCAACCCTAATACGTAACAAGTCACACAGGCAAACATCACTGAACGCTCAACCAAAACGATTGGAAAGCATACAAGATCATATTAAATCATTTATCACATAATACAATTCCAACTTATTCATACATAAATCATATGTATCTATACAATGGGAAATTTAGTGATCGCAATATCGTGTAATATGTGCCACATCACAGTACATAAATCACGCAAGGACATAAGGAGGCATTTGAAGGGGTAAGAAAACACTTAGAAGGGGGAGGGTTGAATAAGTGACTCTTTTTATTTTCAAAACAAAGCTCAACAATAATGGAATGACAAGGTTATTTTTATCCTGGTTCGTTTGAACTCAAACTACTCCAGTCCACCCGTAAAGGTGATTTCGCCTTTCTCAACAAGGACTTAATCCACTATAATCAACTAATTACAAATACACAACAACTATTGTGACTAACAATGCACAAGTAATCTTGCAAGTGACTAACACCACTAAGACTTAAATCTAGTCCTAGTCTGCTTGAGAAATCTGACCAAACTTGGTCTCTCAAGGAACAATTACAAGAGTTTAATCTTTACAGATAGTGAAATAAAATTTGCTTCTAATCAATCTATATCACAACTGTGATTTTTCACTTAGAATAAATTGTACAAAGTGTATGAACAAAGAGTTTGTGAGCCCATAATTTTTCACGTAGTTTCTTGCTTCTTTTTGAAATATGATTGGTTAGTTGGCTTGAAATAAATGTCCTTCTATTTAGTAAGAACAAAATGACCGTTGCTGCCTTCAAAAAAGTGGAGAGCATTAAATGCTTGCGTGTTTTCTTGCACTATTCCATTTTCCAAGAAACTAGCTTTAGACACTTGAGTGCTTGTAGTCGTCTTTGCATTAATGAGCAAACGACAACTTGTAAGAACATGTTTCCTACGCTTGACAAGACAAGTTGGCTTTAACGTTTGTTTCAGAACATGCTTCAACGTCTTGATTTCAGAACATGCTTTACTTCATCTTCTAGGCAGTGCTTTGTTTGCTAAGAACTTGATCAGCGCTTGCTTTCAAGTAATCTTCTGAGCAAAGAAACCTGCTAAATGTTAGAAGATATATTTAAATAAATTTTCTTACCAGAGTCAGCAGATGCGCTTAAAACAAAAAGGTTCTTTCAATAAAGAACTTCTTCATAACTTTTAGCTTAGCACTTCAGAATGCTTCTTGTCATAACATTATCTGAAACATTCAAATACGTTCATCAGAGTATAAATTATCTAAAATATAATTTATTGTTATCATCGAAACTCTGAGATAGATCAGGACTAATCTTGTTCTAACAATCTCCCCCTTTTTGATGATGACAAAAAATTATTCAGATATAGAGATAAAATATGATAAGAGATAAGAATTTCCCCCTGAAATGAATATTTCTATATAGAAAATTTCCTGAGATTTTTTATCAGAGCAATAAAAAAAATCTTCTTGGATTTCTTCAGAACTTCTTTATGAAGATAATGTTCAGCTGGAATACTCTTTCAGAGTTAAAGTAATACCTGAAAAAAAATTCTTTTGCACAAGAAGAAATTTTGTATTTTGTTAGAATGTCTGAGACTTAGTCCCATAACTGTTAAACAGTGATTAGTTCAAAAATACTCATTTTCTCCCCCTTTTTGGCATAATCAAAAAGTGAAAAAAAAGTTGAAGAGCTGAAAAAGTTTTCATAAAATAGCAAAAATATCCAGAAGTACAAAACAACAAACAAAATACAAGAAACAGAAAGGCACTAGGATTTCTTAGTAACAAGAGCCATCAGAAGATTCTTGATCTCAGAGGCAGATTCTTCTTGTTTCACCATCCAGTTCTTGATTTCTTGATTTGTTTGGTCTTGCTTATCCAAGCGTTCATGTATGACTTTATTCTCCCTCTTGAGCTCATTCAGAGTGTCCATGATAAGTGAGGTAGGAGCAGAGGATGACGAAGCTTCAGTAGAAACAGGCTTAGAAGCAGCAACCGTTGAGTCAGAATGCACGAAGGTTGAAAGTAGAGTGCCCAGATCCATTGCAAGAGTTGGCACAGGTTCAGGTTCAACCTTAACAGAAGGTTGATTCAATAGAACAATAGCCAGAGGGTTTGAATCTTCAGAGGATTCTTCAAATTCATCTTCTGATATGTCCATTGTATCAGCTGGTGTATCAGCAATCATTAACGAAGACTTCTTATTCCAAATGTCAGCAGCTTCTGTCTTGAAAGCATGCAGATGTTTGGAAAAGTTGTCCAACACCTGAAAGTGGCATAAGTCCTGTAGCTTCAGTGACTCAGCATTAAAAGTTCTTCTGAAGGTTTCCCATAGAAGATCCGTTGCAGCTGGGTTCACGCTTCTGGAGTAATCTTCTTTCAGCAGATTTAACCATGCTTGAACATCTGTTAAAAAATTCTGAAACAATGTATTCACATCTGGATGAACAGGTTTTGGGACAGTTGTGATCGGTGGATCTGGAACTGACTGTTTAAAGCTGGTTCGCGAAATGTCGCGGTAAGCAAGAGTCGCCACCGTCTTTTATTTTCTCCAAATGGAAAGGACAAAAGCACAGAAAAATTCCTTATTGAGATTAGTTCTCGGTTCGGGAGGTAGATTTATAGAAAGGGAAGGTGTTAGCACCCTTTCTATCCATGGTTATCCATGGGCTCTTAGATACTTGCTCACTTGTGTTTTCAAAATGTTTGTTTGCTTTTCAAGGTGAGTGGGTTTGAAAAAGTTTCTTTGAAAGTTTCAGATCGACTCTTGTATCAGTCCTCAAGAGTGTTTGAAAAGTTGTTTTAAAAGCTTTTTGAAAAGTGTCAGTGTGAAAAGAGTTTTTGATTTGTTTTGAATTAGAGCAAGTATCTACGAGTTATCTACCCACCCTAAGGAATTAGGCTGTGTAAATGTCCTTAAGGTAGTGCCATCCCACCATTGAGAGGTAGGTAGCACCACCGTTGGAGGTGTTCGGGTCAATTCGAGGGTTAGGGACAGTGTGGTCACCGAGCAATAGTAAGATACCTTAGAAGCTACCCTTATGCCATTGATCTTTTTATTCCGAGGCAACCGTTTCGAGGCAACTTGTTTCGAGGCAACTAGATCAATGGAACATAAGGACTCACTAAGACGTCCTGTACTCGACGACCACGTTTCGAGGGGCAAGGCAAAAGTGTGATCACCAGAGCAACAGTAGGACACCTTAGAAGCTACCCTTATGCCATGTTCATGGACATAAGGACTTACTAAGACGTCCTGTACTCGACGACCACCTTTCGAGGGGCAAGGCAACAGTGAGGCGTACCCTAGGAGTGGTGTGTGATTTGTGTGTCGTTTTCAGATATTTTTGTCTTGTCATGCATTGGTGACCTACGCGTTGCTTTTATTTTTGACATTCATTCTTTCATGTGATTGTTTAACAGTTAAATGTGCGGGAATTTAAAGTGCGGAAAAGATAAAGGTCCTACGCTATTACAAAGGCGCGGGTCTACATTGCCAAATTAATCCAGACCCGATTTTAAAATAAAGTGCAGAAAATAAATGCCTAATTAACTATTACAGGGCTTTGGAGCAAGTACATTATATTCACAAAAAGAAATAAATAAAACGCGCGAAAAGAAAATATAATCGAATGCAAGGGCGTTGGACCCTTTAAAGGAATTAAAATAAAATTATTAAAATAATTAAGTTAAATAAAGGAAATGACTTATTTTTTTTAATGTTTTTTTTTGTATTTATGACATTAAAGAAAATTAAAATGGAATTAAAAGTTAAATAATTCTAGTTCTAATTGTTTTTTTATATATTAAAGAAAAAATTATCTAAGTTAAATCTAATTTAAGCCTAATTGGTTAATTACAAGTATTTACAAAATTAATTAATGGTGAATAATAATTATAATAAGAAAATAAAAATATTTAATAAAAAAAAGGATAAAAAAGTGCTAAAGACCTATTTTTTTAATATTTTTTAGTTATTAAAAAAAATACATTAAAATTAACAACCTAAGATTAACACTAAATTAATTATTGAATTTATTTAAAAAAGGGTTGATGAATTAAATTAAAATAAAACATATTTTGATTTTTTTGATTTTTCTGATTTTTTTGGTTTTTTATGAACATTGTTTTGATTAATTAATTAGAAATAAAACAAAAATAAAAAAAAATGGAAAGAAAAGGAAATTAAATGCAAACTGTGGGGGGTGTAGACCCCAAATGAGGAGGTGAATTGATGAACTCTGGCCCAACAGGAGGAGGCCCTTTGCTGACTTTTTGGATCACATGTGGAGCGTTGATTGGAGCATTCCCTGGACTCTTGGTTCTTGGCCACTGGATGAATCATCAGGGACACATGGCAAGCAGAGGCGTTGGGCTTCAGGGTGGTCATTAGGATGGAAACTGCATGGGAACAAGGTAGACAAAATAATAGAAGCAAGGTGAGGGGACCTGGGATTCGAACCCAGGTCCCAATGTTTTCCAACCAACGCCTTAACCAATTGAACTATCAACGCGCTTTGTATATAAGATAAGAAACAAATAATATAAAATACAATTGGCATTAGTGTTATAAAATAAAAAAAAGGCGCTGGATTCAAACCAGCCACTCACGCCGTGCCACGCTAGCCTTCGTCCCCAATGTACCTGTAATGAAAATGAAATAGCGGGGGTTTTAAACCCCCCCAAAGCAATGTCCACAGAAAATAGCGAATAGCTCATGGTGGAAAAGAAATAAGGCGCGATGGTTCAATTCCATTCAGTGGAAGGTCCTGATTTTAATGGTAGGAGTCTTAGGGTCCAATTGTTCCATATATGCAAAGCCCTAATTTGAAATTCCATGAACCCTAGTTTTTGTTCATGGTAGATTCAGATTCAGACGCCTATAACCCAATTGGATGGCACCAAAAGCTTCAGAGAACCCTTATTAGTACAAATCAAGCAATAAAAATCAATGAAAATGGATGAATCGTGCTATGCATTTCTGAAAAAAAGAACAAACCGTGTAGCTTCGTGGGACTGATTCTTTGCACGTTTGAGCATGGTTTTGATTGCTAGAGTTTCCTTGGGACCTCAGGAAGGTGTTTGGATCAGAATGGGGGCTCAACAAAGGCTCCAAGGCAGTTTTCAGTTTTCAAAATTTTGGCAAAAAAATGTGAGTTTGCTTATGTGCTTTGGGCGCAGCTTAGGTCTGGTTTTTTTGTGTGATCACTTGTATATGTCTTATGTAACATGTTTTGATCAGAGTTATAGCCTCATAATGCCTTGCCTTCATGTTCAAGATTCTCCATAAACCTCCATTAACAACCTTCCATTTTTGAGCCATTTTTTGAATTCTTGCTCCATTTGGCCTCTTGCACGAATTTGGAACATGCATAATGGTGATTCAAGGTTCATCAAAGTCAGATATCCTCCTTAATTAAACTTTTTGATTTTCCTTTGATTTTAAAAGATTTAAAATTAATTAAATCCAATAAAATCAATTAAAAATGAAAAAATGAAATTAAAAATTTGAAATAAAAGGTGGGACACGTGGGAAGCATGGTCAAGTTAATTCAAGTGGAAAAAGTGGGCCCCTTTTGTCAAAAATGAAATTTCAAGGATAAATGATTTTGGCCATTTCACAAAAATTTCCCAACTTCTCCAATGCATATCTTGCTCAATTTTTAAGCTTTGATCATGTTCTTGGACATTTTGGAAAGGTATTGAAGTCCTCTAACCAATGTCTTTGGTCCCATGTCATTTTGATTTACCAATCTCAAGTTATGGTCTTTGACTTAAAGTCCCTTTTTGTTGACTTTTGAAAATGACCTATAATGTTGAAATTGATAACTTTTTGTGAGAGCATTTCTTGGACTTGGAGTGTGAAGATGAGTTGTAGGAAATGTCTTCCCATTCAAGATGAGCATTGGATGGATTTTTCTGATGAGCCATGAAAAAGTTATGCCTTGGTCAAGTTACAGTTGACTTTTCAGTTGTCCAAAAATAGAAACTTTTGCATCTTGAGACTTTTTAAGCCAAACTTTGAGAATCATGATCAAGCATTGATCAAATGATGTTTGTGGCTTCAAAATAAGATGTTGACCAAAAAATTTGACTTTTGACTGCCAAATGACCATTTTGCCCCTACAGTTGACTGTTGAGCAATTAGGGTTTTTGACTGTGCAACTTGACCTTGTGGGCCTTGAAACTTGACATGTAGGTGCTTGACAATGTTTATAGGCATAGGAGACTTGATTGAGCTCTTGAAAACTTCAACTTCCTTGCAAGAACCATAACCCTAGTTTGACTGGCTTAGGAGGATGGTTTGACTGTGTGGCCCTTGAGTAAACTTGAACCAATTGTGGATGATTCTTGTCAAAACTTTGAAGATTATGGGAGGGCAAATTTTGGGGTACAACAGTTGCCCCTGTTCAATCTTCTTAGACCTGAGGATGTAGATTGGCGTGTGTGCCTTTCGTGATCCGAAGGTGGAAGATGATTGAACACTAGAGTGCCCAGAAATTTGCACTCACATAGTTGAGTATCAGCAGTGTGATAGCGGGAATGGGCTTACAGATGCCATTTGGAGGGATGGTGGATAGGAGGATGGGCTTGTAGATGCCACCTGGAGATGTGACAGAACCTTGTCATGAATGGGCTTATAGATGCCATTTGGAACTGTGATGGATAATTGTGGAGATGGGCTTATAGATGCCATCGGGAGGTGTCGATCGCGTAAGAGATTCCTTAGCGAGAACTTGCGTACCTGAGAAGGAAAGAAAATTACCTGGTCTGTTACAGGAGTTGACTTTCAAACTCTTTATGTAGACGTGCCCTGTCAAGATACAGGAATCGAGTCTGGTACTGTAGTCGTCAACAGATACTCCCTGGCAAGATACAGGAATCGGATCTTCGAACTCTTCAGACGTGCCCTGTCAAGATACAGGAATCGAGTCTGGTACTGTAGTCGTCAACAGATACTCCCTGGCAAGATACAGGAATCGGATCTTCGAACTCTTCAGACGTGCCCTGTCAAGATACAGGAATCGAGTCTGGTACTGTAGTCGTCAACATATACTCCCTGGAAAGATACAGGAATCGGATCTTCGAACTCTTCAGACGTGCCCTGTCAAGATACAGGAATCGAGTCTGGTACTGTAGTCGTCAACAGATACTCCCTGGCAAGATACAGGAATCGGATCTTCGAACTCTTCAGACGTGCCCTGTCAAGATACAAGAATCGAGTCTGGTACTGTAGTCGTCAACAGATACTCCCTGGCAAGATACAGGAATCGGATCTTCGAACTCTTCAGACGTGCCCTGTCAAGATACAGGAATCGAGTCTGGTACTGTAGCCGTCAACAGATACACCCTGGCAAGATATAGGAATCGGATCTGGAATCACGACAGTTGATAGTAATTATCTTTGTATTAACTTTTGTCCTGAAAAGACAAAACGTTAGTTGTATGTGATGTCATGATGTATGACATGCGAGATGTTCTCAGAATGAATGAGGTTATATGTTCATGATGCGTATATGCATGCTACAATGTATGAAGATGTGTTGTTTATGAATGTATGTTTTCATCTAGGAAAATAAATCCTTGACGGATGCCGGGAAGTCACATCCTGGGCTGATGTTAGAGAATAGTGTTTCCGCTGGGGAGTGATGGTTGCAAGAATAAACCGGTAGGAGAAGATGACTCCGTTGGGGGAATAAACTTGTTGGAGAGATTACTCTGCGGGGAGAAAATTATTCTAGCGATCTGGATGGGGAACAATACTCTGTGGGGAGAGAGGTACTTTGCTTAAATGTTGGTAGTAACTTTGCTGGGGACACCATTGTTATGTTGGGAGTGTTAATAGACTCCGCTGGGGATAAGAAGACTTTGCCGAGGATGATCTTTCCGTGGCTTTTGGCTGAGGATAACCCAGTTATATCCTGGTAGGGAAATAACCTTTGAATAAAGCCGGGGGACGCGTTCGTGCTCTGTAGGGGGGAAGCTTCCAGAATCTATTGGGGATAAGCTTCCTGATGGGGAGATGGATTCAAACTTTCCTGGGGAAATCTGGATTGGACTTTCTTGGGGAAAGTTTTTTGATGTATTGGGGAAGTGGCTCCGCTGAATGTCTGGTATACCGCCGGGGAACAATCTTAGATCAAGACTGACGGGGATGCTTGTTAAGGATGTCTGTATGATGTGTCGGGGAATGTTGAGATCTGCTGGAGGATACTCAACTTCCTTAAGGCTGAAAATATAGCTTTGCTTGGGGAGAGTGCATTGACTTGCTGACTCACTCTCTGGGGAATTAAGGTATATTGGTTATGTTCTTTGGCTGAACCTACCTTGATACCTTAGTGGACAGAACAATTAGATTGCTTAGACCACTCATCATTGCCCCTGTTTCTAATGTTACCTGTAATTAATCCTTTGTTTCGTATGCAAATATTTATGAGTTAGCAGTTATTGTCAAATGCATATATCACAAATTGAACCTTGGACGTCCTTCACAAAACAAAACAGAAAAGGAAAATAATTGGCAATTTTAACTGAAAAGTGTACTTGTATTGATTTTTGAATTGCCTGTAAATAGGCGTTGATGTACAAGAGGCTGACGTCCTAGTAAGATAACGCCGCCGAATAAGAGTTTATACAAATTTGTACAAAAGAAAATAAAACAGTTGTGTGAAATGAATGATCCCACTGGGTTTCAACTCTGCTATCGCCTTTATATCTTCGAGCGTCTCATCACTTGATGACCTTGGTTGAAGATGAAGCTGATTGATCAATGCCGTCTGAACTTAATGTAGATACCAGATTCTGGATGCAAAGTGATCCAATGAGACATAGTATTACGCTTTATCCCTAACTTTTGCCTGGACCGCCCTTTCGGGTTTTCAGTGCACCGGGATACCCATTT
Organism: Vicia faba; assembly: GCA_948472305.1. Lineage (NCBI taxonomy): Eukaryota > Viridiplantae > Streptophyta > Magnoliopsida > Fabales > Fabaceae > Vicia > Vicia faba. The sequence continues at coordinate 612,997,061 of OX451739.1, read as the reverse complement.
TTGCCCAAGCCGCCTTTTCAGGTTTTCGACTTGCCGGGTGTACAGATTTTTTTTCATTTCATCCCTTCATTTTGCCCGAACCCTTTTGGTTCGCCGGGAAGCCCTAATTTTTGCCTAGGTATGTCAACCTAGCGGGTCTTTTTTCATGCGTAGTATCTTTTTACTATGTCTGCATTGGCGCGGTGAGGAAGGTCGTCACCATCCATGGTGGTTAGAATCATGGCTCCTCCTGAGAACACATGTTTAACCACAAATGGCCCTTCGTACGTAGGGGTCCATTTGCCCCTTGGATCATTCTGAGGAAGGATGATGCGCTTGATTACCAGATCCCCAACTTGATACTCTCGTGGTCTGACCTTTTTGTTGAATGCCCTGATCATCCGTTTCTGATACGTCTGACCATGACAGATAGCAGCAAGTCTCTTTTCGTCAATAAGGTTTAGCTGATCAAGTCGTGTCTGGATCCAATCATCTTCACTCAAATCTGCATCTTTCATTATCCGGAGAGAGGGTATTTGCACTTCGATTGGTAAGACTGCCTCCATACCGTAGACCAAGGAGAAAGGAGTTGCCCCGGTTGACGTCCTGGCTGAGGTACGGTACCCATGTAGAGCGAACGGTAACATCTCGTGCCAATCTTTATAAGTCATTGTCATCTTCTGCACAATCTTCTTAATGTTCTTATTTGCTGCCTCTACAGCCCCATTCATCTTCGGCCGGTAAGGAGAAGAGTTGTGGTGTTGTATCTTAAACTGCTCGCAGAGCTCAGTGATCATCTTGTTATTGAGATTGGTACCGTTGTCCATAATGATCCTTTCAGGGACGCCATATCGACAGATCAGATTGTGTCGAATGAACCGTGCCACAACATTCTTGGTTATTGTGGCGTAGGAAGCTGCTTCAACCCACTTTGTGAAATAATCAATTGCTACCAGGATGAAGCGATGCCCATTGGATGCCGTAGGTCTGATCTCACCGATCATGTCAATGCCCCACATTGCAAAAGGACAAGGTGCAGTCAGGACATTCAGAGGAACTGGAGGAACATGCACCTTATCAGCATAAATCTGGCACTTGTGACACGTCCGAGAATGTTGGTAACAATCAGCTTCCATTGTGGACCAGAAATACCCTGCTCGAAGGATCTTCTTAGCCATAGTGTGTCCACTGGAATGTGTTCCGAAGGTCCCTTCATGTAGCTCTTCCATGATCCTTTCTGCTTCAGTCTTATCCACACAACGCAGTAAGGTCGAATCATGGTTTCGCTTGTACAAAATGTCGTTGCTAAGGAAGAACTTGGCTGCGAATCTTCTTAGAAACTTTTTATCGTTGACAGATGCACCTTCAGGGTATTCCTGAGCTTCCAAATATCTTTTCACCTCATGGTACCAAGGTTTCTCAATCACCAACTCAGTCTCAAGATCACAACAGTATGCCGGTTCGTCCAGTTTCCAGATGATGACCCGGGGAGCCTCATTGTCCCACTTGACTTTGAACATGGAAGACATCGTAGCTAACGCGTCCGCTAACTGATTCTCCTCTCTTGGGAAATGTTCAAAGGTTATCTCGGTGAAGTGGGGGATCAAGGTCAACACACATTCTCTATAAGGAATAAGATTCGGATGTTTCGTATCCCACTCGCCTTTGATCTGATTGATCACGAGAGCGGAATCTCCGAAGACACTCAGAAACTTGATCCTTAAGTCAATTGCAGCTTTGAGTCCCATGATGCACGCCTCATACTCCGCCATGTTGTTGGTGCAGTTGAAACAGAGCCGGGCAGTGAGTGGAGTATGAGTGCCTTGAGGGGATATGATCACATCGCTGATACCGTTACCCAAAGCATTGGAGGCTCCGTCAAAGTGCATAGACCATCGGGATCCTTCCTCAGGTCCTTCATCTGGTCCAGGTACTTCACAATCAGTCACTATCATGATACTCTCGTTAGGAAATTCAAAGTTCATTGACTGATAGTCGTCTACTGCCTTGTGTGCCAGGTGGTCTGCCAATACACTTCCCTTGATAGCTTTCTGAGTCGTGTACTGGATGTCGTATTCTGTCAAGATCATTTGCCATCTCTCTATTCTCCCAGACAGAGCAGGCTTTTCAAATATGTACTTTATCGGATCCATCTTTGAGATCAATAAGGTAGTGTGAGTCAGCATATACTGTCTCAGCCGGCGAGCAGCCCATACCAAAGCGCAGCAAGTTTTCTCGAGCAGTGAGTATCGGGTCTCACAGTCGGTAAAATTTTTGCTAAGGTAATAAATGGCGTGCTCTTTTCGGCCAGACTCCTCATGCTGCCCCAGCACACACCCCATTGAGCTGTCAAGTACTGTCAGGTATAGTATCAGAGGTCTCCCTTCAACCGGTGGCATAAGAATGGGTGGTTCTTGGAGATATTCTTTGATTCTGTCAAAAGCAGCCTGACATTCATCATTCCAACATACTACCTGATCTTTCTTCAGCAACTTGAAGATTGGCTCACAGGTAGCAGTTAGGTGCGAGATGAATCGAGCAATGTAATTCAGGCGTCCTAGAAAGCCTCTGACCTCTTTCTCTGTCTTAGGAGCTGGCATCTCTTGAATAGCTTTAACCTTGGCAGGGTCCACTTGAATACCCTTATCACTTACAACGAAGCCTAGCAGCTTTCCAGATCTAACCCCGAAGGTGCACTTGTTTGGGTTCAACCTCAGCTTGTACAGTTTCAGACGGTCAAACAGCTTCTGTAGATGATCAAGGTGTTCCTCCTCAGTCTGGGACCTTGCGATCATGTCGTCAACATACACTTATATCTCATGATGGATCATGTCATGAAATAAAGCAACCATGGCACGTTGGTAGGTTGCCCCAACGTTATTCAGTCCAAAAGGCATGACCTTGTAACAGAAGGTTCCCCACTGAGTAACGAAGGTAGTCTTCTCCATGTCTTCAGGAGCCATCTTGATCTGATTATACCCTGAAAAACCATCCATGAAAGAGAACACCTTGTGCTGAGCAGTATTAACAACCAGAACGTCAATGTGAGGTAGGGGAAAGTCATCTTTGGGGCTGGCCCTGTTCAAATCCCTGTAATCGACACACATTCTGACCTTACCGTCTTTCTTTGGTACCAGCACCACATTAGCAACCCACTGAGGGTAAGAAGTCACTACAAGAAACCCGACATCAAACTGTTTCATAACCTCGGCTTTGATCTTTTCAGACATCTCTGGACGCATACAGCGGACCTTTTGCTTAACCGGGGGTGTTGTACCCCAAAATTTGCCCTCCCATATTCTCCAAGAAATTGCCAAGTCAAGCTTCAAATCTCCCCCAAGGGGTTGCACAGTGCAAAGGTCTCCTATACAGTCAAAACTAGGGTTTGTGTACTGATCAAGAAAATGAAGTTTTCAAAGGTCCAATCAAGTCTCACATGCTTACAAATATGGTCAAGTGTCCTCATATCAAGTTTCAAGGCATTCAGCTCAAAATTGCACAGTCAAAAACCCTAATTGCACTACAGTCAACTGTAGGGGCAAAATGGTCATTTGACAGTCAGAAGTTCAAATTTTTGGTCAACATATCATTTTGAAGCCACAAACATCATTTGATCAATGCTTGATCATGATTCTCAAAATTTGGCTCAGAAATCATCAAGATGCAAAAGTTTCCTTATTTGGACAGTTGAAAAAGTCAACTGAAATTGACCAGGGCATAACTTTCACATGGATTATCAGAAAAATTCCATCCAAAGCTCATTTTGAAGATAAAGACATTTCCTACAACTCATCTTCATACTTCAAGTCCAAGAAATGCTCCCACAAAAAGTTATCAATTTCAACATTATAGGTCATTTTCAAAAGTCAACAAAAAGGGACTTTAAGTCAAAGGCTATAACTTGAGATTGGTAAATCAAAATTACATGGGACCAAAGGCATTGTTAGAGGACTCAAAGACCTTTCCAAAATGTCCAAGAACATGAGAAAAGCTTAAAAATTGAGCAAGTTATGCCTTGTGGAAGTTGGGAAATTTTTGGATATTTTGAAAAGTCAACATTAATTCAAATGACCTAAAATTGCTAATGGGCCCATTTTTCTTCCATGATTCATCATCCATGACATATGCAAGACCACTTGGCCCAAAGGGAAGTATTTTCTCATTTTTTTATTTATTTATTTGAATTTTTATTTATATTAATTCATTTAAATCATTTAAATATATGAAAAATATTTAACTTAACCTAACAAATCTTTTTGTACATGTTTTAGCCTCAAGATTTCGTGCATATGCAAATTAGGAAAGATTTGGGGTGATTGGATATGATTTGTGCAAAAATAGCATGGAAAATATTTGGTTAAAAAGCTTGAAAATCAAATCTTCAAAAACCATTAATTCAAGAGATTTTGATCAATATTGTTGACTTAATGCACTCACTACATATGCCTGATCATAACCCTAATGCAAATAGAGGCGCAGCTGCTCAGAATACTCCATTGCAAACTTGAATTTTTTCTCTAAGAACTCAAATCTGAAAAACACTTTTTAGGGGGATTCAAGGCACGAAACTTGTTCCATTAGCTTCCTCAAGGTCCCCTGAACACATTCCAATCACAAACACTCATCAAAGCCCAAGGAATTGGTATACAGAACCTGAGATATCTCATGAAAATTGCATAATCGTATTCTCCAATCTAAGCATTTTTACAGCATTTTATTCATGGATTCATGTTTATTATCTTGTCCTGAAACTAACCAATGCATTTAATTGCGTTTTTATGCTGTATATACGATTTCGCCATGACTGTTTTCTAGGGTTTACAGAGTTCTAAATTGGGGACTTTGAAACGAGGAAAAATTGAAACCTCTAACCACCACCATTCAAACCAGCACGTTCAGACGAAGAGGAAACACCCATCGCGCCCAATTTATGAATGCTTAAGAGCTAATCGCTATTTTCTGAAAACTGGCCTAAGAAGACGCTATGAAAACCGTTGCCTATATTGTTTGTATTTCAGGGACATGAAGAAGATGATGTGCTGGCCGGCACTGATTGGGAGGTTTAAATTTCGCGCGTTTTCAAACCACAGACTTTTCTTTCTTTTTATAATATTTGTTAACTATTATATGTCAAAAGCGTTTGAAGTGGCTCAGTGGTACAGGTGTTGATTGGTGATGCTAGTGACCTGGGTTCGAACCCCAGGTCTTGACCTTCTTCATATTATTTTGTGTTCAGTAATTCGGTGCAGGCTCAACATTGAAAACCACCATATTCCCTCATCATCAAGCCAACCACGCGTCCCATGGAATCAGATCAAGGGCTCAGGATTGAGGAACACAGAAAACCCTAGTCAACGCACATGTACGTGTCATGCAAAAGTCAACCAGGCCTGGAAAAGTTGGGCTCAAATTGCTGATTAAAACCTCCTATTTGGGGACTACCCCCCCCCCCCCCCCCCTGGTTTGCAATTTTCTTTATATTTTATCTTTTTCAATTATTATTTTATTTTCTTTATTGTTTTAAATCAATTAATTATTTCTACAAAAATACAAAAAATGCCTAAAAATCAGAAAAGATAAAAAATATAATAAATATTTTTATTTTACTATTTTCTTATAAATAAATGCATGTAAATAAATTTAGTTTAAATTAGGGTTTGCAATATTAATTCTTTTCATAAAAAATCCAAAAAATGTAGAAATAGGTTTAATTATTGTTTTTATTTCTTTTAATTTTCCCTTCTATAATAATATTACTTATTTTATTTATTTTCATAATTAAATTGTATATAAAAAATTTAGGTTTAATTTAGGTTAAAGTTTAATGTTTTCCTAAATAAATTAAAATAAAGTAGAATTAGGGTTAGTAGTTAATTTTAATTAATTCTTTCTTTTTTCTATTAAATCTTATAACACTAAAAAAAAAATACCAAAAAAAAGAAACAAAAACAATTTCTTTTCTTAAATTAATTAATTCATGTAACTTTCATACTTTGCAAAAAGGGTCCAACGCCCTCCTTTCGACTTAATTGTTTAATTTCGCATATTTATTTTATTTTGCTTAAATAATTATGTACCTCTCCCGAAGCCTTGTAAATATTACTTCTCGCACTTTTAATTCTTTTAATTTCTTTATTTTCCGTCAAATCGGGTCCTGGTTAATTTTGGCGATGTGGACCCGCGCCATTTGTAATAGCTTTAGATTTACTTTTCCTCGCAACTTTTAACTGTTAAACAAAGCATGCAAGAATGAATGGCCTTAAATAAAAACAAGCGTAGAACACCGATAACATGACAAGATAAATGCAAATGAAAACGACACACGAATCGCACACATCACCCCTAGGGTACGCCTCACTGTTGCCTTGCCTCGAAAGGTGATCGTCGAGTAGAGGATGTCTTAGTAAGTCCTCATGATCCGGGAACCTGGCATGAGGGTAGCTTCTAAGGTGTCTTCCCATTGCTCTGGTGATCACCATGTCCCGAACTTCGAATTGACCCGAACACCTCCAACGGTGGTGCTACCTACCTCTCAATGGTGGGATGGCACTACTTTAAAGGACATCTACACAGACGAATTCCTTAGGGTAGGTAGACGACTCTAGATACTTGCTCTGACTTTCAAAACAAATCAAAAATACTTTTCACACCGACACCTTTTCAAAAAGCTTTCGAAAGCAATTTTTCAAACACTCTTGAGGACCGATACAAGAGTCGAACTGAAATTTTCAAAGAAACTTTTTAAAACCCACAGTTGAAAAGCAAGCAAACAATTTTGAAAACACAATGAGCAAGTATCTAAGAGCCCATGGATAACCATGGATAGAAAGGGTGCTAACACCTTCCCTTTCTATAACCTACCTCCCGAACCGAGAGCAATCTCTTTAAGGAATTTTTCTGTGCTTTTGTCCTTTCCATTTGGAGAAAATAAAAGACGGTGGCGACTCTTGCTTCTGCGACATTTCGCGAACCAGCGTTAAACAGTCAGTTCCAGATCCACCGATCACAGAACTGGCGACTCTGCTGGGGATATACTTTATAAAGTGAGGTGTACCTTAGGGTTAGTTCATAACTGTGTTTTCAATTGTATTGACTTGTCTGCTTTAAATTTGTGGGTCGCATGGGAGTTACATAGATCCTAACCCGGATCTGGGGATACCCTGTTTAGGTAGCATAAGCTGTGAGGGACCTGTCCGGCGTAGACCGACACGGGTGAAGCAGTGGCTACGTTGGTGTGGCACCTTAGTCTGTACCGATATCCCTTGTGTCGCAACGAGGAGAATATGGGTCTTCTAAGGAGTCATTAAGCACCAACAACCTTAGAACCTTAATTGACACAACTTGGCCTTTAGAATTGTAGCAGTATGCTACGCCCATTGAGGCTAAACTCTCGTGATGGTTCTGGCCGCAAGAAAAGATTGCGATGCTGGAGTTATGACCGATTAAGGGTAGTCAATGATATTGGGATCCTCTAAGAACCCGGTTACTTTTGATTAGGACAGGTATGAACCAACAAACTGAAAGAGGGTAGTACCTAGACCTCATGTTGGCCTAAACTTTAGGGGCTTGCCTTGTGTGACTTGTGTGCCTTACCATGTTTGCCTTTGTATCTATTTGTGGTGTGCTTTATCATAACATCATAGCATCATGAGCATTGCATGCATCCTGCATAAGGACTGACCATTTCAAAGACAAGAGGGTTTCATCTTTGCTCTGTTTTGTAGGACATTATGATGCCTGTGCGAAGGAATACTATCCGGTTCAACTTTGTTCGTTCACCTGAGTTGCTTGATGAGTTGGTTAGCAGAATTCCAAATACCACTTCCTTCATTCAGAGGCATGGCTCCCTTCTCAGTTTAGTCACTGCAAAGCGGGATCAACAGTTGATGAGTGTTCTGACCCAGTTCTATGACCCTCTGTACCAGTGCTTCACCTTTCAAGACTTCCAGCTGGTCCCTACCCTGGAAGAGTTCTCTGATTTGCTTGGTATCCCTATTTTGGATCAGACTCCCTTTACTGGTTGGAAAAAGACCCTCAGGCTTGAGGATGTTGCTGCAGTCCTTCCTTTGACCCATCAAGAGGTAACAGACAACTGGGTAACTAGAAGCGGAGTTAAGGGTTTCTTGGCCAAGTTTCTAATTGGTAAAGCTAACAATTTCTGGAATGACTTGGACTTTAGGGCATATGAAGACATCTTGGCTCTCCTAACCTATGGGTTAGTCCTGTTTCCCAATCCTGACAACTTCATCAATGTTACTGCCATAAGAATCTTTATGTCTCAGAATCCTGTGCCCACTCTCTTGGGTGACATCTTGCAACAACTTCATGCCCGTACTACCCGAAGACGAGGAACCCTATGGTGTTGTGTCCCTTTGTTGGTGAGGTGGTTTATTTCACACCTCCCCAAATTCGTACTAAAGAATCAAGAAGGAAGAGGTTGGGCTCATAGGTTGATGTCTCTCACTGATAAAGACATCATTTGGACTTGCAGAGGTTTGGATGAGATAGCTATTATTGATCGATGCGGGGAATACCCTAATGTTCCTCTGATTGGTACCCAAGGAGGGATCTCTTACAATCCATGTCTAGCACTCCGTCAGTTTGGAAGAGCAAGAAGAGCAGGCCCCCATGAGATGTTGGTGCCTCACATCAGTTTTGAGTTTCAGGTGGATAGCGACGAGCTGCGTCGTAGGTTCATCAAGGCTTGGGACAAAGTTCATAAAGCTGACCCACAAGAGTTAGGGCCAAAGACTTCTTTACCTATGGAAGCCTACTACAAATGGGTTCGCATCCATGCTCAGAAGTTAGGTATGCCGTATGAAGCTGTCAGACCCGTCATTCTTGAGTGTCCTGACAAAGATGGTGTCCCTCCAACTGTCCTTCCTCCTCAGATACCTACTGATTATGAGACATTGAAGAGATCTTGGTCGCAACTGCGAGAAGAGCGGGATTCTTACCGGGAAAAGTTCAACGAGCAGGAATCAAAGATCCAGAAGCTGACCAAGCAGTTGGAGAATGAGAGAGCTCTGAATGCCTACATCCGTACTAAGAAGAGGAGACCATGGGATCAATAAAAAGTTCCAGATGTGTTCTTACAAGTTTTATTTCCTTTCCAGTATTTCCTTTCATGTAACGCCTAAAGGCAACCTGTTGAATGATTTCAGTTTCAAAGTTGAATTTAATGAAGTGTGTTCCTTTTTGTATACAAAGTTGATTCCCGATTGTCTTTGAAAACATAAATCATACGCATTTCATACATCATGTGCATAGCAGGTTTTTCCCTTTTCAGGTTGCTTACAGTTCTTCGCTGTTTATTTCAGCATCATGAATCACGAATCTTCATCAACTGAGACTTCCATCAAGGCTCTTCAGGTGCAGAATGCACAATTCCAGGAACTAATCAAGGGTTTGGCTCAAGGCCAAGAAGAGCTGAAGGCTATGCTCCTAAAGAAGGAGAAGAAGAAGAAGAGAAGAACTGTTCTGTTCAACTCGGGACGAAGGTTTAACAATACTCTGCAACAGGAAGAGGCTGGTTCTTCTGTTGACAAGAATTCTCCTCATGCAGAAGCAAGGGTTCCTAGTCCGGTAGTCTCCGACAACGAGACAGATTTTGATGAAGAGCAGTACCCTCCTGCAGAAGACAGATATAAGCAACTGGAGGACAAATTGAAGGCTATGGAGGTTCAACAGGTACCTGGGCTGGATTTCAGAGATCTGGGTTTGTCAACTGGTGTGATCATCCCCCACAAGTTCAAAGCACCCTCCTTCTCTAAGTATGACGGGGCGTCTTGTCCCAAGCTGCATCTGAGGTCCTATGTTCGGAAAATTCAGCCGTACTCTGCGGATAAGAATTTATGGATCCACTTCTTCCAGGAGAGTCTTTCAGGGACTCATCTCGAATGGTTCTATCAACTGGATGGGACCAAGGTTCGTAACTGGGAGGAGTTGGCTACTGCTTTCTACAAGCAGTATCAATATAATGCCGACCTTGCCCCCACACGTACCCAACTTCAGGGTATGTCGTTAGGTGCAAGCGAAGGTTTTAAGGAGTACGCTCAGAAGTGGAGAGACCTGGCTGGTAGGGTGCAGCCACCATTGACTGATCGGGAGTTGGTAGACATGTTCTTGGGGACCCTATCTGGGCCGTTTTTCAACCATCTCATTGGGAATTCTTCTGCTGGGTTCACTGATTTGATTCTGACTGGAGAGAGAATTGAAGCTGGGTTAAAGTCTGGTAAAATTCCGAAGGGTGCATCATCTAGTTCTGAGAAGAAACCCTTCAAGAAGGAGTCTAGTGCCGTATATGGTTCCAGGAAATCAGAGAGACATGAGCACCGCCAATCTGTCAGTGCGGTAATAATTGCTAAGCCTGCTGCCGCTCCTCGGCCAACTAATCCTCAAAAGGTTGAAAGACCCCGGAGAGAATTCACCCGCTTAAGCATGACCCTATCGCAGATCCTGCCACAGTTGCTATCCACCAATTTAGTGACTGTCAGGGAGGCGCCGAAGTTTCCAAATACTGCATCCCCCAAGTACAACCCGAATGCTCGTTGTGCCTACCATTCAGATAGCCCGGGGCACTCTACCGATGACTGTTGGGCGTTAAAGAACAAGCTGCAGGACCTTATTGACGCCAAGGAGGTACAGTTTGAGGCATCTGAGAAACCTAATGTGGTGACAGCTCCCCTACCTGCTCATGGGGTAAATGCTATTGGGGACGAAGAGGAAGTTGATGAAGCTGAGTTTGATAGCTGGATCTATCCGGCAACCGACGGTGGACTTAACAATTGGAGCGCAAAAGACAATCTCCCTGTTTCTCTTGTTACTGAGTAATGAATTCCTATGTTTTGTTATTTTGTAATAAACAATAAATAAACTCTTTGGCCCGGTGTCTTACCCGAGGCACCGTGGTATCATTTGTGAGGGCATATGTTGTACCCCAAAATTTGCCCTCCCATATTCTTCAAGAAATTGCCAAGCCAAGCTGCAAAATTCCCCCAGGGTTGCATAGTCCAACTGTCTCCTACACAGTCAAAACTAGGGTTTGTGTTCTGATCAAGAAAATGAAGTTTTCAAAGGCCCAATCAAGTCTCATATGCCTACAAATATGGTCAAGTATCCTCATATCAAGTTTCAAGGCATTCAGCTCAAAATTGCACAGTCAAAACCCTAAAGTGCACTACAGTCAACTGTAGGGGCAAAATGGTCATTTGACAGTCAAAAGTTCAAATTTTTGGTCAACATATCATTTTGAAGCCACAAACATCATTTGATCAATGCTTGATCATGATTCTCAAAATTTGGCTCAGAAATCATCAAAGATGCAAAAGTTTCCTTATTTGGACAATTGGAAAAGTCAACTGAAATTGACCAGGGCATAACTTTCACATGGATTATCAGAAAAATTCCATCCAAAGCTCATTTTGAAGAGAAAGACATTTTCTACAACTCATATTCATACTTCAAGTCCAATAAATGCTCTCACAAAAAGTTATCAATTTCAACATTATAGGTCATTTTCAAAAGTCAACAAAAAGGGACTTTAAGTCAAAGGCCATAACTTGAGATTGGTAAATCAAAATGACATGGGACCAAATACATTGGTTAGAGGACTCAAAGACCTTTCCAAAATGTCCAGGAACACGAGAAAAGCTTAAAAATTGAGCAAGTTATGCCTTGTGGAAGTTGGGAAATTTTTGGATATTTTGAAAAGTCAACATTACTTCAAATGACCTAAAATGGCTAATGGGCCCATTTTTCTTCCATGATTCATCATCCATGACATGTGCACGACCACTTGGCCCAAAGTGAAGTATTTTCTCATTTTTTATTTATTTATTTGAATTATTATTTATATTAATTCATTTAAATCATTTAAATATATGAAAAATATCTAACTTGACCTAACAAATCTTTTTATACATGTTTTGCCATCAAGATTTCGTGCATAGGCTAATTAGGAAAGAATTGGACTGATTGGCATGATTGAGAACAAAGAACACTTGAAAAAGATTGAAAAAAGATCCTTAACAAATCAAATCTTCAATTCATGAATACAAGAGATTTGATTGAGTTTTGTTAACCTAATGCCTTCACTACAAATGCTAGAACATAAACCTAATCATGCTAGACAAAAAGCTGCGCAGAAAAGCTCTCTACAAACTTGAAATTTTTCTCCATAAACTCAATTCTGAAAACAGCCTTCCAGGGGGATTCAAAGCATAAGATTTGTTCCAATAGCTTCCTCAAGGATTGCTGATCACATTCCAATCAGAATCATCCATCACCACGCCAAGAATTGGTAAAACGAACTCAAACTGTATCAAGAAAAAGCCATGATCGTGTTTTAATTTCTAGACATCCTCATAGCATTTTAATTGTTGATTCATGTCCATTATGAAGTTGTGAAGCTAATCAATGCATTCAATTTGGTTTTTATGCTATATATGAGATTTTGCCATGTTAGTTTTCTAGGGTTTTGATGGATGTGAAATTGGGGTTTTTGAAACGAGGCAAAATTATCCCTTGAGACCACCATCATCCAACTCATCGCATCTGGACGAAGAAGACTCAACTATCGCGCTCAATTTATGAACGCTTGAGAGCTAATCGCTATTTTTCAATAGCTGGCCTAAGGAAACGCGTCTAAAACCGTTGCGTTATGGTCTTGTTTTCAGAAAAATAAAAAAACATGCGAGGAAGACGATGTGTTGGCAAGAAGTAATTGGTTCTTTTAAATTTCGCGCTAAAACATTATCCATGTGCGTTGTTTATTTTATATTATTTGTTTGATGTTTAATGTTAACGCGCATAAAGTTGGTTCAGCTGGCAAGGGATGGTGATTACAACGTCCAAGACCTGGGTTCGAGTCCCAGGTCTGTATAATTTCCCATGTTATTTTTCATTAACCATTCCCCTGCAGCGCCCAAGGCCAAGACGTATCATGCACGCTCAAAAATCATCGCCCACGCGTCCTGGGAGATCAATCAAAGGGCTCAGATTCAAGGCATATGGTAGACCCTGGTCAAAGGTGCCACATAGTGGCTGGAAAGGTCAATGGACCTGAAGCTTGTTGGGCCAAATCACTGGATCAAAACCCCCTATTTGGGACTTCCACCCCCCTGGTTTGCAATTTTCTAATTTTTCTTATATTTTATTATTATGTTATTTTCTTTATTGTTTTAATTTAATTAATTATTTTTATAAAATACAAAAAATGCCTAAAAATCAGAAAAGAGAAAAAAACAGAATAAATATTTTATTTTAATATTTTCTTGTAAACATTTGTATATAATTGAATTTAGTTAAATTAGGGTTTTAATATTAATTCTTTTCATAAAAAATCTAAAAAATATAGAAATAGGTTTAATTATTGTTTTTATTTCTTTTAATTTTCCCTTTTATAATAATATTTATTTATTTTATTTATTTTCATAATCAAAATTGTATATAAGAATTAGGTTTAATTTAGGTTAAATTTTAATACTTTCATAATAAATTTAAAAGCCATTAGAATTAGGGTTTGCCTTCAATTTTAATTTTAATTAATTCTTTTTCTATTAAAACTTAAATCCTAAAAATACCAAAAAACATTTTCTTTTAATTTTAATTTTAATTCCTTATTAATTTAATTTTGCAAAAGGGTCCAACGCCCTCGTTTCGATAATTCTTTTATTTCGCATATTTATCTTATTTTTCTGTAAATACTTATGTATCTCTCCCAAAGCCTTGTAATTACTTCTCGCACTTTTAATTCTTTACTTTTCCGTCAAATCGGGTCCGGTTTAATTTTGGCGATGTGGACCCGCGCCATTTGTAATAGCTTTAGATTTATTTTTCCCGCAAACTTTTAACTGTTAAACAAAGCATGCAAGAATGAATGGCCTTAAATAAAATCAAGCGTAGAACATCAATGACATGACAAGACAAATATAAATGAAAACGACACACAATTCGCACACACCACCCCTAGGGTGCGCCTCACTGTTGCCTTGCCTCGAAAGGTGATCGTCGAGTAGAGGATGTCTTAGTAAGTCCTCATGATCCGGGAACCTGGCATGAGGGTAGCTTCTAAGGTGTCTTCCCATTGCTCTGGTGATCACCATGTCCCGAACCTTGAATTGACCCGAACACCTCCAACAGTGGTGCTACCTACCTCTCAATGGTGGGATGGCACTACTTTAAAGGACATCTACACAGACAAATTCCTTAGGGTAGGTAGACGACTCTAGATACTTGCTCTAATTTCAAAAACAAATCAAAAACACTTTTCACACCGACACTTTTCAAAAAGCTTTCGAAAGCAATTTTTCAAACACTCTTGAGGACCGATACAAGAGTCGAACTGGAATTTTCAAAGAAACTTTTTTAAACCCACAGTTGAAAAGCAAACAAACAATTTTGAAAACACAAATGAGCAAGTATCTAAGAGCCCATGGATAACCATGGATAGAAAGGGTGCTAACACCTTCCCTTTCTATAATCTACCTCCCGAACCGAGAGCAATCTCTTTAAGGAATTTTTCTGTGCTTTTGTCCTTTCCATTTGGAGAAAATAAAAGACGGTGGCGACTCTTGCTTCCGCGACATTTCGCGAACCAGCGTTAAACAGTCAGTTCCAGATCCACCGATCACAGAACTGGCGACTCTGCTGGGGAATAAAACTTAAAGTGGGGTGTACCTTAGGACTAAGATCACTGTGTTTTCAATTGTTTTCCTTGTGTGCTTTAAAATTGTGGGTTGCTTGGGAGTTCTATAGATCCTAAACCCGGATCTGGGGGATACCTTCTTAGAAAGTAGCAACAAGGCTGTGAGGGAACTGTGCGGGGTATACCGACATGGTTGAAACAGTCTGCTACGTTGATGTGGCACTTTGGTGTGTACCGGTAACCCTTGAGTTCAGTCAAGGAGAGTACGGGGCCTCCGTGTGGTGTCGTGAAGCATCAACAGACCTTAGGAACCTTAATTGAACTATCTTGGCCTCTTTAGGGTAGTGAGATAACTGACTTTGGTGCAGTCCGAGGTTGGTTGATACTCGATACTACACTCAATTGAGGGTTGCTTTCCTGGAATATTTCGGTCGCCAGTTCAGTGGCTAAATCGAAACGATAAACAATGAAAGCAATCCCGTGATATTGGGAACCTTAGATCCCGGTTACTTTGATTAGGACAGGTTGAACCCACCAACTTCAAGAGGGTACTACCCAGACCCCATGCTGGCCTTAAACCTTAAGGGCCTGTCTTGTGTGCCTTGTGTGCCTTACATGTTTGTCTTTGTAAATATCTGTGGTGTGTTTAATCATAGCATCATGACATCATCCAGCATCATATGCATTGACTAACCATTTCAGGGGTTCGAATTTTCATCTTTGTTCTTGTTTTGTAGGACATGGAAACTGTTCGTAGAAAGACAATTCAAATCAGTCTCGTAAGGATTCCTCCTCAGCTTAAGGAGCTTATATCCAGGATTCCCGAGAACTCTTCATTCAGTGAAAGACATGGAAGCCTCATCAGCTTGGTCAACACCAACATTGAGGAAGATATGATCAAGGTCCTGTTCCAATTCTTTGACCCTCTGCATCACTGTTTCACCTTCTTGGACTATCAGTTGGTACCTACATTGGAGGAGTTCTCCCGGCTCCTGAAGATCCCTATCCTTGATCAGCTACCCTTCAACGGTACAGAAAAGGAACCTAAGCTTGAAGAGATTGCTAAAGCCTTGCACCTACAGTCATCTGACCTCAAGGGACATTGGGAAATCAGAAGTGGTATCAAAGGGTTCTTAGCCAGGTTTCTGTTTGAAAAGGCCCTTGAATGTTGGAACTCCCTTGACTTGCAAGCTTTTGAAGAAGTGGTAGCCCTCCTTGTCTATGGTTTGGTGTTGTTTCCTAACCCAGATCAGCTTATTGATGTCAGTGCTGTTCAGATCTTTATGTCCAGGAATCCCATACCTACGTTGCTAGGGGACATCCTTCACTCATGTTACACTCGAACCATGAGAAAAAGAGGTGTCCTTATGTGTTGCACTCCTCTCCTGGGAAGGTGGTTTATTTCGCACCTTCCACAATCAGTCCTGAAGAATGAGCGGGGTTTGAGATGGTCACAACGGTTGATGACTCTTACACATGCAGATATACATTGGTGCCCTAGGTCCAGAGAAGATGTCACTATCATTGATCGTTGCGGGGAGTACCCTAATGTTCCTTTACTTGGAATCAGAGGAGGTATTACTTATAGCCCATGCCTGGCTTGGAGACAGTTTGGTTATGCTCGGAGGGATGGTCCTCATGACATGTTAATTCCTGACATAGTTTTTGACTTCGACAACGATACTCAAGGACTTGGCCAGAGATTTATCAGAGCTTGGAGGATGCCCAGTAGGATAGACAGCAAGACACTGGGGCACAGGAATTCCATCCCGTTGGAACCTTATCTCAAGTGGGTACGCGCCCGCTCTCAGAAGTTAGTGATGCCTTATCCTCATATACTCCCAGTAATCAAAGAACCAGTCTTGGAAGGAGAAGTGTCCTACACTATTCAGCACCCTGATATGCCCACATCCTGGGAAGAGATGCAGAAGAGCTGGATCCAGCTTAAGGAGGAAAGGAATTCTCTTGAGACTAGTCTGCATGCCAGTGAAAGGAAGGTCTTGGAGCTCACCCGCCTGTTGCATGAGGAGAGGAATCTCAACACCTACATAGCTCCGAAGAGGATGCGCAGTGTATTTTGGGATTGATTTGATTTTTGTACTTTTGCCCATGAGGCCTTGATGTATTAAACAATGATTTCCTTAATGATAACGTGTGTTCCTTTTTGTCTACAACAAATTTGAACTTTCGAACCCTTGAATGCATTGCATACGCATTTCATACATCATGTGCATAACAGGTTTTTCCTCTTTTCAGGTTGCTCATAGTTCTTCGCTGTTTATTTCAGCATCATGAATACCGACTCTGCATCAACTGAGACATCAATCAAGGCTCTTCAGGCGCAGAATGCGCAGTTTCAAGAATTAATCAAGGGTCTGGCTCAAGGCCAAGAAGAACTGAAGGCTATGCTCCTGAAGAAGGAGAAGAAGAAGAAGAGAAGAACTGTTCTGTTCAACTCGGGCCGAAGGTTTAACAATACTCTGCAACAGGAAGAGGCTGGTTCTTCTGTTGACAAGAATTCTCCTCAGGCAGAAGCAAGGGTTCCTAGTCCGGTAGTCTCCGACAATGAGACAGATTTTGATGAAGAGCAGTACCCTCCTGCAGACGACAAATATAAGCAACTGGAGGACAGATTGAAGGCTATGGAGGTTCAACAAGTACCTGGGCTGGATTTCGGAGATCTGGGTTTGTCAACTGGTGTGATTATCCCGCATAAGTTCAAAGCACCCTCCTTCTCTAAATATGAAGGGGCGTCTTGTCCCAAGCTGCATCTAAGGTCCTATGTTCGGAAAATGCAACCGTACTCTGCGGATAAGAATTTATGGATCCACTTCTTCCAGGAGAGTCTTTCAGGGACTCATCTCGAATGGTTCTATCAACTGGATGGGACCAAGATTCGTAACTGGGAGGAGTTGGCTACTGCTTTCTATAAGCAGTATCAATATAATACCGACCTTGCCCCCACACGTACCCAGCTTCAGGGTATGTCGTTAGGTGCAAGCGAAGGTTTTAAGGAGTACGCTCAGAAGTGGAGAGACCTGGCTGGCAGGGTACAGCCACCATTGACTGATCGGGAGTTGGTAGACATGTTCTTGGGGACCCTATCTGGGCCGTTTTTCAACCATCTCATTGGGAATTCTTCTGCTGGTTTCACTGATTTGATCTTGACTGGAGAGAGGATTGAAGCTGGGTTAAAATCTGGAAAAATTCCGAAGGGTGCGTCATCTAGTTCTGAGAAGAAACCCTTCAAGAAGGAGTCTAATGCCGTATATGGTTCCAGGAAATCAGATAGACATGAGCACCACCAATCTGTCAGTGCGGTAATGATTGCTAAGCCTGCTGCCGCTCCTCGGCCAAACAATCCTCCGAAGTTTGAAAGGCCCCGGAGAGAATTCACCCGCTTAAGCATGACTTTGTCGCAGATCCTACCACAGTTGCTCTCAACCAATTTAGTGACTGTCAGGGAGGCGCCGAAGTTTCCAAATACTGCATCTCCCAAGTACAACCCGAATGCTCGTTGTGCCTACCATTAAGATAGCCCGGGGCATTCTACTGATGACTGTTGGGCGTTAAAAAATAAGGTGCAAGACCTTATCGACGCAAAGGAGATACAGTTCGAAGCGCCTACGAAGCCGAATGTAGTTACTGCCCCCATGCCTCAACATGGGGTAAATGCTGTTGATGAAGACGTTTATGCTGTTTCTGTGGATGATCTAGCCACTCCTCTAAAGATCGTCAAGAAGAACCTACTGCAGGCCCGTTTATTTCTGGGTTGTAGTGAGGGTTGCCTGTTCTGTGCTGTGTCCCCATCTGGTTGTCCCTTGCTAAAGTTAGGCATCCAAAGCTTAATGGATAGCAAGGAGATTCTATTCAAGAAGTCTGATGTTCGGTTGGTCCCAGTAGAAGAAGTTTCTGTGGTGACTATCTTCAATAATCCGATCCCGGCTCTCCCGAAGAAGCCCGTCCAAATCATGACCGTTGCGCCTGTTATTATCACTGTTCCAGGGCCCCTGCCCTGTGTATCTGATAAGGCTGTCCCTTGGCACTATGGGGCAGACGTATATGTAAATGGGATTAAACAAGAGCTCAACGCTGGCGCCAGCATTTGTGACATCACTGGCCCAGCCAAGGTTACCCGCAGTGGCAGGCTCTTCTCGCCTGACATTGCACCGCCTGCTGCCCGAAGACCACTTCTCATGACCCCTGCAAGTGTACCCGTTCCTGCTGCTGATCTAATTGTTTCTCCTGCTGCCGAGTCATCCAATGCTCGGGGCAAAGGAGTTGAAGTTGAGCCTGCCCAGATGGAGGCACCTGCACCAATAACTGCTGAGGCCTCCCAACAAGAGATGGAGGAGATTCTAAAAATTATAAAGAAGAGCAATTTTAATGTTGTGGAACAGTTGGGGCACACGCCCTCCAAGATCTCCATGCTCTCTTTATTGCTGTGCTCCGAGGCCCATGCTAAGGCCCTAATCTCGTTCCTCAAGACGGCCCATGTGCCACATGAAACCTCTACAGTCCAGTTCACTGATTGCGTGGCAAATCTAACGGTAGACAATGGCTTGGGTTTCTCAGACGCTGACTTGACCGCAAAGGGAAGAGACCATAATGATGCTCTGCATGTCTCTATTGAATGCAGGGGCACTACCTTGGCACATGTGCTGGTGGACACGGGGTCTTCTTTGAATGTGCTACCCAAGAAGGCTTTGGACCGTTTAGATTGTGAAGGTCTGGAATTGAAACCCAGCAACATCATCGTCAGGGCCTTTGATGGTTCAAAGAGGATGGTCCATGGAGAGGTTGACATTCCGATTCGTGTGGGCTCTCAGGTGTTCGACTCCACTTTTTATGTGATGGACATCCGTCCATCTTACTCTTGTCTACTGGGTCGACCGTGGATACATAAGGCTGGGGCAGTGACCTCTACCTTGCATCAGAAGCTGAAGTACCCCGTCAGAGGGAAGATCGTCATTGTGCAGGGAGAGGAGGAATATATGGTGAGTCACCTGAACTCCTTCAGATACATTGAGATGGATGGGGAGTTCATCGAAACCCCCTTTCAGCATTTTGAGGAGGTGCTTCCAATTACAGCAGCGTCAGAAACAGCAGAAGAATTCGTTCCTTTGAAGATGGCTTCCTTAAAGGACGCCCGGGCTGTGGTTCAGAAGGGTGAATGTGCCGACTGGGGCAGACTTCCAGACTTTACTCAGAAGACTGATAAACTTGGGCTGGGTTTTACCACAGAAGGTCAGAGAGCTATGAGGAAAGCGAAGATCGGAAGACCTCCGGTATTTATTAAAAATTCAGGAGTGAATGCTGTTGGGGAAGACCATGAAGTGAGCGAAGCTGAATTCAACAGCTAGATCTATCCGACGACCGAAGGCGGATTGAACAACTGGATTGCTAAGGATCATACTCCTGTTACCTTTGTGACGCAGTAATAAATTTCTTTGTTTCGTTATTTTGTAATAAACAATGATAAACTCTTTGGCCCGGTGTCTTACCCGAGGCACCGTGGTTCTATTTGTGAGGGCATACAAACTGTCATTTCATATATCATGAATGAAAATCTTGGACGTTTTTTCGCATTGCAAATATTGTGCTCCTTTTCTGTCTTTCTTTTCCTTTACATATATTTTCAAAACAGCTGTATTTACACACACACTCACTCATACAGGTTCCAATCCACTCTGGATCTCACTGATAACAACTCTGCTACTGCCAATTATGACTTTGAAAATCCGATCAACTTAGCCGAAGACGAAGGTGAAGATGATTGCGAAGTGCCTGGCGAGCTTGCAAGACTGTTGCTTCAGGAAGAGAGGGCAATTCAACCCCATGAAGAGCCAGTGGAAACAATAAACTTGGGTACAGAAACAGACAGAAAAGAGGTAAAGATTGGTGCCAACCTAGAGCTCAGCGTGAAGCAACGGTTAACCAAGATGCTGCATGACTATATGGAGATCTTTGCCTGGTCCTACGAAGACATGCCCGGGTTGGATACCGATATTGTGGTCCATCATTTGCCAACTAAGGAAGACTGCCCTCCAGTTAAGTAAAAGGTCCGTCGGATGCGTCTAGAGATGTCTGAGAAGATTAAAGCTGAGGTCATGAAACAGTTTGATGCCGGGTTCCTTGCAGTGACTTCTTACCCTCAGTGGGTTGCTAATGTGGTGCCGGTACCTAAGAAGGACGGTAAGGTCAGAATGTGTGTCGATTACAGGGATCTGAACAGGGCCAGCCCCAAGGATGACTTCCCCTTACCTCACATTGATGTCCTTGTTGATAATACAACTCAGCACAAGGTATTCTCTTTCATGGATGGCTTTTCAGGTTACAATCAGATCAAGATGGCACCTGAAGACATGGAGAAGACTACCTTTGTTACTCAGTGGGGCACCTTCTGTTACAAGGTCATGCCATTTGGATTAAAGAACGCTGGGGCAACCTACCAACGTGCCATGGTCGCTTTATTTCATGACATGATCCATCATGAGATAGAAGTGTATGTTGACGACATGATCGCAAGGTCCCAGACTGAGGAAGAGCATCTAGATCATCTGCAGAAATTGTTTGACCGGTTGAAACTGTACAAGTTGAGACTGAACCCGAACAAGTGCACCTTCGGGGTAAGATCTGGGAAGTTGCTAGGCTTCGTGGTCAGTGATAAGGGAATTCAAGTGGACCCTGCTAAGGTCAAAGCTATTCAAGAGATGCCAGTACCTAAGACAGAGAAGGAGGTCAGAGGCTTTTTAGGACGCCTAAATTACATTGATCGGTTCATCTCACATCTGACTGCTACCTCTGAGCCAATCTTCAAGCTGCTGAAGAAAGATCAGGTAGTACGTTGGAACGATGAATGTCAGGCTGCTTTCGACAGAATCAAAGAGTATCTCCAAGAACCACCTATCCTTATGCCACCGGTTGAAGGGAGACCTCTGATACTATACCTGACAGTGCTTGACAACTCAATGGGGTGTGTGCTGGGGCAGCATGACGAGTCTGGCCGAAAAGAGCATGCCATTTATTACCTTAGCAAAAAGTTTACCGACTGTGAGACCCGATACTCACTGCTTGAGAAAACTTGCTGCGCTTTGGTATGGGCTGCTCGCCGGCTGAGACAGTATATGCTGACTCACACTACCTTGTTGATCTCAAAAATGGATCCTATAAAGTACATATTCGAAAAGCCTGCTCTGTCTGGGAGAATTGCAAGATGGCAAATGATCTTGACGGAATACGACATTCAATATACAACCCAGAAAGCCATCAAAGGAAGTGTATTGGCAGACCACCTGGCACATCAAGCTGTAGATGATTATCAGTCAATGAACTTCGAATTTCCGGATGAGAGCATTATGATTGTAACAAATTGTGAAGTACCTGGACCGGATGAAGGACCTGAACCAGGATCCCGATGGTCTATGCACTTTGACGGAGCCTCCAATGCTTTGGGAAACGGTATCGGCGCCATAATCGTATCTCCACAAGGTACTCATACTCCACTCACTGCCCGACTATGTTTCAACTGTACCAGCAACATGGCGGAGTATGAGGCGTGTATCATGGGTCTTCAAGCTGCGATCGACCTAAGGATCAAATTTCTAAGTGTCTTCGGAGATTCCGCTCTTGTGATCAATCAGATCAAAGGAGAGTGGGATACGAAACATCCAAACTTGATTCCTTACAGAGAATGTGTGTTGACCCTGATCCCCCACTTCACAGAGATAACCTTTGAGCACTTTCCAAGAGAAGAGAATCAGTTGGCGGACGCGTTAGCTACAATGTCTTCAATGTTCAAGGTCAAATGGGACAATGAGGCTCCCCGGATCATCATCTGGAAACTGGACGAACCGGCATACTGTTGTGATCTCGAAACTGAATTGGTGACTGAGAAGCCTTGGTACCACGAAGTGAAGAGATATCTAGAAGCTCAGGAATACCCTGAAGGTGCATCTGTCAATGATAAGAAGTTCCTGAGGAGGTTTGCAGCCAAGTTCTTCCTAAGCAACGACATCTTGTACAAGCGAAACCATGATTCAACCTTACTACGTTGTGTGGATAAGACTGAAGCGGAAAGAATCATGGAAGAGCTACATGAAGGGACTTTTGGTACACATTCCAGTGGACACACTATGGCTAAGAAAATCCTACGGGCAGGATATTACTGGTCCACAATGGAAGCTGATTGTTACCAACATTCCAGGACATGCCACAAGTGTCAGATCTATGCAGACAAGGTGCATGTTCCTCCGGTTCCCCTGAATGTTCTGACTGCGCCGTGGCCATTTGCAATATGGGGCATAGACATGATTGGCGAGATTAAACCTACGACATCTAATGGACATCGCTTCATCCTAGTGGCGATTGATTATTTCACGAAGTGGGTTGAGGCAGCATCCTATGCTACGGTAACCAAGACTGTTGTGGCACGGTTCATTCGGCACAACCTGATCTGTCGGTATGGCGTCCCTGAGCGGATTATTACAGACAACGGTACCAATCTGAACAATAAGATGATCGCTGAGCTCTGCGAACAGTTCAAGATACAGCACCACAATTCTTCTCCTTACAGACCGAAGATGAATGGGGCTGTAGAAGCAGCGAATAAGAACATCAAGAAAATCGTGCAAAAGATGACAGTAACTTACAAAGATTGGCACGAGATGTTACCGTTCGCTCTGCATGGGTACCGTACCTCAGCTAGGACGTCAACCGGGGCAACTCCTTTCTCTCTGGTTTATGGCATGGAGGCAGTCTTGCCAATCGAAGTACAAATACCCTCCCTCCGGATAATGAAGGATGCAAATCTGAACGAAGATGATTGGATCCAGACACGACTTGATCAACTCAACCTCATTGATGAAAAGAGACTTGCTGCTATCTGCCATGGTCAAACATATCAGAAACGGATGATCAGGGCATTTAACAAAAAAGTCAGACCAAAGGAATATCAAGTTGGGGATCTGGTAATCAAGCGAATCATCCTTCCTCAGAGTGATCCAAGGGGCAAATGGACCCCTACGTACGAAGGGCCATTTGTGGTTAAGCATGTGTTCTCAGGAGGAGCCATGATTCTAACCAATATTGATGGTGACGACCTTCCTCACCCCGCCAATGCAGACATAGTAAAAAGATACTACGCATAAAAAAAAGACCCGCTAGGCTGACATGCCTAGGCAAAAATTAGGGCTTCCCGTCGAACCAAAAGGGTTCGGGCAAAATGAAGGGATGAAATGAAAAATCTGTACACCCGGCAAGTCGAAAACCTGAAAAGGCGGCTTGGGCAAAAATGGGTATCCCGGTGGACCGAAAACCCGAAAGGGCGGTCCAGGCAAAAATTAGGGATAAAAGCGTAATACTATGTCTCATTGGATCACTTTGCATCCAGAATCCGGTATCTACATCAAGTTCAGACGGCATCGATCAGTCAGCTTCACCTTCAACCAAGGTCATCAAGTGATGAGACGCTCGGAGTTATAAAGGCAATAGCAGAGTTGAAACCCAGTGGATCATTCACTTCACACAGCTGTTTTATTTTCTTTTGTACAAAATCTGTATAAACTCTTTTGCTCGGCGGCATTCTCTTACTAGGACGTCAGCCTCTTGTACACAAAACGCCTATTTTCAGGCCATTCAAAATCAATACAAATACATTTTCAATCAAACGTGCCAAGTGTTTTTCTTTTTTCCGTTTTGTTTTGCGAAGAACGTCCAAGGTTCAATTTGTGATATATGCATTGACAATAATTTGCTAACTCATAAATATTTGCATACGAAACAAAGGAATTAATTGCAGGTGACACTAGAAACAGGGGCAATAAAAGAGTTGTCTAAGCAACCAATCATTCTATCCTCCAAGGTACCAAGGTAGGTTCGACTAAAGAACATAACCAGATACCTTAATTCCCCAGAGAGTGGTTCAGCAAAACAGCACATTCTTCTCCAAGCAAAACTATCAAACCTCAAGGAAAGTGGGTATCCTCCAGCAGATATCAACATCCCCCAGCAGCATGAATATCCACTACAAGCATCCCCGACAGTCTTGGTCTAAAGATTGTTCCCCGGAGGTATATCAATATTCAGAGGAATCACTTCCCCAGCATATCAAAACTTCCCCAAAAGAGTCCAATCCAGTTCCCCAGGGAAGTTGGAATCTATCTCCCCAAGCAGTAAGCTTATCCCCAGTAGATTCTGGAAGCTTATCCCTCGCAGAGCACGAACGCGTCATCCGGCTTTATTTAAAGAGATATTTCCTTAACAGGATATAACTGGGTTATCCTCAGTCAAAAGCCACGGAAAGAGCGTCGTCGACAGAGTCTCTTTATCCCCAGCGAAGTCTATTAACACTTCCAATACAACAAAGATATCCTCAGCAAATTACTACTAACAACACTCAGCAAGGCATCCCTCTCCCACAGAGTATTGCTTCCCAGCACGGTCGCTAGAGTATCTTTTCTCCCCGCAGAATCTTCCATTCGCCAAGTTTATTCCCCAACGGAGTTATCTTCTCCTACCGGTATTCTTGCAACTGTCATCCCCAGCGGAAGTAAAAGCTTATTCCTCAACATCAGCCCAGGATACGACTTCCCGGCACCCGTCAAGGATTCACTTCCCTAGACAAAAACATACATAAAACATCACATACATCATTATAACATGCATAGACGCATCATATCTTACAATCTCATTTATGTTGAGAACATCATTGCTTGATTCATATCATGCATTGCATATGACTGACCTTTACCTTTCAGGAAAGATGCAATTGAAATTCTCAATCATATTTCAAGACCTAGACCGGTTCAGTTAAATCGACCCTAAGATTTTCCTGATGCTTATCCAGTCAAAGGCCTTCTCTGGTTCAGTCAGATCGACCCTAAGATCTCCCTGATGCTTATCCAGTTGAAGATATTCCAAGACCTTGTCCGGTTCAGTTAAATCGACCCTAAGATTTTCCTGATACTTATCTAGTCAAAGGCCTTCTCTGGTTCAGTCAGATCGACCCTAAGATCTCCCTGATGCTTATCCAGTTGAAGATATTCCAAGACCTTGTCCGGTTCAGTTAAATCGACCCTAAGATTTTCCTGATACTTATCCAGTCAAAGGCCTTCTCTGGTTCAGTCAGATCGACCCTAAGATCTCCCTGATGCTTATCCAGTTGAAGATATTTCAAGACCTTGTCCGTTTCAGTTAAATCGACCCCAAGATTTTCCTGATGCTTATCCAGTCAAAGGCTTTCTCTGGTTCAGTCAGATCGACCCTAAGATCTCCCTGATGCTTATCCAGTTGAAGATATTCCAAGACCTTGTCCGGTTCAGTTAAATCGACCCTAAGATTTTCCTGATGCTTATCCAGTCAAAGGCCTTCTCTGGTTCAGTCAGATCGACCCTAAGATCTCTCTGATGCTTATCCAGTTGAAGATATTTCAAGACCTAGACCGGTTCAGTCAGATCGACCCTAAGATCTCCCTGATGCTTATCCAGTCAAAGGCCTTCTCTGGTTCAGTCAGATCGACCCTAAGATCTCCCTGATGCTTATCCAGTTGAAGATATTTCAAGACCTAGACCGGTTCAGTTAAATCGACCCTAAGATTTTCCTGATGCTTATCCAGTCAAAGGCCTTCTTTGGTTCAGTCAGATCGACCCTAAGATCTCCCTGATTCTTATCCCAGTAGAAGACACCCAAGATTTTTCTAAACGAGCGTTGTTGAAGTGAAAGTCGCCCAAGGTTCTCTTACCGTTCATGCTAAGGCAGTAACTATCCCTGGTTCATTCATCGCCGTTTAAAGCTCCAGACTCAGCTCCTGAAAATTAGCTCCTGCAACGTGTCAGGTACTCATGTTTCTTTTGCAGGTATGCAGGTTCTCGCTAAGGAATCTCCTACGCGATCAACATCCAGATGGCATCTATAAGCCCATCATCCTATCCAGCAATCTCTAAATGGCATCTGTAAGCCCATTCCATCATCACACTGCCACTATGTGAGCGCAAATTTCTGGGCACTCTAGTGTTCAATCATCTTCCACCCTCGGATTACGAAAGGCACGTCAGCCAATCTGCATCCTCAGGTCTAAGAAGATTGAACAGGGGCAACTGTTGTACCCCAAAATTTGCCCTCCCATATTCTTCAAGAAATTGCCAAGCCAAGCTGCAAAATTCCCCCAGGGTTGCATAGTCCAACTGTCTCCTACACAGTCAAAACTAGGGTTTGTGTTCTGATCAAGAAAATGAAGTTTTCAAAGGCCCAATCAAGTCTCATATGCCTACAAATATGGTCAAGTATCCTCATATCAAGTTTCAAGGCATTCAGCTCAAAATTGCACAGTCAAAACCCTAAAATGCACTACAGTCAACTGTAGGGGCAAAATGGTCATTTGACAGTCAAAAGTTCAAATTTTTGGTCAACATATCATTTTGAAGCCACAAACATCATTTGATCAATGCTTGATCATGATTCTCAAAATTTGGCTCAGAAATCATCAAAGATGCAAAAGTTTCCTTATTTGGACAGCTGGAAAAGTCAACTGAAATTGACCAGGGCATAACTTTCACATGGATTATCAGAAAAATTCCATCCAAAGCTCATTTTGAATAGAAAGACATTTCCTACAACTCATCTTCATACTTCAAGTCCATGAAATGCTCTCACAAAAAGTTATCAATTTCAACATTATAGGTCATTTTCAAAAGTCAACAAAAAGGGACTTTAAGTCAAAGGCCATAACTTGAGATTGGTAAATCAAAATGACATGGGACCAAAGACATTGGTTAGAGGACTCAAATCCCTTTCCAAAATGTCCAAGAACATGAGAAAATCTTAAAAATTGAGCAAGTTATGCCTTGTGGAAGTTGGGAAACTTTTGGATATTTTGAAAAGTCAACATTACTTCAAATGACCTAAAATGGCTAATGGGCCCATTTTTCTTCCATGATTCATCATCCATGACATGTGCACGACCACTTGGCCCAAAGGGAAGTATTTTCTCATTTTTTATTTATTTATTTGAATTATTATTTATATTAATTCATTTAAATCATTTAAATATATGAAAAATATCTAACTTGACCTAACAAATCTTTTTATACATGTTTTGCCATCAAGATTTCGTGCATAGGCTAATTAGGAAAGAATTGGACTGATTGGCATGATTGAGAACAAAGAACACTTGAAAAAGATTGAAAAAAGATCCTTAACAAATCAAATCTTCAATTCATGAATACAAGAGATTTGATTGAGTTTTGTTAACCTAATGCCTTCACTACAAATGCTAGAACATAAACCTAATCATGCTAGACAAAAAGCTGCGCAGAAAAGCTCTCTACAAACTTGAAATTTTTCTCCATAAACTCAATTCTGAAAACAGCCTTCCAGGGGGATTCAAAGCATAAGATTTGTTCCAATAGCTTCCTCAAGGATTGCTGATCACATTCCAATCAGAATCATCCATCACCACGCCAAGAATTGGTAAAACGAACTCAAACTGTATCAAGAAAAAGCCATGATCGTGTTTTAATTTCTAGACATCCTCATAGCATTTTAATTGTTGATTCATGTCCATTATGAAGTTGTGAAGCTAATCAATGCATTCAATTTGGTTTTTATGCTATATATGAGATTTTGCCATGTTAGTTTTCTAGGGTTTTGCAGGATGTGAAATTGGGGTTTTTGAAACGAGGCAAAATTAGCCCTTGAGACCACCATCATCCAACTCATCGCATCTGGACGAAGAAGACTCAACTATCGCGCTCAATTTATGAACGCTTGAGAATTAATCGCTATTTTTCAATAGCTGGCCTAAGGAAACGCGTCTAAAACCGTTGCGTTATGGTCTTGTTTTCAGAAAAATAAAAAAACATGCGAGGAAGACGATGTGTTGGCAAGAAGTAATTGGTTCTTTTAAATTTCGCGCTAAAACATTATCCATATGCGTTGTTTATTTTATATTATTTGTTTGATGTTTAATGTTAACGCGCATAAAGTTGGTTCAGCTGGCAAGGGATGGTGATTACAACGTCCAAGACCTGGGTTCGAGTCCCAGGTCTGTATAATTTCCCATGTTATTTTTCATTAACCATTCCCCTGCAGCGCCCAAGGCCAAGACGTATCATGCACGCTCAAAAATCATCGCCCACGCATCCTGGGAGATCAATCAAAGGGCTCAGATTCAAGGCATATGGTAGACCCTGGTCAAAGGTGCCACATAGTGGCTGGAAAGGTCAATGGACCTGAAGCTTGTTGGGCCAAATCACTGGATCAAAACCCCCTATTTGGGACTTCCACCCCCTGGTTTGCAATTTTCTAATTTTTCTTATATTTTATTATTATGTTATTTTCTTTATTGTTTTAATTTAATTAATTATTTTTATAAAATACAAAAAATGCCTAAAAATCAGAAAAGAGAAAAAAACAGAATAAATATTTTATTTTAATATTTTCTTGTAAACATTTGTATATAATTGAATTTAGTTAAATTAGGGTTTTAATATTAATTCTTTTCATAAAAAATCTAAAAAAATATAGAAATAGGTTTAATTATTGTTTTTATTTCTTTTAATTTTCCCTTTTATAATAATATTTATTTATTTTATTTATTTTCATAATCAAAATTGTATATAAGAATTAGGTTTAATTTAGGTTAAATTTTAATACTTTCATAATAAATTTAAAAGCCATTAGAATTAGGGTTTGCCTTCAATTTTAATTTTAATTAATTCTTTTTCTATTAAAACTTAAATCCTAAAAATACCAAAAAACATTTTCTTTTAATTTTAATTTTAATTCCTTATTAATTTAATTTTGCAAAAGGGTCCAACGCCCTCGTTTCGATAATTCTTTTATTTCGCATATTTATCTTATTTTTCTGTAAATACTTATGTATCTCTCCCAAAGCCTTGTAATTACTTCTCGCACTTTAATTCTTTACTTTTCCGTCAAATCGGGTCCGGTTTAATTTTGGCGATGTGGACCCGCGCCATTTGTAATAGCTTTAGATTTATTTTTCCCGCAAACTTTTAACTGTTAAACAAAGCATGCAAGAATGAATGGCCTTAAATAAAATCAAGCGTAGAACATCAATGACATGACAAGACAAATATAAATGAAAACGACACACAATTCGCACACACCACCCCTAGGGTGCGCCTCACTGTTGCCTTGCCTCGAAAGGTGATCGTCGAGTAGAGGATGTCTTAGTAAGTCCTCATGATCCGGGAACCTGGCATGAGGGTAGCTTCTAAGGTGTCTTCCCATTGCTCTGGTGATCACCATGTCCTGAACCTCGAATTGACCCGAACACCTCCAACGGTGGTGCTACCTACCTCTCAATGGTGGGATGGCACTACTTTAAAGGACATCTACACAGACAAATTCCTTAGGGTAGGTAGACGACTCTAGATACTTGCTCTAATTTCAAAAACAAATCAAAAACACTTTTCACACCGACACTTTTCAAAAAGCTTTCGAAAGCAATTTTTCAAACACTCTTGAGGACCGATACAAGAGTCGAACTGGAATTTTCAAAGAAACTTTTTTAAACCCACAGTTGAAAAGCAAACAAACAATTTTGAAAACACAAATGAGCAAGTATCTAAGAGCCCATGGATAACCATGGATAGAAAGGGTGCTAACACCTTCCCTTTCTATAATCTACCTCCCGAACCGAGAGCAATCTCTTTAAGGAATTTTTCTGTGCTTTTGTCCTTTCCATTTGGAGAAAATAAAAGACGGTGGCGACTCTTGCTTCCGCGACATTTCGCGAACCAGCGTTAAACAGTCAGTTCCAGATCCACCGATCACAGCATACAAATTGTCATTTCATATATCATGAATGAAAATCTTGGACGTGTTTTCGCATTGCAAATATTGTGTTCCTTTTCTGTCTTTCTCTTCCTTTACATAATTTTCAAAACAACTGTATTTACACACACACTCACTCATACAGGTTTTAATCCACTCTGGATCTCACTGATAACAACTCTGCTACTGCCAATTATGACTTCGAAAATCCGATCAAATTAGCCGAAGACGAAGGTGAAGATGATTGCGAAGTGCCTGGCGAGCTTGCAAGACTGTTGCTTCAGGAAGAGAGGGAAATTCAACCCCATGAAGAGCCAGTGGAAACCATAAACCTGGGTACAGAGACAGACAGGAAAGAGGTAAAGATTGGTGCCAACCTAGAGCTCAGCGTGAAGCAACGGTTGACTAAAATGCTGCATGATTATATGGAGATATTCGCCTGGTCCTACGAAGACATGCCAGGGTTGGATACCGATATTGTGGTCCATCACTTGCCAACTAAGGAAGACTGCCCTCCAGTTAAGCAAAAGGTCCGTCGGATGCGTCCAGAGATGTCTGAGAAGATTAAAGCCGAGGTCATGAAACAGTTTGATGCTGGGTTCCTTGCAGTGACTTCTTACCCTCAGTGGGTTGCTAATGTGGTGCCGGTACCTAAGAAGGATGGAAAAGTCAGAATGTGTGTCGACTACAGGGATCTGAACAGGGCCAGTCCCAAAGATGACTTCCCCTTACCTCACATTGATGTCCTTGTTGATAATACAGCTCAGCATAAGGTGTTCTCTTTCATGGATGGCTTTTCAGGATACAATCAGATTAAGATGGCACCTGAAGACATGGAAAAGACTACATTTGTTACTCAGTGGGGCACCTTCTGTTACAAGGTCATGCCATTCGGGTTGAAGAACGCTGGGGCAACCTACCAACGTGCCATGGTCGCCTTATTTCATGACATGATCCATCACGAGATAGATGTGTATGTTGACGACATGATCGCAAGGTCCCAAACTGAGGAAGAGCACTTAGATCATCTGCAGAAGTTGTTTGACCGGTTGAAACTATACAAACTGAGATTGAACCCGAACAAGTGCACCTTCGGAGTAAGAGCTGGGAAGTTGCTAGGCTTCGTGGTCAGTGATAAAGGTATTCAAGTGGACCCTGCTAAGGTCAAAGCTATTCAAGAGATGCCAGTTCCTAAGACAGAGAAGGAAGTCAGAGGCTTTTTAGGACGCCTGAATTACATTGCCCGATTCATCTCGCATCTAACTGCTACTTGTGAGCCAATCTTCAAGCTGCTGAAGAAAGATCAGGTAGTACGTTGGAACGATGAATGTCAGGCTGCTTTTGACAGAATCAAAGAGTATCTCCAAGAACCACCTATCCTTATGCCACCGGTTGAAGGGAGACCTCTGATAATATACCTGACAGTGCTTGACAACTCAATGGGGTGTGTGCTGGGGCAGCATGACGAGTCTGGCCGAAAAGAGCATGCCATTTATTACCTTAGCAAAAAGTTTACCGACTGTGAGACCCGATACTCACTGCTTGAGAAAACTTGCTGCGCTTTGGTATGGGCTGCTCGCCGGCTGAGACAGTATATGCTGACTCACACTACCTTATTGATCTCAAAGATGGATCCTATAAAATACATATTCGAAAAGCCTGCTCTGTCTGGGAGAATTGCAAGATGGCAAATGATCTTGACGGAATACGACATTCAATATACAACCTAGAAAGCCATCAAGGGAAGTGTATTGGCAGACCACCTGGCATATCAAGCTGTGGATGATTACCAATCAATGAACTTCGAGTTTCCGGATGAAAGCATTATGATAGTGACTGATTGTGAAGTACCTGGACCGGATGAAGGACCTGAACCAGGATCCCGATGGTCTATGCACTTTGACGGAGCCTCCAATGCTTTGGGAAATGGTATCGGCGCCATAATCATATCTCCACAAGGTACTCATACTCAACTCACTGCCCGACTGTGTTTCAACTGTACCAACAACATGGCGGAGTATGAGGCGTGCATCATGGGTCTTCAGGCTGCGATCGACCTAAGGATCAAGGTTCTGAGTGTCTTCGGAGATTCCGCTCTTGTGATCAATCAGATCAAAGGAGAGTGGGATACGAAACATCCAAACCTGATTCCTTACAGAGAATGTGTGTGGACCCTGATCCCCCACTTCACAGAGATCACCTTTGAACACTTCCCAAGAGAAGAGAATCAGTTAGCGGACGCGTTAGCTACAATGTCTTCTATGTTCAAGGTCAAATGGGATAATGAGGCTCCCCGGATCATCATCTGGAAACTGGACGAACCGACATACTGTTGTGATCTCGAAACTGAATTGGTGAATGAGAAGCCTTGGTACCACGAAGTGAAGAGATATCTGGAAGCTCAGGAATACCCTGAAGGTGCCTCTGTCAATGATAAGAAGTTCCTGAGGAGGTTTGCAGCCAAGTTCTTCCTAAGCAACGGCATCTTGTACAAACGAAACCATGATTCAACCTTACTGCGTTGTGTGGATAAAATTGAAGCAGAAAGGATCATGGAAGAGCTACATGAAGGGACCTTTGGTACGCATTCCAGTGGGCACACTATGGCTAAGAAAATCCTACGGGCAGGATATTACTGGTCCACAATGGAAGCTGACTGCTACCAACACTCCAGGACATGCCACAAGTGCCAGATTTATGCAGACAAGGTGCATGTTCCTCCGGTTCCCCTGAATGTTCTGACTGCGCCTTGGCCGTTTGCAATGTGGGGCATAGACATGATCGGCGAGATTAAACCTACGGCATCCAATGGACATCGCTTCATCCTAGTGGCGATTGATTATTTCACGAAGTGGGTTGAGGCAGCATCCTATGCTACGGTAACCAAGACTGTTGTGGCACGGTTTATTCGACACAATCTGATCTGTCGATATGGCGTCCTTGAGCGAATTATTACAGACAACGGTACCAATCTAAACAATAAGATGATCGCTGAGCTCTGCGAACAGTTCAAGATACAGCACCATAATTCTTCTCCTTACAGACCGAAGATGAATGGGGCTGTAGAAGCAGCAAATAAGAACATCAAGAAAATCGTGCAGAAGATGACAGTGACTTATAAAGATTGGCACGAGATGTTACCGTTCGCTCTACATGGGTACCGTACCTCAGCTAGGATGTCAACCGGGGCAACCCCTTTCTCTCTGGTTTATGGCATGGAGGCAGTCTTACCGATCGAAGTACAAATTCCCTCTCTCCGGATAATGAAGGATGCAAACCTGAACGAAGATGATTGGATCCAGACACGACTTGATCAGCTCAACCTCATTGACGAAAAGAGACTTGCTGCTATCTGTCATGGTCAGACGTATCAGAAACGGATGATCAGGGCATTTAACAAAAAGGTCAGACCACAAGAATATCAAGTTGGGGATCTGGTAATCAAGAGAATCATCCTTCCTCAGAATGATCCAAGGGGCAAATGGACCCCTACGTACGAAGGGCCGTTTGTGGTTAAACATGTGTTCTCAGGAGGAGCAATGATATTAACCAATATGGATGGTGACGACCTTCCTCACCCCGCCAATGCAAACATAGTAAAAAGATACTACGCATAAAAAAGACCCGCTAGGCTGACATGCCTAGGCAAAAATTAGGGCTTCCCGTCGAACCAAAAGGGTTCGGGCAAAATGAAGGGATGAAAATGAAAAAATCTGTACACCTGGCAAGTCGAAAACCTGAAAAGGCGGCTTGGGCAAAAATGGGTATCCCGGTGGACTGAAAACCCGAAAGGGCAGTCCAGGCAAAAATTAGGGATAAAAGCGTAATACTATGTCTCATTGATCACGTTGCGTCCAGAATCCGGTATTTACAGCAAGTTCAAACCGCATTGATCAGTCAGCTTCACCTTCAACCAAGGTCATCAAGAGATGAGACGCTCGGAGTTATAAAGGCAATAACAGAGTTGAAACCCAGTGGGATCATTCACTTCACACAGCTGTTTTATTTTGTACAAAATTTGTATAAACTCTCTTGTTCGGCGACGTTCCTCTTACTAGGACGTCAGCCTCTTGTACACAAAACGCCTATTTTCAGGCCATTCAAAATCAATACAAATATATTTTCAGTTAAACGTGCCAATTGTTTTCCTTCTTCTGTTTTGTTTTGCGAAGAACGTCCAAGGTTCAATTTGTGATATATGCATTGACAATAATTTGCTAACTCATAAATATTTGCATACGAAACAAAGGAATTAATTGCAGGTGACACTAGAAACAGGGGCAATAAAAGAGTTGTCTAAACGATCCAATTGTTCTATCCTCCAAAGTACCAAGGTAGGTTCAGCTAAAGAACATGACCAGTACATCTTAAATTCCCCAGAGAGTCAGCAGTCAGTGCATTCTTCTCCAAGCTATTATCAAACCTCAAGGAAGTTGGGTACTCTCCCGTAGAGCTCAACATTCCCCAGCAGTATATATACATTCTTAACAAGCATCCCCGGCAGTCTTGGTCTAAAGATTGTTCCCCGACGGTATATCAACATTCAAAGGAATCCCTTCCCCGCAGTCAAAACTCCCCAGAAGAGTCCAATCCAGTTGCCCCAGGAAAGTTGGAATTCATCTCCCCAAACAGCAAGCTTATCCCCAGTAAATTCTGGAAGCTTATCCTCGCAGAGCACGAACGCGTCGCCCGACTTTATTTAAAGAGTTATTTCCTCAACAGGATATAATTGGGTTATCCTCAGCCAAAAGCCACGGAAAGAGCGTCCTCGACGAAGTCTTCTTACCCCAGCGAAGTCCATCAACACTTCCTATACGACAAGGATATCCTCAGCAAGTTATCAACAATTCAGCAAAGCATCTCTATTCCCACAGAGTATTGCTTCCCAGCATAGTCACTAGAGTATCTTTTCTCCCTGCAGAATCTTCCATTTGCCAAGTTTATTCCGCAACGGAGTCATCTTCTCCTACCGGTATTCTTGCAGTTATCATCCCCAGCGGAAGCAAAATCTATTCTTCAACATCTTCCCAGGATATGACTTCCCGGCACCCGTCAAGGATTTACTTTCCTAGACAAAAACATACATAAAACATCACATACATCATTATAACATGCATAGACACATCATATCATACAAGTCTCATTTATATTTAGAACATCATTGCTTGATCCATATCATGCATTGCATATGACTGACCTTTACCTTTCAGGAAAGATCCAGTTAAATTCTTAGCTATATTCCAAGACCTAGCCTGGTTCAGTTAAATCGACCCTAAGATTTTCCTGATGCTTATCCAGTCAAAGGCCTTCTCTGGTTCAGTCAGATCGACCCTAAGATCTCCCTGATGCTTATCCAGTTGAAGATATTCCAAGACCTTGTCCGGTTCAGTTAAATCGACCCTAAGATTTTCCTGATTCTTATCTAGTCAAAGGCCTTCTCTGGTTCAGTCAGATCGACCCTAAGATCTCCCTGATTCTTATCCAGTTGAAGATATTTCAAGACCTTGTCCGGTTCAGTTTAATCGACCCTAAGATTTTCCTGATTCTTATCCAGTCAAAGGCCTTCTCTGGTTCAGTCAGATCGACCCTAAGATCTCCCTGATGCTTATCCAGTTGAAGATATTTCAAGACCTTGTCCGGTTCAGTTAAATCGACCCTAAGATTTTCCTGATTCTTATCCAGTCAAAGGCCTTCTCTGGTTCAGTCAGATCGACCCTAAGATCTCCCTGATTCTTATCCAGTTGAAGATATTTCAAGACCTTGTCCGGTTCAGTTTAATCGACCCTAAGATTTTCCTGATTCTTATCCAGTCAAAGGCCTTCTCTGGTTCAGTCAGATCGACCCTAAGATCTCCCTGATGCTTATCCAGTTGAAGATATTTCAAGACCTTGTCCGGTTCAGTTTAATCGACCCTAAGATTTTCCTGATTCTTATCCAGTCAAAGGCCTTCTCTGGTTCAGTCAGATCGACCCTAAGATCTCCCTGATGCTTATCCAGTTGAAGATATTTCAAGACCTTGTCCGGTTCAGTTTAATCGACCCTAAGATTTTCCTGATTCTTATCCAGTCAAAGGCCTTCTCTGGTTCAGTCAGATCGACCCTAAGATCTCCCTGATGCTTATCCAGTTGAAGATATTCCAAGACCTTGTCCGGTTCAGTTAAATCGACCCTAAGATTTTCCTGATGCTTATCCAGTCAAAGGCCTTCTCTGGTTCAGTCAGATCGACCCTAAGATCTCCTTGATGCTTATCCAGTTGAAGATATTCTAAGACCTTGTCCGGTTCAATTAAATCGACCCTAAGATTTTCCTGATGCTTATCCAGTCAAAGGCCTTCTCTGGTTCAGTCAGATCGACCCTAAGATCTCCCTGATGCTTATCCAGTTGAAGATTCCAAGACCTTGTCCGGTTTAGTTAAATCGACCCTAAGATTTTCCTGATTCTTATCCAGTCAAAGGCCTTCTCTGGTTCAGTCAGATCGACCCTAAGATCTCCCTGATTCTTATCCCAGTAGAAGACACCCAAGATTCTCTCAGCGTTCCTGTTGGGGTAGTAATCGTCCAAGATTCTCTTACCATTCATGCTAAGGCAGTAACCATCCCTGGTTCATCGCCGTTTGAAGCTCCAGACTCAGCTCCTGTAACCAGTCAGGACACATCTATACCAAGCATCTGAAAACCAGCTCCTGCAACGTGTCAGGTACTCATTATTTCTTTTACAGGTATGCAGGTTCTCGCCAAGGAATCTCTTACGCGATCAACATCCAGATGGCATCTATAAGCCCATCATCCTATCCAGCAACCTCTAAATGGCATCTATAAGCCCATTCCCACCACACCTCCACTATATGAGCGCAAATTTCTGGGCACTCTAGTGTCCAATCATCTTCTACCCTCGGGTTACGAAAGGCACGTCAGCCAATCTGCATCCTCAGGTCTAAGAAGATTGAACAGGGGCAACTGTTGTACCCCAAAATTTGCCCTCCCATATTCTCCAAGAAATTACCAAGTCAAGCTTCAAATCTCCCCCAAGGGGTTGCACAGTGCAAAGGTCTCCTATACAGTCAAAACTAGGGTTTGTGTACTGATCAAGAAAATGAAGTTTTCAAAGGTCCAATCAAGTCTCACATGCTTACAAATATGGTCAAATTTCCTCATATCAAGTTTCAAGGCATTCAGCTCAAAATTGCACAGTCAAAAACCCTAATTGCACTACAGTCAACTGTAGGGGCAAAATGGTCATTTGACAGTCAGAAGTTCAAATTTTTGGTCAACATATCATTTTGAAGCCACAAACATCATTTTATCAATGCTTGATCATGATTCTCAAAATTTGGCTCAGAAATCATCAAGATGCAAAAGTTTCCTTATTTGGACAGCTGAAAAAGTCAACTGAAATTGACCAGGGCATAACTTTCACATGGATTATCAGAAAAATTCCATCCAAAGCTCATTTTGAAGAGAAAGACATTTCCTACAACTCATCTTCATACTTCAAGTCCAAGAAATTCTCTCACAAAAAGTTATCAATTTCAACATTATAGGTCATTTTCAAAAGTCAACAAAAAGGGACTTTAAGTCAAAGGCCATAACTTGAGATTGGTAAATCAAAATTACATGGGACCAAAGGCATTGGTTAGAGGACTCAAAGACCTTTCCAAAATGTCCAAGAACATGATAAAAGCTTAAAAATTGAGCAAGTTATGCCTTGTGGAAGTTGGGAAATTTTTGGATATTTTGAAAAGTCAACATTGATTCAAATGACCTAAAATTGCTAATGGGCCCATTTTTCTTCCATGATTCATCATCCATGACATATGCACGACCACTTGGCCCAAAGGGAAGTATTTTCTCATTTTTTATTTATTTATTTGAATTTTTATTTATATTAATTCATTTAAATCATTTAAATATATGAAAAATATTTAACTTAACCTAACAAATCTTTTTGTACATGTTTTAGCCTCAAGATTTCGTGCATATGCAAATTAGGAAAGATTTGGGGTGATTGGATATGATTTGTGCAAAAATAGCATGGAAAATATTTGGTTAAAAAGCTTGAAAATCAAATCTTCAAAAACCATTAATTCAAGAGATTTTGATCAATATTGTTGACCTAATGCACTCACTACATATGCCTGATCATAACCCTAATGCAAATAGAGGCGCAGCTGCTCAGAATACTCCATTGCAAACTTGAATTTTTTCTCTAAGAACTCAAATCTGAAAAACACTTTTTAGGTGGATTCAAGGCACGAAACTTGTTCCATTAGCTTCCTCAAGGTCCCCTGAACACATTCCAATCACAAACACTCATCAAAGCCCAAGGAATTGGTATACAGAACCTGAGATATCTCATGAAAATTGCATAATCGTATTCTCCAATCTAAGCATTTTTACAGCATTTTATTCATGGATTCATGTTTATTATCTTGTCCTGAAACTAACCAATGCATTTAATTGCGTTTTT
The DNA here is from genome assembly GCA_948472305.1 of Vicia faba. Classification (NCBI taxonomy): domain Eukaryota; kingdom Viridiplantae; phylum Streptophyta; class Magnoliopsida; order Fabales; family Fabaceae; genus Vicia; species Vicia faba. The sequence goes on along the minus strand of OX451739.1, from coordinate 612,958,171 downwards.
ATGCTGTATATACGATTTCGCCATGACTGTTTTCTAGGGTTTACAGAGTTCTAAATTGGGGACTTTGAAACGAGGAAAAATTGAAACCTCTAACCACCACCATTCAAACCAGCACGTTCAGACGAAGAGGAAACACCCATCGCGCCCAATTTATGAATGCTTAAGAGCTAATCGCTATTTTCTGAAAACTGGCCTAAGAAGACGCTATGAAAACCGTTGCCTATATTGTTTGTATTTCAGGGACATGAAGAAGATGATGTGCTGGCCGGCACTGATTGGGAGGTTTAAATTTCGTGCGTTTTCAAACCACAGACTTTTCTTTCTTTTTATAATATTTGTTAACTATTATATGTCAAAAGCGTTTGAAGTGGCTCAGTGGTACAGGTGTTGATTGGTGATGCTAGTGACCTGGGTTCGAACCCCAGGTCTTGACCTTCTTCATATTATTTTGTGTTCAGTAATTCGGTGCAGGCTCAACATTGAAAACCACCATATTCCCTCATCATCAAGCCAACCACGCGTCCCATGGAATCAGATCAAGGGCTCAGGATTGAGGAACACAGAAAACCCTAGTCAACGCACATGTACGTGTCATGCAAAAGTCAACCAGGCCTGGCAAAGTTGGGCTCAAATTGCTGATTAAAACCTCCTATTTGGGGACTACCCCCCCTGGTTTGCAATTTTCTTTATATTTTATCTTTTTCAATTATTATTTTATTTTCTTTATTGTTTTAAATCAATTAATTATTTCTACAAAAATACAAAAAATGCCTAAAAATCAGAAAAGATAAAAAATATAATAAATATTTTTATTTTAATATTTTCTTATAAATAAATGCATGTAAATAAATTTAGTTTAAATTAGGGTTTGCAATATTAATTCTTTTCATAAAAAATCCAAAAAATGTAGAAATAGGTTTAATTATTGTTTTTATTTCTTTTAATTTTCCCTTCTATAATAATATTACTTATTTTATTTATTTTCATAATTAAATTGTATATAAAAAATTTAGGTTTAATTTAGGTTAAAGTTTAATGTTTTCCTAAATAAATTAAAATAAAGTAGAATTAGGGTTAGTAGTTAATTTTAATTAATTCTTTCTTTTTTCTATTAAATCTTATAACACTAAAAAAAAAATACCAAAAAAAAGAAACAAAAACAATTTCTTTTCTTAAATTAATTAATTCATGTAACTTTCATACTTTGCAAAAAGGGTCCAACGCCCTCCTTTCGACTTAATTGTTTAATTTCGCATATTTATTTTATTTTGCTTAAATAATTATGTACCTCTCCCGAAGCCTTGTAAATATTACTTCTCGCACTTTTAATTCTTTTAATTTCTTTATTTTCCGTCAAATCGGGTCCTGGTTAATTTTGGCGATGTGGACCCGCGCCATTTGTAATAGCTTTAGATTTACTTTTCCTTGCAACTTTTAACTGTTAAACAAAGCATGCAAGAATGAATGGCCTTAAATAAAAACAAGCGTAGAACACCGATAACATGACAAGATAAATGCAAATGAAAACGACACACGAATCGCACACACCACCCCTAGGGTACGCCTCACTGTTGCCTTGCCTCGAAAGGTGATCGTCGAGTAGAGGATGTCTTAGTAAGTCCTCATGATCCGGGAACTTGGCATGAGGGTAGCTTCTAAGGTGTCTTCCCATTGCTCTGGTGATCACCATGTCCCGAACTTCGAATTGACCCGAACACCTCCAACGGTGGTGCTACCTACCTCTCAATGGTGGGATGGCACTACTTTAAAGGACATCTACACAGACGAATTCCTTAGGGTAGGTAGACGACTCTAGATACTTGCTCTGACTTTTAAAACAAATCAAAAATACTTTTCACACCGACACCTTTTCAAAAATATTTCGAAAGCAATTTTTCAAACACTCTTGAGGACCGATACAAGAGTCGAACTGAAATTTTCAAAGAAACTTTTTAAAACCCACAGTTGAAAAGCAAGCAAACAATTTTGAAAACACAATGAGCAAGTATCTAAGAGCCCATGGATAACCATGGATAGAAAGGGTGCTAACACCTTCCCTTTCTATAACCTACCTCCCGAACCGAGAGCAATCTCTTTAAGGAATTTTTCTGTGCTTTTGTCCTTTCCATTTGGAGAAAATAAAAGACGGTGGCGACTCTTGCTTCCGCGACATTTCGCGAACCAGCGTTAAACAGTCAGTTCCAGATCCACCGATCACAGGGGGGCAGTCTTCCTTAGTAGGCAAGTGATGGACCACAATGTCGGTATCCAACCCGGGCATGTCTTCGTAGGACCAGGCGAATATTTCCATGTAGTCATGTAACATCTGAGTCAACCGTTGCTTCACGCTGAGCTCTAGGTTGGCACCAATCTTGACTTCCTTACGGTCGGTCTCAGTACCCAGATTTATTGTCTCCACTGGCTCTTCATGTGGTTGAATTGCCCTCTCTTCCTAGAGTAACAGTCTTGCAAGCTCCCCAGGCACTTCGCAATCATCTTCACCTTCGTCTTCGGCTAAGTTGATCGGATTTTCAAAGTCATAACTGGCAGTAGCAGAGTCGTTACCAGTGAGATCCAGAGTGGATTGAAACCTGTATGGGTGAGTGTGTGTAAATACAGCTGTTTTGCAATATATAAAGAAAGGAAAGAAAAGGAGCGCAAGATTTGAAATGTGAAAAACGTCCAATGCTTTTATTTATGATATATGACAGTGACAAACAAAAGCCCTCATAAATAAGACCACGGTGCCCCGGGTAAGACACCGGGCCATACATTTTCAAATTATTGTTTATTACAAATCCAAAACAAAGAAGTTCATTATTGGGTGACAAAAGTTATGGGTGTAAAGTCTTTAGCAGTCCAATTAGTCAATCCACCATCAGTTGTCGGGTAGATCCAGCTATCAAACTCTGACTCTTCCACTTCGTCTTCCTCTCCAATAGTATTCACTCCTGAGTGGGTGATGAGCACAGGAGGTCTTCCAATTCTCGCCTTGCGCACAACCTTCTGAGCCTCTGCAGTGAAACCCAGCCCAAACTTGTTAGTTTTAGGAGTAAAATCAGGGAGTTTGCCCCAGTTTGCACATTCACCTCTTTCAATCATAGCCCGAGCGTCCTTTAAGGAGGCCATCTTCAAAGGAGAAACCTCTTCAACCACCGCTTCTGCTGCTGCCAATGTTTATGGCACCTCTTCAAAATGTTGAAAGGGGGTTTCAATGAACTCCCCATCCATTTCCACGTACCTGAAGGAGTTGAGGTGGCTGACCATGTATTCCTCTTCCCCTTGCACTGTTACAATCTTCCCCCTGACCGGGTACTTGAGCTTCTGATGCAACGTGGAGGTCACAGCTCCAGCCTTGTGGATCCACGGGCGACCCAGCAAACAAGAATAGGATGGGCGGATGTCCATCACATAGAATTTTGAATCAAAGACCTGTGACCCAACCCTGATTGGGATGTCAACCTCACCATGTACCATCCTTTTGGACCCGTCAAAGGCCCGGACAATAATGTTACTTGGTTTGAGCTCTAGACCCTCACAGTCCAGCCTGTCCAGAGCCTTCTTGGGTAGCACGTTTAATGAAGAACCAGTGTCAACCATCACATGAGCAAGAGTAGTGCCCCTGCATTCAATGGAGACATGCAGGGCATCATTATGGTTCTTCCCTTTGGCTGTCAGATCGGCATCAGAGAAACCCAGACCATTGTCAGCAGTTAGGTTGGCAACATAGTCGGTGAACTGATCAGCAGACGTCTCTTGGGGTACGTGGGCTGTCTTTAAGAAAGCAATCAGGGCCTTGGCGTGGGCCTATGAACACAGCAGCAGTGACAGCATGGAGATTTTGGAGGGGGTGTGCCCCAGCTGTTCGACAAAGTTGAAATCACTTTTCTTTATAATTTTGAGGATTTATTCCATCTCCTGCTTGGAAGCCTCAACAATGGTCTTTGGTGCCTCCGTCCGGGCAGGCACATCAGCAACAATCCCCTTACCCCGAGCATCAGATGACTCGGCAGCAGGGGTGGAAACTTGGTCAGGGGAAGAGACAGACACACTGGAAGGTGTGATGATCAAAGGCCTCTGAATTACCGGAGGAGCAATGTCTGGTGAGAACAGTCTTCCACTACGAGTGACCTTAGCAGGCCCAGTGATGTTGGTGACACCAGTATCAGTGTTGAACTCTTGTTTCACACCCAGAACATAAACATCTGCCCCATAGTGCCATGGGACAGCCTTATCAGACTTGTAGGGGATGGGCCCTGGAACAGTAATGGTGATGGGAGCAATCTTGTGAACAGGCAAAATTTGGACAGGCTTCTTTGAAGGAGCCTTGGAAGGGTTGTTGAAAATGGTAACAATCGAAACTTCTTCAACAGGGGCAGCAGGAACAGCAGTCTTTTTGAATAAAATCTCTTTACTATCCATCAGGTTTTGGACGCCTGATTTCAGCAAAGAACAACCAACAGGGGAAGCAATACATAGAGGGCAACCTTTGCTACATCCCGGAAATAAACCGGCTAGCAACAGGTTCCTCTTGACCGTCAGCAGCGGAGTAGCAACATCATCCACCGAAGCTACATACAAATCCTCCTCAACAACATTCACTCCATGCTGGGGCATGGGAGCGGTCACAACATTTGGCCTCTCGGGCGCCTCGAACTGTATCTCCTTGGCATCAATAAGGTCCTGAACCTTATTCTTTAGGGCCCAACAGTCATCTGTGTTATGCCCCAGGCTATCAGAGTGATAAGCGCAACGGGCATTGGGGTTGAACCTGGGGGATGTAGTATTCACAACCTTCGGGGCCTCTCTAACAGTCACCAAGCTGGCTGATAACAGTTGCGGCAGGATCTGAGAGAGAGTCATGCTGAGTCGAGTATACTACCATTTGGGCCTCTCAGCTCTGGGTTGGTTGTACTGTTGTGGAGCAGTAGCAGGCTTAGCAATAACCACCGCGTTGACAGCTTGGCGGTGTTCAGGTTTGTTTTGCCTTCTTGGGCCATACACATCACTAGCCTCTTTCTTGAAGGGCTTATTTTCAGCATTTGAGGAGGCAACCTTCTGTATCTTCCCCGATTTTATACCAGCCTCGATCCTCTCACCAGTCAGGATCAGATCAGTAAACCCAGCAGAGGAATTACCAATGAGATGATTGAAAAATGGACCAGATAGGGTCCCCAAGAACATATCCACCAGCTCCCGGTCCATCAATGGTGGCTGCACCCTGCCAGCCAGATCTCTCCATTTCTGTGCGTACTCTTTAAAACCTTCACCCGTTCCCAACGACATACCCTGGAGTTGGGTACGCGTAGGAGCAAGGTCGGAATTATATTAATACTGCTTGTAAAAAGCAGTGGCCAGATCCTCCCAGTTACGAATGTTGGTTCCATCCAGCTGATAGGACCATTCGAGGTGAGTCCCTGAAAGACTCTCTGGAAGAAGTGGATCCATAAGTTCCTGTCTGCTGTGTAAGGCTGGATCTTCCTTACATAAGAACGGAGGTGCATCTTGGGACAGGAGGCCCCGTCATATTTCACAAAGGCAGGTGCCTTGAACTTGTGTGGAATCACCACCCCAGTAGATAACCCCAAGTCTCCGAAATCCAGTCCAGGCACACGCTGAATTTCCATAGCATTTAACCTGTCCTCTAGCTTCTTGTACCGGTCCTCAGCAGGAGGATACTGTTCGTCGTTGAAGTCTGTTTCAGTATCAGAGACCACAGGAGTATGGACCTCCCTTTCTTGGTGACTACTTTCCCCCACAAATGGAGTAGTCCTCTCAGCTTCATTTTGAAAAGTATTCCCGAGTCTGCGCCCAGTGTTGAATAGCACAGTCATCTTCTTCTTCTTATTCTTCTTCAGGAGCATAGCCTTCAGCTCTTTTTGACCTTGAGCCAGACCCATGATCAGCTCCTGAAATTGTGCGTTCTGCGCCTGAAGGGCCTTGATAGACGTCTCGGTTGATGATTCAGGGTTCATGATGCTGAAATAAACAGCGAAGAACAGTAAGCAACCTGAAAAGAAGAGTACCTGTGATGCACATGATGAATGATATGTGTTTATGCAATGCATTCAAGGGTTCGAAAATTCAAATTTGTTGTAGACAAAAAGGAACACACGTTATTATTAAGGAAATAATTGTTCAGTACATCAAAGCCTCATGGGCAAACATTACAAAGCAAATCAATCCCAAAAGACACTACGCATCCTCTTCGAAGCAATGTAGGTATTGAGATTCCTTTCCTCGTGCAGTAGGCGGGTGAGCTCCAGGACCTTCTTCTCACTAGCATATAGACTGGTCTCCAGAGAATTCCGTTCTTCCTTAAGCTGGATCCAGCTCTTCTGCATCTCTTCCCAGGACGTGGGCATGTCAGGATGTTGAATGGTGTAGGACACCTCTCCTTCCAAGTCTGGCTCTTTGATCACGGGGAGAACATGAGGATATGGCATCACCAGCTTCTAGGAGCGGGCTCGTACCCACTTGAGATAAGGCTCCAATGGGATGGAGTTCCTGTGCCCCAGGGTCTTGCTGTCTATCTTGATGGGCATCCTCCAAGCTCTAATAAATTTCTGGCGAATTCCTTGTGCATCGTTGTCGAAGTCAAAAACTATGTCAGGAATTAACATCTCATGAGGGCCATCCCTCTGAGCATAACCAAACTGTCTCCAAGCCAAGCATGGGTTGTAAGTAATACCTCCTCTGATTCCAAGTAAAGGAACATTAGGGTACTCCCCACAATGATCAATGATAGTGACATCCTCTCTGGACCGAGAACACCAATGTATATCTGCATGTGTAAGAGTCATCAATCGTTGTGACCACCTCAAACCCCGCTCGTTCTTCAAAACTGATTGTGGAAGGTGCGAAATAAACCACCTTCCCAGGAGAGGAGTGCAACACATAAGAACACCCCTTTTTCTCATGGTTCGAGTGTAACATGAGTGAAGGATGTCCCCCAGCAACGTAGGTATAGGATTCCTGGACATGAAGACCTTGACAACACTGATATCTATAAGCTGATTTGGCTTAGGGAACAGCACCAACCCATAGACAAGGAGGGCTACAACTTCTTCAAAGGCTTGTAGGTCAAGGGAATTCCAACACTCTTGGGCCTTCTCAAACAGAAACTTTTCCAAGAACCCTTTGATACCATTTCTGGCTTCCCCATGCCCCTTGATGTCAGATGGTTGTAGGCATAATGCTTTAGCTACTTCTTCAAGTTTTGGTTCCCTTTCCGTACCGTTGTAGGGTAGTTGATTGAGAATGGGAATCTTCAGAAGCTGGGAAAACTCTTCTAAAGTGGGCACCAGCTGATAATCCGGGAAAGTAAAACAGTGATGCAGAGGGTCAAAGAACTGGAAAAGGACCTTTACCATCTCTTCCTCAATATTGGTATTGACCAGGCTGATGAGTCTACCATGCCTTTCACTAAATGACGAGTTCTCGTGAATCCTGGATGTAAGCTCCTTAAGCTGAGGAGGGACCCTTACAAGGTTGATCTGAATCGTCTTTCTGCGGATAGTTTCCATGTCCTACAAAACAAGAACAAAGATGAAGATTCGAACCCCTGAAATGGTTAGTGGATGCATATGATGCTGTATGATGTTATGATGCTATGATTAAACACACCACAAATATTTACAAAGGCAAACATGTAAGGCACACAAGTCACACAAGACAAGCCCTTAGAGTTTAGGCCAGCATGGGGTCTGGGTATTACCCTCTTGAAGTTGGTGGGCTCAAACCTGTCCTATCAAAGTAACCGGGTTCTAAGGATCTCAATATCATTGGATTGCTTTCATTGTTCATCGTTTCGATTTAGCCACTGACTGGCGATCAAAATATCCCAAGAAAACAACCCTCAATTGAGTGTAGTATCGAGTATCAACAGACTTCGGAGTACACCAAAGTAGTTATCTCACTACCCTAAAGAGGCCAAGATGGTTCAATTAAGGTTCCTAAGGTCTGTTGATGCTTCACGACACCACGCGGAGGCCCCGTACTCTCCTTGATTGACTCAAGGGTTACCGTTACACACCAAAGTGCCACATCAACGTAGCAGACTGCTTCAACCATGTCGGTATACCCCGCACAGTTCCTTCACAGCCTTGTTGCTACTTTCTAAGAAGGTATCCCCAGATCCGGGTTAGGATCTATAGAACTCCCAAGACGGTACCCACAATTTAAAGCAAACAAGTCAAAGCAATTGAAAACACAATGATCTTAGTCCTAAGGTACACCTCACTTTAAAAGTATTCCCCAACAGAGTCGCCAGTTCTATGATCGGTGGATCTGGAACTGACTGTTTAAAGCTGGTTCGCGAAATGTCGCGGTAAGCAAGAGTCGCCACCGTCTTTTATTTTCTCCAAATGGAAAGGACAAAAGCACAGAAAAATTCCTTATTGAGATTATTTCTTGGTTCGGGAGGTAGATTTATAGAAAGGGAAGGTGTTAGCACCCTTTCTATCCATGGTTATCCATGGGCTCTTAGATACTTGCTCACTTGTGTTTTCAAAATGTTTGTTTGCTTTTCAAGGTGAGTGGGTTTGAAAAAGTTTCTTTGAAAGTTTCAGATCGACTCTTGTATCAGTCCTCAAGAGTGTTTGAAAAGTTGTTTTGAAAGCTTTTTGAAAAGTGTCGGTGTGAAAAGAGTTTTTGATTTGTTTTGAATTAGAGCAAGTATCTACGAGTTATCTACCCACCCTAAGGAATTAGGCTGTGTAAATGTCCTTAAGGTAGTGCCATCCCACCATTGAGAGGTAGGTAGCACCACCGTTGGAGGTGTTCGGGTCAATTCGAGGGTTAGGGACAATGTGGTCACTGAGCAATAGTAAGATACCTTAGAAGCTACCCTTATGCCATTGATCTTTTTATTCCGAGGCAACCGTTTCGAGGCAACTTGTTTCGAGGCAACTGTTTCGAGGCAACTAGATCAATGGAACATAAGGACTCACTAAGACGTCCTGTACTCGACGACCACGTTTCGAGGGGCAAGGCAACAGTGTGATCACCAGAGCAACAGTAGGACACCTTAGAAGCTACCCTTATGCCATGTTCATGGACATAAGGACTTACTAAGACGTCCTGTACTCGACGACCACCTTTCGAGGGGCAAGGCAACAGTGAGGCGTACCCTAGGAGTGGTGTGTGATTTGTGTGTCGTTTTCAGATATTTTTGTCTTGTCATGCATTGGTGACCTACGTGTTGCTTTTATTTTTGACATTCATTCTTTCATGTGATTGTTTAACAGTTAAAGGTGCGGGAATTTAAAGTGCGGAAAAGATAAAGGTCCTACGCTATTACAAAGGCGCGGGTCTACATCGCCAAATTAATCCAGACCCGATTTTAAAATAAAGTGCAGAAAATAAATGCCTAATTAACTATTACAGGGCTTTGGAGCAAGTACATTATATTCACAAAAAGAAATAAATAAAACGCGCGAAAAGAAAATATAATCGAATGCGAGGGCGTTGGACCCTTTAAAGGAATTAAAATAAAATTATTAAAATAATTAAGTTAAATAAAGGAAATGACTTATTTTTTTTATTGTTTTTTTTTGTATTTATGACATTAAAGAAAATTAAAATGGAATTAAAAGTTAAATAATTCTAGTTCTAATTGTTTTTTTATATATTAAAGAAAAAATTATCTAAGTTAAATCTAATTTAAGCCTAATTGGTTAATTACAAGTATTTACAAAATTAATTAATGGTGAATAATAATTATAATAAGAAAATAAAAATATTTAATAAAAAAAAGGATAAAAAAGTGCTAAAGACCTATTTTTTTAATATTTTTTAGTTATTAAAAAAAATACATTAAAATTAACAACCTAAGATTAACACTAAATTAATTATTGAATTTATTTAAAAAAGGGTTGATGAATTAAATTAAAATAAAACATATTTTGATTTTTTTGATTTTTTTGATTTTTTTGGTTTTTTATGAACATTGTTTTGATTAATTAATTAGAAATAAAACAAAAATAAAAAAAAATGGAAAGAAAAGGAAATTAAATGCAAACTGTGGGGGGTGTAGACCCCAAATGAGGAGGTGAATTGATGAACTCTGGCCCAACAGGAGGAGGCCCTTTGCTGACTTTTTGGATCACATGTGGAGCGTTGACTGGAGCATTCCCTGGACTCTTGGTTCTTGGCCACTGGATGAATCATCAGGGACACATGGCAAGCAGAGGCGTTGGGCTTCAGGGTGGTCATTAGGATGGAAACTGCATGGGAACAAGGTAGACAAAATAATAGAAGCAAGGTGAGGGGACCTGGGATTCGAACCCAGGTCCCAGTGTTTTCCAACCAACGCCTTAACCAATTGAACTATCAACGCGCTTTGTATATAAGATAAGAAACAAATAATATAAAATACAATTGGCATTAGTGTTATAAAATAAAAAAAAGGCGCTGGATTCAAACCAGCCACTCACGCCGTGCCACGCTAGCCTTCGTCCCCAATGTACCTGTAATGAAAATGAAATAGCGGGGGTTTTAAACCCCCCCAAAGCAATGTCCACAGAAAATAGCGAATAGCTCATGGTGGAAAAGAAATAAGGCGCGATGGTTCAATTCCATTCAGTGGAAGGTCCTGATTTTAATGGTAGGAGTCTTAGGGTCCAATTGTTCCATATATGCAAAGCCCTAATTTGAAATTCCATGAACCCTAGTTTTTGTTCATGGTAGATTCAGATTCAGACGCCTATAACCCAATTGGATGGCACCAAAAGCTTCAGAGAACCCTTATTAGTACAAATCAAGCAATAAAAATCAATGAAAATGGATGAATCGTGCTATGCATTTCTGAAAAAAAGAACAAACCGTGTAGCTTCGTGGGACTGGTTCTTTGCATGTTTGAGCGTGGTTTTGATTGCTAGAGTTTCCTTGGGACCTCAGGAAGGTGTTTGGATCAGAATGGGGGCTCAACAAATGCTCCAAGGCAGTTTTCAGTTTTCAAAATTTTGGCAAAAAAATGTGAGTTTGCTTATGTGCTTTGGGCGCAGCTTAGGTCTGGTTTTTTTGTGTGATCACTTGTATATGTCTTATGTAACATGTTTTGATCAGAGTTATAGCCTCATAATGCCTTGCCTTCATGTTCAAGATTCTCCATAAACCTCCATTAACAACCTTCCATTTTTGAACCATTTTTTGAATTCTTGCTCCATTTGGCCTCTTGCACGAATTTGGCACATGCATAATGGTGATTCAAGGTTCATCAAAGTCAGATATCCTCCTTAATTAAACTTTTTGATTTTCCTTTGATTTTAAAAGATTTAAAATTAATTAAATCTAATAAAATCAATTAAAAATGAAAAAATTAAATTAAAAATTTGAAATAAAAGGTGGGACACGTGGGAAGCATGGTCAAGTTAATTCAAGTGGAAAAAGTGGGCCCCTTTTGTCAAAAGTGAAATTTCAAGGATAAATGATTTTGGCCATTTCACAAAAATTTCCCAACTTCTCCAATGCATATCTTGCTCAATTTTTAAGCTTTGATCATGTTCTTGGACATTTTGGAAAGGTCTTGAAGTCCTCTAACCAATGCCTTTGGTCCCATGTCATTTTGATTTACCAATCTCAAGTTATGGTCTTTGACTTAAAGTCCCTTTTTGTTGACTTTTGAAAATGACCTATAATGTTGAAATTGATAACTTTTTGTGAGAGCATTTCTTGGACTTGGAGTGTGAAGATGAGTTGTAGGAAATGTCTTCCCCTTCAAGATAAGCATTGGATGGGATTTTTCTTATGAGCCATGAAAAAGTTATGCCTTGGTCAAGTTACAATTGACTTTTCAGCTGTCCAAAAATAGAAACTTTTGCATCTTGAGACTTTTTAAGCCAAACTTTGAGAATCATGATCAAGCATTGATCAAATGATGTTTGTGGCTTCAAAATAATATGTTGACCAAAATTTTTGACTTTTGACTGCCAAATGACCATTTTGCCCCTACAGTTGACTGTTGAGCAATTAGGGTTTTTGACTGTGCAACTTGACCTTGTGGGCCTTGAAACTTGACATGTAGGTGCTTGACAATGTTTATAGGCATAGGAGACTTGATTGAGCTCTTGAAAACTTCAACTTCCTTGCAAGAACCAAAACCCTAGTTTGACTGGCTTAGGAGGATGGTTTGACTGTGTGGCCCTTGAGTAAACTTGAACCAATTGTGGATGATTCTTGTCAAAACTTTGAAGATTATGGGAGGGCAAATTTTGGGGTACAACAACAGCCTTCTTGAAAGTTTTGTTTTTCAAGAATTGTAGAGATTCATAATCCACTACAGTTCTTAAAAAGCTAGCAGGTTTAAGATTTTTGGTTGGTTCAGGAGTGGCTGAATGATCAGGTTGGTCAACAAAGTTAGGTGGTGCTGATTGTTCATGAGGTTCGGATGATTCAACAATTTCAGGTGGTTCAAAAGATTGTTGTTCCGGAATATGAGGGGGTGAGTGTATAGGTGAGTTTGGTGTTGGATGTTGTGGTGAAGTAGGTGGAGTGACATCAGGTGAAATTATTATTGTATTTTCAGGAGTGGGAATGGGGTTCTGAGGATGTGGTCGATTCATAGCAAAAATGTTTTCAGATGGTAAGTTGAAAGGAGGCTTTATAGTGGCCAGAGGTTCATTTATCCCTGGAATTCTCCAAGAGCCAGCATCATACCATCCAGTGGGTCTGGGTGATAGCAGTATGGGAGGAGGTCTTGAAAAACGTTCAGCGGGAATGGGTTGAAAAACAGATGGTTCAGGGGGTTCTGAGTGTGAGGCTTCTGATTGAGAAGGTTCTGATTGGGTGTCAGAGTGTTCATCAGAGTCAAAGTCACTCAAATCTGATAAAACTTGATTTTTATGAGGGTTGTCAATAAGAGAGTCAGATGGTAAGGTCAGGTCAATATCAACATCTATATCTCCTAAGGTTTGGGAGGGTTCATCAGATGTAGATACATTGACAGAATCATAAACAGTGATAGTTTCAGCAGGTTTACCTGTCTTCTTTTTCTTCTTCTGAGGAGTGGCATAAGGTCCTTCAACAACTTTCCTCTGCAAAGATTCCTGGAGAACAACATCTGGAGCAGCTTGATTTCTTCCTTGGAGCCAAGCTGGATCAATAGGTATTCCAGTCTCTTTGCAGATTTTAATGTAGTTCAGGATGATACGTGGATGATCTCCTGAGTTGAACAAAGGGAAATCAGCAATAGGTATCATTCTCCTCTTCACAACAGCTGACACATACGGAGTTGGTTCCACCAGAAGCTTGTCAATTATTTTCCTTTTCAGTAAATTCTTCCCAGTCATAGTCTTACCACAAGTAGGTTCTAGCTCTCCCAGAAGATTGGCTTCATCTAGGTGAGCAATCAGACCATTCTCAGTCAGAATGTATGATATTAATCTACCCATAGGAATCCAATTCCTTTTGGATTTCGGGTTTTTCATCCTTTCAGCTTCCCTAGTCTCTTTTACATGGTTCCAGAGATGTTCAAACAACAAATAAGGCAAATCAATTTTTACATTTGTTCCAAGGCAGAACAATAAGTATTGTTGATCATCGTTAATGTAATCTGGAGAGCTGGTGTCCTTCCTATGGTGAATACATCCATGGATAATCCTTGCCCAAATCTTGTATTTATCTTTCAAGTCCCTGACTTTTGAAGATCCTTGGCCATTTGTGAAAATCTCTGAGTAGACCCTTGACATTTTTATTCTTCCACTTGGCATACCTGTAACTCCAAGTCCTTTAAACCCTAGCAACTTTCTGATTTGGTTTTTTGTAATGGATATTTCCTTGCCCATTATGAAAGAAAGGATAACCTTAGGGGTTGCAATAGCATGTATCCAGAATTCTTTCACCAGATTTGGAAACACTGGACCAATGAGACGATCAAAAAAGTTCTCCCAACCTTGAAACTTAATAGCAGGGAACAAGTCAAAACCATTTTCTCTTAGATCCTCAAAATCTACCATTAACTCACTTAAAACTTCCAAACTGTCTACATGAATGAGAGTTGTTCTTCCAGGAACTATGTATTTCTCAAAGTGGGTAGAAGAAGAAGCCATTTAAGTTCTTAGAGATGAGAGATTAAAGAAAAGGGTTTTAGAGAAAAAGTACAGATACAGTTGAGTTTGAAAGAGACTGTAAAGAATGAAAAAGGGTTTTTCAAAAAGTATTTATATGCAACAATTTCAGAAATAGGTTTAGAAATAAAATTAATTTTTTTTTAAAGAGTTTAAAACGAATTTAAAACAAATCTAAAACGAATCTCATCATTACGTGCATTTAATGATTTTGCTAAAAATTAGGGAAAACGTGAGATTATGGTTAATCATTAAAAGTTACCTAGAACATCATCAATAGCTTTTCCACGCGTGACCTTTCAGAAACACACACGTGTTCATCTTCTGAAGGATGCATGTAACAACTGTTTGTTCTAATGAATTTCTTAACTATACTTAGAAATGAAGCGTTAGAACATTTCAGAACTTTTCATATAGCTTCTGAAGTAACTTCTCTTCTAACTTCTGAAGAGTTGTTAATTAGAGCATTCATTTCAGAATATTCTGAAGTCAAACACAGAAGATAAATATTATTTTATTCAGGACATAATTCCATACAAATATTTTTTAAAATGAAATTAAATCTATCTTCTGAAAGGGGTTTGGTAAAAATGTCAGCCCATTGATGGTCTATTTTTACAAAAATTAAGTTTAAAATTCCCTTCTGAATATAGTCCCTTATAAAATGATATTTAATTTCAATATGTTTGGATTTAGAATGTAAAATTGGATTCTTAGAAAGACAAATAGCAGAAGTATTGTCACAAAATATAGGAATCTTACTTTCATAAAGATTGAAATCTTCTAGTTGACTTTTCATCCAAATCATCTGAGAACTACATCCAGCAACAGATATATACTCAGCTTCTGTGGTTGAAAGTGAAATTGTTGCTTGCTTCTTGCTGTACCACGAGATAATATTGTCACCCAGAAACTGACAGCTTCCAGAGGTGCTCTTTGTTTCAATTCTATCTCCAGCAAAGTCAGCATCACAATAACCTACTAGTCTGTAATCTTGTGATCTTCTGTAACACAAACCCAAATTAGTAGTACCTTTCAGATACCTAAGAATTCTCTTAACAACTGTTAAGTGAGATTCTCTAGGATCTGATTGGAATCTAGCACACAAACACACGCTGAATAATATATTAGGTCTAGATGCAGTCAAATAGAGAAGGGATCCAATCATACCTCTATAGAGCTTCTGATCTACCTTCATACTTACCTCATCTTTTCCCAGAATGCAGGTTGGATGCATAGGTGTCTTGGCATCTTTGCTTTCTGACATTTGAAATTTCTTCAGAAGTTCTTTAACATACTTAGTCTGATGTATGAAAGTACCTTCTCGAGTCTGGTTGATTTGAATTCCTAGAAAGAACTTCAATTCTCCCATCATGCTCATTTCAAATTTTGCCTGCATGGTCTTAGCAAATTCTTTTCCAAGGGAGATATTAGAGGTTCCAAAAATTATATGATCAACATAAATTTGACAAATTAAAATATCATTTTTAAATGTCTTTCTGAAAAGAGTTGTTTCCACTTTCCCTCTGGTAAAATCTTTTTCTAAAAGAAAATTACTCAGACGATCATACCAAGCTCTAGGAGCTTGTTTTAAACCGTACAAAGACTTTTTTAATTTAAAAACATGTTCTGGATGTTTTGAATCATTAAATCCAGGAGGTTGATGAACATAAACTTTTTCTTCAATATAGCCATTTAAAAATGCACTTTTAACATCCATTTGATATAATGAAATGTTATTTTGTACAGCAAAAGAAATTAATAATCTTATAGACTCTAACTTGGCGACTAGGGCAAAGGTTTCATTATAATCAATTCCTTCTTGTTGACTATAACCCTGTGCAACCAGTCGTGCTTTGTTTCTGATCACGTCTCCTTGCTCGTTCAGTTTTTTTCTGAAAACCCATTTGGTTCCTATAACGTTGAATCCTTTGGGTCTTGGAACTAGATTCCATACATCATTTCTGGAGAATTGATTGAGTTCTTCTTGCATTGCTAAGATCCAATCATTATCTTCCAGAGCTTCATCAATGGAAGTTGGCTCAATCAGAGAAACCAAACCAAACAAAGATTCTTCATTGATTCTGAGAGAGGATCTTATTCTGATGGGATCTTCTTTTCTTCTAATGATTACATATTCTTTGTGAGCTGAAGATATTATAGGAAACCTTTTCTGAGTGGGTTGATCAGAGATTCTGAGGTTGTCCAGAGCATTGTCAAGAGGATGATTTGCTGAGTCTTCCTTTGCTTCTGAGTTTTCTTTTGCTTCTGAGTTTTCTTTTGCTTCTGAAGTTTCAGAGTTTGACGGATGATCTTCTGTACCTACAGAAAAATCATTTGCTTTGGCTATTGGTTGCCAAGCTTATCATCAAACCTGACTTTGATTGATTCTTCAACAATCAGAGTTTTTGTGTTGTATACTCTATAGCCTTTTGAGCGTTCAGAATATCCAAGCAGAAAACACTTTTGTGCTTTAGAATCAAACTTGTTTAGAGTTTCTTTAGTGTTCAGAATAAAACAAGTACATCCGAAAGGATGGAAATAAGAAATGTTGGGCTTTCTGTTTTTCCAAATTCATAGGGAGTCTTTTCAAGAATAGGTCTTATAGAGATTCTATTCTGAATGTAACACGTTGTGTTCACAACTTCTGCCCAAAAGTGCTTCGCCATATTAGTTTCATTGATCATGGTTCTGGCCATTTCTTGTAATGTTCTATTCTTTCTTTCTACAACTCCATTTTGCTGGGGAGTTCTAGGACAAGAAAAACTATGAACAATACCATTTTCTTTAAAATACTTTTCAAAATAATGATTTTCAAATTCACCACCATGATCACTTCTGACTTTTATGATTTTAAAATCTTTTTCGTTTTGCACTTGAGTACAGAAGTCAATGAACACAAAATGTGACTCATCATTATGTTTTAAAAATTTACCCATGTCCATCTGTTGAAGTCATCAACAATGACCAATCCATACTTCTTGCCTCTGATGGATGCAGTTTTAACTGGCCCAAACAGATCAACATGAAGTAACTCTAATGGCTTAGAGGAAGAGACAACATTTTTGGATTTAAAGGAAGGTTTTGAAAATTTTCCTTTTTGACATGCTTCGCACAGAGCTTCTGAGTTGTACTTCAGATTGAGAAGTCCTCTGACTAAATTTAATTTATTTAGTTGAGAGATTTTTCTAAGACTGACATGTCCCAATCTTCTGTGCCATACCCATTGCTCATTGCTAACAAACAAAAGGCATTTAACATTCTGAGATTTAAGATATGATAAATCAATTTTGTAAATGTTATTCTTTCTCTTGCCAGAAAAGAGGATTGATCCATCTTTTTAACTTACAGCTTTACAGGAGTTTTGATTGAAGATAATGTCATAACCGTTGTCACTTAATTGACTTATGGACAATAGATTATGAGCTAATCCTTCTACTAATAAAACATTAGAGATAGAAGGAAGGTTACCATTTCCAATGGTTCCAGAACCAATAATCTTCCCTTTTTGATTACCTCCAAACTTCACGTCTCCTCCAGCTTTAAGTTCCAGGCTTTGGAACATAGACCTTTTTCCCGTCATGTGTCGTGAGCACCCAGAGTCCAGGTACCATGATTGGTGTCTCAATTGAGCTGTTAAGGACATCTGCAACAAATATTATTTTATCCTTAGGTACCTGTTGTACCCCAAAATTTGCCCTCCCATTTCTCAACATTTCTCATCACTAAGCCCTTGGAGCTCAAGATCCAGTTAGGGTTTCACCTGCTCAAGACTTCTCCTTGCACTGTTGACCCAAATTAGGGTTTGTGTTTGCACAAAGATGTTTTGACCAAAAATGCCTAAGATGACTTTCATGCTTCATATTGGACTCCCAAGTTTATCCACATCAAGTTTCAAGTCTTGATTCCAAATTTGGCCCAGTCAATTGGACAGTTGACCTAGAAATCAACTGTATTGGGGAAAAAGTCAACTGTGGCCAATTGACAGTCAAATCTCATGAAAATTGACCCACATCAACATTATGAACTCACATGGACCATTTGATCAAGTTTGGATCACCATTCCACAAGAAATTTGATCAGATCACCAAAAGGGCAAAATTGTCATTTTTAGGGTTTTGACTGCACAAAGGCAATTTTTGACTGTTTGACCTAGCCAATGGCAAACCAAGATCACATATGGACTCAAGGACCCCATGGAATTGTCTTTACATGCTCAACAAGTTCAAAAGATCTCAAATACACAAGATTGGCAGTTGAATTTCCCAGTCAATTGATCAATTTTGACTGTATACTGAAAAGTCAAACTTTGACTTTTTGGTCAAAATCAAGTGTCAAGATTCATTTTTCATCAAAACATGCCAAATCATGAAACTTGTTCATCAAGAAATCAAGAATTGCAAATTAGGGTTTGAAATGAAGATTTTTCATAACTTAGAATTTTTCTAAGTTATGAAAAACCCTAATTTTTTCCTAACTTTGCCCCACTTTCTCACCAAGATTTATTTGGATTCAAGTAAAAGTCAAAACATGAAAGTTGTAGCCTAGTGCAAAATCTGCAACTTTGATTCACAAAGTTTTCCAAAAAGAAGCTTGTAGCTCAAGTTACAATTTTTGGAACAAGGGTACCAAACCATTCTTAACTTAGAGAAAATTTGACCTATTTTAGGCAAGGTTTTTACCTAACTTTAAGACCATTTTCCATATACTTCCACTTGGAATTTCAATTTTCATTTCAAAGATGGATTGTAGTACACATTCCAAGCTTTCCAAAATGTCCAAGAACTCATCAAACAACCTCATGGTTAGGGAGAATCGAATTTGGCAAGTTGGGAAAAACTCACTTTTGATTTGGCCAATTTACATGTCCATAACTTGTGCATTTTCAAACTCAGCATGTGCAAGCTACATTGCAGGCCTCTAATCCCATTTTTACTCAATAATTCAATTCTAAACCATTGTGCCAAGATGTTGTTCTATGCATTTGGACATTACATGGAGAATTAATCCTTATTTAGAAAAAGCAATATATCCATTTTGATAAAGTTACACTTTATGTCAAATTTGCAATCCAAGTGGTACAGTTCAAATCTCTTTGGCACAAGTTTATGGACTAATTGCACTGATCAAGGCCAAGGTATGCAGCATAGATTGGGGGCTTCTATCAGCCTAGAAACTCAAGTGGCCATCTCTTGCTTAAGTGTGAAGAAACTTGCCATAACTAAACACAACTCTCATTTCCTGTAAACCAACCTTAAGCAAACTTGTTACACAGATTCCAAACATCAAACACAAGCTGAAACACGAGCTATCCACCTCCATTGCCCTCTCAAACACAGAATCACCCTCAAACTGTCCAAACAGAGCACCTGCTGCAGATTGAATCCCACAACTCATTTCCATCGTGCATTCTTGCCCAAACCAGTTCAAACACCTTCCCTACCATCAATGCAAACTATCCAAAGCATTAGAAGTAGACTGTAACTCCTCTAATCAGTTTGGCCATTTTCATTTTTCTGATTTGCAGGTGGAGTTCTATAACTCGATTCAGCTAGTTTCAAAGCAAAGTAAAACTTGGAATAGCATCCCTGGACATCAAGGAAGCTATACCAATCATCACCTTGCACTGAAAGTACCTCCATCACCAGATACAACTTCAACTGAACAGGTAAGTTCATGAACTCGTATCTCTCTATCCAGGCATTGTTAGCTTTAGGTTTGTGAAGAAAATAGGTCACATTCATAGCCCTGAACATGCCCATGTAGTTAGTTTTCATTTATGTTACGTGTGCCATGAGAATTTGATGTCTGAACATTGATAAAAATTTAGGTTAAGATTTGGGAATGGAGAAATTCTCTCTCATTTTTGAGAGTTAGATCAAGTTTTTGGTATGTATGGATTCGTTGTTTAATGCTGAACATTTTTGATGTTGTGAGTTTTCATTAAAAAGCCAGGAATCAGGATGTTTGAATCAGGGTACAAAACGCGCGTTTTTTGAACAAGAATGGCTGGAGGTTGAAGAAGCTCCACGTGGGCTGGGCCTGTGTTGTTATTTCTGTTTACACCACTTGTTTGCTTTTACACCCCCTAGGCCCATTGAGCTTATTTTTATGATTTTTTGACTTTTTCTTTTTTGTTCTGGCTTATTTATTTTTTTCCATAATATTAAAAATATAAAAAATATTTTTCAGACCATTTTTGTATTTATTAAGCATTTATTTGTTTAAATGGATATTTTGTACATAAATAAATATATTACTTCTTTTTTTTAAAAATACTAAAAAATAATGTAAATACATTTATTTTTCTGATTTTATTTTATTTCATCTTTTGAAAACATTTTCTTAAAATACACTTTTTTTTATAAATAACAAATATTTTATTTTTATTTTTTTGTATATATTTAATATATTTGATATATAATATAAATGCTTATTTATTCATTACAATATTTAGGATAAAAACATGAAAATAATACATCTTTTCTTTTATTAATATTTGACCTCAAAAATCACTTTGTCATAATATACTTCATTTTTATTTTATTTTTGTATATAATAAATAAATATGGTACATATTAAATAATTAATACTTTTATTTAAGAAATTAGGGTTTTACCCTAAACATAAAAAACTCCAAAAAAATAATACTTTTTAATTTGTTTATTTGACATATAAAAATCTTTTTTTTTCATACATATAAAAAACCTTTTTGCATCTTGCATATTTATTTTATTTCCATTTAATTTGTGCAATCAATTATCTTGTAAATAATTCCAAATTGATGTAATAGCTAGGTTTAAATTCCTTGTCAAATACCCCTCATTTGAACATTTGTACCCCCTTCCCATATTGTGTTGTAATAGCTTAGGAACTTTAATTTTCGCACTTTAAAGTTTTCTAAATATACCATGATAGAATTAGGGTTTGTATGCAAATAAAAACAACAAAATAGTTTGACCTAATTTCAAGATAATCAAAGCATGAAAATGGACAACACTAATCACACTTGCACCCCTAGGGTATTCCACTTGTTGCCTTCAATAAATGGGCCATATTGCATGTTAGGTCTCTTTGGGAAAAACAAACAATTCAAATGATCATAGTCCCTCGACGACGCTTTCGAAAGTTGCCTAAAAAATAATCAAGTCCCTTAAAGGAAAATTGCCCAAAGATACTTGGCACCATTGCAATTATGGTCTAAACGATGACCCGCGCCCGTCCCTTTCACATCCTAACACAAGATTGTCCACCAAATGCAATGGTGGAACAAAATTGTTAAAAGGGTTAAAACATAGCAAAAATCTTTGAGAACTTTAGGGTAGATAGCTCTTAAGTACTCGTCAACTTGCAAAACAAAAACACTTGCCTATTTTTCAAACCACACTTCACAAACACTTTCAAAACAAACTTTCAAAAAAAAACCTTGAAACATCTTTTCAAAAAGACAAACACCTTTTGTAAAACATTCGAGTAAAGAATTGTTACAAGGGTAGCCTAGACAAGGCATCTTTCTCAAAACATTTTCAAAACCACACACAAAGCACCATTTCAAACAATTGAAAACCAAGGCAAGTTGATCTAAGCAAGTACCTAAGAGCCCATGGATAACCATGGATAGAAAGGGTGCTAATACCTTCCCTTTCTATAATCTACTCCCCGAACCCAAGAAAACATCTCAAAGGTTTTTTGCTGTGCTTTTTAAACCTTTCCTTAGGATAAAATAAAAAGTCGGTGGCGACTCTTGCTCAACCGAAACATTTGCGAAAACAAACGCAAAACCATAGTCAGTTCTCCCACCGTATCACAGAACTGGCGACTCTGCTGGGGAGAATAATTCCAAAGTGGAGTAACCTTAGGGCTTAGATCACCCTCTTGCATGACTAATTGTTTGATTTGATTGCTTTTTATCTTGGCTCTCTTGTTTGGGTTTGCAATCCTACACCCGGATTTTAGGAAACATTCATAGATAGCAATACGTTGTGGAAACTGTGCGGGGTATACCGACACGGTCGAAGCAATAGCTATATTAGTGCGACATATTTGTGAGTACTGGTAACCCTTGAGTTCAATCAAGGAGAGTACGGGGCCGCTGAGTGATGTCACTAAGCACTAATGACCTAGAACCTTACTTGACCATCTTGGCCTTACATTAGGGGTAGTGAGATGACCGGCTTTGGTGCAGTCCGAAGTTGGTAGATACTCGATACTACACTCATTGAGGGTTGTTTTCTTGGAATATTTTGGTTGCTAGTTAAGTGGCTAAACCAAAACAATGAACGATGAAAACAATCCAATGATATTGAGCTCCTTAGAACCCGGTTACTATTTATAGGACAGGTTTTTAAGCCAACTACACTCAAGAGGGTACTTACCTATGAAACCTCATGCAAGCCTGAAACTAGGGTTTGGTGTGATTTGCTTGTACATATGTTTTGTGCATACATCATAAACATCATAAAGCATCATATGCATTCACTGAACATTTCAAGGGTTTGGATCTTCATCTTTGTTCTTGTTTTGTAGGTCATGGAAATTCCTCGCAGAAAAACCATCCAAGTCAACCTTGTGAGAATCTCTCCTCAACTCAAGGAGCTCACCTCAAGAATTCCGGAAAGCTCATCCTTCAGTGAAAGACATGGTAGACTGCTCAGCTTAGTCAACACCAACATTGAAGAAGACATGATGAAAGTGCTATTCCAGTTCTTTGACCCTCTTCACCACTGTTTAAATTTCCCCGATTACCAGTTGGTGCCCACTTTGGAGGAGTTTTCTCAACTCCTAAGAATCCTTATCCTTAATCAACTACCCTTCAACGGTACGGAAAAGGAACCAAAGCCGGAAGATGTTGCTCGAGCATTACATCTACAGCCTTCTGACATCAAGGGGCATTGGGAAACTAGAAGTGGCGTCAAAGGTTTCTTAGCAAAATTCTTGTTTGAGAAGGCACAAGAATGTTGGAATTCATTAGACCTACAAGCCTTTGAGGAAATTGTGGCACTCCTTATCTATGAGTTGGTCTTGTTCCCAAATTCTGACCAATTGGTAGATGTCAACGCCGTCAAAATCTTCTTGTCCAGAAATCCAATACCAACATTGCTTGGGGACATCCTTCACTCATTTTACACACGAACAATGAGAAAGAGGGGTGTTCTCATGTGCTGTACTCCTCTCCTTGCAAGGTGGTTTATTTCGCACCTTCCACAATCTGTCTTGAAGAATGACCAAGGCTCAAGGTGGTCCCAACGATTGATGACTCTTACTCACTCTGATGTACATTGGTGTTCTCGGTCCATAGAAAATGTCATCATCGTCGATCGTTGCAGAGAGTTTCCTAATGTTCCTTTACTTGAAATCAGAGGAGGTATCACCTACAACCCTTGTCTAGCTTTGAGGCAATTTGGATATGCACGGAGGGATGGCCCTCACGACATGTTGATTCCTGACCTAGTTTTTGACTTCGACAACGATGCGCAAGGACTTCGCCAAAGATTCATCAGAGCTTGGAGGATGCCCAATAAGGTTGATAGCAAGGCACTGGGACACAAGAATTCCATCTCTCTTGAACCTTATCTCAAGTGGGTACGAGCTCGAGCCCATAGTCTAATGATGCCTTATCCTCATGTTCTCCCTGTGATTAAAGAGCCCGTCAAGGAAGGAGAGGTTCCCTACACCATCCTATATCCTGACATGCCTACATCGTGAGAGGAAATGCAGAAAAGTTGGATTCAGCTCAAGGAGGAACGGAACACTTTTGAAGCCAGCTTCTACGCTAGCGAGAAGAAGGTTCTAGAGCTTACCCGCCGACTCCATGAGCAAGAGGCCCTTAAAACCTACATCGCACCAAAGAGGATGCGCAATGTCTTTTTACCTTGAGAAGTTGTTTTTGTAATATTTGGCCCATGGGGCATTTATGTACTAACAAATTTCTTCTTATTAATATGACGTGCGTTCTTCTTTGTCTGCAACAATTTTGAATGTTCTAAATCCTTGAATGCATCGCATACCTAAGCATATCATTCATCATGTGCATAAGCAGGTCTCACTCCAGGTTTCCTTATCTGTCTGTTGTTTATTTCAGTAGGATGGATCTCGAGCAAACAGTCAAAGACCTGCAAGCTCAAAATGCACAGTTCCAGCAACTCCTGATGACCTTGGCTAAGGGTCAGGAGGATCTCAAGACCTTGATGGGGAATAAAGACCCAGTAAAAAAGAAGAAAAAGAGACTCGGGGTGGCTACTTTAGGGAGAAGATTTGACGAAGAGACCAGGAGAGTGCTTGAATTTCCTCCTACTTCAGATGAAGGAACCAGTAAAGGAGGTGGGGCTGCGGTACCTTCCGAGTCCGATGTGGAAGAAGAGGAGGTCGAAGAGGATGAAGACTACTCTGATCAACAATACCCTCCGGCTGATGATAAATACAAAGGTTTAGAAGACAGGTTGGCCGCCATGGAGCTACAAAGGGTGCCGGGTTTGGATTTTGAAGACTTGGGTTTAGTTGCCGGGATTGTGATTCCCCCAAAGTTCAAAGTGCCAGTTTTTGTGAGGTATGATGGGCTGTCCTGTCCAAAAATGCATCTCAGGTCCTACGTAAGAAAGATCCAACCCTATACGGCAGATAAAAACCTTTGGATCCATTTCTTTCAAGACAGCCTTTCTGGAGCTCAACTGGAGTGGTTCTATCAGCTAAAGGGAACCAGCGTCCGAAACTGGGAAGATTTGGCCACCGCCTTTTACAAACAATATCAGTATAATTCTGACCTTGCTCCCACACGTACCCAACTTCAGGGTATGTCACTGGGAACCGGCGAAGGATTCAAAGAATATGCACAAAAATGGAGGGATTTGGCTGGCAGGGTGCAGCCTCCTTTAACCGACCGTGAACTTGTTGATATGTTTCTAGGGACCCTATCTGGGCCATTTTTCAATCATCTGATTGGTAACTCTTCCGCGGGGTTTACCGATTTGATCTTAACAGGCGAAAGAAT
Source organism: Vicia faba (assembly GCA_948472305.1). Taxonomy (NCBI): domain Eukaryota; kingdom Viridiplantae; phylum Streptophyta; class Magnoliopsida; order Fabales; family Fabaceae; genus Vicia; species Vicia faba. The sequence continues at coordinate 612,933,118 of OX451739.1, read as the reverse complement.
AGAAGCTGGCATCAAGTCAGGAAAGATTCAGAATGGTACCGCTGCAAGTGTTGAGAAGAAACCTTTCTAGAAGGAAACGACTGTTGTATACTCCCAAAGAAGAGCAGGGAAGACTGAGCGCCGGCCAACTGTGGGGGCTGTAATGATTCAAAATCCTTCAAGTGAGCAGCCTCGCTATAACCAGTCCAGACCAAATCAATAACGAGTGGAACGGCCACAACGGCAGTTCACCCGTATTAATATGACTCCAGCACAAGTGCTTCCCCATCTGTTAAAGTTGAATCTCGCCACTATCAAAGAGGCACCAAAAAATGTGAATACGTCCTCTCCACATTATCATCCTAATGCTAAATGCGCCTACCATTCTGACAGTGTCGGGCACGACACCAATGATTGTTGGGCACTCAAGCATAAAATCCAAGACCTGATAGAGGCGAAGGAGGTGGAGTTTGACGCTCCAGAAAAGCTGAACGTGATATCTGCTCCAATGCCGAAGCACGGCCGAAATGTCAATGCCATTGAAGAAGATTTGTATGTTGCTGATGTCAATGATCTGATAACTCTATTGTTAACCATCAAGTTGAATCTGTTAAGGGCCGGGATCTTCCTGGGATGTAAAGAAGACTGCTACTGTTGTTACTCTCTGCCGTTTGATTGTCCGTTACTGAAGAAAGGCATCCAAGGCCTAATGGACAGTCGACAAATTTTGTTTGAAAAAGTTTCTGCTATTCCAACCCATACTGAAGATGTCTCAATCATAACCATTCACGCCAATCTTTCCAAGGCCGTCAGAAAGCCTGTTAAGATTACACCAGCTACGAAATCTGTTCCTTTGAAGATAACAATGCCAGGGCCTGTCCCCTATGTTTCTGAGAAGTCAATACCATGGAACTACGGCGGAGACGTCTACTACCATGGTATTAAACAAATCGAAATAACTGAAGAAAGTTCGGATGATGAAGAAGCCAGCATTGGAAACATTGCGGGCACGAGCAAAATCACCCGAAGCGGGAGAATATTTTCTCCAGAGATTGCCCCTCCAAGAGCAATCTTGGGACCCTCATCTACCGACAAGGTCATCCCTGCACCAATAAAACTCTCCGCTAGAACCCCTTTGATTGAAGATGTTGTTGTTCCTAGTATTGTCCCTCCTACCGCTGTTGATAAAGGTAAGGGAATCCAAGATGAGCTCGTCAGGACGAGGGCTCAACCCTTGGTCATCCCGGAAACCTCCAAGAAGGAAATGGATGAGATCTTGAAGATAATCAAAAGGAGTGATTACAATGTGGTAGAATAACTGGGGCAAACTCCCTCAAAGATCTCCACGTTGGCACTACTACTTTGCTTGGAAGCGCACGCTAAAGCTTTGATAAAATTCCTGAAGGCAGCCCATGTGCCCCAGGAAACCTCTGCAGATCAGTTCCAAAATTGCGTGGCTAGCCTTACTGCGGACAATGGATTAGGTTTCTCTGATGCCGACCTAACTCCTAAAGGTAGAAACCACAATGATGCTTTGCACATTTCAGTCGAGTGCCGAGGAACTACTCTCGCGCATGTCTTGGTCGACACTGGTTCGTCGCTGAATGTACTGCCTAAGAAAGCTTTGGACCGACTAGATTGTGAAGGGCTAGAGTTGAAGCCGAGTGATATTGTTGTCAGAGCTTTCGATGGTTCGAAGAGGATGGTCCATGGGGAGGTTGAAATTCCCATCAAGATAGGCACTGAGGTGTTTAAATCTACTTTCTATGTGATGGACATTCGTCCGTCATACTCTTGCTTGTTGGGTAGGCCTTGGATACACCATGATGGGGCAGTCACCTCCTCCTTACATCAGATGTTGAAGTATCCTGTCAAGGGAAAGATTATAACCGTCCATGGCGAAGAGGAGTACATGATCAACCACTTGAACTCCTTCCGGTATGTGGAGGTAGAGGGGGAGTTCATTGAAACGCCTTTTCAGCATTTCGAAGAAGTCCTTCCTGAAGTAACAGTAGCAAAGTTGGCAGCTGAAGTACCGAGGCAGATGGCCAGGATGGCATCTCTGGAGGACGCAAGGGCCGCAATAAAGGAGGGGAAGAATTCAGCATGGGGGCAGTTGCCTGATATTCCACATAAAACAGACAAATTTGGATTAGGGTTCACTGCCGCGGGCCAGAAAGCTATGCGCCGTTCGAAGATTGAAAGAGCGCCAGTCAAAATTTCTCCTTACGGAATCAACACTTTGGAGGATGAAGACAAAGAGAGCAACATCGAAGAGTGGATTTACCCAACTGTCAAAGGAGGATTGTGCAACTGGGAGGCAAAAGACTTTGTCCCCATCACTTTTATTCATCAGTAATTTATCTGTCAAACATTTCCTATTTGGTCTGTAATATTTTATTTTCGAACAATCCGTACACTATCTTTTCACCTCATGCCTTTCCCGGGGCATGTAGGTCCATTTGTAAGGGTTTTGATTATTTTTCATATCCATATGCCATATTTAATGATTCATTGGACGTTTTTCATTTGATAAACTGCTTGTGTTCATTTTCTTTCCTTTTGCATTTTTTTGTTTAAGGATGGCTATCCCTTACACACACCCACACTCACAAATGCAGGTACCCATCCACTCCGGATTCCATGGGTGACTATTCTGCTATATCCTTCAATAACTCTGAAGATCTGGTCAATCAAGCCGAGTATGAAGATGACGAAGGTTGTGAAGTACCAGGGGAACTAGCCAGACTTCTACAGCAAGAGGAAAGGGCCATCTTACCGCACGAAGAGTCATTGGAAACTGTCAACTTGGGGACCGAGGAAGACCGGAAAGAGGTGCAAGTGGGTGCCAATCTGGAACCAAATGTCAAGGAACGCCTGATACAGTTGTTGAATGAGTATGTTGAAATCTTCGCTTGGTCTTATGAAGACATGTCGGGTTTAGACACAGACATCGTGGTTCACCGTCTCCCCACAAGAGAGGACTGTCCACCGATCAAGCAAAAAGTCCGCCGAATGAGGCCTGACATGTCTGAAAAGATCAAAGCAGAAGTGATGAAGCAATTCGACGCTGGCTTTCTGGATGTTACGTCCTATCCCCAATGGGTCGCTAACATCGTGCCAGTACCTAAGAAAGATGGCAAAGTCAGGATGTGTGTGGACTACCGGGATTTGAATAGAGCCAGCCCCAAAGATGATTTTCCACTTCCACACATTGACATTTTGATCGACAATACAGCTCAGCACAAAGTGTTTTCCTTCATGGATGGATTCTCGGGCTACAATCAAATCAAAATGGCCCCCGAGGACATGGAGAAAACAACTTTTGTCACGCAATGGGGCACTTTCTGTTACAAGGTGATGCCGTTCGGGCTGAAGAACGTTGGGGCAACTTATCAACGCGCCATGGTAGCTTTGTTTCATGATATGATACATCATGAGATTGAAGTTTACGTAGACGATATGATAGCTCGGTCATAAACAGAGGAGGAGCACCTTGAACATCTAGAAAAGCTGTTTGCCAGGTTGAAAGAATATAAACTCAGGCTAAATCCAAGTAAGTGCACTTTTGGAGTTAGGTCTGGTAAACTTCTAGGATTCATTGTAAGCAACAAAGGCATTGAAGTCGATCCAGCAAAAGTGAAAGCAATACAAGAGATGCCTGCTCCCCGTACTGAAAAGGAGGTTAGAGGGTTCTTGGGGCGCTTAAACTATATTTCCAGATTCATATCTCATCTGACTTCTACCTGTGAGCCAATTTTCAAACTCTTGAAGAAAGATCAGGTAGTCGAATGGAACGACGATTTCCAAGCTGCTTTCGATAAGATCAAGGAGTATTTGCAAGAACCTCCTATTCTGATGCCACCCGTCGAAGGAAGACCATTGATCATGTATCTAACCGTTTTGGATAACTCAATGGGGTGTGTTTTGGGCCAGCATGACGAGTCTGGTCGAAAAGAGCATGCTATTTATTACCTTAGCAAAAAGTTTATCGACTGTGAGACTCGCTACTCACTGCTCGAGAAAACTTGCTGCGCTTTGGTATGGGCTGCTCGCCGACTAAGGCAGTATATGTTGACTCATACTACCTTGTTGATTTCCAAAATGGATCCTATCAAGTATATCTTCGAAAAGCCCGCCTTATCTGGAAGGATAGCTAGATGGCAAATGATCCTAACTGAGTATGACATCCAGTACACCACTCAAAAAGCTATAAAAGGGAGTGTACTAGCTGACCATCTGGCTCATCAAGCTATCGAAGATTATCAACCCATGAGATTTGACTTCCCAGACGAGGACATCATGAATTTGGACAACATTGAAAGTAACGGACCGTATGACGGACCCGAAAAGGGATCCCGATGGACCCTGTACTTTGATGGTGCTTCAAATGCACTTGGAAACGGTATCGGCGCAGTACTCATTTCTCCGGAAGGTTGTCACACACCTTTCACGGCCCGACTTTGCTTCAGCTGCACAAACAACATGGCTGAATATGAAGCTTGCATCTTTGGTCTCAAGGCTGCTATAGACTTGGGGATTAAATCTTTGATCGTATTTGGGGACTCGGCTTTGGTTATCAGTCAAATCAAAGGAGAGTGGGATACCAAGCACCCTAATCTTATCCCATACAAAGAACATGTCTTGACATTGTTGCCTCATTTCGAGCAAATTACCTTCGAGCATTTCCCGCGAGAAGAGAATCAGCTAGCAGATGCTCTGGCTACAATGTCCTCCATGTTTAAACTCAATTGGGATAACGAGGCTCCCCAAATCACCATTGAGCGAATGGATGAACCTGCACATTGTCACGAGATTAATACCGAAGAAGTAGTGGAACAACCCTGGTTCCATGAAATCAAAAGGTATTGCGAGACTAGGGATTATCCCGAAAGAGCTTCCGCAAATGACAAGAAGTTCTTAAGGAAATTTGCTGCAAAATTCTTCCTGAGCAACGACATCCTTTACAAACGAAGCCATGATTGTGTATTACTCCGATGCGTAGACAAAGCTGAAGCAGAATTGATCATGACTGAGATACACAGCGGCACATTTGGCACTCACTTGAGCGGGCATACAATGGCTAAGAAGATCCTAAGGGCAGGCTATTACTGGTCTACCATGGAAGCTGACTGCCATCAACATTCCCGTACTTGCCACAAATGTCAGGTCTACGCTGACAAAATTCATATCCCTCCGGTTCCTCTCAACGTCCTGACTGCTCCGTGGCCATTTGTAATGTGGGGCATTGACATGATTGGAAAGATCAAGCCCACGGCTTCCAACGGACATCGCTTCATCCTAGTTGCCATTGACTATTTCACCAAATGGGTCGAAGCAGCTTCCTTCGCCTCTGTTACTAAAAATATGGTTGCCCGCTTCATCAAGCAAAATCTCATATGTCGGTATGATGTTCCAGACAGGATCATCACAGACAACGGTACATATCTGAATAACACGATGATCACCGCATTGTGCGAACAGTTCAAGATTTATCATCACAATTCATCTCCCTATCGGCCGAAGATGAACGGTGTTGTTGAAGCTGCAAACAAAAACATTAAGAAGATCATTCAGAAAATGACAGTCACTTACAAAGACTGGCATGAGATGTTACCGTTTTCTCTACATGGATACCGTATGATGGCACGTACTTCAACTGGGGCAACCCCATTTTCTTTGGTATATGGCATGGAAGCTGTCCTGCCTATGGAAGTTCAGATTCCTTCTCTAAGGATTATGAAGGACACAGGTTTGAATGAAGATGATTGGATTCAGACCCGACTTGATCAACTCAATCTGATCGACGAAAAGCGACTCGCTGCTATATGCCATGGTCAGACGTATCAAAAGCGGATGATCAAGGCCTTCAATAAGAAAGTCAGACGTCAAGTGTATCAAGTCGGAGATCTCGTAATCAAGCAGATTATCTTGCCGCAAAGTGATCCCAGGGGCAAATGGACTCCTACATATGAAGGACCATTTGTGATCAAGAGCATATTTTCTGGTGGTGCGATGATTCTAACCACCATGGACGGCGACGATTTGCCGCACCCTGCGAACGCAGACATAGTCAAAAGGTACTACGCATAAAATAACCCGACAAGTCGAAAACCCGAAAGGGCGGCTTGGGCAAAAATGGGCATCCCGGTGAACCGAAAACCCGAAAGGGCGGTTCAGGCAAAAATTAGGGATAAAAACAAAAAAATCTGTACACCCGGCAAGCTGAAAACCCGAAAGGGCGGCTTGGGCAAAAAGGGGTTTCCCAGTGGATCGAAAACCCGAAAGGGCGATTCAGGAAAAAGTTAGGGAATTAAAGCGTATGACTATGTCTCGTCGGATCACTTCAAAGACAATCTCTTCATCAACCAGTTCCAGGCTTCTAATCAATCAAGTCATCGGCAGACAAAGCATTGAATGGACAGATATTCAGAGTTGTGAAGGCTATAGCGGAATGGAATCCCGTGGAATTATTTCACATAGCCATCTTTATTTTGTATAAATATTTCAATATTTACGACAAAATCCTCTTACTAGGATGATTGTCTCCTTTATACAAATATACTCAGAGAAAGTTAATACAAATACTCTTCCCAGAAATTTGTGTCATTTCCTTTTTCTTTTTTGCACTAATTGTTTTATTTTGAGAAACGTCCAATGTTTTGTTAAATAGGCATATGCATTTGAACATAATCATTTCCTTATGAATCAAGAAAGAGGATTACTGATAGGTTGAAGGTGCAGTTGGATATCTTGATACCCTTTCAAAGGAAACCCCCAGGATATTTGGAATCCATATCCCCAGCAAGTCTTGAAGCTTATCCCCAGTAGATTCTGGAAGCTTATCCCCTGCAGAGTACGGACGTCTCTCCCGAGCTTTATTCAAAGTTACTCCCCATAAGGGCTTATAACTGGGTTATCCTCAGCTTATTGCCACGGAAGATCGCACTCGGCAAATTTCTTCCTATCCCCAGCGGAGTTCATCAGAGTTCCCCAACATAACTTATCAATACAATCCCCAGAGGAGTTTATCTTTGTTATCCCCAGCCAGAGAATCCTCCAGAACTCAATTCCCCTCAGAACTAAGTTTCAGTATCCCCAGCAGAGCTAAAACTTCAGGCTATCAATCCCCAGCGGAGCCAGGCTAGTGAACCTTCTCCCCACAGAAATGCTTCTCACTAGACTAGAGATTCTCAGTCTTATCTCCCCAGCTTAAGTCTACCAGGTTCTAAAATCCCCAGTAGAAATCATCAGAAATTCTTTTACCCTGCAAGTCACCAAGGAAATTCCAAGTCCCCGCAAATGGTTCTAAGGCCCCCCAACGATTGAAGGTCTGGTATTCCCCAAGCAAATTTGAAGACTTTCAGTTCCTCATTGTATATTCGAAGATTCTCCAATGAAGATCTCCTCAAGACAGGAATTCCCCAGAAGATTGGTTTACAACCCAAGCTCCTTATTCCCCAGCAACAAACAGGAATTATTCTTCCCGGCAACAGTCAAGATGCTTTTATCTTCAGCCATCTCGGATTCATCTATCCTTCGCAAGACAGCTCTCCAGCTTACATGCCCATTCATTTACATTCATATCATATAACATACATTGCATCATGCATCACGACATTGCATACAACTAACTCTTTACCTTTTCAGATAAGATCAGTCGACAGACAAAAATCATTATCTCCCGAGATTCTTTCCAGGAATAATTCAGATGTGACCCAGACATGGCAACATTCTAATGCCTATTCCAGATTCATCCAGATGCAGTTTTTACACGAGCTCATCATCAGGAAACCCTACACCGGTTCCTCCTCCACCTTCAAGATTTCTGAAAACAGTTCACGGGTTCTCCAAGTAACGGATGTTAACCTATCGCTTGTTCAGTTTCTTCTCAAGATTTCTGAAAACAGTTTATGGATTCTTCCCCACAACGGATGTTAATCTATCGCTTGTTCAGACTCTTCTCAACTTTTGAAAACAGTTTACGGACGCTTCCCAACAACGGATGCTGCTCTGTTGCTTATTCAACTTCAAGATTTCTGAAAACAGTTCACGGGTTCTCCAGTAACGGATGTTGACCTATCACTTGTTTAGATTCTTCTCAAGACTTCTGAAAACAGTTTATGGATTCTTCCCCACAACGGATGTTAATCTATCGCTTGTTCAGACTCTTCTCAACTTTTGAAAACAGTTTACGGACGCTTCCCAACAACGGATGCTGCTCTATTGCTTATTCAACTTCAAGATTTCTGAAAACAGTTCACGGGTTCTCCAGTAACGGATGTTGACCTATCACTTGTTCAGATTCTTCTCAAGACTTCTGAAAACAGTTTATGGATTCTTCCCCACAACGGATGTTAATCTATCGCTTGTTCAGACTCTTCTCAACTTTTGAAAACAGTTTACAGATGCCTCCAGATACGGATGTCAATCTATTGCTTGTTCAGACCCCCAGTTCAGAGATGGTCCTAAACATGGACACCTTTCTGATACTCATTCCAGATGGCATCTTTAAGCCCATCCCCGACAAGTTTCTGTCACTCCTCCCGATGGCATCGTTAAGCCCATCTCCAAATGGCATCTCTAAGCCCATTCCCGCATCCATTGCTTTGACGAGTGCAAATTTAAGGGCACTCTAGTGTCCAATCTCCTTTTACCCTCGAGTCGCGAAAGGCAAACTTGCCAATCTAACTCTTCGGATTCAAGAAGATTGAACAGGGGAAACTGTTGTACCCCAAAATTTGCCCTCCCATTTCTCAACATTTCTCATCACTAAGCCCTTGGAGCTCAAGATCCAGTTAGGGTTTCATCTACTCAAGACTTCTCCTTGCACTGTTGACCCAAATTAGGGTTTGTGTTTGCACAAAGATGTTTTGACCAAAAATGCCTAAGATGACTTTCATGCTTCATATTGGACTCCCAAGTTTATCCACATCAAGTTTCAAGTCTTGATTCCAAATTTTGCCCAGTCAATTGGACAGTTGACCTAGAAATCAACTGTATTGGGGAAAAAGTCAACTGTGGCCAATTGACAGTCAAATCTCATGAAAATTGACCCACATCAACATTATGAACTCACATGGACCATTTGATCAAGTTTGGATCACCATTCCACAAGAAATTTGATCAGATCACCAAAAGGGCAAAATGGTCATTTTTAGGGTTTTGACTGCACAAAGGTAATTTTTGACTGTTTGAGCTAGCCAATGGCAAACCAAGCTCACATATGGACTTAAGGACCCCATGGAATTGTCTTGACATGCTCAACAAGTTCAAAAGATCCCAAATACACAAGATTGGCAGTTGAATTTCCCAGTCAATTGATCAATTTTGACTGTATACTAAAAAGTCAAACTTTGACTTTTTGGTCAAAATCAAGTGTCAAGATTCATTTTTCATCAAAACATGCCAAATCATGAAACTTGTTCATCAAGAAATCAAGAATTGCAAATTAGGGTTTGAAATGAAGATTTTTCATAACTTAGAATTTTTCTAAGTTATGAAAAACCCTAATTTTTTCCTAACTTTGCCCCACTTTCTCACCAAGATTTATTTGGATTCAAGCAAAAGTCAAAACATGAAAGTTGTAGCCTAGTGCAAAATCTACAACTTTGATTCACAAAGTTTTCCCAAAAGAAGCTTGTAGCTCAAGTTACAATTTTTGGAACAAGGGTACCAAACCATTCTTAACTTAGAGAAAATTTGACCTATTTTAGGCAAGGTTTTTACCTAACTTTAAGACCATTTTACACATACTTCCACTTGGAATTTCAATTTGCATTTCAAAGATGGATTGTAGTACACATTCCAAGCTTTCCAAAATGTCCAAGAACTCATCAAACAACCTCATGGTTAGGGAGAATTGAATTTGGCAAGTTGGGAAAAACTCACTTTTGATTTGGCCAATTTACATGTCCATAACTTGTGCATTTTCAAACTCAGCATGTGCAAGCTACATTGCAGGCCTCTAATCCCATTTTTACTCAATAATTCAATGCTAAACCATTGTGCCAAGATGTTGTTCTATGCATTTGGACATTACATGGAGAATTAATCCTTATTTAGAAAAAGCAATATATCCATTTTGATAAAGTTATACTTTATGTCAAATTTGCAATCCAAGTGGTACAGTTCAAATCTCTTTGGCACAAGTTTATGGACTAATTGCACTGATCAAGGCCAAGGTATGCAACATAGATTGGGGGCCTCTATCAGCCTAGAAACTCAAGTGGCCATCTCTTGCTTAAGTGTGAAGAAACTTGCCATAACTAAACACAACTCTCATTTCCTGTAAACTAACCTTAAGCAAACTTGTTACACAGATTCCAAACATCAAACACAAGATGAAACACGAGCTATCCACCTCCATTTCCCTCTCAAACGCAGAATCACCCTCAAACTGTCCAAACAGAGCACCTGCTGTAGATTGAATCCCACAACTCATTTCCATCGTGCATTCTTGCCCAAACCAGTTCAAACACCTTCCCTACCATCAATGCAAACTATCCAAAGCATTAGAAGTGGACTGTAACTCCTCTAATCAGTTTGGCCATTTTCATTTTTCTGATTTGCAGGTGGAGTTTTATAACTCGATTCAGCTAGTTTCAAAGCAAAGTAAAACTTGGAATAGCATCCCTGGACATCAAGGAAGCTATACCAATCATCACCTTGCACTGAAAGTACCTCCATCACCAGATACAACTTCAACTGAACAGGTAAGTTCATGAACTCGTATCTCTCTATCCAGGCATTGTTAGCTTTAGGTTTGTGAAGAAAATATGTCACATTCATAGCCCTGAACATGCCCATGTAGTTAGTTTTCATTTATGTTACGTGTGCCATGAGAATTTGATGTCTGAACATTGATAAAAAATTAGGTTAAGATTTGGGAATGGATAAATTCTCTCTCAGTTTTTAGAGTTAGATCAAGTTTTTGGTATGTATGGATTCGTTGTTTGATGCTGAACATTTTTGATGTTGTGAGTTTTCATTAAAAAGCCAGGAATCAGGATGTTTGAATCAGGGTACAAAACGCGCGTTTTTTGAACAAGAATGGCTGGAGGTTGGAGAAGCTCCACGTGGGCTGGGCCTGTGTTGTTATTTCTGTTTACACCACTTGTTTGCTTTTACACCCCCTAGGCCCATTGAGCTTATTTTTATGATTTTTTGACTTTTTCTTTTTTGTTCTGGCTTATTTATTTATTTCCATAATATTAAAAATATAAAAAATATTTTTCAGACCATTTTTGTATTTATTAAGCATTTATTTGTTTAAATGGATATTTTGTACATAAATAAATATATTACTTCTTTTTTTTTAAATACTAAAAAATAATGTAAATACATTTATTTTTCTGATTTTATTTTATTTCATCTTTTGAAAACATTTTCTTAAAATACACTTTTTTTTTTATAAATAATAAATATTTTATTTTTATTTTTTTGTATATATTTAATATATTTGATATATAATATAAATGCTTATTTATTCATTACAATATTTATGATAAAAACATGAAAATAATACATCTTTTCTTTTATTAATATTTGACCTCAAAAATCACTTTGTCATAATATACTTCATTTTTATTTTATTTTTGTATATAATAAATAAATATGGTACATATTAAATAATTAATACTTTTATTTAAGAAATTAGGGTTTTACCCTAAACATAAAAAACTCCAAAAAAATAATACTTTTTATTTTGTTTATTTGACATATAAAAATCTTTTTTTTCATACATATAAAAAACCTTTTTGCATCTTGCATATTTATTTTATTTCCATTTAATTTGTGCAATCAATTATCTTGTAAATAATTCCAAATTGATGTAATAGCTAGGTTTAAATTTCTTGTCAAATACCCCCCATTTGAACATTTGTACCCCCCTTCCCATATTGTGTTGTAATAGCTTAGGAACTTTAATTTTCGCACTTTAAAGTTTTCTAAATATACCATGATAGAATTAGGGTTTGTATGCAAATAAAAACAACAAAATAGTTTGACCTAATTTCAAGATAATCAAAGCATGAAAATGGACAACACTAATCACACTTGCACCCCTAGGGTATTCCACTTGTTGCCTTCAATAAATGGGCCATATTGCATGTTAGGTCTCTTTGGGCAAAACAAACAATTCAAATGATCATAGTCCCTCGACGACGCTTTCGAAAGTTGCCTAAAAAATGATCAAGTCCCTTAAAGGAAAATTGCCCAAAGATACTTGGCACCATTGCAATTATGGTCTAAACGATGACCCACGCCCGTCCCTTTCACATCTTAACACAAGATTGTCCACCAAATGCAATGGTGGAACAAAATTGTTAAAAGGGTTAAAACATAGCAAAAATCTTTGAGAACATTAGGGTAGATAGCTCTTAAGTACTTGTCAACTTGCAAAACAAAAACACTTGCCTATTTTTCAAACCACACTTCACAAACACTATCAAAACAAACTTTCAAAAAAAACCTTGAAACATCTTTTCAAAAAGACAAACACCTTTTGTAAAACATTCGAGTAAAGAATTGTTACAAGGGTAGCCTAGACAAGGCATCTTTCTCAAAACATTTTCAAAACCACACACAAAGCACCATTTCAAACAATTGAAAACCAAGGCAAGTTGATCTAAGCAAGTACCTAAGAGCCCATGGATAACCATGGATAGAAAGGGTGCTAATACCTTCCCTTTCTATAATCTACTCCCCGAACCCAAGAAAACATCTCAAAGGTTTTTTGCTGTTCTTTTTAAACCTTTCCTTAGGATAAAATAAAAAGTCGGTGGCGACTCTTGCTCAACCGAAACATTTGCGAAAACAAACGCAAAACCATAGTCAGTTCTCCCACCGTATCACAGTACCCATATCTTTTTGGGTCCTTTTGGGTTAGAGTGTTTAAAGTTCTGTTTGAACTTTGGGTTAGCATAAGAGTTTCTAGAATGTGATGTATATTTTATATCATGTGAGTGTCCAAACTTGAATTGTTTATTCAGAGGTTTGTAAGTGAAAGTCATTTTAGAAACAGGTTTTGGTATGTATGTCTCCTTCCCTTTGGGAGGTTCGTATCCAATTCCTCTTCTGTTTTTCCCACTAACTCCATAGATTATTGAAGCTATTTTGCTTCTATCTATGCTTTTAGCTAGGAAAGTTTGAAAACTATAGTCATATTCTTTCAGAATATCTTTTGAACTAGACACAGATTCTGAACTAGAAGTTTTTTGAACATTTTGAATTTCTTCTTTAAGTCTAAAATTATTTTCTAAGAGTTCAGATTTTTCTGCTTCATGTTTCTCAATATCAGATGCAAGACTCTTCTTGATTTTCTTGTATTTGATTTTGAGTTTACTATAGTTTTCCAGAAGTTCTGATAAACTAACAACAAGTTCATTTCTAGTGAATTCAGAAAATACCTCTCTTGGTTCTGACTCACAGTCTGAGTCATCTGTTGTGGTAGCCATCTGAGCTAGGTTGGCATTTTCATCTTCAGAACCAGATTCATCTTCAGAAGAGTCTGAGTCATCCCAGGTTGCCATCATCCCTTTCTTCTTACCAAACCTTTTCTTTAGTTTTTCTTTTTGAATCTTTGGACAATCACTTTTGTAGTGACCAGGTTCTTTGCATTCATAACAGATGATCTCTCTTCTGTTTGACTTTTTGTGTCCAGAGGATTCAGGTTTATCTTCTAACTTCTTGAAGTTTCTGAACTTCTTTTGTCTGTGCTTCCACGGATGATTGATCCTTCTGGAGAGCAATGATAGTTCGTCTTCTTCTGATGCTGATTCTTCATAGTTTTCCTATTCAGCCTGAAAAGCGTTAGTATCAAATTTCTTAATTGATTTAAGGGCTAGAGACTTACCTTTCTTCAGAGGCTCGTGCTCATCAAGTTATATCTCATGACTTCTGAGAGCACTGATGAGTTCCTCCAGAGACACGTTGTTCAGATCCTTTGAAACTTTGAAAGCAGTGACCATTGGTTCCCATCTTCTGGGTAAGCTTCTTATGATCTTTTTAACATGACCTGCTTTAGTATATCCCTTGTTCAAAACTCTTAGACCAACGATCAGAGTTTGAAACCTAGAGAACATTGCTTCTATAGACTCACTTTCTTCAACTTTGAAGGCTTCATACTTCTGAACTAAAGCCAGAGCTTTAGACTCCTTAACTTGAGTGTTTCCGACATGAGTCATTTTAAGAGACTCAAACATATCATGTGATGTATCTCTATTAGTGATTTTTTCATATTCAACTTTAGAGATAGCATTTAGAAAAATATTTCTAGCTCTATGATGATTTTTAAATTCAACTTTTTGTAGTCTATCCATATTTTTTCTGTCAACTTTGTTTCCTTCTGAGTCAGTAGGATGTGTGTAACCATCCAAAACTATATCCCATAGATCACTATCATGACCTAGAAAGAAACTTTCTAGTCTGTCTTTCAAGTACTCAAAATCTTCTCCATCAAAAACAGGAGGTTTGTTGTAACTATTGTTGTTTTGTTCAGCAGCCATTGTGTTTTCTTCTGGATCTTTTCCTGACACGGTTAAGTGTTGTGCTCAGAGTCAAGCTCTGATACCAGTTGAAGGGGTAAGAAAACACTTAGAAGGGGGGGTTAAATAAGTGACTCTTTTTCTTTTCAAAACAAAGATCAACAATAATGGAATGACAATGTTATTTTTATCCTGGTTCGTTTGAACTCAAACTACTCCAGTCCACCCGTCAAGGTGATTTCGCCTTTCTTAACAAGGACTTAATCCACTATAATCAACTGATTACAAACACACAACAACTGTTGTGACTAACAATGCACAAGTAATCTTACAAGTGACTAACACCACTAAGACTTAAATCTAGTCCTAGTCTGCTTGAGAAATCTGACCAAACTTGGTCTCTCAAGGAACAATTACAAGAGTTTAATCTTTACAGATAGTGAAATAAAATTTGCTTCTAATCAAGCTATATCACAACTGTGATTTTTCACTTAGAATAAATTCCACAAAGTGTATGAACAAAGAGTTTGTGAGCCCAAAATTTTTCACGTAGTTTCTTGCTTCTTTTTGAAATATGATTGGTTAGTTGGCTTGCAATAAATGTACTTCTATTTAGTAAGAACAAAATGACCATTGTTGCCTTCAGAAAAGTGGAGAGCATTAAATGCTTGCGTGTTTCCTTGCACTATTCCATTTTCCAAGAAACTAGCTTTAGACACTTGAGTGCTTGCAGCCGTCTTTGCATTAATGAGCAAACAACAACTTGTAAGAACATGTTTCCTACACTTGACAAGACAAGTTGGATTTAACATTTGTTTCAGAACATGCTTCAACGTCTTGATTTCAGAACATGCTTTACTTCATCTTCTAGGCAGTGCTTTGCTTGCTAAGAACTTGATCAGCGCTTGCTTTCAAGTAATCTTCTAAGCAAGGAAACCTGCTAAATGTTAGAAGATATATTTAAATAAATTGTCTTACCAGAGTCAACAGATGCGCTTAAAACAAAAAGGTTCTTTCAATAAATAACTTCTTCATAATTTTTAGCTTAGCACTTCATAATGCTTCTTGTCAGAACATTATCTGAAACATTCAAATATGTTCATCAGAGTATAAAATATCTAAAATATAATTTATTGTTATCATCAAAACTCTGAGATAGATCAGAACTAATCTTGTTCTAACAACATTAGGTTCCAATTCTGAATCAACATTGCACTTGGAGAAATATTGATATAATTTTGTCCAAGAGGGCGCGCTGAGAGGAGCCCTGCGCGCTAAGCATGGTCTGAGAAACACACAATTTCAGTCCCAAGAGGGTGCGCTAAGCGTTTCCCCACACGCTAAGCGCCGTCTGCGATTTGTAGAAAAATTCAGAACTGAACCAGAATGAAGATGGGGTTCCAAACCCATATTTTGCACACCAAAACATGAGCTCTCAACACCCACATACGTATTATAAAATATTACATACTAAACATTTACCAATTTAATCATGCAACAACGAATTTCTCAATCTAAACCCTTGCCCCAATTCATACAGTTCTTCCTAATTTTCTACCCAAGTTCTAACTATGTAACTCACCTTGCATCAATGGAGGTTTGAATGGTTATGGTGTTGCAATTAGGTTCCCCTCTTGATCAAAGTTTCACCTCATAGTTTATCAAATTCGTAGCTCTTGTATACCTGTAGCGATAAAAAATGTAGCGGGGTAAATCGGAGATCGAATTATTGATTAATTCGTCTCACAAAAAGCAAGAGTCGCCACCGCACTTTATTGTTTCCAAAGGAAAAGGGGAAAGAGCGAAATAAAACCCTAAATATGCGATGTAAATAATACTTTTTAAAAGTAATAAAAATACAAGGCGTTTTTGAAAAGAGATCTATGGTTCGGGGGTTGGTTATACAATGGGAAGGTATTAGCACCCAATGTATCTATAGTACTCTATAGAAACCTTTTGAAATATCTGTTTATTAAAATGGTTTGTTTGATTGAAAAATAAATTGTTTTGGCCGAAAAAGGGGTACGGACGGGTTTTTGAAGATACGACGGCCTAATGTCGAAGTTTTTGCTTAAAAGGTATAAGTTTTGAAAAGATCGAATATTTGAGGAAAAATTGTCCTAAGTTTTAATGAAATGCGAATGTTCGCGTGATTGGATTTGAGGACATGAAGTCAACAAATTTAATCGTTTTTCCCTTGGATTTAAACGTAAACGAAATAAACAAGTAAAGAACAGAAAAATTATGCAGATAATGATATATAATAATTAAATAAAAGACTAGATGGTGTAAATATGCATTTTGGATTTTTGTTTAATATTAATAACGCAAGAGAATTAATAAAATGTTTTTTTTAGTTCTTAAAATTTCTATTTTTTTTTATATTTTTGTATTAGTATTAATATAAAGTATTTATTTAGTAAATAGATCTAAACTATATTAAACTTTAAAAGTTATTTAACTAAACCTAAAAAGATACTAAAATTACTAGATTAAACCTAATGTTAAACTAATAAAATTAATCAAATATTAAAATGCTTTCATTAAATTATCTATTATTTAATTAAGTTTTACTAATTAACTAAAAAAACTAAAGAAAACAAATAAAAGTCAAGAAATAAAAGGGGGGTAAAAATAAAGACAAAGCAAATGGGCCAAAGGCTTAAGGGAGGCCCAAGACAAAGAGACAGGGAAGGGGTGCGTAAGCAATACGTTGGGCTTTCTAGGCAGGAAACTGGTTGAGGCCCAAACACCTCCATAATTCGTTTTAGGGTAAACTTTGTTTGTTTAGTTTGGCTGAGAATGGGATTAGGGATTTGGTTTACAGAGCGGCGCTTGTTCTCTCTTCGTCTTCGTTTTCTTCGCGCGCTATCCCACCTTCGCCTGAGTTCTTCCTCCTTCGCCTGAGTTCTTCCTCCGCTCGAGCCACCAACGCCTTCTTCTTCTTCGTGCTTCTGAGTCTGAGTTTCTCTGTCCTAACGGCCACCACTATCCTCTGCCTTCCTCTTCCCTCCAACGAAAGCCAGGGCGATGGAATCACGGTAAAAATTTACAAATTAATTCGTTAGGGTTTTGTTACGATTTTTGCATGTGTTGATTTTATACCTATTTCTGATTCTAATTTCGTGTTTATGTGATTATTGAGGTATTATGAAAGGAAAAAGAGGGTGGAATACTACCTGGAGAAGGAGGAAGGAGGTAGGGTGATACGCTTAGGAGGCCGGGACGAGGAAGTTTGACGCTGTGGGCTTGCTCCGGACTACCGGTATTTCGTTCTTATTTTCTCTGATTTGGCTTGATGATGACCTTTGCGTGATATTTTCTTCTTCTTCTGTTGCCTCGAATTTGCCTTTGAAAACTTTTCCTATCTCAGTTGCCTTGAATTTGTCCTATGATGAATGTTTGAGCTTGATAGTTGCCTTGTTGCTACTGTTGAAATAATTTTAACTAGCTTCTTTTCTTCTTCTTGCCTTTACTACTGTATGCTTGAATTTGCTCGCCTATGATGATCTGAGGCCTTCGTGTTTGGACATGTTATTGTTTTGACATTGGTTTGAGGTTAAGGCTTGTGTTGTCCTGGGTTTTGCTTTGGTTGGATGGACAAGAGGTTATGGTTTTAGGCTATTACAGGTTGCACTGGTTTTTTTTTGGTTTGGCCAAAGTTGTATGACAGGTTATTGAAACAGGTTTATCGGTTTTGATATGGTTTGAGGGTTTATGAGATAGCAGGTTAATGGTTTTTAGGCCATAGTACTTGATATGTTTTTTTTGAGATAGCAGGTTAATGGTTTTTTTAGGCCATATGGTATGATTGTGTTGAAAATGGTTATGGTGGCAGGTTTGAAATGGTTCAGGCCATGTTATTTGATATATTATGCAGGTAGAAGGTTTTTTGAAATGGTTTAGGCCATGTTATTTGATATATTATGCAGGTAGCATGTTTTTGAAATGGTTTAGGCCATGGTGTTTATGGTTGTATGCAGGTTTGACAGTAGGTTCTACTGGTTTTTGTTTGAGACTTGGAGAAAAAAAAGGTTTTTGCTTTTGATAGTTTTTAGTGTGGAAGGCCTTTGCAGGTTATGAACTCTTGACCATTTTGAAGGAGTTTGTAACGTTGTATATAACAATATGCTGGCTTGGTTTACGTTGGCTTTATGGTATATTTTTAATATATTTCTTTGGCTTTCTGCACATCTGCTTCATACAGTTTGTTTGTATTCTAATTTCATGCTTTCTTATTTTATTGCAATACTGCTGTTGTACCCCAAAATTTGCCCTCCCATATTTCTCAAAATATTTCAAGAAAAATTCACAAGTCCAACCCGGCGCGCCATATTCAGGTGTTCTTTCACCAAGATATCTCTGATAACGTATTCTCAAATTCAGGTTCGGCTCAAGAGTCAATTCTTTAAAGAAGGTATCCGAATGTGCGAGTTTTCTTGAAGAAATATGGTGAAAAAGTGTGCTGAAAGTGCAGTTTTTACGCGCTAAAAAATTCATAACTTGAAGATCGTGACTTGTTTTGAACCCGTTCCAGTGGCCAAAATTCCGTCTGGACATTATCTACGTTTTCATCTCTCACGGATGGAAGCCAATTTCGATCAGAAGGTCTTCAAAAATGTGGATTTATCAAGTATTTTCGTGCAGAAAATTTGTGACAGAAGTTTATTTGCGTCATGTTCAAAAAATCATAACTTGGTCGATTTTCATCGTATCGAGCTGGTTCTGGCGCCAAAATTTCACAAATTGAGTTGGCTACATTTTCACAGAAGGTATTGAGTTCAAACGGTATTCAAAAGGCCTTCGTTTTTTGCTCAGAGTGCGTGACACGATGAAAATCTTGAATGCTGAATATTATTTCATCTGGGCCGAAACTTCGAAAATTCATAACTCGGTCAATTTTTATCGGATTGGACTCATATTTTTACACAAGGTCCCTGACTTGTAAATCTACAACTTTACTTCAAAAGTCGAGACCAAATTATGCACCGATCAATACCAGTTTTTTATTGAAGAACGTGTCAGAGTCGACACTGAAGCCCAAAATAAGTTTGTCTGAGCTGAAACTTCAAAAATTCATAACTAATTCACCGTTTATCCGATTGAGTCGATTTTCGGACAGGAGTTAGTTCTCGATGCCGGCTACATTTTGTTTTCACATTTCAACTTCAAAAAATGCACTTAAGTCCATGCGATTTAGCCTGGAAAGTGACGAATTCAAGTGAATATTGGAGGCCCAATTGCACATTCAAAGCCCATTTGCTTTACCCTAATTTCCATTATATAATCACCTTCATTCACACAAATCAGGGAGGAGAAAAAAAGAAAGAGAAGAGAAAAAGAGAGAAAAAACCTTGCCACAACACTGTTGGAATATCAAACTCTTTCAAGAACCCTAAAACCTTGAAATCCTTATTACAAATCCCTCTCTCACTACAAACAAGCCATCACAGTTATAAACCAATACCTCACTACTTCTTCAGTAAGGATAAGGCTGACTTGATCTCCATGATCCTAATTTTCCAGTAAGGCATAAAAGCATTCAGGTCTCTAATCTTCCAGTAAGGGTAAGATTGATTTGATCTCCATGATCAAAAGGGTATAATCATTCATACATGCCATATTGTGCCTAAACATTAAATTTCTTCATATATTGGCTTTATTTGCATTTTATGATTTTATTTAATGTGTTCGTGAGATTCAACACTGCAGATTTAGACAGGATCCCATGCAGGTTCATTAAGGAACGTTGAGGCCAAAAGACAAATGGCCAAAAGCCAAAAGCCAAATGGCCAAAGTAGAACATTTTATGCATGACACCAATACATGGCGAGACAGACATTAAGCCAGACATTAAGGAACGTTGAAGCCAGAACACAAATGGCCAAAAGCCAAAACGCAAATGGCCAAAAGCCAAAACGCAAATGGCCAAAAGCCAAAAGCCAAATGGCCAAAGTAGAACAACTTATGTATGATGAGGCCATAACACAAATGGCCAAACCACTTCAATTCACCTCCAAAAAGGGGACAGAAGCCCCCCAAGGTATTGTATTTTCTTTCTTTTCCTTATTTTATTTATTTCAATTATTTCTTTTTTTTAATTAATTCCTTTAATTTAACTTATTTTCATAAAATATAAAAAATAGTAAAAAACAGAAAAGTCATAAAAATCAAAATATATTTATTTAATTAATATTTTTTGTAAATAAATATCACTAATTAATTTTAGCTTTGTAAAATTAGGTTTAATTCAAACATTTTTCTTAATAAACTTAAAATTGGTAGAATTAGGTTTTAATCAATTTTTATCCTTTTTTTCTTTTCTTTCACAATAATTAATTATTAAATATTATTTTTGTAATTAAATTACCATGTAATTAATTAGGTTAATTTAGGTTTAATTTTAACATGTTTTCTTAATAAACTAAAAAACAAATAGAATTAGGGTTAGCATTTAATTTCAATTAATTCTTTTTCCATTAAAAACATAAAATACTAAAAAATATCAAAAAAAAAAAAACAATTTCTTTTCTCTCTTAATTAATCAATTCCATCATTTAATTTAATTTTGCAAAAAGGGTCCAACGCCCTCGTTTTTAATCCTTATTCGCATATTTATTTTATTTCGTTTAATATTAATGTAATTCTCCCAAAGCCTTGTAAACTCGGACATTTTATTTCTCGCACTTTACTTCTTTATTTTCTGTCAAATCGGGTCCTGGTTTAATTTTGGCGATGTGGACCCGCGCCTTTTGTAATAGCTTAGAATCTTTTACTTTCTCGCAATATTTTAACTGTTAATAAATGCATGCAAGAATGAATGATAAAATAAAAACAAACGCATAGATCACCTTGACATGAATAAGACAAAATAACTGAACATGACACACAAATCACACACCACCCTTAGGGTACGCCTCACTGTTGCCTTGCCTCGAAAGGTGATCGTCGAGTAGAGGATGTCTTAGTAAGTCCTCATGATCCGGGAACCTGGCATGAGGGTAGCTTCTAAGGTGTCTTCCCATTGCTCTGGTGATCACCATGTCCCGAACCTCGAATTGACCCGAACACCTCCAACGGTGGTGCTACCTACCTCTCAATGGTGGGATGGCACTACTTTTAAGGACATTTACACAGACGAATTCCTTAGGGTAGGTAGGTTCTCGTAGATACTTGCTCTAATTTCAAAACAAAATTCAAAAAAAATACTTTTCACACCGACACCTTTTCAAAAAGCTTTCGAAAGCAATTTTTCAAACACTCCTGAGGACCGATACAAGAGTCGAACTGGAATTTTCAAAGAAACTTTTTAAAACCCACAGTTGAAAAGCAAACAAACCATTTTTGAAAACACAAATGAGCAAGTATCTAAGAGCCCATGGATAACCATGGATAGAAAGGGTGCTAACACCTTCCCTTTCTATAACCTACCTCCCGAATCGAGAGCAATCTCTTTAAGGAATTTTTCTGTGCTTTTGTCCTTTCCATTTGGAGAAAATAAAAGACGGTGGCGACTCTTGCTTACCGCGACATTTCGTGAACCAGCGTTAAACAGTCAGTTCCAGATCCACCGATCACAGAACTGGCGACTCTGTTGGGGATATCTTTATAAAGTGAGGTGTACCTTAGGGTTAGTTCATAACTGTGTTTTCAATTGTATTGACTTGTCTGCTTTAAATTTGTGGGTTGCATGGGAGTTACATAGATCCTAACCCGGATCTGGGGATACCCTGTTTAGGTAGCATAAGCTGTGAGGGACCTGTCCGGCGTATACCGACATGGGTGAAGAAGTGGCTACGTTGGTGTGGCGCCTTGGTCTGTACCGATATCCCTCGTGTTGAAACGGGGAGAATATGGGTCTTCCAAGGAGTCATTAAGCACCAACCGACCTTAGAACCTTAAATGACCCAACTTGGCCAATAGAACAGTAGCAGTATGCTACGCCCATTGAGGCTAAACTCTCGTGATGGTTCTGGATGCAAGAAAAGATTGCGATGCTGGAGTTATGACCGATTGAGGGTAGTCAGTGATATTGGGATCCTCTAGAACCCGGTTACTTCTGATAGGACAAGTCTTAACCAACAAACTGAAAAAGGGTAATACCTAGACCCCATGCTGGCCTAAACTCTAAGGGCTCTTGTGTGACTTGTGTGCCTTCCAACTTGACTATTTACATGCCTGTTATCTGACACTTGAGCTTCTTGCAGGTTTTGTTTATAGTCCTTAATAGGGACTCATAACAGGGTATACTAGGTTTCTTACAGGTTTTGGTTTGCAGTCCTTAATTAGGACTCATAACAGGGTTTACCGAGTTTCTTGCAGGTTTTGTTTTTTAGTCCTTAACTGGGACTCATGACAGGTTCTACTGAGTTTCTTGCAGGTTTCTGTTTATAGTCCTTAATAAGGGCTCATAACAGAGTTTATTCATATTACCCCATGCATCATGACATCATACCATTGCATACATCCTAACCCATTTCAAGGATCTCAAAGGCTTGTGATGCAGGTCATGATGAATCAAACATCTAGCAAGGGGCAAAGAGGATTTATTTTCCTCTAGCCAAAGTTGTCAGAGGCTGTGACCCACTTGATATGGTGAGCTTTGACTCCTGAAGAAGGTTCCCCTAGCCAAGGTTGTTTGGAAAGCAAAATAAGGTTGATGACTTGAGTCAGGGGCTATGACCCACTTGATATGGTGAGCCTTTGACCCTTGGAAGAAGGACTCTCAACAAATATGAAGTTCCTTCAATCAAGCTACCGGATCCCAGCTCTAACAAATTTCTTGTTTACCCCGCGAGATCCTTGAAAACATTGCATGCATATCATACATATCATTGCATAACAGGTACCCTTGTTGCAGGTCACTTACCCTCCCTGCTGTTTATTTCAGCCATGGCTTCCCAACAAGATAACCAGGACCTTCACACTCAAGAGACTCAGTTCAAAGAGATCTTCCTAAGCCTATCCAAGGGGCAGGAAGAGTTGAGGACACTCCTCATGGGGAATCTGATCAGAAAGAGTCCTGAAGATGACAAGGACGAACAACTGAAACGTCTACAAGCTGAGGTAGACACACTGAAAACCCAGATGCTGGGGCAAAGGGCACTCATTCAAGGTTTAGCTCAGGAGCAAGGAGAGCTGAGGGCCATGAGCAGTCAGCTTCATCAAGACATGAAGCAACCAGCCCAAGTCAGGGACCCAGTCATTAATCAACTTCCAAGAAGTCAAAGGTTTGGGCCTCTCCAAGCCACTATTACTTCACAGGTCCAACAACGACCTCGCCCAGAACAACGGGCTGATCAGAGCAAACCAGACAAGCCTAAGAGGCAGTTCACCAAGATCAACATGTCGCCGGATCAAGCACTACAACAAATGTTGGAGGCAGGGCTGGTCACCTTAAGGGCTCCTCTCCGGAATCCAAACACTGCTGCTCCTAACTATCATCCCAACGATAGGTGCGCATACCATTCTGATAGCCCGGGGCATACTACGGACAACTGCTGGCCTCTCAAAAACAAGATCCAAGACATGATCGACGCTGGAGAGATTCAGTTTAAAGTACCCAAGACTCCCCACGTGATCACCGCTCCCTTGCCAAAACATGGCTAGGATTGAGAAATTTTTGTTCATTCGAATGTTCAAGTTGCAATTCTCTTTTGTTCAAACATTTACTCATGTTAAACATTGTTATTTCATTAATGCATCGCATATGTCTGTTCTGAAACAATATATTCATATTCACTAAATGCAAATTATTTTCATATTTTTTTCTGATGTCAACTCTTGATCTAAAATTCTAAGCCTCTTGAGGGAGGATGACGAAAACGATACCATAATCTATAGTATGCTTTTGAACAGACCCCGCTGATGAGGTACAGGCATTGTTTCAATCCCTAAACACTGGAGTTATAAGGATGATAATCCCTCGTCAACCCATCTGAGCCAAAGAAGTAGGAGTTTTTCTTTTCGAAATTTAAAACCCTTAATCATAACCTGGGGCAGGGTAGTCTTTCAGTTGATCCAAGTGCATAACGAATGGAACCAAAGAAGTTCTTACAAAACGAAGAAGGACAGTGATGGTTCCGAATAATCAATAAAGACAGGCAGTCATTATCAAAAAAAATCATAAATGAAAAACCCATTAAGTCAAAACCTATAAAGGGGACTTACGAAACTGGGGCATCCCGCTGACTGTAATTCCAAAAAAGGAAACAGTTCAGGCAAAAAAAAAAACAGGGATAATCAAATCAAAAAGAAAAGAGGTCTCACAAACCCTCCACAAAAACAAAAAAATGACTGCCTATCCAAAATAAATTGTCAACATTCGAACCACCACTGTATACTAGAGCAAAGACTCAAACAAGGTCTAACGTATGATCAACTGAGTTTAGGTTTGGAGAACATCACGAAGAGTGGGTGGGTACAAATAATTTGAGCCTTTATCCTTTGTTTCTTAAACCGTGAACCAAGCCACGTTATAACCCTTAAAAGTCCTAGCTGAAGCATGGGTTAATTCGAAAGCATACTGTTACGAAAGGTATCCTGACTCCTTAAGGCTTACGGTAAATACGGAGTTGACATCACGTTTTACAAACATTCATTTGTTTTATGAAAAATAATGCATTTTCAAAATCTTCAAGACAGACATAGGCTTTGCATTTTTAAACATAACTTTGTTTGCATATGACTTTTTGTTTGAACAGCAGGAAAATTCGCATGAAGAATGCCTAATGAACGAAAGTACCTCTCAATCAAGGGGCAAAACATGATCATGGTCCAATCATCTGGGGCAGTCCAATCAAGATTCGGAGAATCTCTCAAAGGCCAAATCGCCTGGGGCAAATCTCCGCCTGAGTCACTTGGGGCACTCCAGCAACGAATCTTGCCTGATCAAACACCTTCTGGTGGCACGACATAACACTTCTAACAGGGGCAACTCCCTACATTCTGAGAACGTGGATATAGTCGAAAAATACTATGCAAAATCAAAGACCCGCTAGGTTGACATACCTAGGCAAAAATCAGGGCTTCCCGACGAACCAAAAGGGTTCGGGCAAAAATAAGGGATGAAAAGAAAAAATCTGTACACCCGGCAAGTCGAAAACCTGAAAAGGCGGCTTGGGCAAAAATGGGTATCCCGGTGGACTGAAAACCCGGAAGGGTAGTCCAGGAAAAAGTTAGGGATCAAAGCGTACAACTATGTCCTGTCACCTCGTCACCTGCCTACCAGAAGAAGGTCTGTCCATCAACAAGCTATCAGCACCTCTCAGGTCTTCCTCTCCCACCTCAGAAACAGGGGCAATAAGGAGTTGTCTAAGAGCAATCTAATTGTTCTGTCCTCCAAGGTATCAAAACAGGTTCAGCTGAAGAACATAACCAGCACCTCAATCCCCCAGAGAGTAAGTCAGCAGTCAGTACACTCTTCTTCAAACAAAGTTATCAAATCTTAAGGAAGTTGAGTATCCTCCAGCAGATCTCAACATTTCCCCCAGCAGTACATATATCCTTAACAAGCATCCCCGGCAGTCTCGACCTAAAGATTGTTCCCTGGCAATTTATCAAACAGTCAAAGGAATCACTTCCCCCCGCAGGCAAAGCTTCCCCAGGAAAGTCCAATCTAGTCCCCCAGGAAAGTTGGAATTCATACCCCCAAGGAGTAAGCTTATCCCCAGTAGATTCTGGAAGCTTATCCTCGCAAAGCACGAACGCGTCTCCCGGCTTTATTCAAAGAGTTATTTCCTTAACAGGATATAACTGGGTTATCCTCAGCCAAAAGCCACAGAAAGGTCGTCGTCAACGTAGTTCTTTCTTACCCCCAGCGAAGTCTATTCACACTTCCAATACAGCAAAGATATCCTCAGCAAGTTATTACTAACAATTCAACAAAAGCATCTCTCTCCCCCACAGAGTAATGTTCCCCAGCATGGTCGCTAGAGTATTTTTCTCCCCGCAGAATTTTCCATTCGCCAAGCTTGTCCCCCAACGGAGTTACCTTCTCCTACCTGTATTCTTGCAACTATCATCCCCAGCGGAAGCAAAATCTGTTCTTCAACATCAGCCCAGGAGTGACTTCCCGGCACCCGTCAAGGATTTACTTTCCTAGACGAAAATATACATTCATAAAACATCACATACATCATTATAGCATGCATAGACGCATCATATCATACAAATCTCATTTATGTTGAGAACATCATTGCTTGATCCATATCATGCATTGCATATGACTGACTTTTACCTTTCAGGAAAGATTCAGTTAAATTCTCAATCATATTTCAAAACCTAGACCGGTTCAGTTAATCAACTCCAAAGATTTCTTATCCAGTCCAAGGCCTTCTCTAGTCCAGCTAAATTGACTCCCAACAAATTTTTCTGATAAAGACTCAGTAGAAGTTATCAGATTATAATTTCCTATGGTTCCCTCTCCGATGGTGCGTGAGGTGATAATTCCTTTTTAGGTTATAATTTCCTATGGTTCCCTCTCCGATGGTGCGTGAGGTGATAATTCCTTTTTAGGTTATAATTTCCTATGGTTCCCTCTCCGATGGTGCGTGAGGTGATAATTCCTTTTTAGGTTATAATTTCCTATGGTTCCCTCTCCGATGGTGCGTGAGGTGATAATTCCTTTTTAGATTATAATTTCCTATGGTTCCCTCTCCGATGGTGCGTGAGGTGATAATTCCCTTTTAGGTTATAATTTCCTATGGTTCCCTCTCCGATGGTGCGTGAGGTGATAATTCCCTTTTAGGTTATAATTTCCTATGGTTCCCTCTCCGATGGTGCGTGAGGTGATAATTCCCTTTCAGGTTATAATTTCCTATGGTTCCCTCTCCGATGGTGCGTGAGGTGATAATTCCCTTTTAGGTTATAATTTCCTATGGTTCCCTCTCCGATGGTGCGTGAGGTGATAATTCCTTTTTAGGTTATAATTTCCTATGGTTCCCTCTCCGATGGTGCGTGAGGTGATAATTCCCTTTCAGGTTATAATTTCCTATGGTCCTCTCCCTGACGGTGCGTGAGATGTAATTCCCTTTCCGATTATAATTTCCTATGGTCCTCTCCCCGACGGTGCGTGAGATGTAATTCCCTTTCCGATTATAATTTCCTTTGGTTCTCTTCCCGATACTGCGAAGATGGTGATTCCCACCAGGATTTTCTCAACGAGCGTTGTTGAAGTCACCCAAGGTTCTCTTACCGTTCATGTTAAGGTAGTAACCATCCCTGGTTTATTCATCGCCGTTTGAAGCTCCAGACTCAGCTCCTGTAACCAGTCAGGACATATCTATACCAAGCATCTGAAAACAGCTCCTGCAACATGTCAGGTAATCATTTTCTGTTTTGCAGGTACACAGGTTCTCGCTAAGGAATCTCTTATGCGATCAACACCTAGATGGCATCTATAAGCCCATCATCCTATTCATCAACATCCATATGGCATCTATAAGCCCATCATCCTATTCATCAACCTCAAAATGGCATCCATAAGCCCATTCTCATCATCACACTGCTACTATGTGAGCGCAAATTTCTGGGCACTCTAGTGTTCAATCATCTTCCACCTTCGGATTACGAAAGGCACGTCAGCCAATCTGCATCCTCAGGTCTAAGAAGATTGAACAGGGGCAACTGTTGTACCCCAAAATTTGCCCTCCCATATTTCTCAAAATATTTCAAGAAAAATTCACAAGTCCAACCCGGCGCGTCATATTCAGGTGTTCTTTCACCAAGATATCTCTGATAACGTATTCTCAAATTCAGGTTCGGCTCAAGAGTCAATTCTTTAAAGAAGGTATCCGAATGTGCGAGTTTTCTTGAAGAAATATGGTGAAAAAGTGTGCTGAAAGTGCAGTTTTTACGCGCTAAAAAATTCATAACTTGAAGATCGTGACTTGTTTTGAACCCGTTCCAGTGGCCAAAATTCTGTCTTGACATTATCTACGTTTTCATCTCTCACTGATGGAAGCCAATTTCGATCAGAAGGTCTTCAAAAATGTGGATTTATCAAGTATTTTCGTGCAGAAAATTTGTGACAGAAGTTTATTTGCGTCATGTTCAAAAAATCATAACTTGGTCGATTTTCATCGTATCGAGCTGGTTCTGGTGCCAAAATTTCACAAATTGAGTTGGCTACATTTTCACAGAAGGTATTGAGTTCAAACGGTATTCAAAAGGCCTTCGTTTTTTGCTCAGAGTGCGTGACACGATGAAAATCTTGAATGCTGAATATTATTTCATCTGGGCCGAAACTTCGAAAATTCATAACTCGGTCAATTTTTATCGGATTGAACTCATATTTTTACACAAGGTCCCTGACTTGTAGATCTACAACTTTGCTTCAAAAGTCGAGACCAAATTATGCACCGATCAATACCAGTTTTTTATTGAAGAACGTGTCAGAGTCGACACTGAAGCCCAAAATAAGTTTGTCTGAGCTGAAACTTCAAAAATTCATAACTAATTCACCATTTATCCGATTGAGTCGATTTTCGGACAGGAGTTAGTTCTCGATGCCGGCTACATTTTGTTTTCACATTTCAACTTCAAAAAATGCACTTAAGTCCATGCGATTTAGCCTGGAAAGTGACGAATTCAAGTGAATATTGGAGGCCCAATTGCACATTCAAAGCCCATTTGCTTTACCCTAATTTCCATTATATAATCACCTTCATTCACACAAATCAGGGAGGAGAAAAAAAGAAAGAGAAGAGAAAAAGAGAGAAAAAACCTTGCCACAACACTGTTGGAATATCAAACTCTTTCAAGAACCCTAAAACCTTGAAATCCTTATTACAAATCCCTCTCTCACTACAAACAAGCCATCACAGTTATAAACCAATACCTCACTAATTCTTCAATAAGGATAAGGCTGACTTGATCTCCATGATCCTAATTTTCCAGTAAGGCATAAAAGCATTCAGGTCTCTAATCTTCCAGTAAGGGTAAGATTGATTTGATCTCCATGATCAAAAGGGTATAATCATTCATACATGCCATATTGTGCCTAAACATTAAATTTCTTCATATATTGACTTTATTTGTATTTTATGATTTTATTTAATGTGTTCGTGAGATTCAACACTGCAGATTTAGACAAGATCCCATGCAGGTTCATTAAGGAACGTTGAGGCCAAAAGCCAAATGGCCAAAAGCCAAAAGCCAAATGGCCAAAGTAGAACATTTTATGCATGACACCAATACATGGCGAGACAGACATTAAGCCAGACATTAAGGAACGTTGAAGCCAGAACACAAATGGCCAAAAGCCAAAACGCAAATGGCCAAAAGCCAAAACGCAAATGGCCAAAGTAGAACAACTTATGTATGATGAGGCCAGAACACAAATGGCCAAACCACTCCAATTCACCTCCAAAAAGGGGACAGAAGCCCCCCAAGGTATTGTATTTTCTTTCTTTTCCTTATTTTATTTATTTCAATTATTTCTTTTTTTTAATTAATTCCTTTAATTTAACTTATTTTCATAAAATATAAAAAATAGTAAAAAACAGAAAAGTCATAAAAATCAAAATATATTTATTTAATTAATATTTTTTGTAAATAAATATCACTAATTAATTTTAGCTTTGTAAAATTAGGTTTAATTCAAACATTTTTCTTAATAAACTTAAAATTGGTAGAATTAGGTTTTAATCAATTTTTATCCTTTTTTTCTTTTCTTTCACAATAATTAATTATTAAATATTATTTTTGTAATTAAATTACCATGTAATTAATTAGGTTAATTTAGGTTTAATTTTAACATGTTTTCTTAATAAACTAAAAAACAAATAGAATTAGGGTTAGCATTTAATTTCAATTAATTCTTTTTCCATTAAAAACATAAAATACTAAAAAATATCAAAAAAAAAAAACAATTTCTTTTCTCTCTTAATTAATCAATTCCATCATTTAATTTAATTTTGCAAAAAGGGTCCAACGCCCTCGTTTTTAATCCTTATTCGCATATTTATTTTATTTCGTTTAATATTAATGTAATTCTCCCAAAGCCTTGTAAACTCGGACATTTTATTTCTCGCACTTTACTTCTTTATTTTCTGTCAAATCGGGTCCTGGTTTAATTTTGGCGATGTGGACCCGCGCCTTTTGTAATAGCTTAGAATCTTTTACTTTATCGCAATATTTTAACTGTTAATAAATGCATGCAAGAATGAATGATAAAATAAAAACAAACGCATAGATCACCTTGACATGAATAAGACAAAATAACTGAACATGACACACAAATCACACACCACCCTTAGGGTACGCCTCACTGTTGCCTTGCCTCGAAAGGTGATCGTCGAGTAGAGGATGTCTTAGTAAGTCCTCATGATCCGGGAACCTGGCATGAGGGTAGCTTCTAAGGTGTCTTCCCATTGCTCTGGTGATCACCATGTCCCGAACCTCGAATTGACCCGAACACCTCCAACGGTGGTGCTACCTACCTCTCAATGGTGGGATGGCACTACTTTTAAGGACATTTACACAGACGAATTCCTTAGGGTAGGTAGGTTCTCGTAGATACTTGCTCTAATTTCAAAACAAAATTCAAAAAAAATACTTTTCACACCGACACCTTTTCAAAAAGCTTTCGAAAGCAATTTTTCAAACACTCCTGAGGACCGATACAAGAGTCGAACTGGAATTTTCAAAGAAACTTTTTAAAACCCACAGTTGAAAAGCAAACAAACCATTTTTGAAAACACAAATGAGCAAGTATCTAAGACCCCATGGATAACCATGGATAGAAAGGGTGCTAACACCTTCCCTTTCTATAACCTACCTCCCGAACCGAGAGCAATCTCTTTAAGGAATTTTTCTGTGCTTTTGTCCTTTCCATTTGGAGAAAATAAAAGACGGTGGCGACTCTTGCTTACCGCGACATTTCGCGAACCAGCGTTAAACAGTCAGTTCCAGATCCACCGATCACAACTGCTGATTTGTTTTGTATCTCTTCCTGCCTAAACCAAAACCTGCAAAACCAAACTTCTATCTCTCTTCTCTCTCCTCAATGCAATTTTGACATAAAAATGATATGTTATGCATTTGTTCTGAAAAAGCACTACTGCTGGAAAATGATGTAAATGGAAAGATTTTCATGCTTGCAAATATGACTTTAAAATTGCATATCCTCTTTGTCTTTCAATGTAACAGTAGGAGC
The DNA here is from genome assembly GCA_948472305.1 of Vicia faba. NCBI lineage: Eukaryota > Viridiplantae > Streptophyta > Magnoliopsida > Fabales > Fabaceae > Vicia > Vicia faba. Next base: position 612,901,495 of record OX451739.1, on the reverse strand, counting down.
CTAATGTTTTGGCTTCTTCCTATGTGCATGGCATAGTTTACGTTGGAATTGTGAGAAACTTGCATATGCTGTTGATTTTTGTATGCTGTGTATATTTTTTGAAATATGCAGTTTTTTGACAAAAAGAAATTATGCATATTTGAAATATGCAGTTTTTTTTTATTATGCAGTTTTGAAAACAAAAATAAATTTGTGCATCTTTAAATTGTGCATTCATTTTGAAAATAAAATCCATCCCTTTTTATGAACCGGGAGAAATCCCGCGATTTGCAAAAAGGGTAAAACTGATTCCAGTCGTTGCTTTTAATGATGAACACTAATAAATAATTTCTGCTTTTAATTATTTGTTTAATTCTGACTTTTTTCTTTTAATTGTTTTGCACGTAAAATTAAATGAGCAGACAAAAAGCATTGGATAGAAGATTTAGAATTTAGGAAAAATTAGAATAGTTTTTATTTCATTTTAAACTTTGTAAAAATTATTATTGTAAATACATTGTAAATAAATACAGTATTTACACAACAATTGTACAATTAGAATAAAATGAATAAAATTCCAATATTTTGCCAATTAATTCTTTCCTTCTCTCTAATTATTTATTTTATCATTTATAATTCTTTAAATTATATAATAATTGAAAATAAATTTCAATTACTTAAATTCAGAATGATAAACAATTAAATAAACATCATTTGATCAATAAACTTTTCTTCAATCTATTCCATTATTTATAGTTCTCTAAATTATAATAACTGAAAAAACAAATTTCACCTATTAAACTTAGGATAATAAATAATTAAATAACATTGTTGATCAATTAATGAACTTCCTTTCCAATATTTATTATATTATTTATAAATCTTTCAATTATATAATAACTGAAAGTAAAATTCCAGTTATTAAATTTAAGATAATAAATAATTAATAAACATCGTTTTAACATTGATCAATTAATAAACGCGTTCAAAAATAAACAGCTCTCGACTTGAAAAAGTTATGAATTTTAAAAATCAAAAGATCAAAACGCTTGCAATGTAATGATGCAGATGGGAGATGGTATCTTAGGTCAAAATTTGGGGTACAACAACTGCCCCTATTTAAGTTTCTTCTATCCGGAGATATGAAGATTAAAATCTTCGCTTCGACGAGATTGAAGGTACTTAAATACATAATACGCAAATTTTTACCCTAAGATACCGCCATTATGTTTGATATGAATGCAGTGATTGAATTCACAGAGAAAGATATCGTATGAAACAAGACAATGCTGGAGAAATCAAACACCAACAAAACACAGAGACATGGATTATACACTAACTGGGGAAACGAGCTATCGACTTCAAACGACAGACTCTTGACAGCGAATAAAATTGAGGGAATACGACCTCTGACCCTAACAAAGAAGGCATCTTGCATAGGCCATAAAACAGATTATTGACCCAAAACAGTGAGTTCACAACTCGAGGTCAAAAATAGACAGAAAGTATCAAATTTGCTGGCGACAGATTACCGACTTCTGAAGGTAATGATTCATGACAAACTTCTCTGCGAGATTTTCCGGAGATATACTCATTAATGCTGAAAGAATAAGATTGTAGATACGCAAGCTGCTCAAATAAAGAAGCTGCCACTTGCCGTCGTCCAAAGAAAATACCAATAACATACAAGCTGCTCAAATAAGGAGACTGCCACTTGCTGTCGTCCAAAGAAAATACCAATAACATACAAGCTGCTCAAATAAGGAGACTGCCACTTGCTGTCGTCCAAAGAAAATACCAATAACATACAAGCTGCTCAAATAAAGAAGCTGCCGCTTGCTGTATTCCAGAAAAATAATAACGTACGAGTTGCTCGTGAAGAGATGCCGCTTGTCGTTTTCTGAAAATAATAATAACGCACAAGTTGCTCATGAAGAGCTACCGCTTGTCGTTTTCCAATAATAATAACGCACAAGTTGCTCATGAAGAGCTGCCGCTTGTCGTTTTCCAAAAAATAATGACGTACAAGTTGCTCGTGAAGAGCTGCCGCTTGTCGTTTTCCAAAAATAATAATAACGCACAAAGTGCTCGTGAAGAGCTGCCGCTTGTCGTTTTCTGACGATGTCTATAACGTACAAGTTGCTCGTGAAGAGCTGCCGCTTGTCGTTTTCCAAAAATAATTCAGAAGGGAATTGTAATGACACTGGCAGAGAATAAAAATCTTCGTCAAAGAGAATCATGAATCAGTCCTTCCCGAGGAGATCACATACTTAAATGTGCAAAATAAATGCACCATTCGTCTAGGTCGTGATTTCACTGGGGAAAATCAATGAGATAGCCTATGCAAGAGGCAACAACTTCATCCAGGAATAACCAGAGAGAAAACAGTCAAATAAGACTCTACCCAATGAGAAAGCAACTCGATTGGGGAATTTATCCTATCCAGAAATGGACAAGGTGAGCTAAATCAAAAATCATCCATGAGGATTAGCTCAGTTGGAGAATTTAGAAAGGAAGCACATTTTCTGCCTAAGCTAACCTTCTACTTGGAGAGAAACATGTACGTTATTTGAATAAACAAAGTACAACCCAAAATTGATGGCAAATGTGAATATGTATGCGTGATATAAGTGTAAATGGGTAAATGAATGTTATGCTGACAAAACGAACAGATGGAATATCTTGAAGACGATAAGATGTCACGACAAGATAGGTACTCGGCCAATCTTGAAAGGACGGAAAATAACTGGAATTGGAACCCCAAAGCAACGTCAGAGTGTGTCACGCTACAAGGTTCAAGTCTTCTGAGGAGAAAAGCATTCAAATCCAATCTTACAATACCAATAGACCACTGGCAAGAGACAAAGCGTACCACACTTCCGAAATCTGCTCAAACAAAGGTGGCCAAAACAACGCTTAACTGGAAAAGCTGGGGAGTCACCAAACTTAGTACCACCAGAAACACAAGCTTACACAACCAACACCTCAATGACGATTTTGAAATAAGACATGTTCATCATGCAAGGATAAACTACTGTATTGTTTTGCATTTCATGGCTTGACCATCCTTGGAACAAACTGTTAATATTCCCTTCGTTATTCACGACACATTTTTAAAATAAGAATATTTTAAGTAAATTTGTTTCAAGTATTTCCATAAAAATTAAAATTTTGCCCACAACAGGTAAATGCTCAAATTTCATTAATAATATGGTAGTTCACTAACAATGCGACTCCAACGGTTTACAAAAGTTTGGGAAATAGTACATGAAATAAAAAGGTTACACCAAAAACCATGATCACTATTCTCCCTAACAACTTCGAATTCCAAAATGTGTTCAAATTCCAAGACTGGTCTGACCAAAAGCTTGCCTAAGCGAAATACTTCTTGACTGCATCGGCGTTCATGGGACGCGGGAGCTCGTCGCCATCCATATTGGTGAGAATCAAGGCACCTCCAGAGAAAACTTTCTTGACGACATACGGTCCTTCATAATTCGGGGCCCACTTGCCCCTTGAATCAGGTTGGAAAGATAATATCTTCTTGAGCACAAGGTCACCTTCTCTGAACTCGCGCGGGCGAACCTTCTTATCAAAAGCCTTCTTCATTCTCTGCTGATATAATTGACCGTGACACAACGCTGTCAATCTCTTTTCTTCGATTAAATTCAACTGATCATATCTACTTTGACACCACTCAGCCTCAGAAAGTTTAGCTTACATCAACACTCTCAGAGACAGAATCTGAACCTCCACGGGGAGTACAGCTTCCATACCGTAAACTAAGGAAAATGGGGTTGCACCTGTTAAAGTTCGAACTGAAGTACGGTACCCGTGCAGAGCAAACGGAAGCATTTCATGCCAATCTTTATAAGTTACCACCATCTTCTGGATAATCTTCTTGATATTCTTGTTAGCAGCTTCAACGGCCCCATTCATCTTCGGTCTGTAAGGAGAAGAATTATGATGTTCGATTTTGAACTCTTCACAAAGCTCTCTCATCATCTTGTTATTCAAATTCGAACCATTGTCAGTGATGATCTTGTTCGGGATACCGTATCGACAAATGATCTGATTCTTGATAAATATAACTACCACCTGTCTGGTTACATTAGCATAAGATGCTGCTTCCACCCATTTAGTAAAATAATCGATCGCTACCAAGATGAAACGATGACCATTTGAAGCTTTGGGTTCAATCATCCCAATCATATCAATTCCCCACATAGAGAAGGGCCAAGGTGAAGAGATAACATTGAGGAGGGTCGGTGGCACATGCATCTTGTCCGCATAAATCTGGCATTTATGACACTTCTTCACATATTTGCAGCAATCAGATTCCATTGTCATCCAATAGTAACCAGCTCTCAACATCTTTTTAGCCATCGCATGTCCGTTGGCATGAGTGCCAAAGGATCCTTCATGTACTTCTTGCATCAGCATGTCTGCTTCGCGTCTGTCTACACATCTGAGCAAGACCATGTCGTAATTCCTCTTATACAAAACCTCTTCATTGAGAAAGAAACTGCTTGCTAATCTTCTCAACGTCTTCCTATCTTTATTGGATGCCCCAGGCGGGTACTCTTGAGTTTGAAGGACACGTTTAATGTCATAGAACCACGGTTTGTCGTCGGTAACCTCTTCTACCGAGAACACATGAGCAGGTCTATCGAGGCGCATAACTCGGATTATAGGCACATCGTTCCAACCATTTACTTGAAACATTGAAGACAAAGTAGCTAAAGCATCAGCCATCTGGTTCTCATCTCTAGGGATATGATGTAATTCCACTTTGTTGAAGAGGGTTAACAATCTTCTAGCATAGTCTCTGTAAGGGATCAAACCAGGATGACGAGTCTCCCATTCTCCTTTGATCTGATTAATCACCAATGCCGAATCTCCGTAAATATCAAGAATCTTAATCCTTAGATCCACTGCTTCTTCGAGACCCATAATACATGCCTCATATTCAGCCATGTTGTTCGTGCAGTCAAACTTCAATCTCGCCGTGAACGGGATATGAGTGCCTCAGGGTGTGACGATGATTGCCCCAATTCCATTTCCATAAGAGTTCACAGCTCCGTCAAATATCAAACCCCAATGCGATTCAGGATCAGGTCCTTCTTCAGGTAACGACTCTTCACAATCTTTAGCTTTCAAGTACATAACATCTTCATCTGGGAAATCAAACTTGATGGATTGATAATCGTCAATTGGTTGGTGAGCCAAATGATCGGCTAAAATACTCCCTTTGATTGCTTTCTGAGTGTGATACTTAATGTCATATTCGGATAACAACATCTGCCAACGGGCTATTCTTCCAGATAAGGCGGGCTTCTCAAAGATATACTTGATCGGATCCATTTTGGAGATCAACCAAGTGGTGTGGTTAATCATATACTGGCGCAGACGGCGAGCAGCCCAAGCTAAAGCACAACAGGTTTTCTCAAGCAATGAGTACCGAGACTCACAGTCTGTGAATTTCTTACTCAGATAATATACGGCATGTTCCTTTCTTCCAGTCTCATCTTGTTGACCAAGCACACATCCCATGGAATCTTCCAATATAGTCAGGTACATAATCAAAGGTCTTCCTTCCACCGGAGGAATCAAAATGGGAGGTTCAAGCAAATATTCTTTGATACTATCAAAAGCTCTCTGACAATCTTCTGTCCACACACATCCTTGGTTCTTTCTAAGAAGCTTGAAAATCGGCCCACAGGTAGCAGTCATATGAGATATAAATCTGGAAATATAGTTCAGTCTCCCAAGGAATCCTCTTACTTGTTTTTCCGTCTTGGGTGCGGGCATCTCCCGAATGGCTTTGACTTTATCAGGATCTACTTCAATACCTTTCTGACTAATAGTGAAACCCAGAAGTCTTCCAGAACGAACACCAAAAGTGCACTTGTTGGGATTCAGACGGAGTTTATACTTTCTCAAGCGCTGGAATAACTTCAACAAGTGTTCCAAATGATCCTCCTCAATCTGTGATTTGGCAATCATGTCATCCACATACACTTCTATCTCCTTATGCATCATGTCATGGAACAAAGTAGTCATGGCCCTTTGGTATGTCGCACCAGCATTCCTCAGACCAAACGGCATAACCCGATAACAAAAGTTCCCCAAGGTGTAATGAAAGCGGTCTTCTCCATATCTTCTGGTGCCATCTTGATTTGATTGTAACCAGAGAAACCATCCATGAAAGAAAAGACTTTGAACTTGGCGGTACTGTCGACCAATACGTCAATGTGAGGTAATGGGAAGTCATCCTTCGGACTAGCTCTATTCAGATCTCGATAGTCTACACACATCCGAACTTTGCCATCCTTCTTAGCAACAGGCACTATGTTGGCTAACCACTGAGGATAGACCGATGTAACGAGGAAACCTGCATTAATCTGCTTCTGAACTTCCTCTTTGATCTTGTCAGCCATGTCGGGACGAGTCCTTCTCAGCTTCTGCTTGATGGGCGGACATTCAGGTCTCAACGGTAAACGATGCTCCACAATATCGTTGTCCAAACCCGGCATATCTTGGTAGGACCAAGCAAACACATCAACATACTCTTTGAGAAGCTCCAACATTTTCTCTTTAACTTCCGGGATAAGCAATGCTCCGACTTTGACTTCCTTTCTATCTTCTTCATCACCCAAATTGACTAACTCTACAGGTTCTTCAAATGGCTGGATAATCTTCTCCTCGTGCTCAAGCAAACGGGAAATTTCAACAGGAATCTCTTCATCATCCTCTTCTTCGGCTCTGAACACAGGGAATTCAAAGTTGGGAGAGGGCATATGATCATTGTTTTCGATGGTTAAGTCATGGATTAATCTGCACATATGATTATGCTTTATTTTAGAAATTGATTTGTGCAAATAAAACAAAAAGTTATTATATTTTACTATTACTACCAATTAATTTCATTGCTATTTCCTAGAAAAAGTGAAAAGTAAAACAGTAATGGACAAAATAAAATTTTTATTCATTGAAGGGAAATACTTGAAACAAGGAGCCCAGACATTTCTCTTTTGCCTTGGGCAGAGCAAAAGGAATTATTTTTCATAGCCCGACACAAAATACTCTTCGCCTTGGGCAGAGCGAATTTTTTTCAAAGAAAAACAAAACAAAACATTACTCGGAAATGTGCATAACAATAGGAACATCAACATCTATCCAGTTTTGGCAAGCCAATCCAGGCGTCACAAAATCGGGCAAATCTTCCTCGGAATCTTCTTCTATGATAGCATCAACCTCAAAATGTATAAACCCTGCACTTCGGAAAACCTCTTGAATTGGACGAACAACCACCTCCTTCTTGACTCTTGCAGACACTGGATGAAAACCAAGACCTTCTCCAGATTTGTTCTCGGGCAAAGTCAACACCTGGCCCCATCCTTCGGCCGAACCACTTTCCACCACTCGCCGCGCATCCTCAAAAGAAGAAATGGATGCCCCTTGCTTCTTCACTTCATTCTTGGCAACAGAAAGACCTTGGAACTGGGTTCCAACATCCTCGTCAGCATCAATAAAAGAGAAGGATGATAAATGGCTTACCACCATAGCCTGCTCTCCACCGATCATCACTAGCTTCCCGTGCCTTACAAACTTCAGTCTCTGATGGAGCGTGGAGGTGACTGCCCCTGCATCATGGATCCATGGACGACCCAATAAGCAACTGTAGGCAGCACGAATATCCATTACTTGGAAAGTAATTTGAAAAGTATGAGGACCAATAACTATAGGAAGATCCACTTCACCAATGACTGTCTTCCTAGAACCATCAAACGCTTTGACAATTACTCCACTAGGTCTCATAGGAGCACCTGGATACGAGAGCCGAGATAATGTAGTTTTGGGCATCACATTCAACGACGAACCTGTATCTACCAACACACTTGATAAGGTATCATTTCCACAACTTACTGAGATATGCAAAGCCATATTATGTTTTCTCCCCTCCTCCGGGAGTTCTTCATCACTGAAACCAAGATTGTTACACGAAGTAATATTTCCCACGATTCCATCAAATTGGTCAACCGTCACATCATGATCCACGAACGCCTGGTCTAAGACCTTCATCAAAGCTTCTCTATGGGCACCAAAATCTCTCAGTAAAGCAAGCAAAGAAATCTTGGAAGGAGTTTGCAAAAGTTGGTCCACAATCTTATATTCACTTCTCTTGATAAGCTTCAGAATCTCATCATCCTCAGGGCGAGGGATAGGTTCACTGGATGGGCCTATCTCAACCCTTGGTTCAACATTTCTCGCTGGAACATCTGCCGGTATGGGCCTCCTGACTTGAACTTCTGGTCTCTTCAAAGGTACTGCTGCAAAAACACGTCCACTTCTCGTAACTCTACTCACATCAGCAATGTTAACAAAAGATGGCCTTGTCGGTATAGGGACTTCTACCCCATTTTCAATCATTGTGGCATTATACATGTACGGTATAACTTGGTCTGAGTTGTAAGGCACAGGACCAGGTGGATAAATAATCAAAGGATCAACAGGTGCAGTCTGACTGTCGTAAACGATCTCTACTGATTCAGGCAAATTGAATTGTGGTATTATAACATTCACTTCATCCTCCGGATCTCTGTCATACGTAATAGTGATAACTCTTTGGTCTAACAACTTCTGAATATCCTCCTTCACAATAGGACAATCAACCTCCCTTGAACAAAATTCACAAACGTCATAATCATGCTGATGTCTAACAAAGGCAAGTCTTCTAAAACTCTGATGTAACCTGATCAACGACTCTCTTATGTGTTCAACTTGAAAAACTCGAAACTTTCCCGGACAACCTTCCACCATATTCACTGATGCTGCCCATGTCGAGGCAAGGGATTATCTCTAACATTCAGATTAACATCCTTGAAAGACAAGATACCATTCTTAATCAATCTCTGCACGTCTGCCTTCAAAGCAAAACAGTTCTCAAGGTTGTGCCTCGGCGACCCTTGATGATACTCACAAAACTGATCCGCCTTGTACCACGGAGAAGTACTATTCGGTGCGATAGGAGGAGGCTTTGTTGTTATGAGGTTCTTTCTGATAAGAGCGGGGAACAATTCAGTATAAGTCATAGGAATGGCATCGAACTGCGGTTTTCTGGGTGAACTGTTCTGATTGTTGAATGGATAAGCCTGTTGTCGAGGCTGCTGCTGAAACGACCGTTGTTGAGTTGGTGGGGTTTGATGAGCTGGGGTCATCAAAGCTGGGCGGACAGCCGGAGTGACTGCCGCCACGTGAGAGTTACCTCTCCTTGGTCTCCCTGGGAACAATGCGCTGACATCCTGCTCTTTTCTTTTCGGGAAAACACTTCCAAACTTCTTAGTACTGCTAGACGGACTTCCTTCTTTAACCAAACGCCCTTCACGAATCCCTTCCTCTAACCGCATGCCCATGCTTACCATTTCGGCGAAGTCACTGGGTGCGCTGGCGATCATTCTTTCATAGTAAAAGGAACCTAAAGTCTTCAAAAATATCTTAGTCATCTCTTTCTCCTCAAGAGGTGGATAGATTTGAGCAGCAATTTCACGCCACCTCTGGGCGTATTCCTTAAAAGATTCTCTGTCTCTTTGCGACATTGCCCGGAGTTGATCCCTGTCCGGTGCCATGTCAACGTTGTACTTATACTGGTGGACAAAAGCTTCGCTAAGATCGTTGAAGTTACGGATCCGAATGCTGTCTAAACCCATATACCACTTTAGAGCAGCACCCGTCAAACTGTCTTGAAAATAATGAATCAACAAGTCATGATCATCGGAATACGTAGACATCTTTCTCACGTACATAGTCAAATGACTTCTAGGACACGAATCACCCTTATATCTCTCAAAGTCTGGCACTTTGAATTTTGCTGGAATCTTGACACTCGGAACTAAACAAAGGTCATGCGTGTTCTTCCCAAACAAATCCTTCCCCTTTAACGCTCTAAGCTCCTTCTGCATTTCCTGGAACTGATCCTGAAATTCTTCCATTCTATCAAAAAGACCCAAACTTTCAGCAGGCTCGGCAGGATAAGTAGGTTCATTCAAGTACGGCACAGAGTGAACCACATGAGCGACAGTTGTCATAATCGGTTGCGGAAAAGGTGTTACAGGCGGGATTACCGGCGGCATGGCAGTTGTCTCTGGCTGAGGAAGAGACAAAGCAGGTTGAAATAAAGGTTGTACGGCAGGCTGATACCCCTCTGGCACAAAGTTGTAAGGCATTCCCCACGGAAAACCTTTCGGCATCTGATGTTGAAGCGGAGAGTTGATTTGAGTCACAAATGTAGGAACAGTGACAATCTCGGAAACCACTGGAGTTGAAGTCTGAATCTCAGCAACTGTAGTCGATGGCTGATTCTGAACAGCCACCAAACTTTCCACTAATGCAGTTAACTTTTCCATCTCGATACGAAGTGTAGCAACTTCCCCACGAAGCTCATGGTTTTCCTGTTCCAGATCTTCCATTTTCCTCTGACGATTGGCTCGAGTGTCGTATCGGTGAGACAGCTTGACAACCTTTGGAGTTGAAAAAGAAACAAGGATAAGACTCTAAAAAGTGTGAAGTGAAATGTTGAATGATGCATGATGTGCGATGCAAATGATGATTCATTTTAATAGTTTTTCAAGGAACTTTAATAATTTTGCACACATCAATGGTAACGGAATTTGGAGCAACAAAACTCAGTCCATTAATCAAAAGCGGTAAATTACAACTTACAACTTTGAAACAACAAAATAATAAATTACACTTTGGGATAACAACCCAATAATAAAAGCAGTAAATTACAATTTTGGAACACGAAGCCCATAATAAAGCAATAAATTACAACTTTAAAACATGAAGTCCATAATAAAGCAATAAATTACAACTTTGGAGCATGAAGCCCATAATAAAACAATAAATTACAACTTCGGAGCATGAAGCCCTTTTACATAGTTTTACAAAATGACATCAATAAAATAAAACTAAAAGCTAAAGATCACTCAGAATCAACGGATGAAGGACCAAACACCAACTGTAACCGGAGCTTCTTGATCTTCTCTTCATAAAAGTCTTCCATCTCTTTCTTCTCAGCTACCAGTCGATCAATGATTTCCTTCTGCGGATTAGGAACAAGAGCAACGCTTACCGAACCTTCCTTCTTTCTCTTTCTTTCACTAGCAGACTTCTTCAGTAAAGCATCCTTTTGACGAAGCTTCTCATCGTGATCAATAAACCAGCCGTCTTGAATAAAGAGTAACTCCTCCTTTTCCTTTAGTTGTCGAGTCAGGACTCGATTCTCATATTCAGACATATTGTACTTTTCTTTCCAAGAATCCCTCTCGGACTTCATCCTAGCCAGATTTCCTTGGTATTCTCCTATATTCGCGATAGGGATAACAACAGATGATGATGCAACGGTAGGGAATAAAGGTTTCTCAAGTTTATAGGGCATCTTAAGAGCACAAGCCCTAGCACGGACCCACTGTAGGTAAGGCTCCAAAGAAACGGCACCTCTATGTCCTAACATATCTCTCCCTTTCCTATGGATGTGGCGCCAAGCTCCTTCGATCTCCCTCTTAGCTGCTTGATGATCTTGTCCTTCCTGTAGAAAGAAACCACTCACATGGATGTTATTTGGCTTGTCCCTCATCGGGTATCCAAACTGACGGCGCGCGAGAACAGGGTTATAGTTGATTCCACCTCTCGTACCAAGAAGAAGCACGTTAGGAAAAGCAACACAGATATCGATGATCTTCACGTCGTAGTAAACTCGATTATACCAATCAATGTCGAAATGAGTAAGAGCCATAATCTTTGGCGCCCATCGTGGCTCCTTCTCGAGATCCCAGAAAATATCAGACCCAGGTAGATGCGAGACATACCACTGATACAACAACGGTGCACAACAAATAATCATCCATCCTTGATAAGAGTTTCGAAGATGGATGGAGTAGTAGGTATCTCCGAGCAGCGTAGGGACCGAATTTCCAATCAAGAAAATTCGGATGGCGTTGATATCCACAAACTTATCAACGTTAGGGAACAAGAATAGACCATAGGCGAGTAAAGCAAACACGTCTTCAAAGGCAATAGTATCTTTTATCTCAGCGAAATGACGAGCTTTCCTCAACAAAAACTGCGCAGACAAACCTCGGATTCCCCCTTTTGTAGTCAGGTTCTCCTCTATCTCTGACTTCTTCAAGTGGGTGATGGTCGCTATCTCGTGAGATTTGGGTTCCTCTTCTAATCCAGAAAAAGGAACACAGTCGGTGATCGGCTGACCAAGTATGTAGGAATACTCTTCTAAGGTGGGCATCAACTGGTAATCCGGAAAGGTGAAACAACGGTACAAAGGATCGTAGAATTGAACCAACGTGTTAAGAATGCCTTCCTTCATCTTGCGCTTCATGAGAGGTATAATGGACCCATACTTCTTCTGAAAATCCGTCAGGTTCTCGATCTTAGGAATCAAACTCTTCAGCTCTTCAATCTCGAGCTCCTTAAAACTAAAGCTTCGAGTGTTTCTCCTTCCAAATTCCATAATAACCTGAGATGTCTGCAGAAATCATTCCGAAGATCCTTGAAAAACAAGTTTTTTTACAAAAATGTTGATGAATGCATGAATGAATGATAATGCAACAGTTACACACAAGTTCACAAACATGGGGTTCAAAGGTTCAATGTTCAGCATGGAGTCAAGGGTAAAGCCCACCCAAAGGTATGTACTAATGGTTCAATCACACCTGTAAGACAAGGTTCTAAGAGTTCCCAGAGTCTACATTCCTCCTTCGGATATTACCAACGTCTTGATTACTCAATAATTAGCAATATTCTCAAGAGAAACTCGTCCGAGCGTAGCATCGCATAACAACTACTTCCAAATTACTTCGTTATAGTCTCCGCGCTACACCTAAAAAAGGCCAAGATGGGTTAGGGTTCTACGGTCCTCAACTTCTCGGGCTCCTAGGTCGAAAATAATAATGTCTTCCCGATTACTCGGTAAACAAATATTAAGTTCAAGAGGGCCTTCCATTGAGTGGGGGATCTCATGCCTCCTTCTTCAGGATTACTCCCTCAAAGTTAACATGACTGTACCGCCCGTCCTATTCTTAAGTGTTACTTAATCCGGGTATAGGATTCGTCCTTTGCAAAAAACCCAAACACCCCAATTTAAACACATAATCAAACAAATCAAATAATAATAAAACAGATAAAACAAACTAGGCTTAACCCACTTAGGGAGGGACCAGCAAGAGGTCAATCTTTCCCCAGCAGAGTCGCCAATTCTGTAGCGATAAAAAATGTAGTGGGGTAAATCGGAGATCGAATTATTGATTAATTCGTCTCACAAAAAGCAAGAATCGCCACCGCGCTTTATTGTTTCCAAAGGAAAAGGGGAAAGAGCGAAATAAAACCCTAAATATGCGATGTAAATAATACTTTTTAAAAGTAATAAAAATACAAGGCGTTTTTGAAAAGAGATCTATGGTTCGGGGGTTGGTTATACAATGGGAAGGTATTAGCACCCAATGTATCTATAGTACTCTATAGGAACCTTTTGAAATATCTGTTTATTAAAATGGTTCGTTTGATTGAAAAATAAATTGTTTTGGCCGAAAAAGGGGTACGGACGGGTTTTTGAAGATACGACGGCCTAATGTCGAAGTTTTTGCTTAAAAGGTATAAGTTTTGAAAAGATCGAATATTTGAGGAAAAATTGTCCTAAGTTTTAATGAAATGCGAATGTTCGCGTGATTGGATTTGAGGACATGAAGTCAACAAATTTAATCGTTTTTCCCTTGGATTTAAACGTAAACGAAATAAACAAGTAAAGAACAGAAAAATTATGCAGATAATGATATATAATAATTAAATAAAAGACTAGATGGTGTAAATATGCATTTTGGATTTTTGTTTAATATTAATAACGCAAGAGAATTAATAAAATGTTTTTTTTAGTTCTTAAAATTTCTATTTTTTTTTATATTTTTGTATTAGTATTAATATAAAGTATTTATTTAGTAAATAGATCTAAACTATATTAAACTTTAAAAGTTATTTAACTAAACCTAAAAAGATACTAAAATTACTAGATTAAACCTAATGTTAAACTAATAAAATTAATCAAATATTAAAATGCTTTCATTAAATTATCTATTATTTAATTAAGTTTTACTAATTAACTAAAAAAACTAAAGAAAACAAATAAAAGTCAAGAAATAAAAGGGGGGTAAAAATAAAGACAAAGCAAATGGGCCAAAGGCTTAAGGGAGGCCCAAGACAAAGAGACAGGGAAGGGGTGCGTAAGCAATACGTTGGGCTTTCTAGGCAGGAAACTGGTTGAGGCCCAAACACCTCCATAATTCGTTTTAGGGTAAACTTTGTTTGTTTAGTTTGGCTGAGAATGGGATTATGGATTTGGTTTACAGAGCGGCGCTTGTTCTCTCTTCGTCTTCGTTTTCTTCGCGCGCTATCCCACCTTCGCCTGAGTTCTTCCTCCTTCGCCTGAGTTCTTCCTCCGCTCGAGCCACCAACGCCTTCTTCTTCTTCGTGCTTCTGAGTCTGAGTTTCTCTGTCCTAACGGCCACCACTATCCTCTGCCTTCCTCTTCCCTCCAACGAAAGCCAGGGCGATGGAATCACGGTAAAAATTTACAAATTAATTCGTTAGGGTTTTGTTACGATTTTTGCATGTGTTGATTTTATACCTATTTCTGATTCTAATTTCGTGTTTATGTGATTATTGAGGTATTATGAAAGGAAAAAGAGGGTGGAATACTACCTGGAGAAGGAGGAAGGAGGTAGGGTGATACGCTTAGGAGGCCGGGACGAGGAAGTTTGACGCTGTGGGCTTGCTCCGGACTACCGGTATTTCGTTCTTATTTTCTCTGATTTGGCTTGATGATGACCTTTGCGTGATATTTTCTTCTTCTTCTGTTGCCTCGAATTTGCCTTTGAAAACTTTTCCTATCTCAGTTGCCTTGAATTTGTCCTATGATGAATGTTTGAGCTTGATAGTTGCCTTGTTGCTACTGTTGAAATAATTTTAACTAGCTTCTTTTCTTCTTCTTGCCTTTACTACTGTATGCTTGAATTTGCTCGCCTATGATGATCTGAGGCCTTCGTGTTTGGACATGTTATTGTTTTGACATTGGTTTGAGGTTAAGGCTTGTGTTGTCCTGGGTTTTGCTTTGGTTGGATGGACAAGGGGTTATGGTTTTAGGCTATTACAGGTTGCACTGGTTTTTTTTTGGTTTGGCCAAAGTTGTATGACAGGTTATTGAAACAGGTTTATCGGTTTTGATATGGTTTGAGGGTTTATGAGATAGCAGGTTAATGGTTTTTAGGCCATAGTACTTGATATGTTTTTTTTTGAGATAGCAGGTTAATGGTTTTTTTAGGCCATATGGTATGATGGTTGTGAAAATGGTTATGGTGGCAGGTTTGAAATGGTTCAGGCCATGTTATTTGATATATTATGCAGGTAGCAGGTTTTTTGAAATGGTTTAGGCCATGTTATTTGATATATTATGCAGGTAGCATGTTTTTGAAATGGTTTAGGCCATGGTGTTTATGGTTGTATGCAGGTTTGACAGTAGGTTCTACTGGTTTTTGTTTGAGACTTGGAGAAAAAAAAGGTTTTTGCTTTTGATAGTTTTTAGTGTGGAAGGCCTTTGCAGGTTATGAACTCTTGACCATTTTGAAGGAGTTTGTAACGTTGTATATAACAATATGCTGGCTTGGTTTACGTTGGCTTTATGGTATATTTTTAATATATTTCTTTGGCTTTCTGCACATCTGCTTCATACAGTTTGTTTGTATTATAATTTCATGCTTTCTTATTTCTTATTGCAATACTGCTGATTTGTTTTGTATCTCTTCCTGCCTAAACCAAAACCTGCAAAACCAAACTTCTATCTCTCTTCTCTCTCCTCAATGCAATTTTGACATAAAAATGATATGTTATGCATTTGTTCTGAAAAAGCACTACTGCTGGAAAATGATGTAAATGGAAAGATTTTCATGCTTGCAAATATGACTTTAAAATTGCATATCCTCTTTGTCTTTCAATGTAACAGTAGGAGCCTAATGTTTTGGCCTCTTCCTATGTGCATGGCATAGTTTACGTTGGAATTGTGAGAAACTTGCATATGCTGTTGATTTTTGTATGCTGTGTATATTTTTTGAAATATGCAGTTTTTTGACAAAAAGAAATTATGCATATTTGAAATATGCAGTTTTTTTTTATTATGCAGTTTTGAAAACAAAAATGAATTTGTGCATCTTTAAATTGTGCATTCATTTTGAAAATAAAATCCATCCCTTTTTGTGAACCGGGAGAAATTCCGCAATTTGCAAAAAGGGTAAAACTGATTCCAGCCGTTGCTTTTAATGATGAACACTAATAAATAATTTCTGCTTTTAATTATTTGTTTAATTCTGACTTTTTTCTTTTAATTGTTTTGCAGGTAAAATTAAATGAGCAGACAAAAAGCATTGGATAGAAGATTTAGAATTTAGGAAAAATTAGAATAGTTTTTATTTCATTTTAAACTTTGTAAAAATTATTATTGTAAATACATTGTAAATAAATACAGTATTTACACAACAATTGTACAATTAGAATAAAATGAATAAAATTCCAATATTTTACCAATTAATTCTTTCCTTCTCTCTAATTATTTATTTTATCGTTTATAATTCTTTAAATTATATAATAATTGAAAATAAATTTCAATTACTTAAATTCAGAATGATAAACAATTAAATAAACATCATTTGATCAATAAACTTTTCTTCAATCTATTCCATTATTTATAGTTCTCTAAATTATAATAACTGAAAAAATAAATTTCACCTATTAAACTTAGGATAATAAATAATTAAATAACATTGTTGATCAATTAATGAACTTCCTTTCCAATATTTATTATATTATTTATAAATCTTTCAATTATATAATAACTGAAAGTAAAATTCCAGTTATTAAATTTAAGATAATAAATAATTAATAAACATCGTTTTAACATTGATCAATTAATAAACCTAGCGTTCAAAAATAAATAGCTCTCGACTTGAAAAAGTTATGAATTTTAAAAATCAAAAGATCAAAACGCTTGCAATGTAATGATGCAGATGGGAGATGGTATCTTAGGTCAAAATTTGGGGTACAACAATACCCATTTTCAGCAAGGATTGGTCAACTTCAAACGCGTTTATCTCTCTCGTCACAAATATTCATAAGGAAAAGTTTGTATGCAAAACATAGAGAATTTCGTGAGATTTCTAAAAATTCAAGATTCACTTCAACCAGAGTAACGAGTAAAACGTAATTACCTCTTTAGTGGAGGTTGCCCCTAAAGTACGAACAAGGAGATGGAGGTGATGAATATAAGTTTCTCCTTTTCTCTCTCTACTTTTCAATCCTCCAAAAATATGATTTTTTATGAGACCACAAAGTCCCCTCACCAAACAAGTCCTTCAGGACTCATGAAACAAGATTAATATCCAAAGTGCCCTCCAACTAACAATATTCACTAGTTTGCCATCTAGTTCCATTCTAACTATTCCTTTTGAATTATCTACTAATTTCTAAATTTTCATTAAGCTTTATTGTCCTTAATACACATGCTTAGGAAACATGGGGTACCATATTCTCCCCCCTTAAATAGAATTCGACCTCAAATTCCTTCCAATCACCACCAAAACTTGTTTCTCACATCTTCTTCCAACGATAGGGTGAAATGTTTCTTACATTCCTCTTTTGGATAACCTAACGACTCTATTTGAGAGTTGATCTATCCAAGGAAACATAATCCGATAACACACTTGTGTCCTATTATTTTTGACTGAAAACCTTAATCCTCACACCACACATCTCTTCTGATAATCTATCTTCAAATACTTGGGAAATGATCCTTCTGAGGTCTCCAACCTTTACTCTTTCGCATCGAGTATTCATAGCTTCGGAATTCCTTGAAATTTACTTTGATCAGATATCGACCATTTTTACCTTACCGAGCTCATCCTTGATCAAAACATGCCATTGATTTCCACTTCTCTTCCATTGGATCCTTGCATTACCTTAGATTCATACATTTCTGCTGCGACGTCTCTCTATAATGACATCATTTCAGATTCAGTTCCTCACGAGTCCATACAGGGTCCTACATATGCTTGTTGAATTCCTTGGTCCTGAATTCTACTTCTCAGATGCTCATATTGACTTGCTTCAAGTCTACCTTCTTCATACCACAAATCTTCTTACTTTGATCCTTCCTTTAGTCCTTGACAAAATAACTGCCACCACAAGCCACAAGGGTGTATAATTCTGCAACTACAACCTTAGTAGCTAACAACTTCACACAAAGCCTCACCAATGAAAAGTAGATTCTTACCGTTCACCTATAACCATCACCCAATTCTTCCTACACACTCACAAGTGCACAAAACATAGCCAAAATGAGTCTACATCAAGTAAAATCTTTTACTTGTCTTCAGCATCTCGATGGTCATGATACTCGGTCTAACCCTCGACTCACAAGCTCAACCATTGACCCATGAACATATGATCATGTGTCCATCACGACGTCTCTTCTAAGTTGGTCCATCAACAATATCTCTCTAGATTATGGTGGATCTATGAGAGACCGAGACGAATGAAACACTGCTTCGATAAGTTTCTCTTAGGAAGATGTAACGTCCCAGATTTCTTTCAGGATTATTGAATGACCCCAGAAACCAACACGGTCTTTTCAGCATAACTTATCCTCACTCACATGCTTTTCAGGAAACTTTCCAAAAGGTCACCCATCCCAAAATTTCTCAAAGTCAAGCACGCATAATTGTGAAGTTTTTATGGAACGATTATCGAAAAGAAGATGCATCTTGTTAGTATAGGTAGTACTAATCAATCCTTATAAGCCTTCTGTAATACGGTAGGATAACTGACTTTTTTGGTTTTATCGCAAATGTTGCGGTTAGCAAGAGTCGCCACTGACTTTTATTTTATACAACAATTAGGAAAGGTGAAAAGAACAAAAAATACCTTTGATAGATTTTGAGTTCGGGGGGTAAGTTATGAAAATGGAAGGTGTTAGCATATTTTTAATCCGTAGTTATATATGGGCTCTTAATTGCTTAGCTCACTTTAAACTTGCTTTGTGTGTGTGTGTGATTTGTTTGAAAATATTTTGAAATTCCAATGTAAGGCTAACTTTGTAATAATCCTTGTGTCGGTCCTAAAGAATGTATACAAAGTGTTTTTTTTAAATATCTTGTTTGAAAGTGTAGTATGGAAAATCTTTTGTTTTTGTAAGCAAGCATTCAAGAGTCCTACCCACTAAGTATGGTCTTTCTTATTCTTTTCCTTCTCCTTTGGAGATAGTATTATCCATACCATTAGTTGATATGTAATCCCATCTATTGGATGTAAAAAGGGACAGGCGTAGGGTTATCGTATGGTCATCAAAGGCAACCTGTAAGGATACTTTAGCAATTATATCGAAGGGACTATCATTATTTTGCCCGTAGGGTCATCGAAGGACTAGATTATTTTGTAGGCAACTAGAAGGGTCATCGAGGGATTAGATATTTATTCGAAAGGGACCATGATGGTATTGTTAAACTAAGGGTCTTTTGCTAAAGTATTCCCACTTTTGAGGGACATTGCCAATGTTTCGTAAGGCAACAAGAGAGTTTACCCTAGAGGTGTAAGTGTGCAAAGTGTATTAGTTTCAGTTATTTAGTCTTGAATTAAGGTTTTCTATGTCCAATTATTAGTCTTGCCATACCAACCCTAACTACTAATAGTTATAAAATATAATGTGGAGAAAGTAAAACCTAAGCTATTACATCGTGTGAGCAGTTACATAATTAGAGAAAATGTGAGGAAATAAATCTACGCTATTACATCAGAGAGTGCGACTTATACAATTGTCTAGGAAATTAAATAGCGAAATAAATAAGAAAAAGAATGTTATAAAAAACGTTAAAGACCTAAAGTTCCAAGCTAATGTTGTTGGTATTTTTGTAGAAAATAATTTGAGTATTAATGAAAATTAAGACCTAATTAACTAATTAATTCTAACCTAATTAAGTTAATTAAAAAGTTAAAAATCCTAATTACTAATTATAAATCCTAATGTCTAATTTATTTTAATTAATAAAAAAGTCTAATTAATTATGGAAACTTATTTGGCCAACTAACCCTAAAACTAATTAGATTATGATTAATGGTTTGTTAAATGGTTAGTTAAAAATAACTTATAAAAATAGAGTAAAAACTAGCGTTAGTATAATAGGAAAAACTAAAATGCATGGGGTGAGACTTGAATCCACGCCCTCAGCCTCACAGGTATACCCTTCTATCCAATGTGCCATGGTGTTGTTTGTGATATGGAATAGGAACCAATCCATTTGTAATAATCTTGCGTTGAAAGCTGAAAAAGTAAAAAATAATTGCAAAACATAGGAATCGAACCCACGCCTCTCATGTCACAGGTCTCTGTCTCCAACCATATGAGCTACGCGGGTTTTGCGTTATTAAAACACAAATCAAACATTATATAATAAAACAGTTGGATTAGAGAAGCGCCAGAACCCTAGCTCCCGTCATCTTTTTCAGTGAGTTTCAACACCAAACCTGCAAATCACATAAAATTGAGACACAAGATGACCTGAAAATGCTTGTAGAGTGAGTTTCGAAGAAAATATTTCAAATGGACCTAACAATGGCAGATCTCCATTCTTGTGTCAAACCTCACGAATAATGTGTCAAAACCATTCCAAACATCAATATGAACATGAATATATGCATCAAATCATTCAACAATGCGTATATTAAAAGTTTGAATTTAAAGAAGGTTACCAAACTGGTGCAGTTGAGATGTGATGTTCTAGCGTGCTTCAAGCTTGAGTAATGATTGATATGAACTTATGAGATCTTCAGGAGGCTAGTGTGATGCTTGAAATCGATTTAGAATGGCTGGAGATAAGAGTTTCAAGTTGCCCTAGTTTTGAGAAATTTGAGATTTTAGGGTTGCTTCTTGGAGGCATCACGCATGCTCTGCTTGGTCTGAATGTGTTATGTATTTATAAGAGATAAGATTAGGTCAAATGGTGGGATTGGATACCTCATGAAATCATATCTTTGATTTTGTTTGAAAATAAGTTGAAATCTTCCAAAACCAATGAAGATTTGTTTCAAATATAGACCACTATATTTCTTCAGCTTCAAGGTAGATTTTTTGGCCTCCAACATGATTAAAAATATTAACCATGTGCCTTAATCCAATGTTTTTATATTTAATTTAATTTAATTTTCATTTAAATGAATAAAATCCAAATAAAATAAATAAAAATCATAAAAAAATATGTGAGTTGATTTAGGGGTCCTTTAGAAGGTTGTGAATATGTTTGAACCTAAGAACTTAGGCCCATTGGCCCAAAAATTCAACTTTGCTCAAAGTGGACTTCATGCATTTTCTCAAAATTACTCAACTTGCACCAATCACAACTCTCTCAATTTTTTTCATATGAAGATTATCTTTGACTTTTTGGAACCTCAAGATGTCTCCTACAACTTTCATGTTGGTCATTTTTTCATTTGAAGTCTTTAACTTGATGTAAATTTCTTTGACAAAAGATGTCTTTTTGTTGACTTTCAAAATGACCTGTAATGTTTTGACATATATATCTCAAATGAAGCATTTTTGGCCTTGAGCTTAGAGAGACAAAGTTGTAGAGAATTGATTTTCCTTCAAGACAGACTTTGGTTAAGGAATTTCTGATGAAGTATGTGAAAGTTGTGCTTGGTCAAAGTTCAATTGACTTCTCCTTAAGAAAACCCTAATTTAGTAACTTTTGACTTTTGATGAATCTTGAGTTTTCTTCATGAATAATGATCAACCCTTTATCAAATGATGAATGTGACTTCAAAATATTGATGTTGACCAAAAATCTTGAAGTTTGACTGTTAATTTGTCAAAGTTGACTTTTTGTTCAATATAACTGATTCTCAATCATCTAATCAATTAAATGAGCAAGCTTGTACTGCAAGGCTTAAAATTTGGTACGGGGACTCTTTGAAGCATGTGGGATACCATGAAGTCCATTTGAGGCATTGGAAACTCAATTTCCTTTGAGAGAATCAAAACCCTAGTTGTAGGTTAATTGCTTATGATGAGGGTTTGTCTTGTCAATCTTTGATAAGTCTTGAGTGTTTGAGACCTTCATGAGCATGAGGTGGTATCTTGAACCATTTTTTCTTAAGAATGGGAGGGAAAAGTTTGGGGTATAACAGCTTCGCCTGTTCATTCTTCTTAAACCTGAAGAGTTAAATTGGCATGCCTGCCTTTCGTGATCTGAAGGTGGAAGATGATTGAACACTTAAGTGCCCAGAAATTCGCACTCACATGTGCATGAAGTAACATTGTTGGTTGATTGTACTGATTGAACGAGCTTAAAGATGTCATTCGGAGAGGTGATAGAGTGTCGTCAAAGATGGGATTATAGATGCCATCAAAAGTAAATGTTGTTAGGAGTATCAAAATGAGTCTATGCCTGACTGTATCTGAAAAAGTATACTAGAATAAATCTGTGTCCGGCTGTATCTAGCAGACATGCTAGGGAGTGCCAGGATGAATCTTATGTCTCGATTTTATCTGAATGATCTTCTAGAATGACTTTGTGTCTTGATTGTATCTATAAGAGGGTCAGAATGAGTCTTCACCCAACTGTATCTGAACAATGTATTGGAATGAGTATATTCCCGACTGTATTTGAAAGTGGATCATAATGAGTCTTCACCCAACTGTATCTAAAAAATGTATTGGAATGAGTATCAGAATGAATCTATATCTCGGTCGTATATGAACTGTATCAAGAAGATGTACTGGAATGAGTATCAGAATGAATCTATATCTCGATCGTATCTGAACTGTATCTAGAAGATGTACTGGAATGAGTATCAGAATGAATCTATATCTTGACCGTATCTGAACTGTATCTAGAAGATGTACTGGAATGAGTATCAGAATGAATCTATATCTCGATCGCATCTGAACTGTATCTAGAAGAGAATCTTGAATGAGTGTCAGAATGAATCTATATCTAGATCGTATATGAACTATATCTAGAAGAGAATCTTGAACGAGTATCATAATGAATATATATCTAGATGTATCTATAATACGGTGGGAGAACTGACTTATTTTACGTTTTATCTAAAATGTTGCAGATAGCAAGAGTCGCCACCGACTTTTCTTTTATCTAATAAGGAAAGGGTGAAAAGAACAAGAAATACCTTGATAGATTTTGAGTTCAAGGGGTAGGTTATGAAAAGGAGGTGTTAGAACCCTTTTCATATGTATTTATCTACGGGCTCTTAATCACTTAGCTCACTTTTTGAAAATTGCTCTATGTTGTGTGTTTAAAAATATTTTAAAACGTCAATGTAAGGCAGACTTTGTAATAACTCTTGTATCAGTCCTCAAGAGCGTATACAAAGCGTTTGTTTGAAAATATTTTGAAAGTGTTTATGAAAATGTTTTATTTTGAATTTGTGAGCAAGCGGTTAAAAGTATCTACCCTACTCAAGGTCGTTCTTGTTTTTTCATCCTCCTTTAGATAGTGTTATCTGTATCATTAGTTAGTAGGTAGCCCTATCGCTGGATATGAAGGGACATGCGAGGGTCATCGTACAGTCATCGAAGGCAACTCGTAAGGATGCTTTAGCAATTTTCATTAAGGGACTAGATCATTTATCGAAAGGAAACTTTGAAGGGTCGTCGAGGGACTATGATCTTTGTATCGAGGGACTTTGCTAAAGCGTCCCCATGTTCGAGGAACATGACTGTTTTTTCCGAAGGCAACAAGGGAGGTTACCTTAGAGGTGTGAGTGTGCGAGTGATTTGTTTTCAGTTATTTATCTTTGAGTTTAGGGTTTTTCTATCGTTTGATTTTATCTTGCCATACACCATAATTACTAAGCAATAGTAGCAAATATAGAAAAGTGTGGAAAGTAAAGGCAGAAACGTAAACCCTAAACTAATGCATCGCTTTTGGGCAAATACATAATAATGAAAAAAAGGAAAGCGAGAAATAATTACATTCGTGAAACCTATACATTTGATTTATAGATGTAAAATGAAAATAGAATCGAAGGGAAAAGAAGTGCTTTTTTATGAAAAAAAGATTTTTTTTATGATGACTAAATAAACCTAAAAATACTAATTAATTTTAATTGAAAAAAGGTTAATTAATTAAATTATTTAAAAAAAGATTAATGATAGAAAACCTAAGACCTAATTATTTTTAGGGTTTGTAAAAAGGTTTTGTGGTTAAGTGAATTTAGGGTTAAAGGGGAGAAAATAAGGAGAAAAGAACAAGTTTAGAGGCAAAATAAAACAAAATGTCAAGGGTGGGTGTTGAACCCACGCCCTTAGCTTTTACAATTAACTTCCTTGCCACTGTGCCAGGCGCGCTTTGGTAAGGGCATAGTTAACTGCCTTGCAAAACATAGTTAACCTACAAGGATTGAGAAAACATGAAAAAATAAATGACAAAAGGCAAGATCGAACCCATGCCCTGGGACACTAATGCCTTAATGCGTGATTGCTTGCCACTGGGGTGGCTGTTTCATCCGGTATATCCCCGAAACGAATTAAATATAAAATAACCCTTATTGCATGGATCAGAGAGGTGTCAGAGCCCTAGCTCCGACCGTCTTCTCCGGTGAGGTGTTTCTTGGAAACCAGCAAAATAACACACGTTTAAAGCACAAGAGGACTATTCCCCCCTAAATCAGGCCCTGCGAGTTTAATGGAACCATTATCTTTGACCAAATCGTGCTGGTGTTGGGAGATACGATAAAAACAACTCATATCAGTTTTAACATGGCAAACCCTTATCCAGACGTTATAGGGGTCATGCTACGGTTCGATCATGCATTGTTATGTCTCAGAAGATCATTAGTGGTGTTAGTATGTATTAAAACAACATGAAAATAGAAATATGAATGTGCAAGAAATCAAGGAAACCGACATGGCCTATATGCTCGTTTCATACTCTTTGGACCATCACATGATCCAATCTTACCCTATAGTCCTTCTGGAAGTGAATGGGATGATAAGCTTTTCTTGAATGTGGCTGCAACTAGGGTTTCGAGTTACCTTAATTCTTGAGATTTTTGGAAGTTCGGAAAGGTATCTTTTGTGCAAGGGTTTCATGTGTAGCCTTGTCTGAATGAATAAGGTATATAAAGCTTGAAATTAGGTCAAACCATTTGGGCTTGTACCTTTGTAAGAAATATTTTGTTTTATTTCATTTATTTTGACTTTTAAATAAATAAATAAAAAATAAATAAAAACCTAAGTGGTGTATGAATAAGATCTGAGGTTCACTATGGAGTGTATAACACGCATGAACCTTGAAACGTTGGCCCATTTGTTGTACCCCAATTTCCCCCCTAAGATTCCTCTATCATCTCATATCAAATCAATCATATCAAGATCACAATTGGGTTTGGTTCTTCCCCATATCTCTAGGTTTGCTCATGAGGGATCACCAAGCACCTTGATTCATATATATTTTGTATTGATTAACTTTTAACTAATAAATACAATGAATTTTTGCTCTAATTGATGATATTATAGGTAAGGGCATAACATATTTCATCAATTTGATTTATAGGTTCATGAGTTTATTTCCATGCCTTCTTCAACAAAGCTTCATTGAGAGTCAAGCTTCATCATTGGAGATAATTTAAAGTAATATCATGACAAGGTGGATTTTGTTGCTATGCATTATTATTATCATCCACAACAACTTCTATTCACACGACAAGAGTTATTGTGCAAGAAAGTTGGTCAAAATTGAAAGAGGTTTCCAAGTCATTTTGGTGCTCTAGGAGTAGGGTTTTGAACTTATAAGGGCTATATCTTGCTCTTCTTTGGTATTTTTGAGTGATTCCAAGGACACGCTTCTCTTTAAAGAGTTATAAACTAATCACTTCAAAAGTTTCAAGAAAATTGTATGTGGAAGATGCATAATGATGAAGAAAGATTACAAGTCCCCTAGATATGCCATCAAATTCCCTTATGTAACTTCAAAAAGTCATAACTTGATCAATTTTTATCTCCTTAAGCCTGTTATTTTTCCATAATTATCTTAAGGATGTGAAATTCAACTCTTCTTTTATGAGCAAATCTTGAAAATGGATGGAAGATTCCGTAAGAATGGAAAAGGTTATAGGTCATTTCATGGATTTTCACCAACTTCACAAAGTCACAACTTTCTCAATTCTTGGATTTTTTAAGTGGTTTAAATCTCAAAATGTAATTTAAGAGATCTAATTCATGCCATATTTTTTGGTCAAAAGCAAATTTTGGGTGGAAGGCGATGTTTGGATGCAAAGCATTATAGATCAATTTTAAAGAAAAACATAGAATTTTTTTAAGTACAAAAAGTCAGCATCTTTTTCTCAACTTTGACTC
The DNA here is from genome assembly GCA_948472305.1 of Vicia faba. Lineage (NCBI taxonomy): Eukaryota > Viridiplantae > Streptophyta > Magnoliopsida > Fabales > Fabaceae > Vicia > Vicia faba. The sequence continues at coordinate 612,875,034 of OX451739.1, read as the reverse complement.
ATCACAACTCCTAGATCAAGTATCCATTTGATCCCATTCTTTTCACATTGTAAAATTTGTGACCTTATCTTTCAATTGCTTCAAGAATCATGCCCTAAGACTCCTTGAGTTGTGAATGCCATTGATCCAAAGTTGGTACCTTGAAACTGATTTTTTCCCCCAAGTCAGAATTTGAAATGCACAATTCAGCTTCTAATCACTAAATTTCTGCGTGTTTTTACTACTAATCATGTTTAACAATCTTCCATAAGTGATTAGAACCTTGAAACGTAAGTTTTGGTTGAGTTTTGAGCAAAATATGAGTCACACTTTTCATGCTTGCAACTTCACACGATTTCCCTCCAAACTTCATCATTCCACAAGCTTGAGCATCCCATTTGCTTTCCTATAAATAAAGGGGCATATTGCACTAATTTCCTCAAGCTTTTGATAGCCAACTGACCCCTGTTCAGATCCCACACGAACTCTGAATTTGAATTTCCGAATTCTTGCATTCTCACTCTCAAACACCAAAAGCTCCATTCAGTTAGCTTCATTGAACTTCTCTAAAGCTAACCATACTCTTACCTTCAAGAATTGTGACCTATATTGATCTACAAAAGTCCAGTTTCAGATCCACCTTGTGCTACTTCGTTCAAGTAGATTTCTTGGTCAAATCGATCCAAATAAAAGGCTAATCTACTCTCTACATCCTTCTGATTCTCATGATTTTTACAATTTGTGATTTCATTGAGATTTGAGTGATATATTCTAGAATTTCGTGCTCGCTATTATTTCTGCATTTTCTCAATTTAAGCCTTGCTCAGTTTATATAAATTTGGCGTGATGGTACCATTAGAACATCTTGAAGAGACGAATCTAATGGTACCGGTCTGGTCCTCTAATTTTACAGTTTGAGGAATCCCAATCTAGGGCGTCTGGAGGTTGAATACGACCTACGTGTCGTGCTTCAACCAAAGAAAGTGTGACATGTGATTTTTTGAATTAAATCCAGTGTGTTTGCTTTATCATACGCGGGTTTTGAGAGCCCTTGGGTATGATTACTTCTATTAGTCAGACTCCACCCAACGCGCCAGAATTTTAGCTGTTTTTAATATTTAAAAGGTGATCCGGTACAATTTCCAAAGTTGACCATGATATGCACAGCGTGCTTGATCCTTTGGATCTGATTACTAGCGCGTTTTGACTCTCATCCAATGGTCCATATTTTTTTGGTTTGTTATTTTATTTTCTGATTTTTTTATTTTTATTGATTTAAACTTCAAAAAATCATAGAAAATTCATTTCTGACTAAAACATTATGAAAAAATTCACAAAAATATTTTCAAATATTCTCTTTTTGATTTTTATTTTTTCATGATTTTATTTTCAGATTTGATATTTTTTTTATAATTTTTCCTTTATTTTGACTTGTTTCTAATTATTCAAAAATACTTTTTGATATTTTTAAATTCTGAAATTTTTTATAAAAATCATTTTACTCATTTCTAATTTTCTGAATTTTTTCTAGAATTTTATTTTGACTTCTACTATTTTTGATCTTTTTCTTCACTTATTTGAATGATTTTAATTAGTTTAAAAATACTTTTCTGTTTTAAAAAAGTACCAAAAAATTTATAAAAATATTTGAGGTCATTTCTGATTTTTCCTATGGTCTTTTTAAATTTTTCTTTGATACTTTGAAAATAGTTTGCTATTTTACCTCTTATTTTCATTTTAAAAACAATTTAAAAGTCATTTTTCTTTTTTTATTTTATTCATTAAATGCAATTTATTTTTTAATATATTCTGACTATGTGATTGTTAATCAAAAACTTTATTAACATCATTGGATCTTGGGTGTTGAGTTCAACTCCACCAAAATGGATGGATGATTTTAATGATAGTTTTAATCAAGGTTTTTGATTCAAATGTATCCCCTCCCTTTTCATCTCATCCTCTTCTCTTTGTGCTATATATTGTTAGAGGATGATCTGCATATCATCACTCCAAATATATGGCACATAAATTGCTATTGACCGGCCTCAAAATAGGTGCGACTTATATATAAGTCCACTTACGATTGCTTAACATAACGCTAAATTTTGTCCCGATTTGAGAAATGATCATTTGCAGCCCAAACCTATGTTTGCAAGCCCAAACATGTTTAATTTGAAACCTTTGAACCAATAATCTTGAGGTTCATTGTTATGAGGCTTTGGTTTTATCAATCCTCCAATAAATTTTCATAAATTTTGGAACTAAGTGAATCATTTAAACATCGTTGATCATTTATTGTTTCCATGAGATGGTGAAATGAATGATATACTTGACAAAAATCAAATAAAACTTGTTGAGAGGCTTTGATTTTATCAATCTTCTAATGAGTTTTCAAATGCAAGTTTCAAGATGGTCATTCAACTAACCTCTAATTTCTAATAATTGACTTTATTTTATTCTTTTACATTATGCCTTTTACTTTAAGTACATCTATTTTTGCATTTTCATTTCATGATATTTTCATCTTTGCTCACTTGAGTGTTTATCTTTATGTCATTTTTATTTTTTGCTCACTTGAGATTTTCATTTCTTTTTGAAGATACCTAATAATCAACTTGAACCATAAAAAACTTTAATGTTACTTGGACTATTTGGTTACTATCCTTGGCATTTTGGAGTTATGGACTTCTTGGACTTAGAATTAGAGACATTGATCTACCTTGAGACCTTGTGACTTCTACTGTTATTTTGTCTGGAGTTCTTGGGGTTTACCCAGAGGCATTGGGTTGTTTGTTTTATTTGTGTGCATGTTATTCTGATTATGTGCTTTGTCTGTGATTGAGAATTCATTTGTATACAACCGTTACTCTGTCCAATTTTTGTGAAGACTTAATGCCTTTGAAGCTTGGTTTCTTAAGAGGTTTTATTATCTTTGCTTGTTTGGTTTCAAATCCAAAGGATGGGAATTCTACATTGACTCATTGTGTCAACTTTTACCTTATTGTGATACGGTGGCAGAACCGACTGTTATACTGGTTTTGCATTTGTATTTGCAAATGTTGCGGTAAGCAAAAGTCGCCACTGACTTTTCTTTTATCTAACAAAGGAAATGTTAAAAAGAACAGAAAAAGACCTTTTGAAAGTTTTCTGAGTAAAGGGGGTAGATTATGTAAAGGGAAGGTGTTAGCACCCTTTCCATTCATAGTTTTCTATGGGCTCTTAGATGCTAGCTCATTTTTTAAATACCTTGTACTTTCGTGTATTTTTGAAAAGTATTTTGAAATGCCTTAGTGCGGCAGTTTGCTTTATGATAGCTCTTGTATCAGTCCTCAAGAGTGTTGATAAAGCATTTTTTTGAAAACATTTTTGAAAGTGTTTTGTGTGTGTGAAAAAAAATTGTTTTGAGCATAACATCTAGGAACTATCTACTTATACTCGAAAGGTTTGTTCTTTTCCTCCTATCCTTTAGACAGTGCTATCCTACTATTAGTGAGTAGGTAGCCCTATTGTAGGATGTTTAGGGACAATCGAAGGGACGTACAGTCATAAAGGCAAAATGTGGAGACGCTTTAGCAATTTTGTATAGGGACTAGATCATTTACCGAAAGGCAATATTGTAGGGTCATCGAGGGACTTATGATCTTTTGATTCAAAGGGTCTTTGCTAAAGCGTCCCTATTCTCGAGGGACATGACTATTATTTTTCGAAAGACAACCAAAGTGGGGGTACCCTAGAGGTGTATGTGTGCAATGTGTGCTTGTTTCAGTTATTTGTCTTTGAATTTAAGTTTGCTAGTGCTTTGTTTTCAGTCTTTTCATACAAGCCTAATTACTAATAGTTAATATCTTGCAGAAATTTAAAGTGCGGGAATTGTAAATCCTACACTATTACAATGCTTCGGGGAGGGGGTATTTACATGTCCAAATGGGGAAACAAAAAGTAAAAAGTCCTAAATTTAACTATTACAACCTTTTGCAGTTAGATAAATATAAAATGAACGAAATTTAAAATGGGCGCGCGAATATGGAAAGCGAGGTATGTCCTAAAATACTTCTACATACTTAGCACTTTTTTTTGTCATTTTTATTAATAAAAATACTTAAATTAAAAAAAATTAAATTTTAACTAAATAAAGAAAAGAGTGATAAATAAGATGCAATTAAAACTAATCAAAAGGAAACTAATTCTATCGATTTTTGGATTTTTATTGTTGAGAAAAAGATTTGAAATGATTAAGTCTAAGTTCTAATTGATTTTAAATTACTTGAGATAAATCAAAATATAATTAATTAACTTGCACAAATTAAATTTAATTATACAAAAAACCTAAATCTATTTTTTTAATTTTTTTTAATTTTATGATTAAATAAAAATGATTTTGAAAACGTAAATATAAAAGGAATAAATAAATAAGATTTGGCGTTAGTTTTGGCTAAAGGTCTCTGAATTTTGCGTTTTGAAGCCAAGCTTCCGATCAGTGTTGAGAATGGAATCTCATGAACCATGCCTCAAAATTTACATGCTTCACGTCCAACCTGCTTTATGTACGACTACAAACATGTATGCAAACGTCAAATAGATTAATAAATGCAGATTAACAAGATTAGATTTAAATAAACTATATCGAACGATGTAACTTATATGGACGACTCAGACGCGCTCCAAGCCATGATGAGGAATGTAAATGACTCCTAGGGACCTCAGGAGTGACAAGATGGCACGAGATTGAGTGGAGGAAAGCTAAAGATCAGGTTTTGAATTTTCACAACTTTTGAACGATTTTGAGAGAGCTTTGTGAAGAGATTTTGAAAAGATTTTTGAAGAGTAATTTCGTGCCCCTTTGCATATGGGTTTCTTATGCTTATATAGAGGTATTAATGAGGCAACATACATGGTAAGGAATCAATTAATCAAACCATGATAAAACAAAAATCAAACATATTGAAAACTTTCCATTTTTTGAGTTTGTTCTTGCCATTTTTGAAGATCCTTGTGTCTTTTTGAATGTTCAATGAACCTGAACCATTTGGATGTATCTTGCACAAAAATATGGGTCTTCTAATAGATCAAATCAAACCCAAATGTCATGTCCCATTATTCTTTGTATTTTTATTTAATTTATTTGATTTAATTCATATTTAAATGAATAAAAGTTCAAATAAATAGGAATAAAAATCAAAATAGTGTATGGTTAGGTTTAGAGGTCCTTGGGTATGTCATAAACATGTCTGAACCCTAAAAGTTAGGTCCATTAACCTAAAAAAATGCAATTTTGCTCAGAGTTGACTTCATGCATTTTTCACATATTTGCCCAACTTGTGCAACCCATAACTTGCTCAATTTTCCTTTTTTTGAAGATGATCTTGGACTTTTTGGAAAGCCCAAGATGTCCTATACAATCTCTATGTTGATCATTTTTTCTTTTGAAGAAATTATCTTGATGTAGGTTGTCTTGACAAAAAGTGTCTTTTGTTGACTTTTTAAAATGACATGTAATGTATGAGCTTGTATCTTTCAAATGGTGCATTTCATGAACTTGAGGATAGATTATAAGTTGTAGGGAATTGGATTCTATTCAAAATGAGATTTGGTTAGGGAAAAATGGTTGAATTATGTAAAAGTTATGTCTGGTCAAAGTTCAATTGACTTTTCCTAGGAAACTCTAATTTAGCAAATCTTGACTTTTGATGATCTGAGAACTTTCCTTGAGGAATCATGATCACCCCTTGATTAAATGATGAATATCAATTATAAATATTTATGTTGACCAAAAATCTTGAAGTTTGACTGTATATAGGCCACAATTGACTTTTGACCTAGTATAGTTGATTTTCAGGCATTTGAGCAATTGACTGAGCAAACTTGTATTGGAATGCATGAAATTTGTCATGGACAATCTTGAAGGAATATTAAGACCACGGAAAACATTTGTGACCTTTGGAGCTTACACATCTTGATGAAAAGTGAAACCCTAATCAGAAGTTCATTGCTTAGGAGGAGAGTTTGTCTGATCAATTCTTGGTCAACCTTGAGCAATTAAGGACCTCTAGAAGCATGTCTTGAGTGAAAATGGGAGGGAAAATTTTAGGGTACAATATCTGCCCCTGTTCAATCTTCTTAAACCTAAGGATTTAGATTGGCTTGTCAGCCTTTCGTGATCTGAAGGTGGAAGAGGATTGAATACAAGAGTGCCCAGAAATTTGCAATCGCATGAAGTAACACTATTGGTTGATGCTAATCGAGAATGGGCTTACAAATGCCATTTGGAGTAGATGACTGAGAGTCATCGGAGATGGGCTTAAAGATGCCATCATAAGTAGATGGCTGAGAGTCATAAATGGTCCCTTTGTGGGGATTCATGTTCCTGTTGTCTGAGGAGGATCCACTGAGGGATGTTGATTTATGTTGTTTTCCTGTTTGAGGAAAACTCTATGGGGAATAGAGTCTAGGAACTTCAGTTGTCTATGAATCTACTGAGGGGTTATCTCTAGATTGGAGAGATGAAAGTTTGTTGTTTTCTGGTTGAAATCTAGGCTTCGCAGTAATTTGCTGGGGAGAATGAAATTAACTGCTATTTGGAAATATATCTGAAGAAACTTGTGTAGGGCTGTTTCAGGATGAGTCCGTGTAAAACTGCATCTAGAAATTGTAAGAAGGAACCTGGGTAGGGTTGTCTCAGGATGAGTCCGTGTAAAACTTTATCTAGAAATTGTGAGCTGGAACCTGGGTAGGGTTTCCTCAGGATGAGTCCATGTAAAACTGCATCTGGATATTCAAGAGAAGGATCCTGGGTAAGATTGCCTCCGGATGAGTCCGTGTAAAACTGCATCTGAAAATTCAAGAGAAGGATCCTGGGTAGGGTTGCCTCAGGATGAGTCCGTGTAAAACTGCATCTGGAGATTGTGAGAAGGAACCTGGGTAGGGTTGCTTCAGGATTAGTCTGTGTAAAACTGCATCTGGAAATTCAAGAGAAGGAATCTGGGTAGGGTTGCCTCAAAATGAGTCCGTGTAAAACTGTATCTGGAAATTCAAGAGAAGGAACCTGGGTAGGGTTGCCTCAGGATGAGTCCGTGTAAAACTGCATCTGGAAATTCAAGAGAAAGAACTTGGGTAGGGTTGCTTCAGGATGAGTCCGTGTAAAACTTCAGAAGGAGGGAGAAGGAACCCGCGCAAGATTGCTTCATGAAGAGCCCCGTATAAAGCTGTATTTGGAAGTCAGAAGAAACCCATGTAAGATTGCTTCATGAACAACTCGTATAAAGCTGTATTTGGAAGTCAGAAGAAACCCATGTAAGATTGCTTCATGATGAGCCCGTGTAAAGCTGTATTTGGAAGTCATAAGAAATCCGTGTAAGATTGATTCATGATGAGCCCGTCTAAAGCTTTATTTGGAATTCGGAAGAAAGCCGTGTAAGATTGCTTCATGATGAGCCCGTGTAAAGATGTATTTGGAAGTCAGAAGAAACCCGTGTAAGATTGCTTCATGTTGAGCCTGTGTAAAGCTGTATTTGGAAGTCAGAAGAAACCCGTGTAAGATTGCTTCATGATGAGCCCGTGTAAAGCTGTATTAGGTCGCACAGATAATTACTCTGTTTTGTTTCAGGAGATAATCCTAGACCAATTGAAAATTGTTGATGATAAATATATGTTGATTGATCTTTCCCGAAAAGGTAAAGCGTTAGCTGTATGGAATATCGTGATGTATGAAACACATTGTGTAATGGTGTTCTCAAAATAAATGAGATTGGGATGTATGCATTTGTACTGCAGATGTTATGACGTTTGTAGAATAATGTATGGATGCAATATGTGAATGTATCAGTTGTTCTATTGCAGCACTGTTGAATTAGGGAAAATAAATCCTTGATTACAGCTGGCGATGAAGAATGTAGGTCTCCATATTTTGTTGAAGCTGAACTATTGGGAGATGATCTCCCGTTGTAAGAGAAATAAAATCTATTGGGGAAGGAAAGCTCTGTGCACTACCTGAGGATTTTGTGAAATCCTATTGGGGAATCCTGAGAAGTTTGACGACTTTACTGGGGAAAACCTGATGTCAGAGCAGTAGTTAGAAATTCCTATTCTGCGGGGATACAAGAACACCTGACATTACTAGGTTGTAATCTGAGGGTATGGCGGCGACTTTTTAGTAAGATGCCCCTGCCTCTGTACCTGCTGGAGAAAGTACCTGCGGAGACTTTGTGGATGGTTTGAGTGTCATCCTAACTCCTGGGGTGCTTGGTAAATGCTGATCAGGATGATAAGTCTTCTACTGATAAACAAATGACAAGATGACGGGACATAGTCGTACGATTTTAATCCCTAACTTTTTCCTGGACCGTCCTTTCGAGTTTTCAGCCCACCGGGATACCCTTTTTTGCTCAAGCCGTCTTTTCAGGTTTTCGACTTGTCGGGTTTACAATTTTTTTTGTATATATCCCTAATTTCTGCCCAAACTCTTTTGGTTCGCCGGGATGCCCTTAATTTTTCCTAGGCCTGTCAACCTAGCGGGTCTTTTTCATTCGTAGTATTTTCTGACTATGTCCGCATTCATAGGATGTGAAGAGTTGTCACCGTCTATGAGAACAAGTGTTGTAGAAATGCCAGAAAATGTTTATGTGATCTCATGCGCCCTTTCATACGTGGGAGACTGTGTGGGGCTGCTTCAGGATGAATCTGGTGCACCTGATGTTTGATCAAGTTTATGATAATATTGAATTTCCTAGGTATCTTTTATAAGAACTGTCGTGGAAGGATTCAAAGACATGATACTGACACCATCTGATACTACTGGCACAGACAAGCAATTTGGTGGTACCAAAGATTTAAATTTCACAGTGATTTTCTGCTGGAATCCCCGATCAATGTAACAGCCCCCGAGTGATTCAGATGGAGATTTGCCCCTGGCTATTCAGCATTTTTGGAGAGATTCTTTGCATATTGGCTTGACTGCCCCAGATTAATTAGACACCATGTCATGCCCCTTGATTATGAAAGACTTGTTATTGGGAATGTTTTTTCCATCTGAGGTGATTCTGTCCATTGAGGGGGTCTTCGTTCACTGAATATTCTTGTGTGAATTTCTCTGCCATTTGAACCATTAACCATATGCAAACAATGTCATTTAAAGAATGCAAAGCTTATGTCTGTCTTGAAATTTTTTGAAAATGCATTTTTTATAGTAAAATTTTTTTTGCAAGAATGTGATATCAACTCATGATTTATAGCAAACCTTACAGGAGTCAGGATACCTTTGTAATAGTATGCTCTCGAACTAACCCATGCTCCAGCTAGGACTTTTAAGGGTTATAATGTGGCCTGGTTTACGGTTCAAGAAACAAAGGACAAAGGCTCAAATTTTATTTGTACCCAACCCGCTCTTCGTGATATTCTTCAGTCCTATGCTCAATTAATTGTTCATTTCGAATCCCAGTTGAGTTCTGGAATGTTGGCCCTGATATTCTGGTGATGGTTCAGAAATTGAACATTTGTTTGAGAAGGCAGTCATTTTTGTGACCTTTTATTTTTGTTGAGGATTTGTAGGACCTCTTTATTTTTTGATTTTGCCATCCCTGTCTTTTGCTTGAACTGTTTCTTTTGTGATTACAGCCAGCGGGATGCCCCAGTTTTTTTCTTAAGTCTCCTTCATAGGTTTTGACTTAATGGGCTTTTATTTTGAGAGATAATGACTGCCTGTTCTTAATGATTATGTGGAACCATCACCATCTTTTGGAGAGCATCTTCTACACTATTTGTCGTGTATGAAGGGAAAGCTTGCGACTGAATGCACATCTGAATTAACTGAGAAAACTACCCTGCCCCGGGTTATGATTAATGCTTTTAATTTATGTGAAAAGAAAACTCCTACTTCTTAGGCTCAAAGGGGTTGACTAGGGATTATCTTCCTTATAACTCCACTGTTTAGGTTTTGAAACAACGCCTGTACATCGTCAGCGGGGTCTGTTCAAAAGCATATTGTAGAGATTGTGGTATCGTTCTCGTCATCCTCCCTCTAAAGGCTTAGAGCTTTTAATCAAGAGTTGAATATCTCAAAAGGGAAGTAAGAAAGCAGTTTAAGCATAATGAAAACAAATTAATTCACGACAAACATGTGCAATGCATTAATGAAATAACAAAGTTTGACATGAGAATAATTGTTTGAACAAACAAAGAAAATACAGCTTGAGAATTCAAATGAATAAAAATGCTCTCAATCCTGGCCATGATTTGGCATGGGAGCAGTGATCACATTGGGAGTCTCATGAGGGTCAAACTCAATCTCTTTAGCATCAATCATATTTTTGAATCTTGTATTTCAGTGCCCAACAATCGTTAGTATCGTGCCCAGGACTTCCAGAATGATAGGCACACCTTGCATCAGGATTGTAGTTAGGAGAAGAAGTCTTAGGGTTTGGATGAGGTCCTATCAACGTAATCAAATTCTTCCTCAACATATGTTGTAATGCTTGAGACAGCGGCATGTTGATCTTGGTAAACTGTCTCTTAGGCTCGTCTTTCCTTTGCTGATTACCCTGTTGTTGTGGTTGTTGCACGCATGCCGAATTAGAGACCAGCACTGCCCCTACAGATTGGTGGTAGTCTGCCTTATTACGACCCTTCTGGACATACACATCATTGGCTTCCCTATTACCAGCAAATGGCTTCTTCTCAGCATTAGAATATGTAGCCATCAAGATCTTCCCACTCTTGATACCACTTTTGATCCTTTCTCCAGTCAGAACCATCTCTGTGAACCCGGATCAGGAACTCCCAATCAGCAGATTAAAGAACATGCCTTTCAGAGTGTCCATGAACATGTCTACCATTTCCCAATCATTAAGAGGAGGTTTTACCCTGCCAGCTAGATCCCTTCATTTCTGGGCATATTCCTTGAAGCCTTCGCTAGAACCCATAGACATGCCTTAAAGTTGTGTACGAGTTGGAGCGAGGTCAGCATTGTATTGGTACTGCTTGTAGAAAGCAGCAACCAAGTCTTCCCAGGTATGGATGTTTGTTTTTTCTAGCTGATAGAACCACTCCAGTTGCGTGCCAGCTAAACTTTCTTGGAAGAATGGACCAATAACTTCCGGTTAGCAGTGTGAGGCCGGATCTTCCTGACATAGGACCTTAAGTGCAACTTAGGGCAGAAGACACCGTCATACTTAGTGAATGTGGGAACCTTAAACTTTGGTGGGATGACCACTCCAAGAACCAGCCATAACTCTTCAAAGTCCAAGCCAGGTACATGCTGAATCTCCATAGCATTGAGACGATCCTCCAGCTGTTTATATTTATCATCAGCAGGAGGATATTGTTCCTTAGAGTAATCAACTTCTTCTTCATCAGCCTCGGGGTTGTTGACTTCTTCATGATTATCCCCTTTGTTTTTATGGAGTTGTGAGATCTAGAGCTCGTTGAACCGGTCCTCTGAGTCTTCTTCCTATATTCAAGATGCCAGCCGATTTCTTTGCCTTCTTCTTCTTCTCTTTGATGACGAGAGCTTTCAGTTCTTCCCGCCCCTGGGCCAAAGCCATGAACATTTGTTGGAACTAAGAATTTTGAACTTGAAGGTCTTTTACTGTTTGTTCAAGGGCCATTTCTTTTGCTGAAATAAACAGCGAAAAGATGAGAAACTTGTATTGGAAGACCTGTTATGAAATGGCATGCATGCAATGTTTTCAAGGATCTCACGGGGTAAACAAGAAAATGTCAGAAGTTGAAATTTGCAGCTTTGATTGAAGAACTTTGTATCGTTGAGTGTCCTTCTACGAGAGTCAAGCTCACCATATCAATTGGGTCATAACCCCTGACTCAAGTTGTAGTGTTTTGGTCTTTTGACGAAATTGGCTAGAGGAAAATAAATCCCCCTGCCCCTTTCTAGACGTCTTATTTATCATAACCTGTATCACAAACCCTCGAGATCCTTGAAATGGTAAAGGAAATGTTATGGCATGATGTTATGACGTGTATGCTATGTGTTAAGAAAATGTGTAAGGTGATGAAGACAAGTGAGTCTAAGAAGTCCAGGTTACTGGATAATGACTGTAAACAAATCCCGCAAGTAGATCATGTTGTTAGATAAAAACCCTGCAAGTAGCTCAAGTTGAAAGCAAACAAATCACACAAGCAACCTTAGGTTTAGGCTTGCCTGGGGTCTGTAGGTAAGTACCCTCCTGAAATTTAGTTGGCTCAACCTGTCCTAGTAATAGTAATCGAGTTCTAAGGGATCTTAATATCACTGATCTTTCCCACAAGTTTCGTTCCAATCGACAACTGACTTGCCACCAAACAAAACTCGAGAGTCAAATCTCAATGAGTGTAGTATCGAGTATCAACCGACTTAGGACTACACCAAAGACGACTATCTCACTACTTCCTAATGGCCAAGTTGGTCAATTAAAGGTTCTAAGGTCAGTTGATGCTTTATGACACCATGCAGTGACCCCGTATTCCTTGATTACTCAAGGGCTACCTGTGATCGGTGGAAATAGAACTGACTGTTTTTGAAATGCTGGTTCGCGAAATGTCGCGGTAAGCAAGAGTCGCCACCGTCTTTTATGTTCTCTTACAAGGAAAGGACAAAAGCACAGCAAAATTCCTTTTCGAGATGTTTCTCGGTTCGGGAGGTAGATTATAGAAAGGGAAGGTGTTAGCACCCTTTCTATCCGTGGTTATCCACGGGCTCTCAGGTACTTGCTCACTATGTTTTCAAAAATGTTTGCTTTTCTTATGTTTGTGGGTTTTGAAAAAAGTTTGTTTGAAAACTTCGTTTTAACTCTTGTATCAGTCCTCAAGAGTGTATGAAGTATTGTTTGAAAACTTTTGTTTGAAAAGTGTAGGTGCGAAAAGTATTTTTGTTTTTTAAAAGAGAAAGTATCTAAGAACCTCTACCTACTCAAAAGAAATTAAGTTGTGTAAATGTCCTTTAGACAGTACTATCCCACTATTGAGAAGTAGGTAGCACCGTCGTTGGAGTTTTCGGGTCAATTCGATTATAGGGACATGTGGTCACCAAAGCAATAGTAGGACGCCTTAGCGGTAACCCTAATGTCCTAGATCCTTTTTATCTGAGGCAACCGTTTCGAGGCAACTTGGATCTTTAGACAGGAGGGCGACCTCTAAAACACCCTATACTCAATGACCACGTCGAGGCAACCAAGTGAGGCGTACCCTACGAGTGGCATATGCGAGTGTGTCAGATTTCATGTTAAATTATCTTTGTACAAGTTATGGTGAGCTACATTTTGATTTTAATTTCAGGCAAGTCTTGTCATGCATAGTTAACAGTTAATAATTTGCGGAAAGTAAATTGCAGAAAGTAAATCTACGCTATTACAAGGCGTCGGGTATTTACATCGCCAAAAACATAACCCTTGAAAAGTAAATGCGAGAAATTAAAAGAAAGCGATAAAAGGGTCCTAATTATCTATTACATCCTCGGAACAGTTACATAAATATGATAAAAAAATAACAGGCGCGGATAAGAATTGAATCGGGAAAGTCCTTAGGGTTTTGACCCTTTTTTGAGAAAGAAAGAAATTTTGGTCCTTTTTGCATTTAATTAAACCTAATTCTAATTAATTAAATAAAAGAAATATTTTTTAAGTTTTTTATGTTTTTAATGAAATAAATAGAAAAAGGAAAACATGATTAAAAGTTAGAAAAAACCCTAATTCTACATGATTTTTATTTATTATGAAAAAGTCAAAATTAAACCTAATTAAACTAAATTAATTTGTTAGTATTTATTTACAAAATAATAAATTAAAGGTGAAATTAATAAATAATAATAAATAATATTTAGGTTTTCTGATTTTATTATGAAAATAAATAATTATGTTAATTAAATAATAATAATAATAATTAATAAAAAGAAAATAAAAGGGAAAAGAAAATAAAAAAGGAATAATAAACCAGGGGGGTGATGGCCCATTAAGGAGGTTTGTTCTGGAATTTCTGGCCCATTAACCTCAAGCCTTTTTGACTTTTTCTGATTGTCCAGGCGTTGGTTGACTAGGGAGTACCATGATCACCATCTTCTGGCCTTTAGATTTGAGTTTGTGGCCACATGGTACACTCCTTTTGGAAATCTGCACACAATCATGTTAAGAAAAATAATATAGGAGTTTTGGGGTGGACCTGGGAATCGAACCCAAGTCCCAATGATCACCAGCCAGCGCATCAACCACCAAGCCATTTGCACGCGTTTGATAATATAATAAAAATCAATTATAATATATACAAATCAACTCATATGCTATAAAATAAAACACGCGCGCCCTTTTTGAATTAGCCAATCACATACTAACACGTCCTTCGTCTTCCTCGTTTGCCTGTAAAACACAAAGTTAGATAGCGGGGGTTTTTAACCCCCACAAATTACAACGAGGAAAAATAGCGATTAGGAGTGTGGTTAATAGAAATATTTCGCGAGGGTGCCAACATGTTCGTCTGGTCTCAACGAGTTCAACCATAGGTCTCACAAGGCTCAATTTTTCTTATACTGCAAAGCCCCAATCTGAAACCTTATGAACCCTAGAATTCTTCAATGGCATCTTTTGATTCTGTGCGTCTTAATCCAATTAGCTTATGCCATTAGCTTTATATGAGTTCTAACAATACAAAACAATCAATAGAACATGTTAATTATGCATGAAATAGCCCATACGATTCTGAAAATAACAAGTAAACCGTGGTTCTGTTCTTGATGATTCTTGTAGCTTTAAGGCTTGGTTTTGATTGTAACACGTTTCTGGGAACCCCTGCAATAGATTAGAATCAATAAAAGCCTTTGAATCACGTTAGAATATGGAAATCAGTTTTCAAATTTCTTGAGTTTTTTTCAATGTTGCTATGGCTTCTTCTGCAGCAAATTCACGTATGCATGAATAGGGTTGGCTTGTGTACTTATAGGAGACTGAAATTAGGTTAAAATCTTGCACAAAAAATCCATGGAATGATGATTCAATATTTGATTGGAAATCACATCTTTTTGAATCTTTTTGATTGAAGAAAATTTCCAAATTGGGAGATTTTTGCATCCTTGATTGGTACACGAAATTGCCAGCATGATTAGGTCATTCTTGCTTCACAAAAAGATTGAAAAATCAAATCTTTGTATTTCCTACAATTTAAATTAATTAAATGAATTAATATTGATTAAAAATCCAATTAATTAATAAAAAATAAGAAAATAATTCAAATAAGCTTGATGGGTCGTGCATAGGCCATGGATAAAGTTTCAAGAAGAAATTTGAGGCCCATTAGCAAAAACAAGGTGTTTTGAGCAAAGTTGACTTTTGCAAATTCATGAAAATTTCCCAACTTCTCCAATGCATATCTTGCTCAATTTTGATCATATGAACATGTTCTTGGACAATTTGGAAAGGTCTTGAAGTCTTCTAACCAATGCATTGGGTCCCATGTCATTTGGATTTACCAATCTCAAGTTATGGTCTTTGACTTAAATTGCATTTTTGTTGACTTTTGAAATTGACCTATAATGTAGAAATTGATAACTTTTTGTGAGAGCATTTCTTGGACTTGGAATGTGAAGATGGATTGTAGGAAATGTCATCCCCTTCAAAATGAGCATTGGATGGGATTTTTATGATGAACCATGAAAAGGTTATGCCCTGGTCAAGATACAGTTGACTTTTCTACTGTCCAAAAATAGTAACTTCTTGCACCTTGATGATTTTTGAGCCATTCTTGAGGAATCATGATCAAGACTTGATCAAATGATGATTGTGGACTCAAAATAATATGTTGACCAAAAATTCTAACTTTTGACTGTAAAATGACCATTTTACCCTTGCAGTTGACTGTGAATCAAAGGAGGCTTTTGACTGTGCAAATTGGCACTGTGAGTCTTGAAACTTGGCATGTAGATGCTTGAGAATGTATATGGACCTATGAGACCTGTTTGAACCATTGAAAACCCCAAATTCCTTGGAAGAACCAAAACCCTAATTTCAGCTGTCTTAGGAGATGGTTTGACTGTGCAACCTCTTGAGCAATCTTGAACAATTTGAGAATTATTCTTGACAAACCTTGAAGAATATGAGAGGGAAAATTTTGGGGTACAACACTACCGATACCAACCCAAGTATCACATTAACGTAGCTATCGCTTCAACCATGTCGGTATACCCCTCATAGTTTCCACGATCTATTGCTACTTACCTAAAAGGTTCCCCAGATCCGGGTGTAGGATCTATAGTAACCCAAACAAAGCCCTCAAAAGTAAAGCAATCAAAGCATACAAAGAAATTTAATAATGAACAAAACTCTTAAGGTAACCCCACTTTTTTATCCCCAGCAGAGTCGCCAGTTCTGTGATACGGTGGCAAACCCGACTGTTATACTAGTTTTGCGATTGTACTCGCAAATGTTGCAGTAAGCAAGAGTCGCCACCTACTTTTCTTTTATCCAACAAAGGAAAGGGTGAAAAGAATAGAAAAAGACCTATCGAGAGTTTTCTGAGTAAGGGGGGTAGATTATGGAAAGGGAAGGTGTTAGCATCCTTTCCATCCGCAGTTTTCTATGAGCTCTTAGATGCTTAACTCATTTTTGAAATACCTTATGCTTTCGTGTATTTTTGAAAAGTATTTTGAAATGCCTTAGTGCGGCAGTTTGCTTTATGATAACTCTTGTATCAGTCCTCAAGAGTATTGATAAAGCATTTTTTTGAAAATGTTTTTGAAAGTGTTTTGTGTATGTGAAAAAAATTTGTTTTGATCATAGCATATAGGAACTATCTACTTATACTCGAAAGGTTTGTTCTTTTCCTCATATCCTTTAGACAATGCTATCCTACTATTAATGAGTAGGTAGCCCTATTGTTGGATGTTAAGGGACGATAGAAGGGACGTACAGTCATAAAGGCAAAATTTGGAGACACTTTAGCAATTTTGTCTAAGGACTAGATCATTTACCGAAAGGCAACATTGTAGGGTCATCGAGATCTTATGATCTTTTGATTCAAAGGGTCTTTGCTAAAGCGTGCCTATTCTCGAGGGACATGACTGTTATTTTCCGAAAGACAACCAAAGTGGGTGTACCCTAGAGGTGTATGTGTGCAATGTGTGCTTATTTCAGTTATTTGTCTTTGAATTTAAGTTTGCTAGCGCTTTGTTTTCGGTCTTTCCATACAAGCCTAATTAGTAATAGTTAATATCTTGCAGAAATTTAAAGTGCGGAAATTGTAAATCCTACGCTATTACAATACTTCAGGGAGGGGGTATTTACATGTCCAAATGGGGAAACAACAAGTAAAAAGTCCTAAATTTAACTATTACAACCTTTTGCAGTTACATAAATATAAAATGAATGAAATTTAAAATGAGCGTGCGAATATGGAAAGCGAGGAAAGTCCTAAAATACTTCTACATACTTAGCACTTTTTTTGTCATTTTTATTAAGAAAAATACTTAAATTTAAAAAAAATAATTTTAACTAAATAAAGAAAAGAGTGATAAATAAGATGCAATTAAAACTAATCAAAAGGAAACTAATTCTAATATTTTTTGGATTTTTATTATTGAGAAAAAGATTTGAAATGATTAAGTCTAAGTTCTAATTGATTTTAAATTACTTGAAATAAATCAAAATATAATTAATTTACTTGCACAAATTAAATTTAATTATATATAAAAAAACCTAAATCTATTTATTTTATTTTATTGATTTTATGATTAAATAAAAATGATTTTGAAAAAGTAAATACAAAAAGAAGTAAATAAAGAAATCTGGCGCTACTTTTGGCTAAAGGTCTCTAAATTTTGCGTTTCGAAGCCAAGCTTCTGATCGGTGTTGAGAATGACATCTCATGAACCAGGCCTCAAAACTTACATGCTTCACGTCCAACCTGCTATATGCACGACTACAAATATGTATGCAGATGTCAAATGGATTAATAAATGCAGATTAACAAGATTAGATTTAAATAAACTATACCGAACAATGCAACTTGTAAGGACGACTCGAGCGTGCTCCAAGCCAAGGTGGGGAATGGAAATTACTCCTAGGGACCTCAGGAGTGCAAAGATGACACGAGATTGGATGGAGGAAAGCTGAAGATCAGGTTTTGAATTTTCACAATGTTTGAACGATTTTGATAATTTTGAGAGAGCTTTGTGAAGAGCTTTTGAAGAGTAATTTCATGCCCCTTTGCATATGGTTTGCTTATGCTTATATAGAGGTATGAATGAGGCAACATGCATGGCATGGAATCAATTAATCAAACCATGATAAAACAAAAATCAAACATATTGAAAACATTCCATTTTTTGAGTTTGTTCTTGCCATCTTTGAAGATCCTTGTCTCTTTTTGAATGTTAAATGAACATGAACCATTTGGATGTATCTTGCACGAAAGTATGGGCCTTCTAATAGATCAAATCAAACCCAAATGTCATGGCCCATTATTCTTTGTATTTTTATTTAATTTATTTGATTTAATTCATATTTAAATGAATAAAAATTCAAATAAATAGAAATAAAAATCAAAATAGTGAATGGTTAGGTTTAGAGGTCCTTGGGTATGTGTTTTAACCCAAAAAGTTTGGTCTATTAACCTAAAAATGCAATTTTGCTCAAAGTTGACTTCATGCATTTTTCACAAATTTGCCCAACTTGTGCAAAGCATAACTTGCTCAGTTTTCATCTTTTGAAGATGAACTTGGACTTTTGGAAATCCCAATATGTCCTATACAATCTATATGTCGATAATTTTTTCTTTTGAATAAATTATCTTGATGTAGGTTATCTTGACAAAAAGTGTCTTTTGTTGACTTTTTGAAAATGACTTGTAATGTATGAGCTTGTATCTTTCAAATGGTGCATTTCTTGAACTTGAGGATAAAAGAGAAGTTGTAGGGAATTGGATTCTCTTCAAAATTATCTTTGGTTGGGTAAAATGGATGAATTATGTGAAAGTTTTGCCTTGTCAAAGTTTAATTGACTTTTCCTAGGAAACCCTAGTTTAACAAATCTTGACTTTTGATGATCTGAGGACTTTCCTTGAGGAATCATGATCAAACCTTGATTAAATGATGAATATAACTTTAAAATGTTGATGTTGACCAAAAATCTTGAAGTTTGAATGTATATAGGCCACATTTGACTTTTGACCTTGTATAGTTAATTTTTAGGCATTTGAGCAATTGACTGAGCAAACTTGCAGTGGAATGCATGTAATTTGTCATGGAAAATCTTGAAGGCATATTAGGACCATGGAAAACATTTGTGACCTTTGGAGCTTACACATATTGATGAAAAGTGAAACCCTAATTAGAGGTTCATTGCTTAGGAGGAGAGTTTGTCTGATCAATTCTTGGTCAACCTTGAGCAATTGAGGACCTCTAGAAGCATGTCTTTATTGAAAATGGGAGGGAAAATTTTGGGGTACAACACTTATGCTTTACGGTAGCCTCTTCATCTCCTCTTACCTTCTTTAATTTCAAAAATCTTCTCCCTCCTTTTCAAAATTATTCTTGTTTTTTAAACTTGAACCGCTTTCATAATAAACTTGGACTTAGGTCCATGCACTTTCAAAATTTTTTTTCTTAACCAAACCTTAATCAACTTAATACTACCTTGAAATTTTTTGTGAGAAGACTAAAAATCAATCAATCTCATTCAAACCATTTTTCCATTTTGAATTTTTTACTTAAACTTTTTTCTCAAAAGATTAGACTCTTGTCGACCCTTGTAGTGATGCGAGCTATTATACGTCTATGGTATGTAGTGAAGTGAGATATTTTCCACTTGAGTGTTGAGTTAGGCTTTGTCGATTTTAAAATTGAAGCCATATCCTCCACTTTGAGATGACGCAAATTCTCCTTTCTCATAATCATGGGTAGTAAGTATGTTCTTCCACTCGAATACGAGGATGATGTCTTGTCTCTTCAAATTAACCAACACACTTATGTTTTAAATTTTTTAAGGGTTAACTACGAGTACTCTGATCTCCTATTGCACGAAAGGTTGTACGTAGGCACTAAAGGTTCGCAATCGCGGAGGATGCAAAAACTGTAAAAAAATGCTTTTTTCTCATCCCCACAATCTATTTTTCGTATACAACTTTAATAGCCAAAATACAATGATTTTCAAATAGGTTCATGCGGAGTACCGTAGATGTTTAGGGTTCTAATACCTTCCCTTTGCATAACCAACCCCCGAAGTTAGATTCTCTCCCCCTTTTTTTGGGTTATTCGCTCTTTTCCCATTCCTCTGGAAACAATAAAGCATGGTGGAAATTTTTATTTGACTTGTGTGAGTTAAGTCAATCCAATGGCTTAGTCTCAATATTTCTACCACTACACCATTAGCCCAAAAATTCAAGTTTGGTCACTTTATGTTTCATGCTTTTCCTCAAAATTTTCCAACTTACACCAATCATAACTCTCAATTTTTATTATTTGAAGGTGATCTTGGACTTTTTGGTAATTCCAAGGTGTCCTATACAATATCTATTTTGATCATTGTTGCATTTGAAGATTTTATCTTTGTGTAAGCTACCTTGACAAAAAATGTCTTTTTGTTGACTTTTGAAATGATCTATATTGTATTGGACCATATCTCTCAAATGAAGCATTTTTTAGACTTGAGCTTAGAGAGACCTAGTTGTAGAGAATTGAATTTTCTTCAAAATGAGCTTTTGTTGAGGAAAATATGATGAAGTATGTGGGAGTTATGCTTGATCAAAGTTCAGTTGACTTCTCCTTAAGAAAACACTAATTTGGTAACTTTTTACATTTAATGGATCTTGGGTTTTCTTAATGAAGCATGATCAACCCTTGATCAAATGATGAATGTCACTTCAAAATCTTGATGTTGGCAACAAATCTTGAGGTTTGACTGTATGTTGACCACAATTGACTTTTTGTCCAATATAGTTGATTTCTAGTCATTTGAGCCATTGAATGGGAAAACTTGTGATGCAAGGCTTGACACTTAGTATGAGGATACTTAGAGGCATATCAGAAACCATGAAATCCCCTTGAAGCATTAGAAACCCAATATTCCTTGTGAAAAGTGAAACCCTAGTTGGTAGGTCCATTGCTTAGGAGGAGAATTTGTCTGATCGATTCTTGAGCTACCTTGAGCAATTTGAAAACTCTAGGAGAATGTATTGAATAGTGTAAGGGTAAATTTTGGGGTACAATAGTTTCCCCTGGTCAATTTTCTTAAACCTGAAGAATTAGATTGGCATGTCTGCCATTCGTGATCTTAAGGTGGAAGAGGATTGAACACTTAAGTGCCCATAAACTTGCACTCGCATGTACACAAAGTAACATTGTTGGTTGATAATATTGCTTGAATGGGCTTAAAGATGCCATTCGGAAAGAGGACATAATGTCGTCGAAGATGGGCTTATAGATTCCATCTAAAGTGACTATTGATAGAATTACCAAAATGAGTCTATGCTTGCCTGTATCTGAAGAATGCTTTTCAGAATGAATCTCTGAGGAAAATGCTTGTTAGATTTGGTCTCTGAGGGAGGTACTTATCAGATTTAGCATATGAGGGAAATGTTTTGGTCATGCAGATAGTCACCCCATCCTGTTTCAGGAATTGACCCTCAACCTGCTTTTGTTGGTAAACCAGTCATGTTTCAGGAATTCATACCACCTGGTCACGTAGATAGTTTCCCCGTCCTGTTTCAGGAATTAATATTTGCCTGGTTACATAGATGGGAATTAATCTTTTCCTGGTCATATAGATAGTTGCAATGTCATGCTTTAGGAATTAATCTCTAACCTGTTTTTTTGTTAGTAAACTCGTCCTGTTTCGGGAATTCATACTGCCTGGTCGTATAGATAGTTGCCCTGTCCTGTTTCAGGAATTAATCTCTGACTTGTTTGAAAATTGTCGAGGATATTCGTCTGTTTGTAGACTTTACTTGAAAAGTAAAAGTTAGTCTTTATGCAATGTCATGATGTATGTAATGCATTGTGTGATGATGCTCTCAAAATAAATGAGAATGTGTTATATGTGTTTTGTATGTATATGCTATGATGTTTTGTAAATAGTGTATAGATGTAAGGTGTCGTTGAAGCGTATTGGTAACTTCGTGTAACATCTTCATTTGGGAAAATAAATTGCTAAATGTTTAGAATGTCTTCGATGGGGATTCCCGCTTTCTATTTGAGGATACTCTGTTGGGAATGTTTGACCTTTGTTTGGGAATAGAAAGATTCCAAGAACATTGGTTGTTCACTGCTCTACTAGGGAATTTAGTTTTTATATACCCTGATTGGGGATAAAATAAATGATTGACCTCTGACGCAATACATGACCAGGTTTCAGATATCGTATCAACTCTCTAGGGATAACAACCTTGACTACACTCTACTGGAGAAGAGAATTTTACCGGGGATTCTCACTAATCCGAGAAATGGACTTTTTTTGGGGAAATAAACCCCGCTGGAGAAATAAACCCTGCTGGAGAAAAGAATTATGCAGTGGATTTTACATTGTTGAAGAAATAAACTCGCTAGAGAATTAAATTCTTGTAAATTGTGTTGAGGGAATCATTTCTGATTTCATAGACTGTGTAGAGGAAGTTTCCACTATCTATTGGGGAAATGATCAAATTTCTTTGTACGCTAGGGGACCTACTGGGGAAATGATTATGTGAGCTTCCGGGAGATGCCCCAATTTCTACCTGAAGGCGTATTAGACTTGCTGGGGAATATATCTCTGTCGGGGATGAGCTTGTGAAGACAAACTCTGTGGGGATTCCTCTGTGGGGAATTGTGGACGACTTGAACGCTATCCCAACTCCTAGAGTCTTTAGTAAATGCTTATTCATGTTTTTATTCATATATTTGTTAACGATAATCATATCCATAAGCATATGTTCATTCAACTTAGTCGTTGGATGTTTTTTGCAAACAAAACAGAGAAAGTAAAACAATTTTGAATTATATTTGTATTGAAAGTTTGCCTATAAACAAGCGGTTTTGTACAAAGAGACATAATTCCTAGTAGGAGGAAATCTTCATAAAAATGAAGAAAGTACAAAGAGGAACAAAGAAAGACAGCTATGTGGAAATAATCCCATCGGGTTTCAACTCTGTTATTGCCCATATGTCTTCAAGCATCTCATCCCTTGTTGTCGGAAAAAGTTGACTGAATCATCTGTACCATTTGAACTTGACGTTGGTGATAGAGCTTGTTGTATGTAGGCGATCCAACGGGACATAGTCGTACGCTTTAATCCCTAACTTTTTCCTGGACTGCCTTTTCGGGTTTTCAGTCCACCGGGATACCCTTTTTTTCCCAAGCCGCCTTTTCAGGTTTTCAACTTGCCGGGTGTACAATCTTCACATATATATCCCTAATTTTTCCCCGAACCTTTTTGGTTCGCCAGGATGCCCTTATTTTTGCCTAGGCCAGTCAACCTAGCGGGTCTATTTTAGGCATAGTATTTTTTGACTATATCTGTATTCATAGGGTGTGGGAAATATTTACCGTCCATGGTGGTCAGTATCATAGCGCCACTAAAATATATCTTCTTAATCACAAATGGCCTTTTGTGTGTGGGAGCCCATTTGCCCCTAGGATCACCTTGTGGTAAGATGATGCGCTTTATTACCAAGTTGCCATCCTGATATGCCCGATGTTTGAATTTTTTCTTGAAGGCTTTGATCATGCGCTTCTGATACATCTAACCATGACAAACAACTGCAAGCCTTTTCTCGTCAATCAGATTTATCTGGTCCAACCTAGTCTGAATCCACTCATCTTCGTCTAAATCTGCGTCTTTCATAATCCTTAGAGAAGGAATATGGACTTCGACGGGTAGGACAACTTCCATACTGTAGACTAGAGATAATGGGGTTGCCCCAGTTGACGTCTGTTGTACCCCAAAATTTTCCCTCTCATTTTCTCAAGATTTCTCTCACAAGATGTCCATTGGCTCAAGAATGCACAAGGGTGGATCAGCTCAAGACACCTCCTCAAACACTGATGACTCAAAATTAGGGTTTGAGTTTGCACAAGTAAAATTGGACTTTTAATGCTTCATATGAATTTCATGGATCATTTTGGACTCTTAATATTTCTCATGTCAAGTTTCAAGCTGTGGATCACATTCTTGCTCAGTCAATTGATCAGTTGACCTAAAATCCATTGTATTGGACAAAAAGTCAACTATGGGCAATTTACAGTCAAACTTCATAATTTTTGACCCATATCAACATTTTGAACTTATATATGTCAATTGGTCAAGGTTGGATCACCATTCTTTAAGAAATTTGATCAGATCACCAAAAGGGTAAAATGGTCAAAATTAGGGTTTTGACTGAGAAGGTTCAGTTTTTGAGTTTTGACCTAATACATGACTTGTTGTTGGCTTGAGATATAATATAAAGATTTTAAATACATCATTTTTACCTAATGGCATGATTCAAAACATTTCTCATGATCAATTGATTGATAGTTGAGATTTGGTCAACTGTTGAAAAAGTCAACTGTACACTGAAAAGTCAAACTTTGACTTTTTGATCAAAATCAAGTTTCAAAAATCATATTTAATCAAGACATGTCAAAATATGAAGATTGTTCATCAATAAATCAAAAATTAAAAATCACCTTTGAAAAGTCAAAATTCTAAGACTTAGAAAATTTTCTAAGTGTTGGAAAGTTAACCTTTTTTTCATGACTTTGTGCCAAGTTTTCATTATGATGCAAGATGATTCAAGAAAAAATTCCAACATGAAAGTTTTAGATCTCAATGAGATCTAAAATATTATAAGGCATAACTTTTTCTAGAAATGTTTGGATTTCAAGTTATTGATTCAAGAAGTCATGTACATAATACTAAAAATACTTAGTGAAATTTTGCCCTAGTTAGGCAGATTTACCTAACTTCTTGGCCAAGTTTCACATGGTTCTAATTTGATTATTCCAAAATTTCCAACATAAAGGTTGTAGAGGATGTTACAAGATTTCTAAAATGTCCAAGAACTCATCAAGACCATACTTGAGCTAAGAGAATCGACGGCAAGAAGTTAGGATTTCAAACTTGTTTTGCAAGGAAGATTTTGTGATGAACATGAACCAAATCCATAGCCGTGCTCCCTAATCCTTACTTTGCAGGATTCAAACTTGTTTGTCACTCTATAATTAATGGTTTACACAACTGATTATGCCCTTATCCAAGTGTTTCAAGCTATGTCCAAACCAATTTGTCATTTTGGGGAGAAAGTTCACACTTCCATTTTGTAAATGTGACTTTAATCACAAAGTCCACTCTCCTTGAGCATTGGACCTGTTCTTTCTGCACAAACTTCATATACAAGATCAGAAGCAAGCATGTTTAAAGTTCAAACACTCTACAATAGCATGGTACAAGCTTTGGGAAGGTGTTTGTCACTTTGCTTCAAAAACAAGTAAAGTTGCCAAAACATGGAAATTCAAATTCTGAGTTGCTGTAACACACAAAACCTCTTGCCTATAAATACATACACATATTTCAACCTAAGACACAAATGGTAAAGCCCTGAAACACTCCCAAAAACAGAACCACCAAAAACACCTCAAAACGGGCCATTTTTGAGTTTTGAATCCAATCTCCAAATTCACTCGTGCGTTTCTTGGCCTTTTTCTTTCAAAAGCTTCTAAATATCATACATAAACAATCCCAACACTTGCACCACAAATGTAACATCTCCATCATCATCCTCCATTTTCAAAAACAGAGCTTTGCACTTAGACTTCTCCAGCACGATTCAGCCATCCTCAGCTCAAAGTAACTATTGCATTAGCTTCCTAGAGGTTCAAGGAAGCTAACTCAATCATCACAACACCCTGGAAGCTGTCCTAACCCAAAACACGATCTTCAGCTGTGAGGTAAGTTTTCTGATTTTTAAAGTCCTCATATAGGCATTATTGAGCTTTCATTTTCAAAGACAAAATGTAGACATCATTTCCCTGAAGCTAACCATGTCCATAGTTTTCATTTATATTGCCCTTGCATAGAGAATTTTGGGATTGAAATTTCTGGAAAAAGTAGGATTCAGATTAGGGCCAGCAAAATTCTCATTCATCTTTGATTTATAGTTTTAGTGATTTATATTTCTAGAATCGTGATAGAATTTGCTACAACTTTCATGTTTGCATTTTCCATTTTTGTTGAGAAATGAATGAGATACAGATGGTTTGGTTTGCACGAGGTTGAAGACGAGGTACAGGCCATGAACTTGTTTTGTAATATATTGTGTTGGTTTTGTTTTATACACTGGATGTATAGCCACCCCAGTGGTGAGGCAGTGCGCGTATTATGTGAAGGGTGTGGGTTCGAGCCCCAGCGTTGCCACTTTTCACAACTTTTCATATTTTTTCTTTCTTTTTGTTTCAACCAGCGCATGGGCCCTAAGGCTATTGGGCCTCTCATTTTACTTCCAGCATCACACCCGATTTACTTGTTTCAGCGCAGGCCCAACTTTATTCTTTTTATTTCTTTTTTATTCTGATTTCAAAAAAACCTTATTGGGCTAGGTTTCAAACAAAAATATTTTTACTACAAAACCACCCTAAATCAAATTTTCACCCCCTTGACCAAACTTTTATTATTTTTATTTTTATTTTATTATTCTTTTTTTATCATTATTATTATTATATTAGTAAATATCCAAAAAAATGTTAGTATTTATCATTTATATATTAATATACTTTTATTAAAACAAAAAGACAAAAAAATACTTTCTGAAACAAATTCCATTCTTTTCTTAAATAAATAAATTTAGACTTAGGATTTGTTTTCTTTAAATATTGATTTAGAACTTAGAAGTTTCAATTAATTTTTTTATGCTAGTTTAATTAATATTAAAACTATTTTTCTATAAAACCCTAAAAAACAAAACTTGTTTTCTTTAATAAATTAATTTATTTTGTTAACTTAATTTCAAACAAAAAAATCCATTTCTTTTCCATTTATATCCTTGTACATTTATTCATTCTTGTACATTTAATTCTTGTAAATATTCAATATGGTTGTAATAGATAATTAGGGCTTAATTGCTTGCAATCCCCGTTTGTAAATTTGTATATCCCATTCCCAAAAATGATGTAATAGCGTAGGACATTTACATCCCGCAATTTATCGCTTTCACATAAATGCTAGTAATTAGGGTTTGTATGGCAAGATAAACTCAATCTTAGAAAACCTAATTCAATATTAAACCAAGCATGAAATACAAAACACTTGCACACTTTACACCTCTAGGGTTAACTCCACTTTGTTGCCTTAGACAAATAGTCATGATATGCATGTGAGACATCTTAGAAAAAAAAACAATCAAAAATACAAGATCATAGTCCCTCGATGACGCTACGAATATTCTCTTACAAATAATCTTAGTCCCTTAAGAGAAATGCTAATATATCTCACAACATTTCTATCCATGACTATACGATGACCCAAGCCCATCCCTTTACATCTAAAGATAGGGCTTCTTACCAATCAATGGTAAGATAGAAATATCAAAGGAAGAGAGAAATGAACAAAAGACTTTTGAGTAGGTAGAACGTTCTTAGTTGCTTGCTCACAATCCATCTTCAAAACAAACATCTTTTTAAACACAAAACCATTTTCAAAACATCTTTCAAACACACCAACACTTTCAAATGAAATAATTTTCAAAAAGTAAACACTTTGTATGCATTCTTATAGAGACTGGAATCATTACAAAGTTCGCCTAAACGAAGGCACTTTTAAAAATTAATTTCAAACAAACCACAAACACATTTTCAAACAAAGCAATTTCAAAAGTGATCTAGCAAGAAACTAAGAGCCTATAGATAACTATGGATGAAAAGGGTGCTAACACCTTCCCTTTTCATAACCAACCCCCCGAACTCAAGAAAATATTTCAAAGGTCTTTCCTGTTCTTTTCACCATTTCCTTATTGGATAAAATAAAAGTCGTTGGCGACTCTTGCTATCCGCAACAATTGCGATTAAACGCAAAACACCAAGTCGGTTCTCCCACCTTGTTACAACGTACGTACTGCAGTGCGATAGCCATGATGTGAAAATGGTAACATCTCATTCCAATATTTATATATCATCTTCATCTTCTGTATGATCTTCTTGATGTTATTATTGGTGACTTCTACTACGTCATTTATCTTCGGTCGATATGGAGAAGAATTGTGGTGCTTAATCTTGAACTACGTGCTGAGTTCAAGGATCATAGTATTTTTAAGATTAGTACCATTGTTCGTGATAATTCTTTCGGGGATGCAATACCGATAGATAAGGTTATGCTTAATGAACTGAGCCAAGACATTCTTGGTGATGAAGGTAAATGAGGCTGCTTCAACCCACTTAGTGAAATAATCAATAGCGACCAGGATGAAACGATGCCCATTAGAAGTGGTAGGCTTGATCTCTCCAATCATGTCAATGCCCCACATTGCAAACGGCCAAGGAGCAGTCAAGACATTCAGAGGAACCAGAGACACATGTACTTTGTCAGCATGAATCTGGAATTTATGATAGTTTCTAGAATGATATGGAAATCAGTTTCCTTACTCGACCAATAATAGCCCGCTCTCAGAATTTTCTTAGCCATCGTGTTCCCATTGGAATGAGTACCAAAGATACCTCCGTGCATATCTTCCATGATCTTCTTGGCTTCTTTCTTGTCTACACAACGAAGCAACGTTGAATCGTGGTTGTGTTTGTACAAAATTCTGTTGCTCAGGAAGAATTTGGCAGAGAAACTCTGTAGACTTTTCTTGTCATTGATAGATTCCCCCTCTGGGTATTCTTGAGCCTTGAAGTATCTCTTCTCTTCATAAAACCAAGGGTTGTCCTTTACTATGTCATTGTCAACTTCGTAAAAATGTGCCGGTTCGTTTAGTCTCTCAATGGTGATTCGAGGATCTTCGTTGTCCCATATAACTATGAACATAGATGAAATAATAGCTGTTTAACCCCAAAATTTTCCCTATCATTTATAAAATATTTTCTCACAAGATCTCATTTGGTTCAAGACTACACTAGGGTTGATCAACTCAAGATACTTCCTTAAGCACTGATGACTCAAATTAGGGTTTGAGATTTCACAAGGATAATTGAACTTTAAATGCCTCATATGACTTTCATGTATCATTATGGATCCTCAATATTACTCATGTCAAGTTTCAAGCCTTGGATCACACTTTTGCTCAGTCAATTGAGCAGTTGACCTAAAAATCAACTGTATTGGGGAAAAAGTCAATTGTGGCCAATTTATAGTCAAACTTCATAATTTTTTATCCACATCAACATTATAAACTCATATGTATCATTTTAACAAGTTTGGACCATAATTCCTCAAGAAATTTGATCAAATCATCAAAAGGCAAAATGGTCAAAATTAGGGTTTTGATTGAGAAAGGACAATTTCTGATTTTTGACCTAGCAAATGGTTAATTCGTTTGAGGAATGATCTCAAGAGTTCAATTTCATCATTTTTACCAAATGGCACGACCCAAAACATTGCTCAAGATCAATTGATTTGATAGTGAATATTTAGTCAACTGATCAAAAGTCAACTGTACACTGAAAAGTCAAACTTTGACTTTTGGTCAAAATCAAGTGTAAGAGACCACAATTTGTCAAATCATGTCAAAATATGAAAATTATTCATCACGAAATCAAAAAGTCAAGATTTCATTTTGAAAAGTCAAAGTTTTCAAACTTAGAAATTTTTCTAAGTGTTGAAAACTTCATGTTTTTTCACAACTTTGAGCAAAATTTTCACCATGATGCAAGATGATTCAAAAGAAACTTTCAACATTAAAGTTGTAGATCTCCATGAGATCTAAAATATTTCTTTACACAACTTCTTCTAAAAGTGTTTGGATCTCAAGTTATTAATTCATGAAGTCATGGTCTTGAAATTAAACACTTAGTGAAATTTTGCCCTAGTTTTGGTCAGGATTTTAACCTAACTTCTGACCCAAGTTTCACCTAGTTCCAAGGGGAATTTTCAAAAGTGGTTCAAATAGGGGTTGTAAAGCACATTACAAGATTTAAAAAATGTCAAGGAACTCCTTGAAATCATTTGTGAGCAAGGAGAATATAAGGTCAGAAGTTGGGGTTTCAAGTTGTTTTACACGGAAAATTTTATGATGAACAAAATTCAAATCTCAAACCTATGCTGGACAATCTTTCTTTGCAGGCCTCTAAACCTCAAGATCTCTCCATAATCATAAGATTACACTTGCTTTTGAGCTATTATCCACTTGATTCAAGTTTTATCCAAGTTAATTTTCCATTAATGGCACAAAGGCACCATTGCCATTTACATAAAGCAAGCTTTATGCAAAGTCAACTTGCATTGAGCTTTGCACTTGTTTCTTTTGCACAAAATTCCTCTACCAAGTCAGATAAACATGTCTAAAGTTGGTAACCACTCTAGATAGCCTTGTACTATGCATTGAAACCATGTTTGTCAACCTTACTTCAAAAACAAGTCAAGAAGCCAAAACATATGATCTTGTACTTCTGACCACCTCAAGTATCCAAACCTTTCCCATACATAAACACAAGTCATTTGCAAGAAAGGACACGAGCTGAAGCACCCTGAAATATACCAAAACTCTCTCAAATCAGAAATTTCCCAAAAACTCCATTGTTGCACAGTTTCTGACCTTGAACACCAAACTCATATTTCCCTCGTTCGTTTCTTGGCCTTTTAGTTTCTAAAGCTTCCTTACTTCAAGTGTAACTTGTCCTTCTCCCTGTTTCATCACTGTAACATCATTTACCATATCCTCCATAACCAAAAATAGAGCATTGCACATTGATTTCTCCAAGCCATTCCAACCATCCATTGCTCAAGCAAAACATTGCATTAGCTTCCTGGGAACTTGATGAAGCTAACCTAATCATTGCAGCACCTTGAATCAAGCCCATTTGCATTTCACAATTTCCAGTTTTGAGGTATTTTTCTTGAACTTCTATCTCATTACTTATGAATTGTTAGGCTTGCACTTGTGAAGATAAAATGTAGACATCATTGCCCTGAAGTTGTACATGTCCATAGATTTCATTTTTATTGATTGAGCTAGGAGAATTTTAGGATTGAATCTCTAAAAATAATTAGGTCATAATTTGGTACTTTTAGAAATTCTCATTCATCTTTGATTTATAGTTCATTATATTTATATGGTTGGATTCGTATGAAAACATGGAGCAATTTTCATGTTTACATTTTTGCAAATGGTTGAGAAATGAACAAGTTGTAGGGCTTCTGGCTGGAGGTTGAAGATGAAGTGTGTTCGTGACTTGTTTTGCCCTATTTATTTATCATTTCAGTTATATTAATGGATGTATAGCCACCCCAGTGGTAAGGCAATTCACTGGTAACCAAGAGGTCATGGGTTCGAACCTCAGTGTATTGCCTTTTGCCTTTTCTCTCATATTTTTATATTTTTTGATCTTTCCAGCGCGCATGGGCCTTCCCCTCCTGGGCTTTGCACTTTTTGCTCAAACTAACCCCCCTGTTTGCTCATACACCACAACCCATATGTCCTTTTATTTTTATTTTTTTGACTTCTATACAAAAACATCAATTGGGCTAAATTCAAAAAGACTGTTTTTTCTAACAAACCTATAAAATTCAATTTTAACCTCCCTAACTTTTTTTATTTCTATATTATTTATTTTTCTTTATTTATTTTATTATTATTATTATTATTATTATTTTTATTATTATCATCTTTATCAATAAAAATCCAAAAAATATTTTTATTTTTATTTCTATTTATTTAGTTTTTTTTTATGTAAAAATAAAAGACTTAAAAACATTTTCTTAAACAAATTTATTTTCTTATCTAGTTTAATTTAGACTTAGTCTTTTTTTAATTAATTTAGAATTTAAGATTTTAATTAACATTTTTCTCATTCATTTTAGTTCGACTAATTAGTTTAAAAATCTTTTCACAAAAACCCTAAATTTATTTCTTTAATCAAATTAATTTTCTTAATTAACTTAAGTTTAATTTTCTTAGTTTAATTAATTTATTTTATTTTAGTTAAGTAGACCAAAACCCTTTCATTAAAAATCATTTTCTTGTTCCATATATATGTTTGTACATTATTTATTCAATTCTTGTATATTATTCAATATGGTTGTAATAATTAATTAGTTTTAATTTTCTTGTAAATCCCCATTTGTAAATTTGTATACCCCCTCCCCTAAATGTTGTAATAGCGTAGTAATTTTAAATTCTGCAATTTATCGCTTTATATACAAATACTAGTAATTAGAGTTTTGTATGAAAAGACTAAAACCAAACAATAGAAAACCCTAATCAAAGACAAATCAAGCATGAAAATCAATACACTTGCACACAAACACCCCTAGGGTAAATCCACTTGGTTGCCTTACAAAAATGGCCATATTACGCATGTGAGGTATCTTAGTAAAGACAAGAAAAATACAAGATCATAGTCCCTCGATGACACTATCTACGTTGCCTTTTCAAAATGATCTTAGTCCCTAAAGAAAAATGCTAAGATACCTTGCAACATTGCTAATCATGGTTATACGATGACCCTCGCCCGTCCCTTTTACATCTAAAGACAGGGTTACTTACCAAATCAATGGTAAGATAACAATGTCAAAGGAAAAAGGAAATGAACATGAAAGACTTTTGAGTAGGTAGAATGTTCCTAGTTACTTGCTCCATTTCAAAACAAAAACATCCTTGCTATTTTTCAAAAGATCAATACTTTGTATACATTCTTACGAACGAGAATCATTACAAATTTTGCCTAGACAAAGGCCTCTTTACAAAATACTTTCAAAAACCACACAAATCATATTTTCAAACAAAAACGAGTGATCTAGCAAGTAACTAAGAGCCCATGGAAAACCATGGATGAAAAGGGTGCTAATACCTTCCCTTTTCATAATCTACCCCCCGAACTCAAGAAACAATCTCAAAGGTCTTTCCTGTGCTTTTTCACCTTTCCTTTTGGATAAAATAAAAGTCGATGGTGACTCTTGCTAACCG
This sequence comes from Vicia faba, assembly GCA_948472305.1. Taxonomy (NCBI): domain Eukaryota; kingdom Viridiplantae; phylum Streptophyta; class Magnoliopsida; order Fabales; family Fabaceae; genus Vicia; species Vicia faba. The sequence continues at coordinate 612,842,030 of OX451739.1, read as the reverse complement.
CAACATTTGCGATCAAACTCAAAACACCCAAGTCAGTTCTCCCACCGTATCACAGAACTGGAGACTCTGCTGGGGAAAATTCTTAAAGTGGGGTTACCTTAGGGTTAGATCACATTTACTTGCTTTCATTGTTTGACTTGTATGCTTTACATTATGGTTCTTTGTTTGGGTTTGAATCCTCTACCTGGATTTGGGATACCTTATAGGTAAGTAGTAATACGTTGTGGAAACTGTGCGGGGTATACCGATATGGTCTAAGCAATAGCTATGTTAGTGTGACATATTTGTGGGTACCGGTAGCCCTTGAGTAGTCAAGGAGAATACGGGGCCGCCGAGTGATGTCATGAAGTACTAATGAACTTTTAGATCCTTTACTTGACCAACTTGGCCATTAGGACGTAGTGAAATGACCGGCTTTGGTGCAGTCTGAAGTTGGTAGATACTCGATACTACACTCATTGAATTTTGTTTTTTGGGATATTTCGGTCGCCATTAAAGAGGCTTGTGCTGAAACAATGCGCAAAGAAACAAACCGGTGATATTGAGCTCCTTAGAACCCGGTTACTATTACTAGGACAGGTTTGAGCCAACTAAACTTCAAGAGGGTACTTGTTGTACCCCAAAATTTGCCCTCCCATATTCTTCAAGGTTTGTCAAGAATCATCTTCAAATGGTTCAAGATTTCTCAAGGGGTTGCACAGTCCAAATGCCTCATAAGCCAATCAAAATTAGGGTTTTGTTTCTTTCAAGGAATTTGAGGTTTTCAATGGCTCAATCAAGTCTCATGTGCCTATATACATTGTCAAGCATCTACATGTCAAGTCTCAAGACTCACAATGCCAAGTTGCACAGTCAAAAGCTCCATTTGCTTCACAGTCAACTACAAGGGCAAAATGGTCATTTTGCAGTCAAAAGTCAGAATTTTTGGTCAACATCTTATTTTGAGTCCACAATCACCATTTGATCAAGTCTTGATCATGATTCCACAAGCATGGCTCAAAAATCATCAAGATGCAAAAAGTTACTATTTTTGGACAGTAGAAAAGTCAAATGTATCTTGACCAGGGCATAACTTTTTCATGGTTCATCAGAAAAATCCCATCCAATTCTCATTTTGAAGGGGATGACATTTCCTACAACTCATCTTCACATTCCAAGTCCAATAAATGCTCTCACAAAAAGTTATCAATTTCTACATTATGGGTCAATTTCAAAAGTCAACAAAAATGCACTTTAAGTCAAAGACCATAACTTGAGATTGGTAAATCCAAATGACATGGGACCAAAGGAATCGGTTAGAGGACTTCAAGACCGTTCCAATATGTCCAAGAACATGTTCATAGGATCAAAATTGAGCAAGATATGCATTGGAGAAGTTGGGAAATTTTTGTGAATTTGCAAAAGTCAACTTTGCTCAAAACACCTTGTTTTGCTAATGGGCCTCAAATTCCTTCTTGAAACTTTGTCCAAGGCTTATGCACGACCCATTGAGATTATTTGAATTTATTTTCTTATTTTTTATTAATTAATTGGATTTTTAATTGATTTTAATTCATTTAATTAATTTAAAATGTAGGAAATTCAAAGATTTGATTTTTCAATCTTTTGGTGAAGCAAATAAGCTCAAGATATGCTGGCAAATTCGTGTGCAAATCAAAGGGACAAGAATCTCCAAGTTTGGCAAGTTTTTCCAATCAAAAAGATTCAAAAATATTCGATTTTCAATCAAATATACAAACATCAATTCCATGGATTTCTTGGCCAAGATTTAACCTAATTCTCTTCCTCTATAAATACACAAGTCAACCCTAATTCCATGGACGAGAATTTGCTGCAAGAAAGCCATAATCACATTAAAAAAAATCCAAGAAAAAGTGAAAACTGTTTTCCAGGTTCTAGCACGATTCAAAGGCATTTGTGGATTCAAACACGTTGCTAGAGGTGTGAGGAATATATTGCAATCAAAACCAAGTGCTAAGGCTCAAAGAATACTCAAGAACAGTCACACGGGACCATAAGAAGCTTTTGGCATAGGTTAATTGGATTAAAACGTCCTAAATCCAAAGATACCATGAATGAATTCTAGGGTTTTCGAGTTCTGGAATTGGGGCTTTGTAAACCAAGTAAAATTAGGATTCATGAGGCATATGGTTGTAATCCTGAAGGCCAGGCGAACACAATGCAATCCTCGCGAAACATTGATGTTAATCATACGTCTAATCGCTATTATTCGTGGTTGCAGGTTGTGGGGGTTAAAAAACCCCGCTATCTAACATTTTTTACAGGTACAAACGGGGAAGACGAAGGACGTGTAAGCCCCTGAGTGGATAGTTCAAAATAACGCGCGTGATTTTGTGTTTCCAGTATAATTGCTATTTTTTATATATTATATTTGTTTCTTATCTTATTAACAAAAGCAGGCAAGTGGCTGGGTGGATAGTGCGCTGGCTGGTAACCATTGGGACCTGGGTTCGATTCCCAGGTCCCCCAAATCCCTTGATTCTATTTTTTCCAATGTGTTCACATGCAGGTTGCTGAATGTTGTCCACCATATACCCCACTCCTCCAAGCGCCAGGTGGCTGGCAAGGCAGATCTGAAGGCAAAAGATGAGTGACTACCATGTTCTCTAGTCAAATCACGCCTGGACAATTGCCAAAGTCAAATGGAATGGTGGCTTAATGGGCCAGAAACTTCCAATAACACCTCCAAAAAGGCCCAACACCCCCCTGGTTTCTTTATCCTTTTCTTTTTTTAATTTCCATTTAATCTTTTCATTAATTATTATTATTATTAGTATTTTATTAACAAATTAATATTTTTCATAATAAATTCAGACAATTAAAAAATGTGAATATTATTATTATTATTATTTATTAATTTCTCTATTAATTATTATTTTGTAAATAAATACTAACAAAATTGATTTAGTCTTTTAAATTAGGTTAACTTTAATCTTTTTCACAATAAATAAAATCAACATAGAATTAGGGTTTTGACAACTTTTAATTTATTTTATTTTTATTTTCATTAAGACATTAGAAAACTAAAAAAAATACTTTTTTCTTGTAATTATTTAATTAATTAGTAAATTAGGTTTGACATTTAATTAAATGCAAAAAAGGACCAAAATTCTATTCTTTTCTCAAAAAGGGTCAAAACCCTAAGACTTTTCCCGATTCAATTTTTCTCGCGCATGTTTATTCTTGATTCCTATTTTGATCATATTTATGTATCTGCTCCGAGAATGTAATAGATAATTAGGACCTTTTATCGCTTTCTTTATTTTCTCGCATTTATTTTTTCAATGGTTATGTTTTTGGCGATGTAAATACCCGACGCCTTGTAATAGCGTAGGTTTAATTTCCGCAATTTATTTTTCGTACAACTATTAACTGTTAATTATGCATGACAAGACTTGCTTGAAAATTAAAATCAACTCGTAGCTCACCATAATACATGTGCAAAGATAATCTTAAACTGAATCCTGACACTTGCACATGCCACTCTTAGGGTACGCCTCACTTGGTTGCCTCGACGTGGTCATTGAGTATAAGGTGTTTTAGAGGTCGCCCTCCTATCTAAAGATCCAGTTGCCTCGAAACGGTTGCCTCGGATAAAAAGGATCTAGGACATTAGGGTTACCGCTAAGGCGTCCTACTATTGCTTTGGTGACCACACATGTCCCACATAATCGAATTAACCCAAATAACTCCAACGACGGTGCTACCTACTTCTCAATAGTGGGATAGTACTGTCTAAAGGACTCTTACACAGCTTAATTCCTTAGAGTAGGTAGATTTCTCCTGGGTACTTGCTCTTTCAAAACAAAAAAACAACTTTTCGCACCTACACTTTCAAAAAGTTTTCAAACAAACACTTCATACACTCTTGAGGACAAATACAAGAGTTACCTAGAAGTTTTCAAACTAAACTTTTTCAAAACCCACAAACACAAGAAAAGCAAACAATTTTTGAAAACATAGTGAGCAAGTACCTAAGAGCCCGTGGATAACCACGGATAGAAAGGGTGCTAACACCTTCCCTTTCTATAATCTACCTCCCGAACCGAGAAACATCTCAAAAAGGAATTTTGCTGTGCTTTTGTCCTTTCCTTGTTGGAGAACATAAAAGACGGTGGCGACTCTTGCTTACCGCGACATTTCGCGAACCACCATTTCAAAAACAATCAGTTCTATTTCCACCGATCACAGAACTGGCGACTCTGCTGGGGAGATTAATAAGTGAGGTGTACCTTCGGATTAGATCACTTGTGTTTTCAATTGTATGCTTTGTATGCTTTAAAACTTTGTGGGCTTGTATCGGAGTTTTATAGATCCTAACTCGGATCTGGGGATACCCTTTAGAAGTAGCAACAAACTGTGAGGGAACTGTGCGGGGTATACCGACATGGTTAAAGCAGTAGCTACGTTGATGTGGCACTTTGGTGAGTATCAGTAACCCTTGAGTCAAGTCAAGGAGAGTACGGGGCCGCCGCGTGGTGTCGCGAAGCATCAACTGACCTTAGAACCTTACTTGACCATCCTGGCCTTTTTAGGAGTAGTGAGATGACCGACTTTGGTGCAGTCCGAAGTTGGTAGATACTCGATACTACACTCATTGAGGGTTGTTTTCTTGGAATATTTTGGTCGCCAGTTAAGTGGCTAAATCAAAACAATGAACATAGAAAACAATCCAATGATATTGAGCTCCTTAGAACTCGGTTACTATTTGTAGGACAGGTTTTGAGCCAACCAACTTCAAGAGGTTAGTACCTAAACTTCATGCTGGCCTAAACTCTAAGGGTTGTCTGGTGTGACTTGTGTGCCTTTACCATGTTTGCCTTTTGTGAATATTTGTGGTGTGCCTTTATCATAACATCATACCATCATACCATTGCATACATCCTGCATAAGGACTAACCCATTTCAAGGATCTCAAAGGTTTGTGATGCAGGTCATGATGAACCAACTGTCTAGCAAAGGGCAAAAGGGATTTATTTTCCTCTAGCCAAGATTGTTTGAAGATCAAAACATGACAACTTGAGTCAGGGGCTATGACCCACTCGATATGGTGAGCTTTGACTCTTGAAGAAGGACTCTCAACAACAGTAAGTTCCTTCAATCAAGCTACCGGATTCAAATTCTAACAAGTTTCCCTGTTTACCCCGCGAGATCCTTGAAAACATTGCATACATATATCATACATATCATTGCATAACAAATCACCCTTTACAGGTCTCTCACGTTCTCGCTGTTTATTTCAGCAATGGATCTCCAACAAGATCTTCATACTCAAGAGACTCAGTTCAAGGAAATCTTCCTAAGCCTATCCAAGGGGAAGGAAGAGTTGAGAACATCCTCGTGGGGAATTTGGTCAAGAAGAGTCCTGAAGACAGTAAGGACGAACGGCTGAAACATCTGCAAGCTGAGGTAGATGCAATGAGAACCCAAATGCTGGGGCAGACGACTCTTATCCAAGGCTTAGCTCGGGAACAAGAAGAGCTACGAGCCATGATCAACCAGCTTCATCAAGACAGATCCAATAGTATGAAGCAAACGGTCAAGGCTGGGGATCAAACCAGTAATCAGCCTTCAAGAAGACAAGAGTTTGGTATGGTGAAGAATGGACCTCTCCAAGTTGCTACTACCTCAAGGGTCCAACAACAACCTCACCAAAAACAACAGGTTGATCAGAGTAAGCCAAACATGCCCAGGAGGCAATTTACCAAGATCAACATGTCGCCGACTCAAGCGCTACAACACATGTTGAAGACAGGGCTGATTACATTAGAGGCTCCTCCCTGGAACCCAAATACTTCCGCTCCTACCTATCATCCCAATGAAAGGTGTGCATACCACTCTGACAGTCCGGGACACGACACAAACAACTGTTGGAGTTTGAAGAACAAGATCCAAGACATGATTGATGCCAAGGAGATCAAGTTTGACCCTTCAGAGACTCCAAACATAACCACTGCTCATATGATGAATCATTGAAAGCTTTTGTTCATTAGAATTTTCAATTTGTAATTTTCTTTTGATTGTTCGAACATTTGCTCATGTCAAACTTTATTACTTTATCAATGCATCGCATATGTCTGTTTTGAATCAATCCATTCGTATCCACTATATTCAAATTGTTTTTTTTGTGATGATCAACTCTCGATTAAAAATTCTAAACCTTTTGAGGGAGGATGACGAAAACGATACCACGATCTTTACAGTATGCTTTTGAACAGACCCCGCTGATGAAGTACAGGCATTGTTTCAAATCCTAAACAGTGAAGTTATAAGGAAGATAATCCCGAGTCAACCCCTTTGAGCCAAAGAAGTTGGAGTTTTTTCTTTTCAAAAATTAAAACCCTTAATCATAACCTGGGGCAGGGTAGTTCTCTCAGTTGATCCAGGTGCATAATGAAGGGCATCACTCAGTGATCCAGGTGCACAAAATGGCGTCAAAGAAGTCCTTCCAAAACAAAAGATGGGGATGGTTCTGTATAATCATAAGGACAGGCAGTCGTTATCTTTCAAAATAAAAGCCCAATAAGTCAAAACCTATGAAGGAGACTTACAAAAACTGGGGCATCCCGCTGACTGTGATCACAAAAGAAACAGTTCAGGCAAAAAACATGGATAATAAAATCAAAAAAGAAAGAGGTCCTACAGACTCTCAACAAAATGACTGCCTATTCAAAATAAACTATCAGTATCCGAACCATCACCGGAATATCAGAGCAAAGACTCAAACAAGATCTAATGCACAATTAACTGAGTTTAGGATTGAAGAACATCACGAAGAGCGGGTGGGTACAAATAAATTTTGAGCCTTTATCCTTTGCTTCTTAAACCGTGAACCAGGCCACGTTATAACCCTTAAAAGTCCTAGCTGAAGCATGGGTTAGTTTGAAAGCATACTGTTACAAAAGGTATCCTGACTCCTGTAGGGCTCGCTGTAAAATCTTGAGTTGACATTACGTTTTATAAAAATTCGCTTGTTTTATTAAAAAATGCATTTTCAAAAACTTCAAAACAGACATAAGCTTTGCATTTTTAAAAAATAACATTGTTTGTATATGACTATTTGTTCAAACAGCAGAGAAATTTGCACGACGAATATCTAGTGAACAAAAACCTTCTCAATAAAAAAAGTCATCTCAAGTGGAAGAAACACTTCCAACCAAGGGGCAGATGTGATCATTGTCCATCATTTGGGGCAGTCAAGTCAAGATTCAAGGAATCTCTCAAGATGCCAAATAGCCAGGGGCAGATCTCCGTCTGAATCACTTGGGGCATTGGATATGAATTCCAGCAACGAATCTTGCATGATCAACAAAGATCTTCTGGTAGCATGGCAACACAACACTACTGACAGTGACAACTCCCTACACTCTGAGAATGTGGACATAGTCAAAAAATACTACGCATAATCAAAGACCCGCTAGGTTGATTGGCCTAGGCAAAAATGAGGGCTTCCCGGTGAACCAAAAGGGTTCGGGCAAAAATAAGGGATGAAAATGAAAAATTTGTACACCCGGCAAGTCGAAAACCTGAAAAGGCGGCTTGGGCAAAAAAAGGTATCCCGATGGACTGAAAACCCGAAAGGGTGGTCCAGGCAAAAGTTAGGGATCAAAAGCGTACGACTATGTCTCGTCATCTCGTCACTTGCCTACCAGAGGAAGAGTTGTCAATCGGCAGTTATCGAGCACCTCCACAGGTACCTTCTCTCGCAGAAACTGGGGCAATAAGAATTGTCTAAGCGATCTGGTTGCTCTGTCCACCGAGGTACCAAGGTAAGTTCAGCTGAAGAACATGACCAAGTTACCTCCACTCCCCGCAGAGTAAGACAGGTTTCAACAATACTCTCCCCAAGCAGAGTTGGTCTCCCATCCGCCCCGAAAAGGCACAGTATCCCTAGCAAGTCAGCAACACTCTCCCCAAGCAGAGTTAGGCTACTGTCAGCCCTAAGGAAGTTGGATATCCCCATAAGATCTCAATATTCCCTAGTAGAGTATATAGATATTCCTCAACAAGCATCCCCGGTAGTCTTAATATTCCTCGACAGAAATATAAGATTGTTCCCCGGCGGAATACAGGATACCCCCAGTGGAGCCCTGTCCTCAAAAGTTTCCCCAGGAGAGTTGAACCATCTCCCCAGTAGACTCTGGAGGCTTGTCCCCTGCAGAGTACAAATATCTCTCCCAGCCATATTCAGAGGTTATTCCCCACCAGAGTCTAACTGGGTTATCCTCAGCAAATTGCAACGAAAAGATCATCTTCAGCGGAGTTCTTCCTATTCCCAGCGGAGTTCATCAGAATCTCCAACAGAGCTCATCAACGGAATCCCCAGCGGAGTTATCATTAAAATCTCAGCGAAGCATCTCTTCCCACAGAGAAATTCCCCGCAGAGTAATCTCTTCGCCATGTTTATTCCCCAACGGAGTCATCCTTTCCTACAGGTTTATTCATGCAATCATCTTTGTTCATCATCCCCAGCGGAGGCGAAAAACTCTACTCTTCAACATCAGCCCAGGATTCAATGAACTTCCCGGCATTCGTCAAGGATTTATTTTCCCAGACGAAGATACATTCATAAACATCACATTGTCATACATCATGATACATGCATATACGCATCATATCATACAATCTCATTTATGTTGAGAACATCATTGCTTGATCCATATCATGCATTGCATATGACTGACCTTTACCTTTCAGGAAAGATGCAGTTAAACTCTAAATCCAGTCAAAGAAGACAAATCCAGTCAAAGAAGACAAATCCAGTTAAATCGTTTCCTAAAGATTTTTCTGATACAAACCCGTCAATGAAGACAACCCGTCGATAAAGACAACCCGTCAATAAAGACAACCCGTCAATAAAGACAACCCGTCCATGAAGACAACCCGTCGTTGAAGACAACCCGTCATTGAAGACAACCCGTCAATAAAGACAACCCGTCGTTGAAGACAACACGTCAATAAAGACAACCCGTCATTGAAGACAACCTGTCAATGAAGACAGCCCGTCAATGAAGACAACCTGTCAATGAAGACAACCCGTCAATAAAGACAACACGTCAATAAAGACAACTCGTCAATAAAGACGACCCGTCCATGAAGACAACCCGTTAAAAGAGACAACTCGTCAAAGAAGACAAAACCTCCCCTGGTTCATGTTAAATCGATTCCTAAAGATTTTTCTGAGATAACCTGTCAGTAGAGACAACCCATCAACCTTTTGAAGTTCCAGATTCGATACCTGTATCTAGCCAGGGCATGTTTGTGAGCGATTGATTATAGATCTATACCTGTATCTAGCCAGGAAAGTATCTGCATGAAGAGATTGAAGATCAATACATGTATCTAGCCAGGAAATCATCTTTCATTCTCAGGTCAGAGGTCTACACCTGTATCCAGCCAGGAAAGCTATCTCTACCAACATTTTGAAGTTCCAGATTCGATACCTGTATCTAGCCAGGGCATATCTGTGAGCGATTGTTTGTAGATTCGATACCTGTATCTAGCCAGGAAAGTTATCTACATGAAGAGTTTGAAGATCAACACCTGTAACAGGCCAGGAAATTATCTTTCTTTCTCAGGTACGTAAGTTCTCGCTAAGGAATCTCTTACGCGATTGACACCCCTGGATGGCATCTTTAAGCCCATCTCCACAACCATCCATACATCTCCAGATGGCATCTATAAGCCCATCCTTCCATCCATCATATCTCCAAATGGCATCTGTAAGCCCATTCCCGACATTACATTGCTAATACTCCACTATGCGAGTGCAAATTTCTGGGCACTCTAGTGTTCAATCATCTTCCACCTTCGGATCACGAAAGGCACGCAAGCCAATTTACATCCTCAGGTTTAAGAAGATTGAACAGGGGCAACTGTTGTACCCAAAAATTTTCCCTCCCATATTCTTCAAGGTTTGTCAAGAATCATCTTCAAATGGTTCAGGATTTCTCAAGGGGTTGCACAGTCCAAATGCCTCCTAAGCCAGTCAAAATTAGGGTTTTGTTTCCTTCAAGGAATTTGAAGTTTTCAATGGCTTAATCAAGTCTCATGTGCCTATATACATTGTCAAGCATCTACATGTCAAGTCTCAAGACTCACAATGTCAAGTTGCACAGTCAAAAGCTCCATTTGCTTCACAGTCAACTGCAAGGGCAAAATTGTCATTTTGCAGTCAAAAGTCGGAATTTTTGGTCAACATCTTATTTTGAGTCCACAATCACCATTTGATCAAGTCTTGATCATGATTCCACAAGCATGGCTCAAAAATCATCAAGATGCAAAAAGTTACTATTTTTGGACAGTAGAAAAGTCAAATGTATCTTGACCAGGGCATAACTTTTTCATGGTTCATCAGAAAAATCCCATCCAATTCTCATTTTGAAGGGGATGACATTTCCTACAACTCATCTTCACATTCCAAGTCCAATAAATGCTCTCACAAAAAGTTATCAATTTCTACATTATGGGTCAATTTCAAAAGTCAACAAAAATGCACTTTAAGTCAAAGACCATAACTTGAGATTGGTAAATCCAAATGACATGGGACCAAAGGAATCGGTTAGAGGACTTCAAGACCGTTCCAATATGTCCAAGAACATGTTCATAGGATCAAAATTGAGCAAGATATGCATTGGAGAAGTTGGGAAATTTTTGTGAATTTGCAAAAGTCAACTTTGCTCAAAACACCTTGTTTTGCTAATGGGCCTCAAATTCCTTCTTGAAACTTTGTCCAAGGCTTATGCACGACCCATTGAGATTATTTGAATTTATTTTCTTATTTTTTATTAATTAATTGGATTTTTAATTGATTTTAATTCATTTAATTAATTTAAAATGTAGGAAATTCAAAGATTTGATTTTTCAATCTTTTGGTGAAGCAAACAAGCTCAAGATATGCTGGCAAATTCGTGTGCAAATCAAAGGGACAAGAATCTCCAAGTTTGGCAAGTTTTTCCAATCAAAAAGATTCAAAAATATTTGATTTTCAATCAAATATACAAACATCAATTCCATGGATTTCTTGGCCAAGATTTAACCTAATTCTCTTCCTCTATAAATACACAAGTCAACCCTAATTCCATGGACGAGAATTTGCTGCAAGAAAGCCATAATCACATTCAAAAAAATCCAAGAAAAAGTGAAAACTGTTTTCCAGGTTCTAGCACGATTCAAAGGCATTTGTGGATTCAAACACGTTGCTGGAGGTGTGAGGAATATATTGCAATCAAAACCAAGTGCTAAGGCTCAAAGAATACTCAAGAACAGTCACACGGGACCATACGAAGCTTTTGGCATAGGTTAATTGGATTAAAACGTCCTAAATCCAAAGATACCATGAATGAATTCTAGGGTTTTCGAGTTCTGGAATTGGGGCTTTGTAAACCAAGTAAAATTAGGATTCATGAGGCATATGGTTGTAATCCTGAAGGCCAGGCGAACACAATGCAATCCTCGCGAAACATTGATGTTAATCATACGTCTAATCGCTATTATTCGTGGTTGCAGGTTGTGGGGGTTAAAAAACCCCGCTATCTAACATTTTTTACAGGTACAAACGGGGAAGACGAAGGACGTGTAAGCCCCTGAGTGGATAGTTCAAAATAACGCGCGTGATTTTGTGTTTCCAGTATAATTGCTATTTTTTATATATTATATTTGTTTCTTATCTTATTAACAAAAGCAGGCAAGTGGCTGGGTGGATAGTGCGCTGGCTGGTAACCATTGGGACCTGGGTTCGATTCCCAGGTCCCCCAAATCCCTTGATTCTATTTTTTCCAATGTGTTCACATGCAGGTTGCTGAATGTTGTCCACCATATACCCCACTCCTCCAAGCGCCAGGTGGCTGGCAAGGCAGATCTGAAGGCAAAAGATGAGTGACTACCATGTTCTCTAGTCAAAGCACGCCTGGACAATTGCCAAAGTCAAATGGAATGGTGGCTTAATGGGCCATAAACTTCCAATAACACCTCCAAAAAGGCCCAACACCCCCCCTGGTTTCTTTATCCTTTTCTTTTTTTAATTTCCATTTAATCTTTTCATTAATTATTATTATTATTAGTATTTAATTAACAAATTAATATTTTTCATAATAAATTCAGACAATTAAAAAATGTGAATATTATTATTATTATTTATTAATTTCTCTATTAATTATTATTTTGTAAATAAATACTAACAAAATTGATTTAGTCTTTTAAATTAGGTTAACTTTAATCTTTTTCACAATAAATAAAATCAACATAGAATTAGAGTTTTGACAACTTTTAATTTCTTTTATTTTCATTTTCATTAAGACATTAAAAAACTAAAAAAAAATACTTTTTTCTTGTAATTATTTAATTAATTAGTAAATTAGGTTTGGCATTTAATTAAATGCAAAAAAGGACCAAAATTCTATTCTTTTCTCAAAAAGGGTCAAAACCCTAAGACTTTTCCCGATTCAATTTTTCTCGCGCATGTTTATTCTTGATTCCTATTTTGATCATATTTATGTATCTGCTCCGAGAATGTAATAGATAATTAGGACCTTTTATCGCTTTCTTTATTTTCTCGCATTTATTCTTTCAAGGGTTATGTTTTTGGCGATGTAAATACCCGACGCCTTGTAATAGCGTAGGTTTACTTTCCATAATTTATTTTTCGTACAACTATTAACTGTTAATTATGCATGACAAGACTTGCTTGAAAATTAAAACCAACTCGTAGCTCACCATAATACATGTGCAAAGATAATCTTAAACTGAATCCTGACACGTGCACATGCCACTCTTAGGGTACACCTCACTTGGTTGCCTCGACGTGGTCATTGAGTATAGGGTGTTTTAGAGGTCGCCCTCCTATCTAAAGATCCAGTTGCCTCGAAACGGTTGCCTCGGATAAAAAGGATCTAGGACATTAGGGTTACCGCTAAGGCGTCCTACTATTGCTTTGGTGACCACACATGTCCCATATAATCGAATTGACCCGAATAACTCCAACGACGGTGCTACCTACTTCTCAATAGTGGGATAGTACTATCTAAAGGACTCTTACACAGCTTAATTCCTTAGAGTAGGTAGATTTCTCCTGGGTACTTGCTCTTTAAAAACAAAAAAAACAACTTTTCGCACCTACACTTTCAAAAAGTTTTCAAACAAAATCTTCATACACTCTTGAGGACAGATACAAGAGTTACCTAGAAGTTTTCAAACTAAACTTTTTCAAAACCCACAAACACAAGAAAAAATAACAATTTTTGAAAACATAGTGAGCAAGTACCTAAGAGCCCGTGGATAACCACGGATAGAAAGGGTGCTAACACCTTCCCTTTCTATAATCTACCTCCCGAACCGAGAAACATCTCGAAAAGGAATTTTGCTGTGCTTTTGTCCTTTCCTTGTTGGAGAACATAAAAGACGGTGGCGACTCTTGCTTACCGCGACATTTCGCGAACCAGCATTTCAAAAACAGTCAGTTCTATTTCCACCGATCACAGTACTTACCTATGAGACTCCATGCAAGCCTAAACCCAAGGACTTGTTTACTTTGTTTTAATATGATTACTTGTACATAACATCATAAACATCATAACATCATACTCATATTCACTAACCATTTCAAGGATCTTGGGATTTATCTTTGTTCTGTTTTGTAGGACATGGATTCTATTCGCGGGAAAACTATTCAAGTCAATTCATGTAAGGATACCTCCTCAACTTAAAGAGCTAGCATCAAGGATTCCTGAAAATTCTCCATTTACCGAAAGACATGGTCGCCTACTAAACTTGGTTACCTCTAACACTGATGAAGACATGATGAAGGTGCTCTTTCAGTTCTTTGATCCTTTACACCATTGCTTCACATTTCCCGATTATTAACTTGTGCCAACTTTGGAAGAATTCTCCCAACTCTTGAGGATTCCCATTCTCAATCAACTACCTTTCAATGGTACAGAAAGAGATCTAAAGCCAGAAGAGATTGCTTAAGCTCTACACTTGCAACCATCTGATATCACAACTAATTGGGAATCATGGAGTGGTGTCAAGGGTTTCCTAGCAAAGTTCTTGTTTGAGAAAGCCCAAAACTGTTGGAACTCTTTGGATTTGCAAGCTTTTGAGGAAATTATCGCTCTCCTCATCTATGGGATGGTTTTGTTTCCAAATCTTGACCAACTCATAGATGTGAACGCCGTCAAAATCTTCATGTCCCGTAACCCGATGCCTACTTTGCTAGGGGACATCTTACATTCCTTTCACACTCGCACTATGAGGAAAATAGGTATCCTTATGTGTTGTACTCCTATTTTGGCAAGATGGTTTACTTTGCATCTTCCCTAATCTGTATTGAAGAACGAGCAAGGTTCAAGGTGGTCACATAGGTCGATGACATTCACACATTCATACATTCATTGGTGTTCCCGATTTATAGAGAATGTTACTATTATCGACCGTTGTGGAGAATTCTCTAATGTCCCTTTACTTGGCATTAGAGGAGGTATCACCTACAACCCATGTTTAGCCTTAAGATAGTTTGGTTACGCCCGAAGGGATGGCCCACATGTGATGCTCATTCGAGGTTTGGTATTTTGCTAGGAGAACGACAATCAAGGTTATTGCTAGAGATTTATCCAAGCGTGGAGGATGTTGAACAAGGTAGATAGCAAGACATTGGGGCATAAGAATTCCATCCCTCTTAAGAATGCCTTACCCCTCCATTCTCCCAGTAATCATAGAGCCTGTTGTAGAAGGAGATATTCCTTACACTATCCTACATCCTGACATGCCCACCTCTCTTGAAGACTTACATAGGGATTGGATACAACTTAAGGGAGAGCAAGACACTTTCAAGGCCCAATTCTACGCCAGCGAGAAGAAGGTTTTGGAACTCACTAAGCAACTTCATTAGGAGCGAAACCTAAAGGCCTATGTGATACGGTGGGAGAACTGACTTGATGTTTTGCGTTTCGATTGCATTTGTGCGGATAGCAAGAGTCACCACCGAATTTTCTTTTATCCAAAAAGGAAAGGTAAAAAAGAACAGGAAAGACCTTTCGAGATTATTTCTCGGGTTCGGGGGTAGATTATGAAAAGGGAAGGTATTAACACCCTTTTCATCCATGGTTTTCCATGGGCTCTTAGTTACTTGTTTAGATCACTTGCTTTCATTTGACAGTGTGCTTGTGGTATGGGCTTTGAAAGTATTTTGAAAAATCTCTTTGTAATGGTTCTGGTTTCTATAAGAACGCGTACAAAGTTTTGTTTCGAAAAGTTGTTCAAAGATGTGTTTGTGAATCGTGTTTCGGAAAGTATTTTGAAAAGAGGTTTTGCAATGGTTCTCGTCTCTATAATAACGTATACAAAATGTTTTGTCTTTTTGAAAATGTTTTGAAATGAAAGTGTAGGTGTAAATTTTTTTTATCGTGAGCAAGCGAGTAACTAGGAGCGAATCTATCTACTCGAAAGGTCTTAAATTGTTCTTTTCTTCCTCCTTTTAATGGTGTTATCTTACCATTGATTTGGTAAGAAGCCCCATCATTAGATGTGAAGGGACATGCGCAGGACAATTTTACAGTCATCGAAAGCAACTTATGAGACGCTTTAGCAATTTTTGTAAGGGACGAGATCATTTTTATCGAAGGCAACGTCGAGGGTCATCGAGGGACTACGATCTTTTTTTTTATCGAAGGGTCATTGCTAAAGCGTACCATGTTCGAGGGACATGATTGTATTTCCGAGGCAACGAGCGAGGTTACCCTCGAGGTGCGCGTGTGAAAAAGTGTGTTGGTTTCAAGTTATTTTAGTATTTGATTAGGTTATCTAGCAATTGATTTTTGAATCTTTCCATACATGCCTAGTTACTATACAGTATAAGGAAAACAGTAAATTGCAGGAATTGAAATTCTATGCTATTATAAAATATTCGGGAATGGGGGTACAATTTTTACAAATGAGGATGAATCAAATGTGATAGAAAGGTCCAAATAACAAGCAATACAACCAATTCGAATTTTGTGCGATTAATGAAAGCTATAATAATTTATGAAATAAACTCAACCAACAAAATAAAAATCTAAGTATTTTTACTTGAAAAGAGAAAAGTAGAACCTATTCTAAAAATAAAATAAAATAAATGATTAAATTATATGCTTTATTTTTGTATTTCATTTACTTAAGTAAAATCTAAAGAAGGAAAACAAACTAATTTTTTTTTGTGTTTTATTATGTGTAAATTAAATCTAAAACAAAGTTTATTAAAGAAAGAAAATGATAAAAATTATTCACAAAGCCTAAATCAAATTAATTATAAAAAGTATATTTTAAGTTTTAATAGTATTTTGTATAACAAAAAAAAAGAATAATAAGAAAATGAACTAATAGCTAAATGGGCTTATGGAAGTGATTTGGGGCAGAGGCCCAAAGGGAAAGATTGTTTATTTGCCGTAACAAAAATCAAACCAAAAGGGGGTGAGACTAATAAAATGAAATGGGCTTAAGGGGGATAGGCAAAAGATCATCCAGTACAAACAGCAAGCCCAAACCTAAACCCTAAAACAAATCTAAACACGGATTAAGGGTTAACACAAGACAAATAGGGTTTGGTTTATCTTTCTCACTCACGCGGCGCCGCTGTTCATCTTTGTTCATCTCTCAATCGCTTATGTTTCTCTCTCGCGAATTTCATGCTCATTCAGTTTTAAATGACAAAATCAGTTTCAGTTTGATTATAGAGGAAAAGATTAAAAGGGGAAAAAGTGTTTATCGACAGATAAAAGAACTTCTCTTGAAAACTCAGGTAATGCTCTATCTTGTCTTTATTTTTCTCCGTCTCTGTTCTTAGGAAATTGATTGGGTTGTGTTGGAGTTCTGTTGTTCTTGCTCTTGATGAGGGTTAATAGTTTTGGGATTTTGAGGCTTTGTTACAGGTTTTGGATTTTGAGGCTTGTTAACTGTGTTTGGATTTTAAGGCTTGTTAACTGTGTTTGGATTTTGAGGCTTGTTACAGGTTTTGAGATTTTTGAGGCTTGTTACAGGTTTTGAGATTTTTGAGGCTTGTTACAGGTTTTGAGATTTTTGTGGTGATGGTTTTTTGATTCTGTTGTTCTTGACAATGGTTAACAGTTTGGGACTATTCAGTGATGGTTGACAGGTTTTGAGATTTGAGGCTTTTTAACTGTGTTGAGTTTTATGCTTGGTTACAGGTTTTGAGAGTTGAGGCTTGTTCCTCTGTTTGTTCTCTTTTTGCTGGCTTTTGTTGATTTTTCGGATCTCCCTCTCTTTTCCTAAACACTTCTGTTATATCCATGAGAAAATGGTGGGAAACCAACAAATTGAGTATTTTGGTTGCAGTTTTGTTTTCTTCCATTTTCCATGCAAATCGTGACAGGTTGTGGGCAGGGCAGCAAGGCTGTTTGGACTGTTTTTATATTTTACAGAAGCTCTTCTTTTGTAGCAGAGCTTTTGCAGGATGTATTTTGAGAAATTCTAATAGCCTAGGTGACTTCTTTCCTCTCTTATCTCTCAATGACAATAAAAAAAGCAATTTGCTCTTTTGCCTTTTTTACTAATCTGAAAGGTTTGCAGTTTGGAAAATGATGATGTCTCGTTTCTTGAGCAAGTTTTGTTTGATTTAGCATCTAGCTACTTGTCATACTTGCCACACTGCTGCCTCGTTTTAGCTTTTGTTGATGCTGTTGTTGTTTGTCCAGTTGTGATAATGCTGCTGTTTGTTGTTTATCCAGTTTGTAATGCTATTTGTTTGGACAGTTTGTAATACTGCTTGTTTGTTGTTTATCCAGTTTGTAATGCTGTTTGTTTGAACAGTTTGTAATGCTGCTTATTTGGACAGTTTGTAATGTTGTTTGTTCTTGTAGCATGCTCGCGAATTTCTTCTCTTCTTTCTTTTTGTGAACCAAGAAGGGCAACCTTCTTGTGATTTGCAAATAGGGGAAATATACTGTGATGAATTAAATGGCATTCGGATTCCACATTGTAAACCTTAATGATGAATACCCTTTGGAAAATTTCTTGTTCATGACCATATAATTTTGTACTAATCATGTTTTCTTTCTCTTGTTTTCATGCGAGCAAAATTTGATATGACAAAGCAAACAACACAAGAAATCCGTGGCAAGCATGGAAGTCTTGGAGATAAGCAAAGGAACCTGATACGACTTCAATCTTCAAACAACTTACACATAGATTAATTCTCCTAGGCCAAACATTCCTTTGGATTTTCTTTGTAACTTAGAAAGATTATTCTGATATTTTGATGTATTGTATCCAATAGTTGTAACAATTTATCTTTTAAATACAATAAGTTGTAAAACATAAAGTATTAAAAGAAATAAATTGTTTTTTTTTGTAACAATCTTGGACAGTGTGTGAAATTGGAGAAAATCTTGAGTTGTAGCATGAAGTATTCTGGTGTCATTTTATAACTTGAAATCCTTTATCAACAACAATTTGTAATTTCTCTTCGCATCCTAATTGACTTTTGAAATTCCCATTCAGGATATTTGAAATAAAATGCCCCAGTATGGTAACTTAAATTCCAAATAATCCCAATAACTTTGTAACTGCATTTCAAATAGACACGCATTGTGTACTCCATTTCCTTACAAAACAAACATTTTAAGGGCGTAAATCATATGGTCAAACTGGATACCCAAAATCATGATTGTCCTAAATGACAGTCTTAACTTCTATCTCTTGTCCCAAACAAATCATGCTCTAAGAACAAACATTATCCTTTCAGTAAACTGTGTTTTAAGAAAATTTAAAATCAATCAAATTCCTTGTGATGATTTGATAATTTTAAAGTTTTCCAAACTCAAATTTCTTTCGATTATTTGAAGATAAACCCGTGAGCGACATCACATGTGACCATGAATAGACATAATCGTCTCAAAATCTTGTAGCTTGAAGAAATCATAAATACAACCTTGAGGAAGCATGAAGACTTATGAAGGCCAATTGGATCTTTGAAAACTCATTTTCTTTTGAGAATTGCAAAAAACCCTAATTGCTGGTTTACTGCCACATAAGAGAATCTGTCTGGTCGATTTCTGAGCCAACTTGAATATCTGAGAAAACCCTAGGGTTATGTCTTCTATGAAAAATGGGAGGGCAAATTTTGGGGTACAACAACTGCCCCTGTTCAATCTTCTTAAACTTGAAAAGCGAGATCGACATGTTTGTCGTTTGTGGCTTGAAAGTTGAAGATGATTGAACACTAGAGTGCCCAGAAATTTGCACTTGATGACGCGCTGGTTTGATTGTGTATGGAAATGGGCTTAAAGATGCCATTTGGAGAAACAGAGGAGAATTGTCGGAGATGGGCTTATAGATGTCATTCAATGGTGATGGTTGATGGAAAGTTTGAACTGGATGTGATCAGAGAACGAATCAGAATAAACCGTTGAGAGATTTATTTGAAACAAATGAAATAAAAATATGGAGACGAATAAGAATAAACCATTGAGAGATTTATCTAAACCAGTAAAATCCGGAGACGAATCAGAATAAACCGTTGAGAGATTTATCTAAACCAGTAAAATCTGGAAATGAATTAGAACAAACCGTTGAGAGATTTATCTGAACCAGTAAAAATCTGGAGACAAATCAGAATAAACAGTTGAGAGATTTATCTGAACCAATAAAAGTCTGGAGATGAATCAGAATAAACTGTTGAGAGATTTATCTGAACCAGTAAAAATCTAGAGACGGATCAGAATAAACCATTGAGAGATTTATCTGAACCAGTAAAAATCGGGAGATGAATCAGAATAAACCATTGAGAGATTTATCTGAACCAATAAAAATCAGGAGACGAATCAGAATAAACCGTTTGAGAGATTTATCTGAACCAGTAAAAATCTGGAGATGAATCAGAATAAACCGTTGAGAGATTTATCTAAACCAGTGAAATCTGGAGATGAATCAGAATAAACCGTTGAGAGATTTTTCTGAAGCAGTAAAAATCTGGAGATGAATCAGAATAAACCGTTGAGAGATTTATCTGAAACAGTAAAATCTAGAAATGAATCAGAATAAGTCGTTGAGAGATTTATCTAAAACAGTAAAAATCTGGAGATGAATCAGAATAAACTGTTGAGAGATTTATCTGAACTAGTGAAATCTGGATACGAATCAGAATAATCCGTTGAGAGATTTATCTGAACCAATAAAAATCTGGAAATGAATCAGAACAAACTGTTGAGAGATTTATCTGAACCAGTAAAAATCTGGAGATGAATCAGAATAAACCGTTGAGAGATTTATCTGAACCAGTAAAAATATGGAAATGAATCAGAACAAACCATTGAGATTTATCTGAACCAGTAAAAATCTGGAGATGAATCATAATAAACCATTGAGAGATTTATCTGAAACAGTAAAATATGGAAATGAATCAGAACAAACCGTTAAGAGATTTATCTGAACTAGTGAAATCTGGAGATGAATCAGAATAAACTGTTGAGAGATTTATCTGAACCAGTAAAAATCTGGAGATGAATAAGAATAAACCGTTGAGAGATTTATCTGAACCAGTGAAATCTGGAGACGAGTCAGAATAAACCGTTGAGAGATTTATCTAAACCAGTGAAATCTGGAGATGAATTAGAATAAACCATTGAGAGATTTATCTGAACCAATAAAAATCTGGAGATGAATCAGAATAAACCGTTGAGAGATTCATCTGAACCAGTAAAAATCTGGAGACGAATTAGAATAAATCGTTGAGAGATTTATCTGAACCAGTGATATCTGGAGACGAATCAGAATAAACCATTGACAGATTTATCTGAACCAGTGAAATCTGGAGATGAATCAGAATAAACCGTTGAGAGATTTATCTGAACCAGTAAAAATCTGGAGATGAATCAGAATAAACCGTTGAAAGATTTATCTGAACCAGTAAAAATCTAGAGACGAATCAGAATAAACCATTGAGAGATTTATCTGAACCCGTAAAAATCTGGAGATGAATCAGAATAAACCGTTGAGAGATTTATCTGAACCAATAAAAATCTGGAGAGGAATCAGAATAAACCGTTGAGAGAGTTATCTGAACCAGTAAAAATCTGGAGATGAATCAGAATAAACCGTTGAGATATTTATCTGAACCAGTAAAAATCTGAAGACGAATCAGAATAAACCGTAGAGAGATTTATCTGAACCAGTGAAATTTCGAGACGAATCAGAATAAACCGTTGAGAGATTTATCTGAACTAGTAAAAATCTGGAGATGAATCAGAATAAACCGTTGAGAGATTTATCTGAACCAGTGAAATCTGGAGATGAATCAGAATAAACCATTGAGAGATTTATCTGAACCAGTAAAAATATGGATATGAATCAGAATAAACCGTTGAGAGATTCATCTGAAATAGTAAAATCTGGAAATGAATCAGAACAAACCGTTGAGAGATTTATCTGAAACAGTAAAAATCTAGAGATGAATCAGAATAAACCGTTGAGAGATTTATCTAAACTAGTGAAATCTAGAGACGAATCAGAATAAACCGTTGAGAGATTTATCTGAACCAGTAAAAAATCAGCCTTTTCTCGGAAACTGGTCTGTATCTGATTTGTTGAAGATTTGTGTCTGTCAGAAGTTTGTTGATAATAGCTGTCAAATGTCTCTTTCCTGTAAAAAGGTGAAGAGTTAATTGTATGCAATGCTATGATGTATGAGATGCATGGTGTGATGTTTGTTTCTCAAAATAAATGAGATTGCACTATATGCGCTTGAGTTGCCAATGTTATGATGTATGTATGCGAATGTATGAAAAGTAAAGATTGTTTGTGCCGTAGCGTTGCTGGAAGTGGGGAAAATAAATCCCCTTATGAAGCACTGATGGGTGAGTTTCCAAGTAAAATCTCTGTTGCAAAAGGGAAAAGCCACACATTGCTTGTGATATCCTGCTGGGGAAATCTGAGAAGTTGGGCAACTTACTAGGGACACTTTGGACCAGTGGTTGGAAATTTTTGCTCTGGCTGGAGAAAGTACCTATGGGGGTTTTTAGAGCAGTCTACTGGGGAAGAGGAGTTGTGGTCCCTTAATTTATGATAGCCTGGGAAGCAAATTCAACTTGGGCAATCTTGCCTTTTTGGGAAATAAACCCTGTCGCCAATCTGCCGGAAGGGCGTTTCGAACAAAAACTCTATGAGGCTTTTTAACTCAATTAAGACCAGCTCAGCTGAGGAATGTCAGAATGATTCAAGCTTTGATGGTATCTGAGGAAATATTGAATGAGTATTAGAAAGACATCCATATCTGGATCGTATTTGAATCGTATCTGTAAGAGAATTGTATCCTCTGTTTTGGGAGCTAGTGTGATGTACGCGTTTGTTGGGAGAAGATTAAAACTCCTCCCTTTACTGGCGAGTTTGACTATGTCCACGGCTGGAGGATGCCCCATTTTTGTTTAAAGATGTTTCTGCACTCGCCGGGGATAGCCTTGTGACTTTGACGACTTCACTAGGGATCACCTTATGAAGGGTATTTTGTAGGGATCTGTCACTGTCCACAGTAGTAAGTTTTGTAGTAATGCCAGAAAATGTTTGCTTGGTCACACATGACCCTTTATATGTGAGAGCCGGTTTGCCCCTGAAGTTAATCCGGTGCAACTCGACGTTTGAGATTTGGATCACATTTCTGGTAGCCCTGAACTTTCTAGGGATATTTTCTAAGACTATTGTGGAAGAAACCGAAGACCTGATACTGACACCATCTGGTACTATTGGCACAAACGCACAAATTGGTGGTACCCAAGATCTTTGGTCAAGTCTCATAATTTTGCAAGAACTGTCATGGGAAGATCCGAAGACATGATACTGACACCATCTGATACTGAAAGTACAGACAAGCGACTTGATGGTACTGGAAGTCTTCATAGTGGATTCTATTCAAGCTCATGATCAACGTAACATTGCCCTCTGAGCGATTCAACATTTCCTTGAGAGATTCTTTGAATCTCGACTTGACTGCCCCATATGTGTTGGACAATGGTCATGCCGTGCCCCTTGGTTATGAGAGATCCGTCATTGGAAGCGTCTTTCTAACTGGAGTGATTTTGTTTATTGAGAGAATTTTCATTTGCTGAATATTCGTCGTGTGAATTTCTCTGTTGTCAAACAAATAGCCATATGCAAATAACAATATTCAAATAATGCAAAGTTTATGCTTGCCTTGAGATTTTTGAAAATGCATTTTAGCAAGTAAAGAAATTTTGTTTGAAAAATTCAACTCGGGATTTAGAGTAAAGCTTTACAGGAGTCAGGATACCTTTTGTAACAGTATGCTTTCGAACTAACCCATGCTTCAATTAGGACTTTTGAGGGGTTGTAGCGTGGCTTGGTTCACGGTTTAAGAAACAAAGGATAAAGGCTCAAAGTGTATTTGTACCCGCCCGTTCTTCGTGATGTTCTTCGGTCCTAAACTCAGCTAATTGTGCGTTTGAACTCCAAATGAGTCTGGAATGACGTTTTGATGATGGTTCAAACAAGTTAAGTTTGTTGGAAGGCAGTCATTTTTGTAACATTATTTTTTTTTTGTTGAGGATTTGTAGTGACCTCTTTCTTTTGATTTGTTACCCCTAATTTTTGCCTAAATGTTCCTGTTTTTTGAGATTACAGTCAGCGGGATGCCCCAGTTTTTCTTAAGTCTCCTTTGTAGGTTTTGACTTAGTGGGCTTTTGTTTTTTGAGAGATAATGACTGCCTATGTGATAGGGAACCATGACCATCTTTTGATTCCAGAGGAATGTTTTTGATGTCATTCGTTGTATTACAAGATGAGAGTTTGCGACTTTAACGTGCGTTTGAATTAACTGATAGACTACCATGCCCCAGGTTTTGATTAAAGGTTTCAATTTGTGTTAAAACAGAAAACTTCTACTTCTT
The DNA here is from genome assembly GCA_948472305.1 of Vicia faba. NCBI lineage: Eukaryota > Viridiplantae > Streptophyta > Magnoliopsida > Fabales > Fabaceae > Vicia > Vicia faba. Next base: position 612,818,121 of record OX451739.1, on the reverse strand, counting down.
TGGCTCGAAGGGGTTGACTAGGGATTATCTTCCTTATAACTCCAGTGTTTAGGATTTGAAAGAAACGCCTGTACATCATCAGCAAGGTCTGTCCAAAAGCATACTGTATGAGATTATGGCATTGTTTTTGTCATCCTCCCTCTAAAGGCTTGTAACTTTTAGCAAGAGTTAAATGTCATAAGAAGAATAAAAAGCATAGTTTAAATATATTGAAAACAAAAAGATGAATTCAAGATAAGCATATGCAATGCATTAATGAAACAGAGTTTGACATTAATAGATAATTGTTTGAATAACAAAAGAAATTACAATTGGAAATTCAAAATGAACAAAAGCCTCTTTGTTCGAACTTGTCATTTTAGGTGGAGAGCCCTCGACAGAAGAATTCAGTCTGGCCATCTTGTGTGAACTCCAGCATTCCTTCTTCAATCAGATCTTGAATTTTGTTTCTCAATGTCCAACAGCTATTGGTGTCATGTCCAAGACTGTTGGAGTGGTACGCATATCTTGCATTTAGATTGTACCTTGGAGAGGCTGTGTTGGGATTCTGAGGGAGGTCCCTTAATAAAACCAGCTTGGCTTCCAACAGGTGTTGCAGCATTTGAGATAATGGCATGTCAATCTCAGTGAAGCGTCTTTCAGATGTATTCCACCTGCGCCGATTACCCTATTGTCGTTGGTGAGGTTGTTGTTGGGCTCGTAACCCTGAAGCAAACTGGGGAGGTCTTCTCTCGGCTTCTTGTCTCAAGGGAGGCTGAATGATGACTTGATCCTCAACTCTAGTTGTTTTCTCCATTTGGTTACATTCGTCTTGATGAAGCTTTTTGATGAGGACTCTCAGCTCTTCTTGTCCTTGTGCCAAGTTTTGGATGAGAGCCATCTGGCCCACCAGTTGTCCCATCATCTGGATTTTCATTATGGCTATCTCAGTTCGTAGCAGCTCCAACTGATCATCTTTGTTACCCTCAGGATTCCCCATGATCATGCCCCTAGTGGGGAGAGATTTCACTTCTTCTTGCCCCTTGGATAGGTTCATGAACAATTCTCGGAGTTGAGCGTTTTGAGCCTGGATGTCCTTGATAGTCTTCTCTAGAGCCATCTCTACTGAAATAAACAGTAGGAAGATAAGGAGACCTGAATGGGAGAAACCTGTCATGATATGATGCATGATATGTGGATGCATGTTTTCAAGGATCTCGCAGGGTAAACACAAGAAAATGTTAGAAGTTGAATTTCGATCAACATCTTTGATTGGAGAATTTTGTATCGGTGGATGTCTTTCCACGAAAATCAAGCTCACCATATCAAGTGGGTCATAGCCCTTGACTCAAGTTGTTGTACTTGATCTTTGACGGTGCTTGTTTAGAGGAAACTGAATCCTCTTGCCCTTTGGTAGACGTCTGGTTCAACGTGACCCTGCATCAAAGACCCTCGAGATCCTTGAAATGGTTATTGAAAATGCTATGGTATGATGTTATGATGTTATGTACGGATATGTGAGGTAAGCAAATTTATATACAAATAATCATATTCATACAAAGCAGACAAGTTCTTAGGTTTAGGCTTGCATGGAGTTTGTAGGTAAGTACCCTCTTGAAGTTTAGTTGGCTCAACCTGTCCTAGTTAATAGTAACCGGGTTCTAAAGGGTCTCAATATCACCGACCTTTCTCTTAGGTATTGTCTCAGTACAACAATATTTTCTTGCGGCCGAGATATCCCAAAAGTCTAGCCTTAATGAGTGTAGTATCGAGTATCAACCAATTTTCAGCTTTACACTGAAACCGGCTACCTCACAACGTCCTAATGGCCAAGTTGGTTCAATTAGGTTTCTAAAGTCAGTTGATGCTCCACGACGCCATGAGGCGGCCCCGTACTCTCCTTGATTCGACTCAAGGGTTACCGGTACCAGCCAAAGTTCCACATCAACGTAGCCACTGCTTCAACCATGTCAGTATACGTCGCACAGTTCCCTCGCAGTCTATTGCTACTTACCTAAAAGGTGCCCCAAATTCGGGTGTATGATTTAAAACAAACCCAAACAAAGAACCAAAATGTAAAGCATACAAATCAAACAATGGAAGCAAGTAAAGGTTATCTAACCCTAAGGTAACCCCACTTTTTAGTTTTATTCCCCAGCAGAGTCGCCAGTTCTGTCATACGGTGGGAGAACTGACTTGATGTTTTGCATTTCGATCGCATTTGTGCGGATAGCAAGAGTCTCTACCGACTTTTCTTTTATCCAAAAAGGAAAGTTAAAAAATCACAGGAAAGACCTTTCGAGATTATTTCTCGGGTTCGGGGGGTAGATTATGAAAAGGGAAGGTATTAGCACCCTTTTCATCCATGGTTTTCCATGGGCTCTTAGTTACTTGTTTAGATCACTTGCTTTCATTTGACAGTGTTGTTGTACCCCAAAATTTTCCCTCTCATTTTATCAACATTTCTCATCAAAAGGCTCTTGGAACTCAAGACCAGGCTAGGGTTTGCTCTGCTCAAGGCACCTTCTTGCACCGTTGACTTAAATTAGGGTTTGAGTTTGCACAGGGATTCTTGGACCTTCAATGCCCAAATTGACTTTCATACTTCATGTTGGACTCATAAGTTTGTCCATACCAAGTTTCAACCCTTGAATCAAATTTTTTCCCAGTCAATTGGACAGTTGACCTAAAAATCAACTATATTGGGGAAAAAGTCAATTGTGACCAATTTACAGTCAAACCTCATGAATTTTGACCCACATCAACATTATGAACTCATATAAACCATTTTATCAAGTTTGGACCACAATTCCACAAGAAATTTGATCAGATCACCAAAAGGGCAAAATGGTCATTTTTAAGCTCAACCATGGACTCAAGGAATCAATGACATTATCTTGACCTATTCAACAAGTTCAAAAGATCTCAAATGCATAGGATTGACAAATGAATTTTTCAGTCAACTGATCAAAATTTGACTGTACACTGAAAAGTCAAACTTTGACTTTTTGGTCAAAATCAAGTGCCAAGTGATCTAAACAAGTAACTAAGAGCCCATGGAAAACCATGGATGAAAAGGGTACTTGCACCTTCCCTTTTCATAATCTACTCCCCGAACCCAAGAAAACATCTCAAAGGTCTTTCCTGTGCTTTTTGACCTTTCCTTAGGATAAAATAAAAAGTCGGTGGCGACTCTTGCTAAACCGAAACATTTTCAAACACAAACGCAAAACCTCAAGTCAGTTCTCCCACCGTATCACAGAACTGGCGACTCTGTTGGGGAAAACTTTAAAAGTGGAGTAACCTAAGGGCTTAGATCACCTTTGCATGCTTATCTTGATTGCTTTGATTGCTTTACATTTGGTTCTCTTGTTTGGGCTTGAAATCCTCTACCCGGATTTGGGAAACATTCATAGGTAAATAGAAATACGTTGTGGAAACTGTGCGGGGTATACCGACATGGTTGAAGCAATAACTATATTAGTGCGACATATTTGTGAGTACCGGTAGCCTTTGAGTCAATCAAAGAGAATACGGGGCCGCTGAGTGATGTCATGAAGTACTAATGAACTCTTAGAACCTTACTTGACCATCTTGGCCTTTTTTAGGGGTAGTGAGATGACCGGCTTTGGTACAGTCCGAAGTTGGTAAATACTCGATACTACACTCATTGAGGGTTGTTTTCTTGGAATATTTTGGTCGCCAGTTAAGTGGCTAAACCAAAACAATGAACAGAGAAAATAATCCAGTGATATTGAGCTCCTTAGAACCCGGTTACTATTTATAGGACAGGTTTAAGCTAACTAAACTCAAGAGGGAACTTACCTATGAAACCTCATGCAAGCCTGAAACTAGGATCTTGTGTGACTTGCTTGTACATATGTTTGTGCATACATCATGAACATCATAAAGCATCATATGCATCCACTAACCATTTCAAGGGTTTGGATCTTCATCTTTGTTCTTGTTTTGTAGGTCATGGAATCTCCTCGCAGGAAAACAATCCAAGTCAACCTTGTGAGAATCCCTCCTCAGCTCAAGGAGCTTACTTCCAAGATCCCGGAGAATTCTCTCTTTAGTGAAAGACATGGTAGACTTCTCAACTTGGTCAACTCCAACATTGAAGAAGACATGGTGAAAGTTCTCTTCCAGTTCTTTGACCCCCTACACCACTGTTTCACATTCCCTGATTACCAACTAGTACCTACTTTGGAGGAATTTTCTCAACTCCTGAGAATTCCTATTCTTCATCAACTACCCTACAACGGTACGCAAAAAGAATCAAAGCCTGAAGATGTTGCTCAAGCCTTACACTTGCAACCATCTGATATCAAAGGTCATTGGGAAACCAGAAGTGGTGTCAAGGGTTTCTTGGCAAAGTTCCTGTTTGAAAAGGCACAAGACTGCTGGAATTCTCTAGATCTACAAGCTTTTGAAGAGATTGTGGCACTCCTCATCTATGGGTTGGTCTTGTTCCCAAACCCTGATCAACTTATATATGTGAATGCTGTCAAGATTTTCATATCTCGGAATCCTGTGCCTACATTGCTTGGGGACATCCTACACTCATTTTACACACGAACAATGAGGAAAAGAGGTGTTCTCATGTGCTGTACTCCTCTCCTAGCAAGGTGGTTTATTTCTCACCTTCCACAATCAGTTTTGAAGAATGAGCAGCATTTAAGGTGGTCACAATGGTTGATGACCCTAACACATTCTGATGTTCATTGGTGTTCTCGGTCCAGAGAAAATGTCATCATCATTGATCATTATGGGGAATTCCCTAATGTCCCACTACTTGGCATTAGGGGAGGCATTACATACAACCCCTGTTTAGAACTAAGACAGTTTGGATATGCTAGAAGGGATGGCCCTCATGACATGCTGATTCCTGACTTGGTTTTTGACTTCGACAATGATGCGCAAGGACTTCGACAAAGGTTCATCAGAGCTTGGAGGATGCCCAACAAAGTGGATAGTAAGACACTGGGGCACAAGAATTCCATCCCCCTTGAGCCTTATCTCAAGTGGGTACGAATCCGCGCCCAGAATCTTATGATGTCATACTCTCACATTCTCCCCGTGATCAAAGAGCCTGTTATGGAAGGAGAGGTTCCATACACCCTCCTATATCCTGACATGCCGACATCATTGGAAGAATTGCAAAAGAGTTGGATCCAACTCAAAGAAGAACGGAATACTTTTGAAGCCAACTTCTATGCCAGTGAGAAGAAGGTTTTGGAGCTTACCCGCCGACTTCATGAGGAGGAAACTCTCAACACTTACATCGCACCGAAAAGGATGCGCAATGTCTTTTTACATTAAAAATTTTGTAATATTTTTCCCATGGGGAACTTATGTACTAACAAATTTCTTCTTAATATGACGTGGGTTCTTTTTGTTTGCAACAAATTTGAATTTCTGAATCATTGAATGCATTACATGAATAACATATCATTCCTCATATGCATAAACAAGTATTCACACCAGGTTTCCTTATCTTTCTGCTGTTTATTTCAGCAAGATGGATTTGGAGCAGACGGTTAAGGATCTGCAAGCACATAATTCTCAATTCCAGCAACTCCTCATGACCTTAGCAAAGGGTCAAGAGGACCTTAAAGCACTGTTGGAGAAAGATAAAGAGAAAAAGAAGAAAAGGCCCGGTGTGGTCATTATGGGAAGGAGGTTTGAAAACAACGCTAGAAAAGTTCTCGAGTTCCCTTCGACGTCTGATGAAGGGGGTGGTAAAGGAAAAGGAACTGCAATGCCTTCTGAATTTGAAGTTGAAGGAGAAGAAGAGGAAGAAGACAAAGATTACTCCGAACAACAATATCCCCCGGCGAATGATAAGTTTAAAAATCTTGAGGATAGGTTGGAAGCCATGGAGTTGCAAAGGGTACCTGGTTTAGATTTCGAAGAACTAGGGTTGGTCGTTGGGATCGTTATTCCTCCCAAATTCAAAGTTCCTACATTTGCTAAGTATGACGGTCTGTCGTGTCCGAAGATGCATCTAAGATCCTACGTCAGAAAAATCCAACCCCACTCATTTGATAAGGATATTTGGGTTCATTTTTTCCAAGATAGTTTGTCAGGCACACAATTGGACTGGTTCTATCAACTCGAGAGATCGGAGGTTCATAACTGGGAAGATTTAGCTGCTGCTTTCTACCGACAATACCAATACAATGCTGATTTAGCACCCACTCGTACTCAACTACAGAGCATGGGTATGGCTTCTAACGAGGGATTTAAGGAGTATGCCCAGAAGTGGCATGATCTGGATGGAAGGGTGCAACCACTGTTGTCGGATAGAGATCTGGTTGACATGTTTTTAGGGACCCTGTTTGGCCCTTTCTTCAATCATTTAATCGGGAGTTCCTCCGTGGGATTCACCAAATTAATTCTGACCGGTGAAAGGGTCGAGGCCAGCATTAAACATGGTAAGATTCAGAAATATGCCTCCGCGTCCACTGCTATTTAGAAGACCTTTCCAGCTAAAAAGGAAGCTTCTGTTGTTTATTCTCAGAAAAGCCAAGGAAGAACCGAGCATCGGCCAACTGTGGGGGCTGTGATGATCCAAAACTCTTCAAATGATCAACCTCGCAGCAATCAGCCAAGATCTAATCAGCAAAGGGTAGAAAGGCCACAACGGTAGTTCACCCAAGTCAACATGACACCAGCTCAAGTACTCCCTCATTTTCTAAAGCTGAATCTTACCAATTTGAAGGAAGCGCCAAAGAACCCTAATACCTCTTCTCCATATTACCACTCCAATGCAAAATGTGCTTACCACTCTAATAGTGTAGGGCATGATACCAATAACTGTTGGGCTCTTAAGAACAAAATCCAAGACCTGATCGACGCCAAGGAGGTAGAATTCGATGCGCCCGAAAAGCCGAATGTGATTTCTGCCCAATGCCCAAGCACGGTCATAATGTTCATGCCGTTATGGAAGACCTTCATGTTACCAATGTTGCTGACCTTTTGACTCCGTTACCAGTGATTAAAGTGAATTTGATGAGAGCCGGGATATTCCCAGGCTGTGGAAAGGACTATTACTTTTGTTTAAACATACGAGCTAACTGCCCACTATTGAAATAAGGCATCCAACGCTTGATGGATACCCAAGAGATACTCTTTTAAAAGACTCCTGCTGATACCTTCACTCCTGTTACTCCTGCTACCTTTGTTACTTCAACCAATGACATTACAATAATAACCATCTCCGACAATCTTCCCAAGGCTTGCAAAAGGCCTGTCAAGATTATGCCTGATCCTAAGTTTGTGTCGTTAAAAATCACCATGCCGGGGCCTGTCCCGTATAAATCTAACAAGACGATACCATGGAACTATGGAGGAGAAATCTTTTATCATGGTATCAAACAGATTGAATCAGTCCAAGATAATTCTGATGATGAAACCCCTGATATAGGGAACATTGCGGGAACAAGCAAGATAACTCGCAGCGGACGAATTTTCTCTCCGGAGATTGCTCCCCCCGAGCAGTCTTCGGACCCTCGAAAGTTTTTGTGCCTGTTAAGCCATCTGTGCAAGGCCCGATAATTGAAGAATTGGATACTCCTAAAGTTACACCCTCTGTTGATACTACCGATAAGGGTAAGGGGATACTAGAAGCGCCTGTCAGGATGAAGGCTAAGACTGTGGTAATCCCCGAGACCACCCAGAAATAAATGGAAGAAATCTTAAAGATAATCAAAAAGAGCGACTACGACGTCGTTGAGCAGCTTGGGCAGACCCCTTCCAAAATCTCCATGTTGGTTCTTCTACTCTGCTCTGAGGCCCATGCTAAGGCCTTGATCAAATTTTTAAAGACGGCACACGTGCCTCAAGAAACTTCGGCTGACCAGTTTCAAGAGTGCGTGGCCAGCCTTACTGCTGATAATGATCTTGGTTTTTCCGATGCTGATTTGACCCCTAAAGGAAGGAAGCACAACGATGCGCTGCATGTCTTAGTAGAATGCAGGGGAACCACACTTTCCCATGTCTTGGTGGATACCAGTTCATCTCTGAATGTACTACCGAAAAAGGCGTTGGATAGACTGGACTGCGAAGGATTTACCCTCAAACCCAGTAACATCGTTGTTAGAGTCTTCGATGGTTCTAAGAGAATGGTTCATGGTGAAGTGGACATTCCTATCAAAGTGGGCACAAAATTTTTCAACTCTACCTTCTATGTGATGTACATCCATCCTTCATATTCGTGTTTGTTGGGAAGGCCGTGGATCCACTATGCTGGGGCAGTTACCTCCTCTTTACACCAAATGCTAAAGTATCCTGTTCAGGGTAAGATTATAACGGTGCACGGTGAGGAAGAGTACATGATAAGTCAAATCAACTCCTTCCGCTATGTGGAGTTGGATGGCGAATTCATAGAAATGCCTTTCCAACGTTTTGAGGAAGTTTCCCCTGAAGTCGCAGTTGCGAAGACAATGACTGATGTGCCTATTATTTCCAAGACTGTGTCTAGGATGGCATCTCTCAAGGATGCAGAGGCTGTAATCAAAAAAGGAAGGAGTACATTGTGGGGGCAACTGCCTGATTTTCCTCACAAGATGGACAAGTTCGGACTAGGTTTTACTGCTGCTGGCCAGAAGGCTGTGCGTCGCTCCAGGGCCGGAGGACCACCCGTAAAAATCACTCACCATGGAATTAACGCCTTAGAAGATGATGATGAAGAAGACAACTTTGAAGATTGGATCTTTCCAACTGTCGAAGGAGGATTAAGCAACTGGGAAGCGAATGACTTTATTCCCATCACTTTCATCAACCAGTAATTTATCTTTGAACAATTTACTATTTTGGTCTATAATAACTAAACAATTCGTACACTATTTTCACCTTATGCCTTACCCGGGGCATATAGGTTCATTTGTAAGGGCTTGATTTTCTTCATTATCATATGCCATGTTTTAATGAATCATTGGACGTTTTCATCTATAAACTGTTGTGTTCATTTTCTTTCCTTTTGCATTTTTGTTCAAGGATGGCTATCCCTTACACACACCCACACTCACAAAATGCAGGTACCCATTCACTCCGGATTCCATGGGTGACTATTCTGCTTTAGCCTTCGGTGACTCTGAAGATTTGGTCAATCATGCTGAGTACGAAGTTGACAAAGAATGTGAAGTGCCGGGAGAGTTAGCCGGACTTTTGCAACAAGAAGAGAGGGCTATTCTGCCCCATGAAGAGTTGCTTGAAACCATCAATTTGGGAACAGAGGAAGACAAGAAAGAGGTTAAGGTGGTTGCCAACCTGGAACCAAGTGTCAAAGAGTGCTTAGTGCAGTTGTTGAACGAATATGTTGAGATCTTTTCCTGGTCCTATGAAGACATGCCGGGATTAGACACAGATATCGTGGTTCACCGTCTCCCTACAAGAGAAGATTGTCCACCGATCAAACAAAAGGTCTGCCGAATGAGGCCCGACATGTCTGAGAAGATCAAAGCTGAGGTAATGAAGCAATTCAACGCTGGCTTTCTGGCTGTTACTTCCTATCCATAATGGGTTGCTAACATTGTGCCCGTACCTAAAAAGGACGGAAAAGTCAGAATGTGTGTGGACTATCGGGATTTAAACAGGGCTAGCCCTAAAGATGATTTTCCACTACCACACATCGACATCTTGGTTGAAAATACAGCTCAACACAAGGTATTTTCCTTCATGGATGGATTCTCGGGATACAACCAGATCAAAATGGCCCCCAAAGACATGGAGAAAACTACTTTTGTTACACAATGGGGTACCTTCTGCTACAAAGTGATGCCATTCGGACTGAAGAATGCCGGGGCAACCTATCAATGCGCCATGGTAGCTTTGTTTCATGATATGATACATCATGAGATTGAAGTCTACGTAGACGACATGATAGCCCGATCACAAACATAAGAAGAACACCTTGATCATCTGCAAAAGCTGTTTGTCAGATTGAAGGAGTATAAGCTCAGACTAAACCCAAGCAAGTGCAATTTTGGAGTCAGGTCTGGTAAACTTTTGGGATTTATCTTCAGCAACAAAGGCATTGAGGTTGATCCTGCTAAAGTCAAGGCTATACAGGAAATGCCGGCCCCCCGCACTGAAAAGGAGGTTAGAGGTTTCTTGGGACGCTTAAACTATATTGCAAGGTTCATCTCTCACCTAACATCTACCTGTGAGCCAATCTTCAAACCATTAAAGAAAGATCAGGTAGTTGAATGGAACAATGATTGTCAAGTTGCTTTTGATAAGATCAAGGAGTATTTACTGGAACCTCCTATCTTGATGCCACCTGTCGAAGGAAGGCCGTTAATCATGTATCTGACTGTTTTGGTAAATGGGGTGCGTACTGGGCCAACATGACGAGTCTAGCCGAAAAGAGCATGCCATTTATTACCTTAGCAAAAAGTTTACCGACTGTGAGACTTGCTACTCGCTGCTCGAGAAAACTTGTTGCGCTTTGGTATGGGCTGCTCGCCGGCTAAGGCAGTATATGTTGACTCATACCACTTTGTTGATTTCCAAGATGGATCCGATTAAGTATATCTTCGAGAAGCCTGCTTTATCTGGAAGAATCGCTAGATGGAAAATGATCCTAACTGAGTATGATATCCAGTATACTACCCAAAAAGCTATAAAAGGGAGTGTACTAGCTGACCATCTAGCTCATCAAGCCATCAAAGATTACCAATCTATGAGATTCGACTTCCCTGACGAGGACATCATGACATTGGAAAACATTGAAGGTAACAGACCGTATGACAGACCTGAACAAGGATCCCGATGGACCCTATACTTTGATGGTGCTTCAAATGCACTCGACAACGGTATCGGTGCGGTACTCATTTCTCCGGAAGGTTGCCATACACCCTTCACTGCCCGACTTTGCTTAAGCTGTACCAATAACATGGCTGAATATGAAGCTTGCATCTTTGGTCTCAAAGCTGCTATAGACTTGGGAATCAAATCTTTGGTCATATTTGAGGACTCGACTTTGGTTATCAGTCAAGTCAAAGGAGAGTGGGCTACTAAACATCCTAATCTTATCCCATACAAAGAACATGTCTTGACATTGTTGCCTCATTTCGAGCAGATTACCTTCGAACACTTCCCGCGAGAAGAAAATCAACTAGCAGATGCTCTGGCTACAATGTCTTCCATGTTTAAACTCAACTGGGATAACGAGGCTCCCCAAATCACCATCGAGAGAATGGATGAACCTGCACACTGTCATGAGATTAATACCGAAGAAGTAGTGGAATAACCCTGGTTTCATGAAATCAAAAGGTATCTCCAGACTCGAGAATACGCTGAAGGAGCTTCAGTCAATGACAAAAAGTTCTTAAGGAAATTTGCTGCCAAGTTCTTCCTAAGCAATGGCATCCTTTATAAGCGCAACCATGATTGTGTTCTACTTTGTTGTGTGGACAAGGTTGAAGCTGAGTTGATCATGACGGAAATACATAGCGGCATATTTGGCACCCACTTAAGCGGACATACGATGGCTAAGAAGATTCTAAGGGCAGGCTACTACTGGTCTACCATGGAAGCTGACTGTCATCAACATTCCCGTACTTGTCACAAATGCCAAGTCTATGCTGACAAGGTACATATTCCTCCTGTTCCTCTCAATGTTCTAACATCTCCTTGGCCATTCGCAATGTGGGGCATCGACATGATTAGAGACATCAAGCCTACGACATCCAATGGACATCGTTTTATCCTGGTGGCTATCGATTACTTCACCAAGTGGGTCGAAGCAGCTTCCTACGCCTCAGTTACAAAGAATATGGTTGCCCGCTTCATTAAGCAGAATCTCATATGCCGGTATGGTATCCCCGACATGATCATCACAGACAACGGTACAAATTTGAACAACACTATGATCACCGCTCTGTGCGAGCAATTCAAGATTTATCATCACAATTCATCTCCCTATCGGTCGAAGATGAAAGGTGTTGTTGAAGCCGCGAACAAAAATATCAAGAAGATCATTCAAAAGATGACAGTATCCTACAAGGACTGGCATGAGATGTTACCGTTTTCTCTGCATGGATATCGTACCACGACATGTACTTCAAAAGGGGCAACCCCCTTTTCTTTGGTATATGGCATGGAAGCTGTTTTACCTATGGAAGTTCAGATTCCCTCCTTAAGGATTATGAAGGATGCCGGTTTGAGTGAAGACGATTAGATTCAGACTCGGCTTGATCAACTTAACTTGATCGACGAGAAGCAACTTACTGCTGTTTGTCATGGTCAGACGTATCAAAAACGGATGGTCAAGGCCTTCAACAAGAAAGTCAGCCGTCAAGTATATCCAGTCGGAGATCTTGTAATCAAGCGGATCATCTTGCCGCAAAGTGATCCCAGGGGAAAGTGGACTCCTACTTACAAAAGACCATTTGTGATCAAGAGCATCTTTTCTGGTGGGGCAATGATTCTGACCACCATGGACGGTGACGACTTGCCGCACCCTGCGAACGTAGACATAGTCAAAAGATACTACGCATAAAACGACCCAACAAGTTGAAAACCCGAAAGGGCGACTTGGGCGAAAATGGGCATCCCGGTGAATCGAAAACTTGAAAGGGCGGTTCATGTAAAAATTAGGGATAAACAAAAAAAATATGTACACCCGGCAAGTTGAAAACCTGAAAGGGCGACTTGGGCAAGAAAGGGTTTCCCGGTGGATCGAAAACCCGAAAGGGCGGTACAGGCAAAAGTTAGGGAATTAAAGCGTATGACTATGTCTCGTTGGATCACTTTAAAGACAATCTCTTCACCAACAAGCTCCAAGCTCCTGATCAATCCAATCATCGGCGGACGAAGCAGCAAATGGACAGATACTCAGAATTGTGAAGGCCATAGCAGAATGGGGACCCCATGGAATTATTGCACATAGCCATCTTTATTTTGTATAAAATTTTTCTCAATTTTATAACAACATTCTCTTACTAGGATGTCTATCTCCTTTGTAGAAAGATACTTACAAAAGTTAATACAAAGATATTTCAAAGTGCAGAAGTTTTCTTGCCTTCCATTCTTTTTTACACTTGTGTTTTATTTGAAAACGTCCAATGTTTTGTTAAATAGGCATATGCATTTGAATATAATCACTGCTTACAAATAAAACGAATTTGAGAAAGGATAATTACTGATAGGTTGAAGGTGTAGGAAGATATCATTATGCTATTCCAGAAGAAATCCCCTGCAGTATGTCAGCCAGATCCTCAACAAAGCTAAAACCTTGGAGTATACATCTCTAGCGGAGTTAAATTTCAAGATCCCCAGCGGAGCCAGTGTGTTCTAAACTTTATTCCCCAGCGGAGTTAAGTTTCAAAGTCCCCATCGAAGATAAGTCTCTAAACTCCCGATCCCCAGTGGATCCCGAAAACCCTGAAATATATATCTCCAGCGGAACTAGAATATTTCAAACCTTCTTCCCCAGCGAAGCCAAATTTCTAACTTTAATCCCCAGCGGGAACTATTCAGCCTTCCCCAATTTCCCCAGCAGGTTACCTTAAAAAGTTTAAGAATCAACCAGATAACATTTAACTTCTTGTCCTATCCACAAATAGGATGATTCCCCAGTAGTTTGGCATACAACCCAGGCTCCTGATTTCCCCGGCCAAGTAAACACTCTCCCCACAGAGTTACTTCCCAACAGACTGAGGATTCTAGTTCCTGTTTCTCCATTGGAAATCTCCCAGGTTCTAATTCCCCACTAGAGGTCTTCAGAGTTTTCCTTATTTCCCAGGAATGTCATTCCCTGCAGAAGTTGTCAAAGCTCTTGTTAAATCCCCACAAATCACTAAGGATTTTTAATCTCCGACAATGGTCCCAGGATTTCTCATTCTCAACAATCAAAGATCTTTAATCCCTAAGCAGTCAGCAAGGGTTTCTCATCTTCAACAAATATTTTTGAGTCCTCAGCATCAGTCAGGATTCACTTTCCCCGGCAGCAGTCAAGGATTTCGTTGTCTCCAGTCATCAAGGATTTATTTTCCTCAGCAAGACAGCTACTCAGCTTACATGCACATCCATTACATTCATATATCATAAACATTGATGGGACATATTTCATTGCATCATACATATCATGCAACACAACTTTGTGTTTTAGCTAACATTTTACCCTTTTCAGGATAAGATTCAAAGGCCATCGTTAACAATTATTCAGATACAGTATGGATACACCCCAGACACGACGGTCATTCTATTACTCATTCAGAATTCCAAGTTAAAATACAGTACGTATACACCCCAGACACGACGATTATTCTACTACTCATTCAAACTTCAGCAATCTGATACAGACTAGATACGCTCCAGACACGGCGGCCATTCTATCTCTCATTCAGATTCAATTATCAACTTCAAGTTCAGACACGCTCCAAACACGGAGGCCATTCTGGCCCTTACACCAGAAGTTTGATTCTCCCCAGTGCAGTGGCCACAGAAGTCCTTCTGTCACTTATTCAGATCCCAGTTACAGTTTCAGATACATTCCAGACACGAAAGTCATTCTGCTACTCATACAGATCTCAACTACAGATATAGTCCAGATACACTCCAGACACGGTTGCCATTCTGTCACTCATTTAGAACTTATCCCCAGCACACAGTTGCTCCATACACAGATGTTTCTCTGTTACCCATTCACAATACAGATACACTCCAAGAAACGACAGTCATTCTGATATTCAAAGTTCAAATACAGTTACAACTCGGATACACTCTAAACAAAGACGCCATTCCCTTGCTCATACAAACCCAATCTCCTGATACAACTCAGATACGTTCCAAACACAGATACCATTCTGATGTTCATTCTTCTGATGTTCAACAAACCAATCCTAGATGGCATCTTTAAGCCCATCTCCAGCAAGTTTCTACAATCTCCAAATGGCATCTTTAAGCCCATTCCCTCAATAATATTTTGACGAGTGCAAATTTACGGGCACTCTAGTGTCCAATCATCTTTTACCTTCGAGTCACGAAAGGCAAACTTGCCAATCTAACTCTTCAGGTTCAAGAAGATTGAACAGGGGCAACTGTTGTACCCCAAAATTTTCCCTCTCATTTTATCAACATTTCTCATCACAAGGCTCTTGGAACTCAAGACCAGGCTTGGGTTTGCTCTACTCAAGGCACCTTCTTGCACTGTTGACTTAAATTAGGGTTTGAGTTTGCACAGGGATTCTTGGACCTTCAATTCCCAAATTGACTTTCATACTTCATTTTGGACTCATAAGTTTGTCCATACCAAGTTTCAAGCCTTGAATCAAATTTTTGCCCAGTCAATTGGACAGTTGACTTAAAAATCAGTTGTATTGGGGAAAAAGTCAACTGTGACAAATATACAGTCAAACCTCATGAATTTTGACCCACATCAACATTATGAACTCATATAAACCATTTGATCAAGTTTGGACCACAATTCCACAAGAAATTTGATAAGATAATCAAAAGGGCAAAATGGTCATTTATAGGGTTTTGACTGTACAAAGGCAATTTTTGACTGTTTGACCTAGCCAATGGCAAATTAAGCTCAACCATGGACTCAAGGAATCAATGAAATTATCTTGACCTATTCAACAGGTTCAAAAGATCTCAAATGCATAGGATTGACAGATGAATTTTTCAGTCAACTGATCAAAATTTGACTGTACACTGAAAAGTCAAACTTTGACTTTTTGGTCAAAATCAAGTGCCAAGGGTCATTTTTCATCAATATGTGTCAAATTATGAAACTTGTTCATCAAGAAACCCAAAATTGCAAATTAGGGTTTGAAATTGAAAATTTTCATAACTTAGAAATTTTCTAAGTTATGAAATTTTCTTGATTTTTCCTAACTTTGTCCCACATTTTCACCACGATGCAAATGGATTCAAACAAAACTTAGAACATGAAAGTTGTATTCCTCCACAAAGTCTACAACTTTTATTCACAAAGTTTTCTCAAAAGAAGCTTCGATCTCAAGTTATGATTTTTGGAACAAGGGTCCCTAAAACTTTTAACTTAGAGAAATTTTGCCTTAGTTTAGGCAGGATTTTGACCCATCTTCTTGGCCATTTTTCACATAGTTCCACTTGGAGTCTCAAGTTGCGTTTCAAATATGGATTGTAGTACATGTTGCAAGCTTTCCAAATTGTCTAAGAAATCCTCAAACACATTTGTGGTTAGGTAGAATCGAATGCTTGAAGTTGGAAAAAACTCACTTTGTAACCATGGCCAATACATGTTCATACAAGTTGCAAAATCTGACCAAACTAGCTTGGTACACAATTACAGGTCTCTAAACCCTTCAACACTCAAAAATTGAATGCAAACTCATTGGACATTGGTGTTATTCTGACCATTAGAGCTTGGCACAATGAATAAATCCATTTTGGGCATAAAGTTAACACTTCCATTTACATAAAGCATGCTTTATGTCAAATTCCATTTCTTGAGCCATACACCAAGCCCTTTGCTGCAAACAAGGCTCCCTGATGTCAGGCAAAGCTCAACCACTTTGTGCAGCTAGGGTACAAGCCAGTACAGCCATATCATTGGCAACTCTCTCTTTTTACTTCAAAACCAAGTAATTGTGCCAAGAGGACAAAAACTTAAGCATCTGATATATTCAACTTAAGCCAACATTCCAAACAGGTTTTGCACATCCCTGTGAGCCAGAAACACGAGCCATTCACCCCTCAAACACCCTTATACACAAAAATCACATTCTCTTGCAAAACAGGGCAGGCCCTGCAGAACCACTTCCATTTTCACATCCACTTGTGCGTTTTGCTTGCAACTTGTTCCAATACATTCCATTCAACTCAATTAAGCTATCCCAAACCTCCATTGCCAACTGTAACTCCATTTACAGTGTTCACCATTTCTATTTTGAAGCTTTGCAGGTTGAGTTCTATAGAGAGATTCAGACCATTTCAAAACAAACTAAGCATTGGGAAAGGTCCATGGAACATGAAGCAAGCTCAAAAGAACCTCAGGCCTCACTGAAAGTTGCTGCATTGTTCAACTCGAATCCAACTGAAACAGGTATTTCTCAAACTTCTATCTCTCTATTTAGGAACATTTAGCCTTAGGTTTGTAAATAAAAGATGTAGTATTCATTGCCATGAAGCCATACATATGCTCAGTTTTCATTTATATTAAACGTGCTAAGAGAAATTCATCCATGAACATGCGGAAAAGTTAGGTCAGATTTTAGGGCCAGAGAAATTCTCTCTGGTCTTTGAGAGTTAGGATTAATGCTTTATATGGTTAGAATCGTGTTTTAATGCTCTACAAGTTTCATGTTTTGAGTTTTGGCAAAAGATCACGTTTCCAGGATGTTCAAGTTTGTATAATAGGCGCGCGTTTTCAAAAGTCTGGAGGAAGAAGATGAAGCTGATGGGCTGGGCTTGGCTTTCTTGCTTCTAACACCCTCCTTTTGCTAAATGCAGCCCCTGACCCATTTTCTTTATACTTTGTTATTTTTGTATTTTAATTTCATTTCTGACTTTGATATTTTATTTTCAAACATAAAAAATGCTTAAAAATATTTTCACTTTTTTTTTTACATTTATTAGGTATTTATTTTAATTATTTCTAACATTAAAACAATTAAATACTTTATATTATTTATTAAAACTTGAAAAAATATGTAAATAATACTTTTATTTTTATTTTCTTATTTTTTTATTCACACTGAAAATATTTTCTTGAATATATTTTATTTTTGTAAATATTTTATTTTATTTTATACATACTTAATATATTTAATATATATATATATATATATATATATATATATATATATATATATATATATATATATATATATATATATATATATATATATATATATATATATATATATATATATATATATATATATATATATATATATATATATATATATATATATATATATATATATATATATATATATATATATATATATATATATATATATATATATATATATATATATATATATATATATATATACCTTTACTTTATTAAAAACATAGATAAAAATACAAAAATATTACTCTTTTTATTTTTTATTATTATTTGTACTAAAAAACACCCTTTTTAAAATATATTTCATTTTTGTACATATTAATATATTTTTGTATATAAATAATAGATAATATTTATCTTCTTAAAAGAATTAGGGTTTACCCCTTTAATAAATAAAATTAATCTTTATTTATTTATTTATTTCTTTATATTTATTTACATTGAAAATATTTTTACATACATAAAAACCTCTTTTTGCATAATACATTTTATTCTATATTTATTAATTTTATTTATTTAAATATTGTGCATTTAAATATTGATGCATTTGAGATTCAATTTGGTTGTAATAACTTAGGGTTTATATTTCTTGTCAAATACCCCCTTTATCAAAATTGTACCCCCATCCCCATAATCATGTTGTAATAGCTTAGAATTTAAATTCTCGCACTTAACGCTTTCAATTATGCCATGATTAAAGAATTAGGGTTTGTATGCCAAAATCAAATTAACAAATAGTTTGACCTAATCAAAGACAAAAATGCATGAAAAACAAACACAATGCACACTTGCACCCCTAGGGTTACAATCCACTTGTTGCCTTCAAAAAATGGGCGATGGTATGCATGTTGAGTACTTTGGCAAAACAAAAACACAAACAAAAGATCATAGTCCCTCGATGATGCTATCTGAGTTGCCTAAACAAAAATGATCAAGTCCCTTAAGAAAATTTCCAAAAATACTTGACACAATTGCTATCATGGTCTATACGATGACCCGCGCCTGTCCCGTTTAACATCCTAACACAAGGTTGTTCACCAAATGCAATGGTGAAACAACACTGTTAAAATAGTTAAAAACATAAGAAAGATCTTTAAGTAAAATAGGGTAGATAAGTCTTAGTTACTTGATCAAAAGCTTGCAAAACATCCTTGCTATTTTCAAACGCACTTCACAACGCAATTTCAAAATGCAACTTTCAAACATTGAAAAACTCTTCAAAAGACAAAAACATCTTTGTATACATTCAAATAAGAATCATTACAAAGGTTGCCACAATGATGGCCTCTTTTCAAAACATCTTTCAAAACCACACACAAAGCACCATTTCAAACAATTGAAGAGCACCATTTCAAACAATTGAAAAGAAAATCAAGTAATCTAAACAAGTAACTAAGAGCCCATGGAAAACCATGGATGAAAAGGGTGCTTGCACCTTCCCTTTTCATAATCTACTCCCCGAACCCAAGAAAACATCTCAAAGGTCTTTCCTGTGCTTTTTGACCTTTCCTTAGGATAAAATAAAAAGTCAGTGGCGACTCTTGCTAAACCGAAACATTTGCGAACACAAACGCAAAACCTTAAGTAAGTTCTCCCACCGTATCACAAGTGTGCTTGTGGTATGGGCTTTGAAAGTATTTTGAAAAATATCTTTGTAATAGTTCTCGTTTCTATAAGAACGCGTACAAAGTTTTGTTTCAAAAAGTGGTTCAAAGATGTGTTTGTGAATCGTGTTTCAGAAAGTATTTTGAAAAGAGGTTTTGCAATGGTTCTCGTCTCTATAAGAACGTATACAAAACGTTTTGTCTTTTTGAAAATGTTTTGAAATGAAATTGTAGGTGTAAAAAGTTTTTATCGTGAGCAAGCGAGTAAGTAGGAGTGAATCTATCTACTCGAAAGGTCTTAAATTGTTCTTTTCTTCCTCCTTTTAATGGTGCTATCTTACCATTGATTTCGTAAGAAGCCCCATCGTTGGATGTGAAGGGATAGGCGCTGGTCAATTTTACAGTCATTGAAAGTAACTTATGAGACGCTTTAGCAATTTTTGTAAGGGACGAGATCGTTTTGATCGAAGGCAACATCGAGGGTCATCGAGGGACTACGAACTTTTTTTTATCGAAGGGTCATTGCTAAAGCGTCCCATATTCGAGGGACATGATTGTATTTCCGAGGCAACGAGCAAGGTTACCCTAGAGGTGCGCGTGTGAAAAAGTGTGTTGGTTTCAAGTTATTTTATTCTTTGATTAGGTTATCTAGCAATTGATTTTTGAATCTTGCCATACACGCCTAGTTACTATACAGTATAAGGAAAACAGTAAATTGTGGGAATTGAAATTCTACGCTATTACAAAATATTCGGGAATGGGGGTACAATTTTTACAAATGGGGATGAATCAAATGTGATAGAAAGGTCCAAATAACAAGCAATACAACCAAATTGAATTTTGTGCAATTAATGAAAGCTATAATAATTTATGAAATAAACTCAACCAACAAAATAAAAATCTAAGTATTTTTACTTGAAAAGAGAAAAGTAGAACCTATTCTAAAAATAAAATAAAATAAATGATTAAATTATATGCTTTATTTTTGTATTTCATTTACTTAAGTAAAATCTAAAGAAGGAAAACAAACTAAATTTTTTTTTGTGTGTTTTATTATGTGTAAATTAAATCTAAAACAAAGTTTATTAAAGAAAGAAAATGATAAAAATTATTCACAAAGCCTAAATCAAATTAATTAAAAAAGTATATTTTAAGTTTTAATAGTATTTTGTATAACAAAAAAAAAGAATAAGAAGAAAATGAACTAATAGCTAAATAGGCTTATGGAAGTGATTTGGGGCGGAGGCCCAAAGGGAAAGATTGTTTATTTACTGTAACAAAAATCAAACCAAAAGGGGGTGAGACTAATAAAACAAAATGGGCTTAAGGGGGATAAGAAAAAGATCATCCAGTACAAACAACAAGCCCAAACCTAAACCCTAAAACAAATCTAAACACAGATTAAGGGTTAACACAAGACAAATAGGGTTTGGTTTATCTTTCTCACTCACGCGGTGCCGCTGTTCATCTTTGTTCATCTCTCAATCGCTTATGTTTCTCTCTCGTGAATTTCATGCTCATTCGGTTTTAAATGACAAAATCGGTTTCAGTTTGATTATAGAGGAATATATTAAAACGGGAAAAAGTGTTTACCGACAGATAAAATAACTTCTCTTGAAAACTCAGGTAATGCTCTATCCCTTCTTCATTTTTCTCCATCTCTGTTCTTAGGAAATTAATTGGGTTGTGTTGATGTTATATTGTTCTTGCTCTTGATGAGGGTTAATAGTTTTGGGATTTTGAGGCTTTGTTACAAGTTTTGGATTTTGAGGCTTGTTAACTGTGTTTGGATTTTGAGGCTTGTTAACTGTGTTTGGATTTTGAGGCTTGTTACAAGTTTTGAGATTTTTGAGGCTTGTTACAGGTTTTGAGATTTTTGAGGCTTGTTACAGGTTTTGAGATTTTTGGGGCTTGTTACAAGTTTTGAGATTTTTGTGGTGATGGTTTTTTGATTCTGTTGTTCTTGTCAATGGTTAACAGTTTGGGACTTTTCAGTGATGGTTGACAGGTTTTGAGAGTTGAGGCTTTTTAACTGTGTTGAGTTTTATGCTTGGTTACAGGTTTTGAGAGTTCGGGCTTGTTCCTCTGTTTGTTCTCTTTTTGCTGGCTTTTATTGGTTTTTTCGGATCTCCCTCTCTTTTCCTAAACACTTCTGTTATATCCATGAGAAAATGGTGGGAAACCAACAAATTTGAATATTTTGGTATGCTGTTCTTATGGCCTTTTTGTTGCAATTTTGTTTTCTTCCATTTTCTATGCAAATCGTGACAGGTTGTGGGCAGGGCAGCAAGGCTGTTTGGACTGTTTTTATATTTTACAACAACTCTTCTTTTGTAGCAGAGCTTTTGCAGGATGTATTTTGGGTAATTCTAATAGCCTAGGTGACTTCTTTCCTCTCTTATCTCTCAATGAAAATAAAAAAAACAATTTGCTCTTTTGCCTTTTTTACTAATCTGAAAGGTTTGCAGTTTGGAAAATGATGATGTCTCGTTTCTTGAGCAAGTTTTGTTTGATTTAACATCTAGCTACTTGTCATACTTGCCACACTGCTGCCTCGTTTTAGCTTTTTTTGATGCTGTTGTTGTTTGTCCAGTTGTGATAATGCTGGTTGTTTATCCAGTTTGTAATGCTGTTTGTTTAGACAGTTTGTAATGTTGCTTGTTTGTTGTTTATCCAGTTTGTAATGCTGTTTGTTTGGACAATTTGTAATGCTGCTTGTTTGGACAGTTTGTAATGTTGTTTGTTCTTGTAGCATGCTCGCGAATTTCTTTTCTTCTTTCTTTTTGTAAACCAAGAAGGGCAACCTTCTTGTGATTTTCAACTAGGGGAAATAGATTGTGATGAATTAAATGGCATTCTGATTCCACATTGCAAACCTTAATGATGAATACCCTTTGGAAAATTTCTTGTTCATGCCCATATAATTTTGTACTAATCATGTTTTCTTTCTCTTGTTTTCATGTGAGAAAAATTGGATATGACAAAGCAAAGAACGCAAGAAATCTGTGGCAAGCATGGAATTCTTGGAGATAAGCAAAGGAACCTGATACGACTTCAATCTTCAAACAACTTAGACATAGATTAATTCTCCAAGGCCAAACATTCCTTTGGATTTTATTTGTAACTTAGAAAGATTATTCTGATATTTTGATGTATTGTATCCAATAGTTGTAACAATTTATCTTTTAAATACAATAAGTTGTAAAACATAAAGTATTAAAAGAAATAAATTATTTTTTGTAACAATCTTGGACAGTGTGAAATTGGAGAAAATCTTGAGTTGTAGCATAAAGTATTCTGGTGTCATTTTATAACTTGAAATCCTTTATCAATAACAATTTGTAATTTCTCTTCGCATCGTAATTGACTTTTGAAATTCCCAATCAAGATATTTGAAATAAAATGCTCCAGTTCGGTAACTTAAATTCCAAATAATCCCAATAACTTTGTAACTGCATTTCAAACAGACACGCACTATGTACTCCATTTCCTAACAAATCATTTGGTCAACCTGGATCCCCAAAATCATGATTGTCCTAAATGACAGTCTTAACTTCTATCTCTTGTCTCAAACAAATTATGCTCTGAGAACAAACATTATCCTTTTAGTAAACTGTGTTTTAAGAAAATTCAAAATCAATCAAATGCCTTGTGATGATTTGATAATTTTAAAGTTTTCCAAACTCAAATTTCTTCCGATTCTTTAAAGATAAACCCGTGAGCGACATCACATGTGACCATGAATAGACATAATCGTCTCAAAATCTTGTAGCTTGAAGAAATCATAAATACAACCTTGAGGAAGCATGAAGACCTATGAAGGCCAATTGGATCTTTGAAAACTCATTTTCTTTTGAGAATTGCAAAAAACCCTAATTGCTGGTTTACTGCCACAGAAGAGAATCTGTCTGGTCGATTTCTGAGCCAACCTGAATATCCGAGAAAACCCCAGGGTTGTGTCTTCTATGAAAAATGGGAGGGCAAATTTTGGGGTACAACAGCCTACATCGCACCAAAGGGGATGCATACAACTTTTTGATCTTAGAGTTTTTGTATTTCTTTATAAGCCCAAAAGAGGCATGATGTACTCAAACTTTGACTTATTAATATAACATGTGTTCCTTTTTGGTCTAAAGTAAATTTAAATCTTTAATTTCTTGGAAATCATTGCATATGCATTTACCGTTCATCATAACGTAAGCAGGTTTCTTACAACAAGTCTCCTCATCTTTCTACTGTTTATTTCAGTAAGATGGATCTCGAGCAGACAGTAAAAGACCTCCAGGCGCAGAATGCTCAGTTTCAACAGATGTTCTTGACTCTTGCCAAAGAACAAGAGGATTTGAAAACCTTGCTGGTTGAAGAAAAGAAGAAGAAAGCAAAGAAAATAACTGGAGTTATGAATATGGGAAGAAGGTTCCAAGGACAAGCCAAACGGACCCTAGACTTTGCAACGTCATCTGGTGAAAAGGATAATCTAGAAGTGAAGGGCAAGGAAGCAGTTGTCCATCCAGAATCTGAAGAGGAAGAAGAAGAAGATTACTCTGAAGAGCAATATCCCCCAGCCGACGACAAATACAAACATTTGGAAGACCGTCTAAGTGAAATGGAAATTCAGAAAGTGTCCGGGATGGACTTTGAAGAGTTGGATTTAGTGTTTGGGATTGTTATTCCACAAAAATTCAAGTCACCAGTGTTCACTAAATACGACGGGGTTTCGTGTCCCAAGATGCATCTCCGATCTTATGTGAGGAAGATATAGCCTCACACTATTGACAGAGATTTGTGGGTCCACTTATTTCAAGACAGTCTATCCGTGACTCAACTAGATTGGTTATATCAACTGGAAAGGTCCAATATCCATAATTGGGAAGACCTTACCGCTGCCTTTTATAAACAGTATCAGTACAACGTAGATCTCACTCCCACCCGTACTTAAATCTAGAGTATGGCTATGGTTTCAAGTGAAGGTTTCAAAGATTACGCTCAGAAATAGAGGGACTTAGCAGGAAGAGTCCAACCCCCTGTCTGAAAGAGAGCTAGTAGACATGTTTTTGGGTACCTTATCTAGTCCTTTCTTTAATCACTTTTTTGAGAGCTCCTCGGCAGGCTTCACTGAATTAATCTTGACCGGAGAAAGAGTGGAAGCTGGGATTAAGAGTGGGAAGATTCAAAAAGACGCATCCTCTGCTGCTGTAAGAAAACCATTTATTGGGAAGAAAGAAGTTGGTGATGTGTATCCTCAAAGGAATCAAGATAGAACTGAACATCGTCCAATGGTGGGTGCTGTCATGATCCCAAAGCCTGCACCTATTTAACAAAGAAGCAACCAACCTAGAACAGAAAGACCAGTAAGACAATTTACCTGGATTAATATGACACTATCTCAAGTCTTGCCACATTTGTTGAGATCTAATCTGGTAACTTTGAAAGAAGCTCCGAAGAATCCTAACACAACCTCTCCTCATTACCATCCTAATGCTCGTTGTGCATACCATTCAGAAAGTCCAGGCCATGATACTAACAATTGTTGGGCTTTGAAAAACAAGGTGCAAGACCTTCTTGAAGCCAAAGAAATTGAATTCGATGCTCCTGAGATCCCAAATGTTATCACCGCTCCTATGCCCAAACACGACTGTGATGTTAACGCTGTTGAAGATGATATGTTTGTTACTTTTGTTGATGAACTTGTTACTCCTCTCCTGACTATCAAGAGGAACCTATTGAATGCCGGTTCATTTCCGGGCTGTGACGAAAGCTGCCACCTATGTTTATCCCTACCAACTGGATGTCATTTATTGAAAGCAGGTGTTCAACGCCTAATGGACGACAAAGAGATTTTGTTTGAGAAGACTCCCGTTCCAACCATTTCTTACAATGATGTTTCAATAGTAACCATTTACGCCAATTCTTCCAGGGTATCCACCAAAAGACCCGTTAGGATTACATCAGTTCCTAAAGTGGCTTCACTGATAATTACTATGCCTGGACCAATCCCGTACTCATCAGATAAAACTGTCCCATGGAATTATGGGGGCGATGTCTACTATCACGGTGTTAAGCAGGATTGGCCGGATGTTGAAGACTCAATTTCTAAGAAGGCTGACCCCGACATCAGTAACATTTCGGGAACCAACAAGATAAACCGAAGTGGTAGAGTATTCTCCCCAGAGATTTCTCCTCCGAAGACTGTTACTGGTCCTGTGATCATCCCTATTCCTGTTAACACTACTACTACTACAGTTCCTATAGTTACACCTGCTGATACTCCTACCACTGAGTCGACCGAGACTCGAGGAAAAGGCATTCTGGTTGAGCCTGTCCAGATAAAGGCGCAATCAGTATCTATCCCTGAGGCCTCCCAAAAGGAGATGGAAGAAATTCTAAAAATTACAAAGAGAAGCGACTACAACGTAGTCGAACAACTAGGGTAGAATCCGTCAAAGATTTCCATGTCGGCTTTATTGTTATGCTCTGAGGCTCATGCGAAGGCCTTGGTGAAATTCCTTAAAACATCCCATGTGCCACAAGAAACCTCTGCTGATCAATTCCAAGACTGCGTGGCCAGCTTGACCGCAGATAATGGTTTAGGCTTTTCTGATGCTGACTTGACACCTAGAGGGAGAAAGCACAACAAGGCATTGCATGTCTCTATCGAATGCAGGGGCACAACTTTGGCCCATGTCTTGGATGATATAGGTTCTCTTTGAATGTGCTGCCTAAGAAGGCTCTTGATAGACTTGATTGTGAAGGTTTGACCTTAAAACCCAACAACATAGTGGTAAGGGCCTTCGACGGTTCAAAGAGAATGGTGCATGGGGAGGTGGACATCCCCATAAAAGTTAGAACCCAAACCTTTGATTCAACTTTTTACATGATGTCCATTCGCCCTTCCTATTCTTGCTTATTGGGCCGAACATGGATTCACAACGCTGGTGTCGTTACCTCTACATTACGTCAAATGCTAAAATATCCAACTGAGGGGAAAATCATTACTGTCCGTGGAGAAGAGGAATATATGGTCAGTCACTTGAATTCCTTCAGATACATGGAATTGGATGGTGAATTCATTGAAACTCCGTTTCAGCATTTTGAGGATGTCCCACAAACTACGGCAGTAACATAGGTTGTTCCCTAAGTCCCAAAGATTACAAGGCCTCCGCTAAATATGTCGTCTTAAAAATATGCCAAGGCAGTGATCGAAGAAGGTGGGTGTACTATTTGGGGTCAGCTCCCAGATATCCCATACAAATCTAACAAATTTGGTTTGGTTTTCACTTCAGGAGCCCAGAAAGTTGTACGTCGTGCTCGTACCAAGGGAACATCCTTAAAGATCAGCAACCACAGAGTCAATGCAGTGGAGGATGATGAGAACAGCTATGACCTGGAGGAATGGATTTTCCCAACTGTCAATGAAGGACTCAGCAACTGGGAAGCTAAAGATTTTGTCCCAATTACTTTTATCCAATAGTAATTTTATTTAAATTTTGTTGGACCTGTAATAATTAAACAATTCAGACTTTTAAAACCTTGTGTCTTACCCGAGGAACAACGGTCCATTTGTAAGGTTTGTTACCTCATTTTCATATGTCATCAATGAATCATGGACGTTTTTGCATACAAACTTTGTGCTCTTTGTTTTTCTTTTTACATTTTTATTTCTTTCAAAGATAGCTATACTCTTACACACACTCACATTCAAAATGCAGATCTATATCCATTCGCGATCCCATGGGTAACGATTCTGCTATGGCCTTCAGTGACTCTGAAAATCTAATCTACCAAGCCGAAGACGAAGGTGAGGAAGATTATGAAGTGCCAGGGGAACTATCCAAATTATTACAACAAGAAGAAAGGACCATACAGCCCCACGAGGAACCAGTGGACACCATTAATCTAGGTACCGAAGAGGACAAGAAAGAAGTCAAGGTGGGTGCCAATTTGGAACCCAGTGTCAAGAAGCGTCTAATTCAGTTGCTACATGATTATGTTGAGGTCTTTTCCTGGCCGTATTAAGACATGCCAGGACTTGATGCTGATATCGTAGTATATCATCTACCAACAAAAGAAGACTGCCCTCCGGTAAAACAAAAGGTTTGTCGCATGCGACCAGACATGTCAGAAAAGATTAAGGATGAAGTCTTGAAACAATTTAACACCGAATTCTTGGTTGTCACCTCCTATCCACAATGGGTCTCCAATGTTGTTCCCGTGCCTAAAAAGGACGGCAAAGTGCGAATGTGCGTGGACTACCGAGATTTGAATAGGGCAAGCCCTAAGGACGATTTCCCACTTCCCCATATCGATATTTTGGTTGACAACACCACACAACATAAAGTGTTCTCATTTATGGATAGTTTCTCAGGCTACAACCAAATCAAAATGGCGCCTGAGGACATGGAGAAAACAAAATTTGTCACACAATGGGGAAAATTCTGTTACAAGGTTATGCCATTCGGGTTGAAGAACACCGGGGTAATCTATCAGCGTGCCATGGTAGCTCTATTTCACGACATGATACATCACGAAATATAGGTCTATGTGGACGACATGATTGCCAGATCTCAAACTGAAGAGGAACATCTTGATCATTTACAGAAATTGTTTGAGAGGTTAAAGAAATACAAGCCGAGGTTAAACCCGAATAAATGCACATTTGGGGTGAGGTCCGGTAAACTCCTAGGCTTTATCGTCAGCGGTAAAGGTATCAAAGTGCATCCTGCCAAGGTGAAAGCAATACAAGAAGTGCCTGCTCCTCGTACTGAGAAGGAAGTTAGAGGATTCTTGGGACGGATAACTACATTTCAAGATTCATTTCTCACTTAACAGCTACTTGTGAACCAATCTTCAAATTACTGACGAAAGATCAAGTAGTCAGATGCAATGATGAATGCCAAACTGCCTTCGAAAAGATCAAAGAGTACCTATAAGAACCTCCTATTTTGATGCCACCAGTCGAGGGAAGACACTTTGTTGTACCCCAAAATTTTCCCTCTTATTTTATCAAGATTTCCCCTTACCAGACTCCTTGAACTCCAGACAGGATTAGGGTTTTGCTCCGCTCAAGACATTTCCTTGCACTGATGACCTAAATTAGGGTTTGAGTTTGCACAGGGATTTTTGGACTTCCAATGCTCAAAGTGACTTTCATACTTCATGTTGGACCTATAATATTTCCCCTACCAAGTTTCAAGCTTTGAATCAAACTTTTGCCCAGTCAATTGGACAGTTGACCTAGAAGTCAACTGTGGCCAATTTACAGTCAAACCTCACAATTTTTGATCCACATCAACATTATAGACTCATAGGAACCTATTGATCAAGTTTGGACCATAATTCCTCAAGAAATTTGATCAGATCATCAAAAGGGCAAAATGGTCATTTTTAGGGTTTTGATTGTATAAGAGCAATTTCTAATTTTTCACCTAGCCAATGACAAATTGGGTTCAAGAATGGACTCAAGGACTCAATGACATCATCTTTACCTATTCACAAGGTTCAAAAGATCTCAAATGCATTGGATTGACAAGTGAACTTTCCAGTCAACTGAGCAAAATTTGATTGTACACTGAAAAGTCAAACTTTGACTTTTTGGTCAAAATCAAGTGCCAAGGGTCATTTTTCATCAAGATGTGTCAAAAAATGAAACTTGTTCATCAAGAAACCCAATTTTGCAAATTAGGGTTTAAGATTGAAAAAATTTCATAACTTAGAATTTTTCTAAGTTAAGACATTTTCTTAATTTTTCCCAACTTTGTCCAACATTTTCACCATGATGCAATTGGATTCAAACAAAACATCTAACATGAAAGTTGTAGTCCTAAACAAAGTATACAACTTTTATTCACAAAGTTTTCCAAAAAGAAGCTTGGATCTCAAGTTATGATTTATGGAACAAGGGTCCATGAAACTTTTAACTTAGTGAAATTTTGCCCTAGTTTAGGCAGGATTTTGACCTATCTTCATGGCCATTTTTCACATAGTTCCACTTGGAATATAAAATTTCATTTCAAATATGGATTGTAAAGCATGTTGCAAGATTTCTAAAATGTCCAAGAACTCTCCAAAATAATTTGTGGTTAGGGAGAATCGAAGGCTTGAAGTTGGCAAAAACTCACTTTTGATCCATGGCATTTTCTTAGTGATACAAGTTGCAAACTCTAATCAGCCTTGATTGCACTAGATTACAGGTCCTAAAACCCTTCCATACTCAATAATTAAATGCAAATCCATTGGTATAAGGCTTTGTTTTGGTCATTAGAATATTATACAATAGATTAATCCAAAAATAGTAAAAGGTAACATTGCCATTTTTGTCCAAATCTTGCTTTATGTCAAATAGAATCCTTGAGCCTTGAACAAGATCTTATGCAAAAAATCAAATCCACAAACTTGGGGCCAAGCTTACACAATGTATGCAGGGTTAGAGCTAGCCTGTACAGGCCTGCTCTTTGTCACTTCTCATTTTGCTTCATAACCAAGAAACTTGTCAAACACAACACAACTTGAACATCTGAAAAGACCAACCCTTACAAGCTTTTGAAACAAGTTTTGTGCATTTGCTTGAGCCAAAAACACGAGCCTTTGAGTCCTGAGACCTTCCATCGAACAAAATCACCTTCCATTGGCAAAACAGGGCAGCTTCTGCATCTTGAGTTCTATCTCACAAGTTGCTCGTGCGTTGTGCCCCAAACCTATTCAAACACCTTCCATATAACCTATCCAAGCTATCCCAACCCTTAGACACTGACTGTAACTCCATTTGCAAGGTTTACCATTTTTGATTTCAGCTTGTGCAGGTTGAGTTCTACAGGCTTTTCAAGCATATTCAAGGCAAGCTAGGCATTGGGGAAGGTCAGGGGAAGTTCAAGCAAGCTCTCAAACATCTCAGGCCTCACTGAAAAGTTCCACATTGCCATACACGAAGTCAACTGAAACAGGTTTTTTTCAACTTCCTATCTCTCTATTTAGGAATCATTAGGCTTAGGTTTGTGAATAAAAAATGTAGTATTCATAGCCATGAAGTTGTACATATGCTCAGTTTTCATTTAAGTTAATCGTGTTAAGAGAATTTGATCCATGAACTTCCTGAAAAAATTAGGTTAGGATTTAGGGCCAGAGAAATTCTCTCTGGTCTTTGAGAGTTAGAATGAGTTCTTTACATGGTTGAATTCGTCTTGAAAAATGCTACAACTTTGATGTTATGGGTTTTTGCATTAGAGAACGTATGCAGGTTGTTCATGTTTGAAGTCAGGCGCGCGCATTTTTGAGCCAAGGTTGAAGACGAAGCTTGGAATTGGGCTGGGCTTTTGGCTTTTTGTTTTTGGCACCCCCTGCTATACTGATTGCACCCCCTGGCCCATTTCTTTATGTTTTTATATTTTTGTATATATTTTTCATTTCTGATTTTATTTTATTATTTTCCAAACATAAAAAATACCAAAAATATTTTTATAAATTGTCACATTTATTTTTGTATTTTATTTTATTTTTTCTAACATAAAAATAATTTAGTAAGTATATACCTTTATTTTTATTTTAATAAAAACTTGAAAATAATACATTAAATATTATACTTTTACTTTTTTCATTGTTTATACTTAAATAATATTTTTTCTAAATATATTTTATTTTTGTATATACATTATTTTATTTTATTGTACATAAAAAATATATATAATATATATTTACTTTCTTAAAAGAAAATAAGGGTTTTTGCCCCCTTAATAAAAAATAATCTTTTTATTTCTTTTTTTTTTACATTAAATATTATATTTTTACATACATAAAAATAAACAAAACATTTTTTGCATATTCATAATAGTTTGCATATTTGTTTAATTTATTTATTTAAATATTGTTCATTTATTATTTGTACCAATTATTCAATTTGGATGTAATAGTAAAAATTAGGGTTTTATTTTCTTGTAAATATCCTCCATTCAAAAATTGTATCCCTCTCCCCATATCAAATGTTGTAATAGTGTAGGTTTATTTTACGCATTTATGCTTTCAATTATGCCATGTTAGAGATTAGGGTTTGTATGCAAAAAATCCAAAAAATCAAACAAATAGCTTGACTAATACAAAGGCAAAATGCATGAAAATGATAACACAATGCACACTTGCACCCCTAGGATTTTGTTGCCTTTAAAATGGCCATGTTATGCATGTTAAGTATCTTGGCAAAACAAAAACAAAACAAAAGATCATAGTCCCTCGATGACGCTATCTTGGTTGCCTAAACAAAATGATCTAGTCCCTCAAAAAATTGCTAAAGATACTTGGCACAATTGCTATCATGGTCAATAGGATGACCCGCGCCTGTCCCGTTTAACATCCTAATACAAGGTTGTTTACCAAATGCAATGGTAAAATAACACTGTCAAAAGGGTTAAAAATGTGTAGGAAATACCTTTGAGTAAAATAGGGTAGACAATTCTTAGTTACTTGATCAAAACTTGTAAAAACATCCTTGCTATTTTCAAATACACCCCACAACACAATTTCAAAATATTTCCCAAAACAAACTTTCAAAACTTCCAAACATTAAAATATCCTTTCAAAAAATAATACACCTTTGTATACATTCAAACAAGAATCATTACAAAGGTTGCCACAACGATGGCCTCTTTTCAAAACATTTTCAAAACCACACACAAAGCACCATTTCAAACAATTGGAAAATCAAAGCAAGTGATCTAAACAAGTAACTAAGAGCCCATGGATAACCATGGATGAAAATGGTGCTTGCACCTTCCCTTTTCATAATCTACCCCCCGAACCCAAGAAAACATCTCAAAGGTCTTTCCTGTGCTTTTTGGCCTTTCCTTTGGATAAAATAAAAAGTTGGTGGCGACTCTTGCTAAACCGAAACATTTGCAAACACAAACGCAGAACCTCAAGTCAGTTCTCCCACCGTATCACACCCTTGATCATGTATCTAACTATTTTGGAAAATTCAATGGGGTGTGTGTTGGAGCAGCATGACGAGTCTGGCCGAAAAGAGCATGCTACTTACTACCTGAGCAAAAAGTTTACCGACTGTGAAATAAGATATTCACTGCTCGAGAAAACTTACTGCACTCTGGAATGGGCTGCTCGCCGGCTAAGACAGTATATGCTAACCCATACTATCTTATTGATATCCAAGATGGATCCAATAAAATACATATTCGAGAAGCCTTCCCTCTCTGGGAGAATAGCGAGATGGCAAATGATCCTGACGGAATATGACATTCAGTATACTACCCAAAAAGCAAAAAAGGGCAGTGTACTAGCCGATCACCTTGCTCATCAAGTTGTGGATGACTACCAGTCCATGAAGTTCGAATTCCCAGATGAAGATATCATGATGGTAAACAACTGTGAAGAATTCAGACCATATGACAGACCTGAACAAGGATCCCGATGGACCCTGGTCTTTGATGGGGCGTCCAACGCACTCGGCAGTGGCATTGGTGCTGTACTCATATCCCCTGAAGGATGTCACACTCCCTTCACGGCAAGACTCTGCTTCAACTGTACAAATAACATGGAAGAATACGAAGCGTGCATTTTTGGTCTCAAAGCTGCCATAGATTTGGGGATCAAGTTTTTAAGTGTATTCAGAGATTCAACCTTAGTAATCAGCTAGATTAAAGGAGAATGGGACACGAAGCACCTAAACCTCGTCCCCCTACAAAGAACATGTGTTGACATTAATCCCACATTTTGAGAATATTACCTTTGAGCATTTCCCGCGAGAAGAAAATCAACTAGCGGATGCGCTAGCCACAATGTCATCCATGTTTAAACTCAAATGGGATAACGAGGCTCCCCAGATAACCATTGAACGAATGGATGAACCAGCTCACTGTCACGAGATCAATACTGAAGAAGTAGTGGACCGGCCTTGGTTCCACGAAGTTAAGAGGTATCTCGAAGCTCAAGATATCCGAAGGAGCTTTAGTCAACGACAAGAAGTTCTTAAGGAGATTCTCTGCTAAATTCTTCATCAGTATTGGTATTCTCTATAAACGCAACCATGACTCTGTTTTGCTCCATTGCATAGACAAGGTTGAGGCAGAGAAGATCATGGCTGATCTACATGAAGGCACTTTTGGCACCCATTCCAGTGGGCATACGATGGCAAAGAAGATCCTACGGCTAGGTTATTACTGGTCTACCATGGAAGCAAATTGCTATCAACACTCTCGAACCTGCCACAAGTGTCAGATCTATGCTGACAAGGTGCACGTACCTCCAGTTCCTCTGAATGTCCCGACGGCTCCTTGGCCCTTTGCTATGTGGGGCATCGACATGATTGGGGAAATCAAGCCAACATCCTCTAATGGACACCGCTTCATCTTGGTGGCCATTGACTATTTCACAAAGTGGGTTGAGGCGGCTTCTTTCGCTTCCGTTACCAAGAATGTTGTCGCCCGGTTCATCAAACAGAATCTCATATGTCGATACGATATCCCAGAGAGGGTCATCACAGACAATGGTACGAATCTCAACAATACTGTGATCACTGCACTATGCGTGTAATTCAAGATCCAGCACCATAATACTTCTCCTTACCGGCCAAAGATGAATGGTGTTGTCGAAGCTGCAAATAAGAATATTAAGAAGATCATACAGAAAATGACAGTAACCTACAAGGAATGGAATGAGATGCTACCATTCTCTCTTCACGGTTACCATACCACGGTGCGCACATCAACTGTGGAAACACCTTACTCTCTGGTATAGCGCATAGAGGTTGTCTTGCCTATTGAAGTCCAGATCCCTTCTTTGAGAATCGTGAAGGATGCAGGGTTGAATGAAGATGACTGGATCCAAACCCGACTTGATCAAGTAAACTTGATTGATGAGAAAAGGCTTACTGCTATCTGTCATGGTCAAATGTATCAAACACAGATGATCAAGGCTTTCAACAAAAAGGTCAGACGCCAAGTGTATCAAGTCGGGGATCTGGTGATCAAACACATCATACTTCCACAAGGTGATCCCAGGGGCAAATGGAATCCTACATACGAAGGACCATTTGTGATCAAAATCATATTCTCTGGTGGAGCAATGATCTTAACCACTATGGAAATAAATGTACCCACAACTTCCTATCAGCAGTATGGGGTTGGATCTTCCGAACATAAGATCTCAGATGGAGTTTAGGACATGAAACAACATCATACTTCACAAAAGTAGGGACCTTGAATTTGTGAGGTATAACAACTCTCGAGACTAGTTCCATCTCTTCAAAATCCAACCCAGGCACTTTCTGGATCTCCATAGCATTGAGACGATCTTCCAGCTGTTTGTATTTGTCATCAGCAAGAGGGTATTGTTCATCTGAATAGTCTGCTTCTTCTTCATCAAATTCCTGGTCTTTATTCTCCTTAGCTTTCACACTCTTATCATCTTCCTCTTAGTTATCATCTTCATTTGATGGGACCTAAAAATCTATAGCTCCTCTTGACCGGACCTTTGAATCTTCTACACATATTAAGGATGACAACTGGCTTCTTAGTCTTTTTCTTCTTGCCGATGAGTGCCATCAGTTCTTTCTGCCCCTTGGCTAAGTTCAGGTGCGTCTCTTGGAATTGAGCATTTTGAGCTTGAAGTTCTTTCACGGTTTTTTCGAGAGCCATTTTTTACTAAAATAAACACCAAGAAGATGAGAAAACCTATCTTGGGAATACCTGCTATGATATGATGTGTATGGTATATGAATGCATATGCAACGTTTTCAGGAATCTCGCGAGATAAACAAAAATGAAATGTTAGAAGTTGAGTCTGACTGCATCTTTGACTGAATAACTTTGCATCTTTGAATGTACTTCTATGAGAATCAAGCTCACCATGTCAAGTGAGTCCTAGCCTTTGACTCAAAATAATGCACTTCGGTCTTTGATGACATCTGATTAGAGTAAAATAAATCCTTTTTCCCCTTTCTAGATGTTTGGTTCATGATGTAAATGCATCACAGGTCTCTGAGATCCTTGAAATGGGCAGTAAACATGCTATGGTATGATGTTATGATGTCATGATGTCATGTTTGAACAGATAGCAAACACAAACAAAGCACACAATAGAGTTAGGTTTAAAGGCTTGCATGAGGTTCGTAGGTAAGTACCCTCTTGAAGTTCAGTTGGCTCAACTTGTCCTAAAAATAGTAACTAGGTTCTAGGAGTCTCATATCGCCGATCTTTCTTACAGGTTTTATTTCAGCAGAGCAAGTGACTTGCCTCCAAAATATCCTGGGATTCGAATCTCAATGAGTGTAGCGTCGAGTATCAACCAACTTTGGACTGCACCAAAGCCGACCATCATACTACCATCTAATGGCCAAGTTGGGTCAATTAAGGTTCTAAAAGTCAGTTAGTGCTTATGGCACCATGTGGTAGCCTAGTGTTCTCCTCGACTGACTCAAGGGACACCAGTATAAACCAAAGTGTCGCACTAAAATAGTCATCACTTCAACCATATCGGTCTATACCGTACAATTTCCATGATCTATTGTTACTTACCTAAAGTATCCCTAGATCCAAGTGTAGGATCTTTGCAAGAAATAAACAAGAGCAACCCTCAAATATAAAGAAAACAAAGCAAACAATTTTAAGTAAAAGTGATCTAACTCTAAGGTAACCCCTCTTTTTAAGTTTCAATTCCCAACATAGCCTCCAGTTCTGTAATACGGTGGGAGAAATGACTTGTTTTGATTTTTATCTCAAATGTTGCGGATAGTAGAGTCACCACCGACTTTTCTTTTATCCAATGGGGAAAGGGTGAAAAGAAGAGGAAAGACCTTGATAGATTTTGAGTTCGGGGGGTAGGTTATGAAAAGGGAAGGTGTTAGCACCCTTTTCATCAGTAGTTATCTACGAGCTCTTAATCGCTTAGCCCACTTTTTGAAAATTGCTTTATCATGTGTGTTTGAAAATATTTTGAAAACACCAATGTAAGGCAGACTTTGTAATAACTCTTGTATCGGTCCTCAGGAGCGTAATCAAAGTGTTTGTTTGAAAATATTTTGAAAGTGTTTGTGAAAATGTTTTATTTTGAATTTGTGTGCAAGTGATTAAGTATCTACCCTACTCAAGGTCATTCTTGTTTTTTCCTCCTCCTTTAGATAGTGATATTCGTACCATTAGTTAGTAGGTAGCCCTATCGTTGGATGTGAAGGGACAAGCGAAGGTCATCGCATAGTCATCGAAGGCAATTCATAAGGAAACTTTAGCAATTTTCGTTAAGGGACAAGATTATTTATTGAAAGACAACGTTGAAGGGTCATCGAGGGACTATGATCTTTGTATCGAGGGACTTTGCTAAAGCGTCCCCACGTTCGAGGGACATGACTGTTTTTCGAAGGCAACAAGGGAGGTTACCCTAGAGGTGTGAGTGTGCAAGTGATTTGTTTTCAGTTATTTATCTTTGAGTTTAGGGTTTTTCTATCGTTTAATTTTATCTTGCCATACACCCTAATTACTAAGCAATATTAGCAAATATAGAAAAGTGCAGAAAGTAAAGGCAAAAATGTAAACCTTAAACTATTACATCGCTTCGGGGCAGATACATAATAATGAAAAAAAAGGAAAGTGAGAAATAATTACATTCGCAAAACCTATACATTTGATCTAAAGATGTAAAATGAAAATAGAATCGAAGGAAAAAGAAGTGTTTTTTTTTAAAGTTTTTTTATGAAAAAAAGTTTTTTTTTGATGATGACTAAATAAACCTAAAAATACTAATTAATTTTAATTGAAAAAAGGTTAATTAATTAAATTAATTAAAAAAGTTAATGATAGAAAATCTAAGACCTAATTATTATTAGGATTTGTAAAAAGGTTTTGTGGTTAAGTGAATTTAGGGTTAAAAGGGAGAAAATAAGGAGAAAAGAACAAGTTTAGAGGCAAAATAAAACAAAATGTCAAGGGTGGGTGTTGAACCCACGCCCTTAGCTTTTACAACTGCCTACCTTGCCACTGCGCTAGGCGCATTTTCGTGCTATTAAGACGCACACAATGCAAAACATAGTTAACTTGCAAGGATTGAGAAAACTTGAAAAAATAAATGACAAAAGGCAGGATCGAATCCATGCTCTGGGACACTAATGCCTTAATGCATGATTGCTTTACACTGGGGTGGTTATTTCATCCAGCATATCCCTAAAACGAGTTAAATATAAAATAACCCTTATTGCATGGATTGGAGAGGCGTCGAAGCCCTAGCTCCGATCGTCTTCTTCGGTGAGGTTTTTCTTGGAACTATGCAAAATAACACACGTTTAAAGCACAAGAGGACCCTTCCCACCTAAATCAGGCCTTGCAAGTTCAATGGAACAATTATCTTTGGCCAAATCGCGCTGTTTTGGGAGATATGATAAAAATAACTCAAATTGGTGTGAACACGACAAACCCTTATCCGACCATTATGAGGGCCATGCTATTGTTCGATCCTGCATTGTTATGTCTCAGAAGATCATTAGTGGTGTTAGTATGCATTAAAACAACATGAAAATAGAAATATGAATGTTCAAGAAATCAAGGAAACTAGCACGGCCTGTATTCTTGTTTCATACTCTTTGGACCATCACAAATGATCCAATCTTACCCTATATTTCTTTTGGAAGTGAATGGGATGATAGGCTTCGCTTGAATATAGCTACAACTAGGGTTTTGAGTTGCCCTAATTCTTGAGATTTTTGGAAGTTTGGAAAGGTATATTTTATGCAAGGGTTTCAGGTGTAGCCTTGTCTTAATGAATGAGGTATATAAAGCTTGAAATTAGGTCAAACCATTTGGGCTTGGACCTTTGTAAGAAAGCTTTTGTTTTATTTCATTTATTTTGACTTTTATATAAATATAAATATAAATAAAATAAAATAAAAACCTAAGGGGTGTATGAATAATATATGAGGTTCACTATGGAGTTTATAACATGCACGGACCTTGAAACAATAGCCCATTATCCCAAAAATTCAAGTTTGGTCACTTTAGGTTTCATGCTTTTGCTCAAAATTTCCCAACTTAGACAAATCATAACTCTCTCAATTTTTATCATTTTAAGGTGATCTTTGACTTTTTGGAAATCCTAATATATACTCTACAATCTCTATTTTGATCATTTTTACATTTGAAGACTTTATCTTGATGTAAGTTGCCTTGACAAAAAGTGTCTTTTTGTTGACTTTTGAAATTACCTATAATGTATTGGCTCATATCTCTCAAATGAAGCATTTTTTGTACTTGATCTTAGAGAGTCAAAGTTGTAGATAATTGAATTTACTTCAAAATGAGTTTTGGTTGAGGAAAATCTGATGAAGCACGTGGAAGTTATGCTTGGTCAAAGTTCAGTTGACTTCTACTTAAGAAAACCCTAATTTGGTAACTTTTGACTTTTGATGAATCTTTGGTTTTCTCGATGAAGTATGATCAAACCTTGATCAAATGATGAATTTAACTTCTAAATATTTATATTGACCAAAAATATTGAGGTTCGACTGTATGTTGACCATAATTGACTTTTTGTCCAATATAGTTGATTTTCAGTCATTTGAGCCATTGATTGAGCAAAATTTTGATGCAAGGCTTGAAACTTAGTATGAGGATACTTATAGACATATAAGAAACCATTAAATCCCCTTGAGTCATTATAAACCCAATATTCCTTGTGAAAAGTGAAACCCTAGTTGGTAGGTCCATTACTTAGAAGGAGAATTTGTCTGATAAATTCTTGAGCTACCTTGAGCAATTTGAAAACCCTAAGAGAATGTCTTGAATAGTGGGAGGGTAAATTTTGGGGTACAACAATATTTGAACTGTATCTAGAAGAGAATCTAGAGTGAATCTTTGACTGATTTTGTTTATCAAAATGAATCACTGTCTGATTGTATCTAAAAGATGATAAACTATTGACAATATCTATCTATTCAGGAACTAACTTGAAAAGACAAAGTTAGTTTTATGCAATGTCATGATGTATGTAATGCATTGCGTAATGGTGCTCTCAAAATAAATGATAGCATTATATGTGTTTCGTATGTCCTTGTTATGATATTTTGTAAATGATGTATAGATGCAATATGTCGTTGGAGCGTATCAGTAGCTTCTTGTAACAAAGTCTAGATGGGGAAAACAAATCCCTGAATGTTGTTGGGGATGAAGAAAGTAATTATTTAATTTTGTTTAGAATGACTTTACTAGGGATTTTTGCTTTCTGTTTAAGGACACTCTGCTGGGGATGTTTGACTTCTGTTTGGGGATAGAAGAATTCCAGGAAAGTCAATTATTCATCATTATTTTTATTAAAGGGTTTGATTCATATGTACCATGACTGGGGATAAAAGAGATAGATATTCCTCTGATGTTCCATCTGACCAGGTTTCATATACGGATGTCCACTCTTCTGGGGAGGACAACGTTGAATGACATTTGGCTGGAGAAGAGAATTTTGTCGGGGAATTTGCAGTATTGGAGAAATAAACTCAGTTGGGGAATTAAATCCTATAGAATGTATTGAGGAAATAATCTTTGATAGGGGTTATAAATTCATAGGCTGTGTTGAGGAAGTTTCCATTGTATGCTGAGGAAATGATCAAACTTCCTTATCTGCTAGGGGACCTATTGGGGAAGATGATCATGTCAAGCTATCCATCAGGGATATAGAGGTGAACTGCTGGAAGATGCCCCAATTTCTGTCTGAGGGCATGTTAGATTTGCTGGGGAATATATCTCTGTTGGGGATGAGCTTGTGAAGATAGCTTCGTAGAGATAGTTCCATGGAGATTGCTCTGTGGGAATTTATGGACAACTTTTGAATATTACCCCAACTCCTAGGGTCTTTAGTAAATGCTAATCTTGTTTTCATGCATATGTTTTATAAACAGTAATCATATTCAAATGCATATGTTCATTCAACATAATCATTAGACGTTTTTTGATAACAAAATAGAGAAAGTAAAAACAATTTTGAAATTTGAAATATATTTAATCACATTGATTCTGAAAGTTTGCTTATAAGTAGGCAGTTTTTATACCAGAAGGAATAAATCCTAGTAAGAGGAAATCGTCGTAAAAATTGAAAAAGGGGTACAAAGTGATAAACAAAGGAAAACAACTATGTGGAAACGATCCCATCGAGTTTCAACTCTGTTATTGCCCCTATGTCTTCAAATATCTCATCACTTGTTGTCGAAAGAAGATGATTGAATTGATCTGTACTGTTTGAACTTGACGCTAGTAATAAAGCTGGCTGTAAATATATGAGTGATCCAACAGGACATAGTCGCACGCTTTAATCCCTAACTTTTGCCTGGACCGCTCTTTTGGGTTTTCAGTCCATCGGGATATCCTTTTTTGCCTAAGCCTCCTTTTCAAGTTTTCGACTTGCCGGATGTACAATATATATATATATATATATATATATATATATATATATATATATATATATATATATATATATCCCTAATTTTTTCCCGAACCTTTTGGTTCGCCGGGATGCCCTTATTTTTGCATAGGTCTGTCGACCTAGTGGGTGTCTTTTATGTATATTATTTTTTGACTATGTCTGTGTTCACGGGGTGCGGAAAATCTTCACCGTCCATGGTGGTAAGTATCATAGCACCGCCAGAGAATATCTTTTTGATCATAAACAGCCCTTCGTATGTGGAATTCCATTTGCCCCTGGGATCACTTTATGGTAAGATGATGTGCTTTATTACCAAATCACTAGCCCGATACACCTGATGTCTGACTTTCTTGTTAAAAGCCTTGACCATGCATTTCTGATATATCTGACCATGACAAACAACCGCAAGCCTTTTTTCATCAATCAAATTTATCTGGTCAAGTCGAGTCTAAATCCACTTGTTTTTATCTAAATCTGTGTCTTTCATAATCCTTAGGGAAGGAATCTAGATTTCAACAGGTAAGACAACCTCCATATCATAGATGAGAGAGAACAAGGTCTCCCCAGTTGATGTACATACTGAAGTGCGATAACCATGCCGAGAAAATGGTAACATCTCATGCCAATATTTGTATGTTACCATCATCTTCTACAAGATCTTCTTGATATTCTTGTTAGCGGCTTCCACTGTGCCATTTATCTTTGGTCAGTACAGAGAAGAATTGTGATGCTTAATCTTGAACTGAGTGCAAAGTTCGATGATCATAGTATTGTTAAGATTGGTACCATTGTCCGTGATGATCCTTTTAGGGATGCTATACCGACAGATAAGGTTATACTTAATGAACTGAGCCACAACATTCTTGGTAACAGAAGTAAACGAGGATACCTCTACCCACTTTATGAAGTAATCAATAGAGACAAGGATGCAACAGTTCCCATTGGAAGCAGTAGTCTTAATCTCTCCAATCATATCAATGCCCCACATTGCAAAAGGCCAAGGAGCAGTCAAGACATTCAAAGGAACCAGAGGTACATGTACTCTGTCAGCATAAATATGGCATTTGTGGCAAGTTCTTGAATGAT
Source organism: Vicia faba (assembly GCA_948472305.1). Taxonomy (NCBI): domain Eukaryota; kingdom Viridiplantae; phylum Streptophyta; class Magnoliopsida; order Fabales; family Fabaceae; genus Vicia; species Vicia faba. The sequence continues at coordinate 612,776,262 of OX451739.1, read as the reverse complement.
GACGGAAATTGGTTTCCATGGTAGAACAATATTAACTTGCTTTAAGAATCTTCTTATCCATTGTATGTCCACTGGAGTGAGTACGAAAGACACCTTCGTGCATATCTTCCATAATTTTCTCAACTTCCTTCTTGTCTATACAACGAAGCAAAGTCGAATCGTGGTTACATTTGTACAAGATTTCGTTACTCAGAAAGAACTTGGCAGGGAACCTCCTTAGAAATTTCTTATCATTGATAGATGCCCCTTCAGGATATTCTTGAGTTTCGAGGTATCTTTTTACTTCGTGGTACCAAGGCTTTTCCTCTACTCCATCAGTATCAACTTCGTAGCAAAGCGCCGGTTCGTCTAGTCTCTTAATAGTAATTCGAGGAGCTTCATTATCCCATCTGACTTTGAAAATAGATGAAATGGTAGCTAGTGCGTTCGCCAATTTATTCTCTTCTCATGGAATGTGTTCAAAAGTGATTTCTTTGAAATACAAAATTAATGTCAACACATGCTCTTGATAAGGAATGAGATTTGGATGCTTTGTGTCCCATTCTCCCTTAATTTGACTGATCACTAGGGATGAGTCCCCATATACATCAAGAATTTAATTCTCATATCGATGGCAACTTTGATATCCATGATGCATGCTTCGTACTCGACATATTGTTGGTACAGTCAAAACACAATCTGGAGGTGAAGGGCGTTAGTACCCCATTGGGAGTGATAATTACAACACCAATTCCATTACCAAGCGCGTTGGAAGCTCCATCAAAAACTATAGTCCATTGGGATCCAGGTTCTTCATAATCAGTAACTAACATGATATTCTCATCCGAGAACTCAAAATTCATAGACTGATAGTCATCTACAGCTTGATGAGCCAAATGATCTGCCAGTACACTTCCTTTGATTTCCTTCTGAGTAGTGTATTTAATGTCGTATTCTGTCAAGATAATTTTCCATCTTTCTATTGTTCAAGAAAGAGTGGGTTTCTCGAATATATATTTTATTGGATCCGTCTTAGAGATCAAAAAAGTAGTATGAGTCAACATATACTGTCTTTGTCGGCGAGCAACCCATGCCAAAGTGCAACAAGTTTTCTCGAGTAGTGAGTATCTTGTTTCACAATCGGTAAACTTTTTGCTAAGGTAGTATATTGCATGCTCTTTTCGACCAAACTCTTCTTGTTGGCATAGTACACACTCCATTGAGTTCTCTAACACTGTTAGGTACATGATCAGAGGTCTTCCTTCAACTGGTGGCATCAGAATCAGAGGTTCTTGGAGGTACTCCTTGATTTTGTCGAAGGCTATCTGGAAATCGTTGTCCCACTTCACTACTTGATCTTTCTGCAGTAACTTGAAGATTGACTCACAAGTAGTGGTCAAATGGGAAATAAATCTTGCAATGTAGTTCAATCTCTTGAATGGCTTTAACCTTGTTAGGATCAACTTCAATAACTTTACCACTGACGATGAAACCTAGGAGTTTACCAGATCTTACCCCAAAGGTGAACTTGTTTGGATTCAACCTCAACTTTACTTCTTCAATCTCTCAAACAGCTTGTGCAGGTGGTCGAGATGTTCTCCTTCAGTCTGAGACATGGCTATCATGTCATTAACTTAAACCTATATCTCATGATGGATCATAACATGGAACAAAGCTACCATAGCATGCTAATATGTTGCATCGGTGTTCTTCAAACCAAAAGGCATAACTTTGTAACAGAAAATTCCCCACTATGTGACAAAAGTAGTCTTCTCCATGTCTTCAGGCGCCACTTAATTTGATTATAACCAGAGAAACTATCCATGAAGGAAAATACTTTGTGATGAGCGGTGTTGTCAACCAGAACATCAATATGCGTAAGCGAAAAGTCATCTTTGGGGCTTGCCCTATTTAAATCCCTGTAGTCTATACACATACGCACCTTACTGTCCTTCTTAGATACGGACACCATATTTGCAACCCACTGAGGTTAGGACGTAACAACTAAGAAACCTTCATTGAACTACTTCATGACCTTAGTTTTGATCTTTTCAGACATCTCGGGATGCATACGAAGAACCTTCTGCTTTATAGGATGATAACCTTCCTTCATCGGTAGACGGTAAACCACAATCTCATTATCAATCCCTGGCATGTCTTCATAAGAGCAAGCAAATATCTCAAGATAGTAACGTAACATCTGGATTAATCTCTTTTTGACACTGTCTTATAGGTTGACACCAATCTTGATTTCTTTCTTTTCCTCTTCAGTACCCAAGTTCACAACCTCGACTGGCTCTTCATGCGGTTGTATGGATCTTTCTTCCTGCTCTAACATTCTATAAAGCTCTCTAGGTACTTCACAATCTTCCTCACCTTTATCCTCGGCTTGGTAGATTGAATTTTCAAAGTCATAGTTGGCAATAGCAGCATTGTTATCAATGGGACCCATGGTGGATGTGGATTTGTAATTTGTTATGTTGGTGTGTGTAAGAACACATAGTTATTTTGAAAGCAATAAATAAAAAGAAAGACAAAGAGCGCAAAATTTGAATGCAAACGTCCAATGATTTATTAAATGAAAATATGTGGATGAAAAATGACAACCCTAACAAATGGACTGTTGTGCCCTGGGTAAGGTGCAAGGCTTAAAGTAATTGTTCAAATTACATAACCAAAAACTTGAAAGCAAGAAAACATACAATAACATTTACTCCTGACTAAAGGAGATTGGTATAAAGTCTTCAGCCTTCCAATTGTTGAGCCCACTTCCAGTAGTAGAGAAAAATCCAATTGTCTATGTAAGAGTCGCTATCAGCGTCTTCCATAGTGTTGACTTGATTTTTGGGAATTCCGTTGTTGTTGATGCAGAATGGCGGTCTCCCAGATTTAGCACGAGCACGACGGACAGCCCTCTGAGCCTCTGAGGTGAAACCCAAACCAAATTTGTCGGACTTGTAAGGAATGTCATGAAGCTTACCTAAATAGTTCCACCACCTTCTTCTACCACAGCCTTAGCATATTTTAGAGAAGCCATTCTTGGTGGAATCCTGGTAACCTTAGGAATAGTAGGAGCAACTTTAGCAACAGGGGTTATCTAAGGAATAACTTCAAAGGTACTGCAAGGAGTCTCGAGGAATTCACCATCCATCTCAACATACTCGAAGGAGTTCAAATGGATCACCATCTTATATATTTTGGAGGGGGTCGTCCTAAACTATTCAACAATCTTATAATCACTCTTTCAAATAATTTTCAGTAACCTCTTTCAGTGCCTCAGTTTGGGCAGGCTCAGCCATCTGTCCTTTGCGTCGAGTCTCAGTAATTAATTCAGTAGAAATGATACGAAATAGTGTAGTAACATCCTTTAGAGAGATCTCGGGAGAGAAAACCCTTCCACTTATGGTAACCTTACTAGTCCCAACAATATTGCCAACATTCGGATTAATAACTTCAGTATTTTCATCTTCGACAGCCAATGGTTCTTTCTTGACGCCATGGTAGTAGACATAAGCTCCATTATTCCAAGGGATAGCCTTGTCATAGGAATATAGAATTGGCCCAGGTGTGATAATTATCAGAGGAGCAACCCTAGGATCGACATTAATCTTCACAGGACCCTTAGAAGTAATCCTTACAGGAGTATCAGAAACTGTAATCACAAACACGCCTTCAAGCTTCAGGCCTTGAGACATACTTTTACATAAGCTATCCTTAGAATGAGTCTTCTCAAATAGAACTACACGGTCTTCCATCAAATGCTAAATACCTTCTTTCAAAAGTATACAACCATTGGATTGGGACGCATAGTAGTAGTAGTTTTCAACGCAACCTAGAAATAAACTGGCTTGCAATAGCTTCTTCTTAACAATCATCAGAGGAGTAGTCAAGTCACTCACAACAGAAACATAAGAAACATCATCAATAGCATTAACACCTTTGTCATGGTTAGGCATAAGTGCAGTGATCACATTTGGAGTCTCAGGAGGATAAAATTCAATCTTCTTAGAGTCAATCATATCTTGAATCTTATTTTTCAGAGCCCAACAACCATTAGTGTCACATCTGGGACTATTGGAATGATATGTACGCCTTGCACTGGGATTCTAATTGGGAGAAGAAGTATTGGGATTCTGAGGAGGATCCTTCAATGTAATCAGCTCTGCCTTCAACATGTGTTACAATACTTGAGACAATGACATGTTGATTTCTGTGAACTGTCTCCAGGGTGCGACTTGCCTATTCTGATTATTTTATTGTTGTTGTTGTACAGGTGCAGGTTTAGAAATCAGAACTTCCCCCACATCTTAGTTGTGGTCACTCTTATTACGACCCTTCTGGTTGTACACAACATTGGATTCTTTCTTACCATTGTATGACTTCTTCGCAGTATTCGAAGATGTAGCCACCTGAACTTTACCACTTCTTATTCCATTCTCAACATGTTCCCCTATCAATATCAGTTCAGTGAAACCGACTGAAGAACTTCCAAGTAAGTGATTATAGAAAGGACTTGTTAGCGTACTCATGAACATTTCAACCAATTCCCTATCAGCCAAAAGAGGTTGAACTCTGCCTGCAAGATCTCTCCATTTCTATGCATACTCTTTAAATCCTTCCTCATAACCCATGGACATACTTTATAGTTGCATGCAGGTTGGTGCCAAATCAGAATTATACTGATACTATCTATAGAAAGTTGAAACCAAATCTTCCCAGGTATGGATATTGGTACCTTCGAGTTGATAATACCATTCCAATTGTGTTCCAGACAAACTCTCTTGAAAGAAATGCACCCACACTTTCTTGTCAGCAGTGTGTGGTCGAATTTTCCGACCATATGATCTCAAATGCAACTTTGGGCAAGAAACACCATCATACTTAGCAAAGGGATGAGTTCTGAACTTAGGAGGAATGAAGACTCTTGAGACTAAGCCCAATTCTTCAAAGTTCAATCCAGGCACCTTTTGGATCTCCATAGCTTTCATACGCTCTTCTAACAGCTTATACTTCTCGCCATTAGGGGGATATTATTCATCCAAATAATCCTCTTCCTCTTAATCAGAACATTTGTCAGAACCATGATTGCTTTTTTCAATGTTAACACTCTTACCATCTTCGTCCCGTTCATTATATTCGTCCAATGGGATATCAAGATCTTAAGCTCGCTTGACTGGACCTATGAACTTCTCCTCATGTTAAGGATGTTGGTTGGCTTCTTTGTATTCTTCTGCTTCTCGTTGGTGATGAGCGTCTTCAGTTCTTCTTGCCCCTTGGCTAAGCTTAGGAACATCTCTTAGAACTGAGCATTCTGAGCCTGGAGATCTTTGACTATTTGTTAGAGGGACATTTATTGCTGAAATAAACAGCAAGAAGATGAGAAATCTGTCTTGGAAACCTGTTATGCCATGATATGCATGGCACGTAGATGCATATGCAATGTTTCCAAGGACCTTGTGGGATTTAAATTTGTTAATCAAAAGGGAACAGAAACAAAGATTCTTATTAGTAAGTTCAAATTATAACTTCCTCTTAGACTTACAATGAAAACAAAAAAGGTTACAAGGAAACAAACTATGAACTCCTAAGACCTAAGACTCAAGTCTCCCATGTACGCTTCCTCTTTATGTTGACATATGCATTAAGGCTCTGCTCTTCGTGAAGTCGTTTTGTCAGCTCCAACACTTTCTTCTCACTAGCATAAAACTGAGTCTCAAAGGTGTCCCTTTCTTCTTTCAATTGAATCCAAGACTTCTGTATCTCTTCAAGTTCAGTAGGAATATCTTGATGAAAAATGGTATGAGGAATATCTCCTTCAACAACAGGCTCCACAATTACTGGTAGGACAGCGGGATATGGCATTATAAGATTTTGAGCACGAGATCGCACCCATCTGAGGTAGGGCTCCAATAGGATGGAGTTTTTTTGTCCCAAAGTCTTGCTATCAATCTTATTCACCATGCCCCAAGCACGTATAAACTTTTGACGGTAACCTTGAGGATCGTTCTCGTAATCAATACAATACCCTGGATAAGCATATCATTAGGACCATTTCTTCGAGCATAACCAAATTGATATAGAACTAGAGAAGGGTTGTAAGTAATACCTCCCCTTATGCCAAGGAGTGGAACATTATGGAATTCCCCACAATGGTCAATAATAGGGATGTCCTCCCGAGATCAGGAACACCAATATATATCTGAATGAGAGAGTAATGTCATCCTTCGAGACCACTTTAAACCTTGTTCATTCTTCGTCGCTAATTGAGGAAGGTGCAAAATAAACCTCCTGGATAGTAAAGGTATGCAACACATGAGAGTTCCTCGCTCTCTCATAGTATGAGTGTGAAGAGAGTGCAAAATATCTCTAAGCAAAGTAGGCACATGATTATGAGTAAGAAATATTTTGATGGTGTTCACATCTATGAGTTGGTCTGGATTAGGGAATATTACCAAACCATAGACCAACAGAGCCAAGATCTCCTCAAAAGCATGAAAAATCATAGAATCTAGAAACAACTGAGCCTTCTCTATGAGAAATTTAGCCAGAAGACCTTTAACTCAACTTCTTGTTTCTCAATTAGACATAATATTTGACTGCTTCAGATGTAAGGCTGCTGTAATAACTTCACATTTTGGAACTTTCTCTAAACCGGTGAAGGGTGTCTGATCAAGAATATGTACTCCAAGTAGCTTAGAAAACTCTTCCACTGTGGGTACAAACTGATAATCTGGGAAGGCAAAACAATGATGCTTAGGATTAAAGAACTAGAACATAACACTTATCATGTCTTCTTCAAAACTTGAGGTAACCAAACCGAGTAGATAACCATGCCTCTTGGTGAATTAAGAGTTTTCGGGAACCTTTGAGACTAAATCCTTAAGCTTGGAAGGCACCCTTACAAAGTTGATTCAGATAGTATTTCTGCGCGCGGAGGCCATAACCTGCAACAAGGAACAAAGATAAATCCCTAGGTCCTTGAAATGGTTATTGAAAATGTTATGTTATGATGATATGATTTTATGATGTTATGTTCATGTTAAATAAGTAGCAAACATAAACAAGTCATACAAAAGCCTTAGGCTTAAAGGCTTGCATGAAGTCCATAGGTAAATACCCTTCCCCACTGAAGTTAAGTTGGCTCAACCTGTCCTAAAATATTAACCGAGTTTTAAGAATCTCATATCAAGGATCTTTCTCGCATGCTTTATTGTAGCACGGAAACCGGATTGCCACCAAAACATCCCGAAAGTCAAATCTCAATGAGCGTAGCCTCGAGTATCAACCAACTTTGTACTGCACCAAAGTCGGCTATCTCACTACTTCCTAATGACTAAGATGGGTCAATTAAGGTTCTAAAATCAAGTTAGTGTTAACGACACCATGCAGAAGCCTAATGTTATCATTGACAGACTCAAGGAACATCATTATAAACCAAAGTGTCACACTAACTGTAGCTATCATGCTAATTGTGATACGGTGGGAGAACTGACTTGAGGGTTTGCGTTTTGATCACATTTGTGAGGTTAGCAAGAGTCGCCACCTACTTTTCTTTTATCCAAAAGGAAAGGTAAAAAAGCACAGGAAAGACCTTTCGAGATTATTTCTCGGGTTCGGGGGGTAGATTATGAAAAGGGTAGGTGTTATCACCCTTTTCATCCGTAGTTATCTACGGGCTCTTAGTTACTCGCTAGATCACTTACTTTTCCTTTGACGATGTGCTTGTGATGTGGGCTTTGAAAGTATTTTAAAAAATGTATTTGTAACAGTTCTCGTTTCTATAAGAATGCGTACAAAGTTTTGTTTCGAAGGATAGTTCAAAGACGTGTTTGTGGATTGTGTTATGGAAAGTGGTTTTCGGAAAGATATTTTGCAATGGTTCTCGTCTCTATAAGAATGTATACAAAATGTTTTATCTTTTGGAAAATGTTTTTGAAATGGAAGCGTTGGTGTGTAAAAGTGTTTTTGTCGTGAGCAAGCGAGTAATTAGGAGCGAATCTACCTACTCGAAAGGTCTTAAATGTGATTTTCCTTCTCCTTTAGATGTGACTATCTTACCATTGATTTGGTAAGAAGCCCCATCGTTGGATGTGAAGGGAAAATGTGGGATGTTTGTATAGCCATCGGAAGCAACTTATGAGACGCTTTAGCAATTTTTCATAAGGGACTAGATCGTTTTATTGAAGGCGACATCGAGGGACATCGAGGGACTACAATCCTTTTTTATCGGATGGTCTTTGCTAAAGCGTCCCCTATTCGAGGGACATGACTGTTTTCCGAGGCAACAAAGCGGGATTACCCTAGAGGTGCATGTGTGAATGGTGTATTTGATTGCATGTGTTTAATCTTTGATTATGGTGGTCTACTTGTTGGTTTTATCTTGCCATACACTCTAATTACTAACATTTATGAAAGCAAAAATGCGGAAAATAAAGGTCCTACGCTATTAGATGCTTTTTGAGGGATGGGCTATACAAGTGTACAAGTGGGGGTTGTAAAAAATAAAATTCCTAATTATTACAACCAAATTGAATGAAAATAAAAGCAAAAAATCAAAAGAAAATCAAAATTGATGTTGTCTGGTCTGACATGGGCCGTGTCCTATGACACGGACACCCGTTGAAGATTGGAAAAACACAATAAGGGGGGGTTGAATTGAAAAACTTGAAATTAACAGTTCAATGACACAGTATTTTTATCCTGGTTCATTTGATCTCAAACTACTCCAGTCCACCCGTCAAGGTGATTTCGCCTCTCTCCAACGAGGTCTTAATTCACTAATCTCAACAAGATTACAAAAGCTACTTTAACAACTATTAAAGTCTTCTTGAGTACAACCACAATCCGGTTAATCTCAAGGGACACTATTTCAATATAATTATACAAGATGTGTGTGTTGTTGTTTTTCTAACAAAAACTGTTTATCACAACTGTGATAAATTACACAGGATTATAGCTTGGAAATGTAAATGAAATTGCTTGCAGCTTTGAATATGCGTGAGTGGTAATATGGAAAAATCCGTTGTTGATTTTGAAAGCCGACTTTGTTTATATAGGAAGTGGAATGACGTTGATCATAAAACATGTTTAATGTCATTAACACACTTTCCTTTTGGAGAAGATCCTGTGTGAAAGAAGCCGTTGGAATTGATGCTGTCTTGAATGATCAGTAATGCTTCAGAATCTTATCTCCTTACTTGCTGATGACGCTTCAAAATACTGATGACTTGGATTGGTATGTTCTTGTTTAGAATCAGAGTTTACTTTGATTAAGCGCAGGTTCTGGTCATCAATCTTCAGCGTATGTTCTAATTGCTTCAGCGTGTAGCACTTATGGCTTATCTTCTGATGCTGATATGATCAGAACTTCTGCATACATAAAACATAATTTTTAAGGTGCATATTTGTTCTTTGTATTTTATTATTTATTCTTTGTATTTGTTATCATCAAAACTCTAACCAAGAGTTGTAGAATCAAACTATGTTCTAACAATATCCCCCTTTTTGATGATGACAAAAACTAGATTTTTCAATTAAAAATAAAGAATAAAAGGTTTAGAAGAAACTCCCCCTGAGTTGATTACTTCCCTTATGTTCCTTGAGCATCATAGTTTAACTGCATCTTTCATCAGAGTTTGTACATGTTCAAGTTTCTCAGAAGATAGAGGTTAAGTAGTCCAGAATGTTTGAGACTTCTGTCTCAGTAAATCGTTATTGAAAATATCTTACTTTCTCCCCCTTTTTGTCAGTTATCAAAAAGGAAATATAATCAGAGCCAAAATAGTTGAATTATATTAAAAACAAGAAGCAATGATAAGTTCTAGAACAGAAGTGGTAAAAAAATTGAGCGTTACAAATAAACAGATTTAAAACAGAAAAGAATCTAAGAAGGAGGAGGAAGACGTGTGAACAAAGCTTCCAGCAAGCCCTTGATCTGGGTATTAGATTCTTCTTGTTTGCCCAAGATGCTTTTAATATCTTTGTTTGTGTCCTCCTGCTTATCCAACCTTGCCTGGATAAGAGCATTTTCTCTCTTCAACTCTTCCAGAGTTTACATGACTGAGGAAGGTGCTGGAGATTCTTCAGTAGTTGGACGCTTCTCAGAGCATTCTGCAGCTTGTTTACAGTGAACCATTTCCTCTTCTGTAATCATCTCTTCTGGAGCAGCAGTCAGGGAGAGACTTTCTGATTCTAGTTGGACTTCATCTGAGGGATGATGCTCTGACCAGGGAGCATTATCCAGAGGGAGAATATCTTTCTTGAGCAGATCGCTCAGAGCTTGGTCTTCAAAAGCCTTTAGCTTAGCACTGAAGTTCCGTTGAACTTGTTCATAACTCTGTTCCTTTAGCTTTAGTGTTTTAGAACTCACCCAGGATTAGTCAGAGGCAGCAGGATTAGTCATCTCTTGACTAGAATTCCTCAAAGAATTTATCCATTCATGTATCCCTATTTCAAAAATCAACAAATTTGTACCAACATCTGATGTGGTTTCAGTTGGTTTGGGTTTGGGAATGACAGTTTTGTGAGAGATAGCAGCTAGTCTTTCCAGCGCAATTGGATCAATGACAAGTATTACGTTGTCAGCTGGATTGCTATTGGGTGAAGGAGTGGGAGAGTCAGGTTTGATAATTGGACTGGTAGGGGAGTTTGGTGGTGTGGATTCCAGCGAAGAAGGAATTTCTGAAATGTCGTGGATGGTGAGAGGCATGCGAATGGAAAGTGGTTCAGTGATTCCATGTATTGGGATTGTATCAGAATCTGAATGAGGTTCTTTAGATTGGTTTGTTGAAACATGGTGATGTTCTGGTTCATGGATATCAGAGGATTGATTCTCAGAAGGTTGAGCTTCTGGTTGTTGTTGTTCAGATTGAGGTGATGGTGGATGAGGAATATCTTGTTGTGGAGATAGAGGTTGTGGAATATCTAGTGTGGTATCAGAGTTTGGATTAACAGGGAGTTGAGAATTTGGATTTTATGGTACGAGAGCTGAAAAGTCTTGGTCAAATGAATCAATATCAGACAGAACTTTGGCAAGTTCTGGTTGAGTTTCTTCAGGGTTTTAATTATGAGAAAGGGAGTGAGTTTCATTCAGACCTAGAGTTTCTGATGGATCAAACTCTATGTCAAAGTCCTTAAATGTTTGTGGGGTTGGATGTTCTGGGTGAGTAGTTATGGTTTCAGATGTTGATAAATTAATTGATTCTAAAACAGGAACAAAGGAAGGATTACCTTTCTTTTTGGCAGCTTTTGGAGTCCTCTGAGATGGTCCTTCTGCTGCAGCTTTCCTCTTCTTGGTATTCTTCAAAACAACTTCTGGAGAAGCCTGATGCAAGTCCTGGATATTGATTTCTGGTGCAGTACCATCTTTCTTGCAAGCATCCAGATATCTGACTATTATTTCTGGCTTTGAGTCAATATCAAAAAATAGAGGAAAATCATCCAGAGGTATCCTCCTTGAAGTGATGGTTGCAAGAGAAGTAATTGAAGGTTCTTTCTTGATATGCTCAATGATTTTCATCTTCTTCAGATTTTTTGCATTCAGGGGCTTCCTAGCGGTTGCTTCCAAAGAGCTGATTTCCTGAGCTTCAGTTAAATGCTCTATCAGCCTATTCTCTGTCATAATATCTGATATGAGTCTTCCTAAGGGTATCCAGTCCCTTTTGGTACGTTCATCTTCTCTTGTTTCCTTCACACTAGTTCTAAGATGATTAAACAACAAGTGTGGGAGGTTTACCTTAGTCTTCTTGGCAATGAAATAGATCAGAAACTGCTGATCAATGTTTATATAATCAGGAGAGCTAGTTAGCTTCCTGTGGTTGATACACCCTAGAATAATTTTTGCCCAAATTCTGTGGTGATCCTTCAGATCTCTGATTTTGCTGGAGGGAAGTCCAAGAGTAAATATTTCCCTTGCAATAGAGGCTACATCAGAGCATCTTTCAGCCATGTCAATACATCTCACACCTCCACCATTGTAACCAATAAGCTTTGAAATTAGGTCTTCTGTAATGACAATTTTCTTCCCCATGACATAAGAGGTAACTTGATGATTTGAAGAAGAAGCATGTATCCAGAATTCTTTGACAAGAATTGGAAATGTTGGCCCTAGAAGATGGTTAAAGTATATGTTCCAACTTGAGCATTGACATCTTCATACAGATTGAAGTTGTTCTCTTGCAAGCTTTCAAAGTCAATAATCAGTTCTGAAAGAACTTCCAGATTATCAATGGGAGTGAGTAGCATTCTGTAAGGTTCTTCGTACTGTTCCATTGAAGCAGTTTCCTGAGTCCTGATGTTTTGGACGCTTGAAGAAGCCATTGTTCACACAAGATTTGAGAAAGATGAAAGGGTTTTTTTTGAAAATACGAACTTCAAATGATTGAAAGTATTTAGAGAGTAAAAAGATGTGATTGTAAAAAGTGAGATTTGAGTTTAAATAGTTTTTCTTGAAAGTGTAAACAGTAAGAAAGATAAATAATTAGTCATGATTATAAGCATTAATGACAGCTGAAATTAGGGGATTCAGAAAGATACTGGAACAGTTACCCATGATGTGTGTCTCAATGCACCCAATCAGCGCTTTTGGCCTTTCAGAAATATGAACACGTGTTCAGCCTCAGAAGGTAGCTGATGAATGGATGACAACTGTTTGATTAAGTGAACAACACACTTCTATCCTTGAAATGAAATGTTCAGATCTTCATGGATAGATTCTGATGCAATCTGTACTTCTAAAACTCTGAAGGCAGGTTGATCAGTAGTTCACAGAAAATAACAAAGTTCTGAAGGTTAAGATATGTAAATAAAACAATTTATTCTGGGCATAGCTTCATGCTGAGATGCTTCAGAATGAAGTTAAACCTATCTTCAGAAAGAGGTTTTGTAAAGACATCAGCCCATTGATGGTCTGTGTCAATGAATTTTAAGTTAAGAATCCCTTTCTGAGTATATTCCCTGATTAAATGATGTTTTATTTCTATATGCTTAGCCCTAGAATGCAAAATTGGATTTTTACTGAGACAAATAGCAGAAGTATTGTCACAGAGGATGAGAATGTTACTCTTAAATATGTTGAAAGCTTCAAGTTGACTTTTCATCCAGAGCATTTGCGTACTACATCCAGCAGCTGCTATGTATTCAGCTTCTGCTGTTGATAGTGCTATTGTGGACTGTCTCTTGCTGGACCATGAGATTAGATTTTCTCCCAGAAACTGGCATCTTCCAGAAGTGCTTTTACGTTCTAGTCTGTCTCCAGCGAAGTCAGCATCACAGTATCCTACTAAGTTGTAATCATTTGATTTTCTATAAAACAAACCCAGATTAGCAGTACCTTTCAGATACTTGAAAATTCGCTTAACTGCTGTTAAGTGAGATTCTCTAGGATCTGATTGGAATCTAGAACATATGCAAACACTAAATAAAATGTCAGGCCTTGAAGCCGTCATGCATTTTTGTTTAAGGATGGATATCCCATACACACACCAACACTTACAAATGCAGGTACCCATCCATTCCGGATTTCATGGGTGACTATTCTGCTTTAGCCTTCGGTAACTCTGAAGATTTGGTCAATCATTCTGAGTACGAAGTTGACAAAGACTGTGAAGTGCCGGGAGATTTAGCCAGGCTTTTGCAACAAGAGGAAAGGGCCATTCTGCCCCATGAGGAGTTGCTAGAGACCATCAACTTAGGAACAGAGGAAGACAAGAAAGAGGTTAAGATGGGTGCCAACCTGGAACCAGGTGTCAAAGAGCGTCTAGTGCGGTTGTTGAACGAATATGTTAAGATCTTTTCCTGGTCCTATGAAGACATGTCGGGATTAGACACAGATATCGTGGTTCACCGTCTCCCCACAAGAGAAGACTGTCCACCAATCAAGCAAAAGGTCTGCCGAATGAGGCCTGACATGTCTAAGAAGATCAAAGTTGAGGTAATGAAGCAATTCAACGCTGGTTTTCTGGCTGTTACTTCCTATCCATAATGGGTTGCTAACATTGTGCTCGTGCTTAAGAAGGACGGCAAAGTCAGAATGTGTGTGGACTATCGGGATTTAAACATGGCTAGCCCTAAGGATGATTTTCCACTGCCACATATTGACATCTTGGTTGACAACACAACTCAATACAATGTATTTTCCTTCATGGATGGATTCTCAGGATACAACCAGATCAAAATGGCCCCCGAGGACATGGAGAAAACTACTTTTGTCACGCAATGGGGTACCTTCTGCTACAAAGTGATGCCATTCAGACTGAAGAATGCAGGGGCAACCTATCAACGCGCCATGGTAGCTTTGTTTCATGATATGATACATCATGAGATCGAAGTTTACGTAGACGACATGATAGCTCGATCACAGACAGAATAAGAACACCTTGATCATTTGCAAAAGCTGTTTGCCAGGTTGAAAGAATATAAGCTCAGATTAAACCCAAGCAAGTGCACTTTTGGAGTTAGGTTTGGTAAACTTTTGGGATTTATTATCAGCAACAAAGGCATTGAGGTTGATCCAGCTAAAGTAAAGGCTATATAAGAAATGCCTGCCCCCCGCACTGAAAAGGAGGTTAGAGGATTCTTGGGACGCTTAAACTATATCACGAGGTTCATCTCTCACCTGACATCTACCTGTGAGCCAATTTTCAAATTGTTGAAGAAAGATCAGGTAGTTGAATGGAACAATGATTGTCAAGTTGCTTTTGATAAGATCAAGGAGTATTTACTAGAACCTCCTATTTTGATGCCACCCGCGAAGGGAGACCGTTAATCATGTATCTGACTGTTTTGGATAACTCAATAGGGTGCGTACTGGGTCAACATGACGAGTCTGGTCGAAAAGAGCATGCCATTTATTACCTTAGCAAAAAGTTTACTGACTGTGAGACTCGCTACTCACTTCTCGAGAAAACTTGCTGCGCTTTGGTATGGGCTTCTCGCCGGCTAAGGCAGTATATGTTGACTCATACCACTCTACTAATTTCCAAGATGGATCCGATCAAGTATATCTTCGAGAAACCTGCTTTATCTGGAAGAATCGCTAGATGGCAGATGATCCTGACTGAGTATGATATCCAGTATACTACCCAAAAAGCTATAAAGGGGACTGTACTAGCTGACCATCTAGCTCATCAAGCCGTCGAAGATTACCAATCTATGAGATTCGACTACCCTGACGAGGACATCATGACATTAGACAACATTGAAGGTAACAGACCGTATGACGAACCTGAACGAGGATCCCGATGGACCCTGTACTTTGATGGTGCTTCAAATGCACTTGGCAACGGTATCGGTGCGGTACTCATTTCGCCGGAAGGTTTCCATACACCCTTCACTGCCTGACTTTGCTTTAGTTGTACCAACAACATGGCTGAATATGAAGCTTGCATCTTTGGTCTTAAGGCTGCTATAGACTTGGGAATCAAATCCTTGGTCGTATTTGGGGACTCGACTTTGGTTATCAGTCAAGTCAAAGTAGAGTGGGACACTAAACATCCTAATCTTATCCCATACAAAGAACATGTCTTGATATTATTGCCTCATTTTGAGCAGATTACTTTCAAGCACTTCCCGCGAGAAGAAAATCAGCTAGTTGATGCTCTGGCAACAATGTCTTCCATGTTTAAACTCAACTGGGATAACGAGGCTTCCCAAAACACCATTGAACGAAAGGATGAACCTGCGCACTGTCACGAGATTAACACCGAAGAAGTAGTGGAACAACCCTGGTTTCATGAAATCAAAAGGTATCTCCAGACTAGAGAATATCCTGAAGGAGCTTCAGTCAATGATAAAAAGTTCTTAAGGAGATTTGATGCCAAGTTCTTCCTAAGCAATGGCATCCTTTATAAACGCAGCCATGATTGTGTTCTACTTCGTTGTGTGGAAAAGGTTGAAGCAGAGTTGATCATGACCGAAATACATAGTGGCACATTTGGCACCCACTTAAGCGGACATACGATGGCTAAGAAGATTCTAAGGGCAGGCTACTACTGGTCTACCATGGAAGCTGATTGTCATCAACATTCCCGTACCTTCCACAAATGCCAAGTCTATGCCGACAAGGTACATATTCTTCATGTTCCTCTCAACGTTCTGACAGCTCCTTGGCCATTCACAATGTGGGGCATTGACATGATTGGAGAGATCAAGCCTACGACATCCAATGGAAATCGCTTCATCTTGGTCGCTATTGATTATTTTACCAAGTGGGTCGAAGCAGCTTCCTACGCCTCAGTTACAAAGAATGTGGTTGCCCGCTTCATCAAGCAGAACCTCATATGCTGGTATGGTATCCCCGACAGGATTATCATGGATAACGGTACAAATTTGAACAACACTATGATCACCGCTCTATGCAAACAGTTCAAGATTTATCATCACAATTCATCTCCCTACCGGCTGAAGATGAACAGTGCTGTTGAAGCCGCGAACAAAAATATCAAGAAGATCATTCAAAAGATGACGGTCACCTATAAGGACTGGCATGAGATGTTACCATTTGCTCTGCATGGATATCGTACCACGGCACGTACTTCAACAGGGGCAACTCCCTTTTCGTTGGTATATGGCATGGAAGCTGTTTTACCTATGGAAGTTCAGATTCCTTCCTTGAGGATTATGAAGGATGCCGGTTTGAGTGAAGACGATTGGATTCAGACCCGACTTGATCAACTTAACTTGATCGACGAGAAGCGACTTACTGCTATTTGTCATGGTCAGACGTATCAAAAACGGATGATCAAGGCCTTCAACAAGAAAGTCAGGCGTCAGGTATATCAAGTCAGAGATCTTGTAATCAAGCGGATCATCTTGCCGCAAAGTGATCCAGGGGCAAGTGGACTCCTACTTACGAAGGACCATTTGTGATCAAGAGCATCTTTTCTGGTGGGGCAATGATTCTGACCACTATGGACGGTGACGACTTGCCACACCCTGCGAACGCAGACATAGTCAAAAGATACTACGCATAAAACGACCCGACAAGTTGAAAACCCGAAAGGGTGACTTGGTTAAAAATGGGCATCCCGGTGAATCGAAAACCCGAAAGGGAGGTTCAGGAAAAAATTAGGGATAAAAGAAAAAAATATGTACACCCGGCAAGTTGAAAACCCGAAAGGGCGACTTGGGCAAAAAAGGGTTTCCCGGTGGATCGAAAACCCGAAAGGGCGGTCCAGGAAAAAGTTAGGGAATTAAAGCGTATGACTATGTCTCTTCGGATCACTTTAAGGACAATCTCTTCACCAACAAAGCTCCAAGCTACTGATCAATCCAATCATCGGCGGACGAAGCAACAAATGGACAAGATACTCAAAGTTGTGAAGGCTATAGAAGAATGGGAATCCCATGGAATTGTTACACATAGCCATCTTTCTTTTGTATAAAAATTTTCAATTTTTACGACAACATTCTCTTACTAGGATGTCTGTCTCCTTTGTACAAAGATACTTACAAAAGTTAATACAAAGATACTTCA
Organism: Vicia faba; assembly: GCA_948472305.1. Lineage (NCBI taxonomy): Eukaryota > Viridiplantae > Streptophyta > Magnoliopsida > Fabales > Fabaceae > Vicia > Vicia faba. The sequence goes on along the minus strand of OX451739.1, from coordinate 612,758,810 downwards.
AAGTGCAGAAATTTGCTTGCCTTTCTTTCTTTTTTACACTCATGTTTTATTTGAAAACGTCCAAAGTTTTGTTAAATAGGCATATGCATTTGAATATAATCACTGCTTACAAATAAAACGAAATTGAGAAAGGATAATTACTGATAGGTTGAAGGTGTAGGAAGATATCTTTGTGCCATTCCAGAAGAAATCCCCTGCAATACATTGTTCAGATCCTCAACAAATCCAAAGTCTCAAAGTATGTGTCCCCAGCGGAGTTAAATTTCAAGACCCCCAGTGGAGCCCGAAAACCCTGAAAAACCTATCCCCAGTGGAGCCAGAATATTTTAAACCTTTTTCCCCAGCGAAGTCAAATTTCCAACTATCAACCCCCGGTGGGAACTGTTCAACTTCCCCCAATTTCCCCAGCAAGCTATCTTAAAAGTCTGAAAACCAAGCAGATAACAGTTAACTTCTTGGCTTATCCCCAACTAGGATGTTTCCCCAGTAGATTGGCGTACAATCCAATCTCCTGATTTCACCGGCCGAGTAAACATTCTCCCCACAGAGTTATCTCCCAGCAGATCGAAGATTCTCGGTCTCATTTCTCCAAGCAGAAGCCTCCCAGGTTTTAACTCCCCATTAGAGATTTTCGGAGTTTTCCTTATTTCCCAGGAAAGTCATGAAAGATTCTCATTCTCCCCACAGAAGCTGTCAAAGAATTTTAATCCCCAAGCAGTCAACAAGGAGTTCTCATCTTCAACAATCAAAGTTTTTTTTTGAATCCTCAGCATTGGTCAAGGATTTACTTTCCCCGGCAGCAGTCAAAGATTTCATTATCTCCAGTTATCAAGGATTTATTTTCCTCAGCAAGACAGCCACTCGGCTTACATGCCCATCCATTACATTCATATATCATAAACATTGATGAAACACAGTTCATTGCATCATACATATCATGCAACATAACTTTGTGTTTTAGCTAACATTTTACCCTTTTCAGGATAAGATTAAAAGGTTATCGTTAACAATTTTCCTGATACAGTATGGATACACCCCAGACACGGCGGTCATTCCATTACTCATTCATAATTTCAAGTCAAAATACAATATGGATACACCCCATACACGACGGTCATTCCATTATTCATTCACAATTTCAAGTCAAAATACAGTACGGATACACCCCAGACACGGAAGTCATTCTACTACTCATTCAGACTTCAGCAATCCGATACAGACTAGATACGCTCCAGACACGGCGACCATTCTACCTTTCATTCAGATTCAACTATCAACTTCAAGTTCAGATACGCTCCAAACACCGATGCCATTCTGGCCCTTACACCAGAAGTTTGATTCTCCCCAGTGCAGTCGCCACGAAAGTTATTCTGTCACTTATTCAGATCCCAGTTACAGTTTCAGATACACTCCAGACACGGAAGTCATTATGCTATTCATACATATCTCAAATTCAGTTACATCTAGGATACGCTCCAGACACAGACGCCATTCTTTTGCTCATACAAGACTCAGTCTCTAGATACAGTTCAAATGCATTATAGACACGGATACCATTTTGATGCTCATTCTTCTGACTTACAACATTGCAATTCAACAAACATTATCGGATGGCATCTTTAAGCCCATCTCCAGCAAGATTCCACCATCTCCAAATGGCATCTTTAAGCCCATTTCCTCAACTATATTTTGACGAGTGCAATTTTACGGGCACTCTAGTGTCCAATCCTCTTTTACCTTCGAGTCGCGAAAGGCAATCCTGCCAATCTAACTCTTCAGGTTCAAGAAGATTGAACTGGGGCAACTGTTGTACCCCAAAATTTTCCCTCTCATTTCATCAACATTTTCTCATCACAAGACTTTTGGAACTCAAGATCAAGCTAGGGTTTGCTCTGCTCAAAACACCCCCTTGCACTATTGACCTAAATTAGGGTTTGAGTTTGCACAGGGATGTTTTGACCTACAATGCCCAAAGTGACTTGCATACTTCATGTTGGACTCACAAGTTTGTCCATACCATGTTTCAAGCCTTGAATCAAATTTTTGCCCAGTCAATTAGACAGTTGACCTAGAAATCAGCTGTATTGGGGAAAAAGTCAAATGTGGCCAATTGACAGTCAAATATAATGAATTATGACCCACATCAACATTATGAACTCATATGAACCATTTGATCAAGTTTGGATCACAATTCCACAAGAAATTTGATCAGATCACCAAAAGGGCAAAATGGTCATTTTGAGGGTTTTGACTGTACAAAGGCAATTTTTGACTGTTTGACCTAGCCAATGGAAAATCAAGCTTAACCATGGACTCAAGGACTCAATTGCATCATATTTATCTATTCAACAAGTTCAAAAGCTCTCAAATGCATAGGATTGACAGATGAATTTTTCAGTCAACTGATCAAAATTTGACTATACACTGAAAAGTCAAACTTTGACTTTTTGGTCAAAATCAAGTGCCAAGATTCATTTTCCATCAAGACATGTCAATTTATGAAACTTTTTCATCAAGAAACCCAAAATTGCAAATTAGGATTTAAAATGGAAAAATTTCATAACTTAGAAATTTTCTAAGTTATAAAATTCTATTATTTTTTCCTATCTTTACCCCACATTTTCACCAAGATACAAAGGGATTCAATCAAAACTTACAACATGAAAGTTGTAGTCCATCACAAAGTCTACAACTTTGATACACAAAGTTTTCTCAAAAGAAGCTTGGATCTCAAGTTATGATTTTTGGAACAAGGGTACCTAAAACTTTTAACTTAGAGAATTTTTGCCCTAGTTTAGGCAGGATTTTGACCCATCTTCTTGGCCATTTTTCACATAGTTCCACTTGGAGTATTAAGGTGTATTTCAAAGATGGATTATAGTACATTTTTCAAGCTTTCCAAATTGTCCAAGAACTCCTCAAACACCTTTGTGGTTAGGGATAATCGAATGCTTGAAGTTGGCAAAAACTCATTTTGTAACCATGGCCAATAAATGTTCATACCAAGTTGCAAATCTGACCAAACTAGCTTAGTACATAATTACATGTCTCTAAACCAATTTAAACTCAAAAATTTAATGCAAATACATTGGACATTGACATTGTTCTGATCAATAGAGCATTGTACAATGAAAATTTCCATTTTGAGCATAAAGGTCACACTTCCATTTTCATAAAGGCCACTTTATGTCAAATTGCATTTTCTTGAGCCTTGGACTTTTTTCCTTCCAGCAAACAAGTTCCCTAATCTCAGGCATAGTACACCAACTTGAGCATGCTTGTAACTAGCCTGTACAGGCCATAGCTTGGTCACTTCACATCTTTGCTTTCAAAACAAGTCAAATGGCCAAAAGCTCGTAACTCACACATCTGATATATTAAACTGAAGCAAAGTTTTCAAATAAGTTACTCATATCCTTGTAAGCCAGAAACACGAGTCTTTGACCTCTCAAACCCTCTTGTGCACAAAATCTTCATTTCTGCCCAAAACAGGGAAAGCTCTGCAAATCACAAGCCACAACCAAATCCCCTCGTGCGTTTTGTCCCAAATCACTTCAAACACATTCTAAACAATACACCTAAGCTGTCCAGACCATTCACAAGTTGCTGTAACTCCATTTACACACATCACCATTTTTGTTTGGAAGCTTTGTAGGTTGAGTTCTGTAGCACGATTCAGGCCACTTCAAAACAAACTAAGCATTGGGAAAGGTTCAGAGGACATCAAGCAAGCTCAAAAGAACCTCAGGCCCCATTGAAAGTTGTTGCATTGTCCAGCTCGAACTCAACTGAAACAGGTATTTCATGAACTTTTATCTCTCTATTTAGGAACATTTAGACTTAGGTTTATGAATGAAAGATGTTGTATTCATTGCCCTGAAACCATACATGTGCTTAGTTTTCATTTATATTAATCGTGCTAGGAGAATTTCATCCATGAACTTTCTGAAAAAACTAGATTAGAAATTAGGGCCAGAGAAATTCTCTCCGGTCTTTGAGAGTTAGATTTAATGTTTTATATGGTTGAAATCGTTATTTGATGCTATACAAGTATCATGTTTTGAGTTTTGTCAAAAAAGCACTAAAACAGGAGATATAAGTTTGAACTGGCCATGCGCGCATTTCTGTTGGACAGAGGAAGAAGATGAAGTAGCTGGCTGGGCCTGGCTATTTCCTACTTTTGACACCCCCTTTTTCAGTTTCACACCCCCCTGGCCCATTTCTTTGTATATTTATTATTTTTGCATTTTAATTTCATTTCTGACTTTATTATTTTATTTTCAAACATAAAAAATGCCTACAAATATTTTCATAAATTTTTAAATTTATTTGGTATTTATTTTAGTTATTTCTAACATAAAAATATTTAAATACTTTATATTATTTTGTTTAAACTTAAAAATAATGTAAAAATAAAATACTTTTATTTTCATTTATTGTTTTTATTCAAATTTGAAAATATTTTCTTGAAATATATATACATTTTTGTAAATAATTTATTTTATTTTTTTACACACTTAATATATTTAATATATATATATATATATATATATATATATATATATATATATATATATATATATATATATATATATATATATATATATATATATATATATATATATATATATATATATATATATATATATATATATATATATATATATATATATACTTTATTTTATTAAAAGCATAGAATAAAAAACACAAAAATAATACATTTTTATTTTTATTGATATTTTATACTAAAAAAATACTTTTTTTCAATATACTTTTATTTTTGTACATATTGATACATTTTTGTATATAAATATTAAATAATACCATTTCTTTAAGGAATTAGGGTTTACCCTAAAAAATAATTAAAATTAACTTTTTATTTATTTCTTTACATTTCTTTCTATTGAAAATACTTTACATACCTAAAAAACCTTTTTTGCATAATACTTTTTATTTAATATTTATTTATTGTATTTATTTAAATATTGTACATTTAAGTATTATGCCTTGCAAATTCAATTTGGTTGTAATAATTTAGGGTTTAATTTCTTGCAAAATAATCCCCTATTCAAATTTGTACCCCCCTCCCTATATCATGTTGTAATAGTTTAGAATTTAAATTCTCGCACCTTTAAGCTTTCAATTATGCCATGATTAAAGAATTAGGGTTTGTATGCAAAATCAAAACCAACAAATAGTTTGACCTAATCAAAGACAAAAATGCATGAAAAAACAAACACAATGCACACTTACACCCCTAGGGTTTCAATCAACTTGTTGCCTTCAAAAATGGGTCATGATATGCATGTCAAGTACTTTGGCAAAATAAAAACAAAACAAAAGATCATAGTCCCTCAATGACGCTATCTAGGTTGCCTAAACAAAGTGATCATGTCCCTCAAGAAAATTGCCAAAAATACTTGACATTATTGTAATCATGGTCTATACGATGACCCGCGCCTGTCCGGTTTAACATCCTAACACAAGTTTGTTCACCAAGTACAATGGTGAAGCAACACTGTTAAAAGGGTTAAAACATAAGAAAGATCTTTGAGTAAAAGAGGGTAGATAACTCTTAGTTACTCGATCAAAGCTTGCAAAAACATCCTTGCTATCTTCAAAACACACTTCACCACACAATTTCAAAACCCTACTTTCAATCATTGAAAACTTTTCAAAAGACAAAAAAAAAACACCTTTGTATACATTCAAACAATAATCATTACAAAGGTTGCCACAACGATGGCCTCTTTGCAAAAACATATTTCAAAATCACACACAAAGCACCATTTCAAACAATTGAAGAGCACCATTTCAAACAATTGAAAAGCAAAGCAAGTGATCTAAATAAGTAACTAAGAGCCCATGGATAACCATGGATAGAAAGGGTGCTAGTACCTTCCCTTTCTATAATCTACTCCCCGAACCCAAAAATGGCGACTCTTGCTAAACCGAAACATTTGCGAACACAAATGCAAAATCCCAAGTCAGTTCTCCCACCGTATCACAGAATTGGCGACTCTGTTGGGGAAAATCACTAAAAGTGGAGTAACCTTAGGGTTTAGATCACCCTTTGCATGATTATATTGTTTGCTTTGATTGCTTTACATTTGGTTCTTTTGTTTGGGTTTGAATCCTCCACCCAGATTTGGGAAACATTCATAGGTAAATAGCTATACGTTGTGGAAACTGTGCGGGGTATACCGACATGGTTGAAGCAATAGCTATGTTAGTGCGACATATTTGTGAGTACCGATAGCCTTTGAGTCAATCAAAGAGAATACGGGGCCGCTGAGTGATGTCATGAAGCACTAATGAACTCTTAGAACCTTACTTGACCATCTTGGCCTTTTTTAGGGGTAGTGAGATGATCGGCTTTGGTGCAGTCCGAAGTTGGTAGATACTCGATACTACACTCATTGAGGGTTGTTTTCTTGGAATATTTTAGTTGCTAGTTGTGATACGGTGGGAGAACTGACTTGGGTTTTTGCGTTTGTTTTCGCAAATGTTTTGGTTGAGCAAGAGTCGCCACCGACTTTTTATTTTATCCTAAGGAAAGGTTAAAAAGCACAGGAAAAACCTTTGAGATGTTTTCATGGGTTCGGGGAGTAGATTATAGAAAGGGAAGGTATTAGCACCCTTTCTATCCATGGTTATCCATGGGCTCTTAGTTACTTGCTTAGATCACTTGCCTTGCATTTTCAATTGTTTGAAATGGTGCTTTCAATTGTTTGAAATGGTGCTTTGTGTGTGATTTATGAAAGAGGTTTTTGAAAAGAGGCCATTTGTTGTGGCAACCTTTGTAATGATCCATGTTTGAATGTATACAAAGGTGTATTTGTCTTTTGAAAATTTTTCAATATTTTTGAAAGTTGTTTTGAAAGTGTGTTTTGAAGTTGTGTTGTGATGTGTGTTTTGAAAAATGGCAAGGATTGTTTTGCAAGATTGGTCAAGTAACCAAGAGTTATCTACCCTAAATTTCTCAAAGATCTTTCCTAATGTTTTAACCCTTTTAACAATTTTGTTCCACCATTGCATTTGGTGGACAATCTTGTGTTAGGATGTTAACTGGACGGGCGCGGGTCATCGTTTTAGACCATGAATGTAATAGTGCCAAATGTCTTTGGCAATTTTTTTCTTCAAGGGACTTGATTATTTTTTAGGCAACTTGAGAAAGCGTCATCGAGGGACTATGATCATTTTGATTTGTTTTGTTTTTCCAAAGACATTCAACATCCAACATGGCCCATTATTGAATGCAACAAGTGGAATAACCCTAAGGGTGTAAGTGTGATTAGTGTTGTCCATTTTCATGCTTTTTTATCTTTGCATTAGGTCAAGCTATTTGTTGGTTGATTTTTGCATACAAACCCTAAGTCTATCATGGCATAATTGGAAAGCGTTTAAATGCGGAATTTAAAGTCCTAGATTATTACAACATAATTATGGGGATGGGGGTACAAATGTTCAAATGGGGGATATTTAGCAAGAAATTTAAATCTAAACTATTACATCCATATTGAATATACAAGTTATTTAATTGTACAATTAATTAAATAAATACAATAAATATGAAAAATGTATTATGCACAAAAATAGTTTTTTATGTATGTAAAAGTATTTTTCAATATAAAATATAAACAAAATAAAAAAAGGTTAATTTTTGATATTTTTATGGTTTTAGGGTAAAACCCTAATTTTTTAATAAATAGTATTTATTAATTATATTATATATAATATTTGTTAATTATATACAAAAAATAAAAAAAAAAGTATATTGTGAAAAAAAAATATTTTTGATGTCATATATTAATAAAAATAAAAAGGTATTATTTTTACATTTTTTATCCTAAATGTTTTAATAAATATACAAGTATTTAGATTATATATATTTAAATATACTAAATATGTACAAAAATAAAAATATTAATTATTTACAAAAGAAGTATATTTTTAGAAAATGTTTTCAAAAATGCAAATAAAAAATAATAACTAAAAATATATTTTTTTGTATTATTGTTTTGTGTTTTAAATAAAAAGAAATATATTGGTTTATATACATATGCTTAAATAAACAAACAAATGCCAAATAAATACAAAAATGGGTGAAAAAATAATTTTAATGTTTTTTATACTTTGATAAAAAATAATAAGTCAGAAGAAAAAAAGAAAAGTAAAAAATAATCAAAATAACACACAATGGGCCAAGGGGGTGTTGGTGGAAAAAGGTGGTGCAAACAGAAAAACAACTCAGGCCCAGCCCAAGGGGCTTGTCTTCAACCTCCAGCCATTTATGTCTCAAAAACGCGCGCCCTCCATGCCTGGTTCAAACTTCCTGATTCTTTGACTTTTAGCAAAAACTTATAACATCAATAATGTAGAGCATCATGTCACGATTTCAAATATATAAAAAAGTTGTTCTAACTCTCAGAAACGAAAGAGAATTTCTTCTCCCCTAATTTCTGACCTAAGTTTTCTTCCATGTTCAGGTCCAAAATTCTCTTAGCACACACAATATAAATGAAATGTAACTACATGGATAGCTTCAGGGCTATGAGTAGAACACCCTTTCTTCACAAACTTAAGCCTAAATATGCTTGGATAGAGAGATAGAAGTTCACCTTTAACCTGTTTCAGCTTGACTTGAACAGAGTAATATGGCCAACTTCAATGGTGTTTGAGGACTTGTACAGCTTGCTTGAGGTCCCAGGAACCTTCTCCAACACTTAGCTTGCTTTGAATCTAACTGTATCAAGATATGGAAGTCAACCTGCAAAAGAGAAAAGTGAAAATGGCACACTTGGCTATGGATGTTACAGCTTGTATCTAAGGCTTGGGACAGCTTCAATGGATAGTATGGAGTGTATTGGAACTTGTTTGGGCAAAAACGCACGAGTGAATGATGCTGGCCAAGTCAAAATGCAGAATGCCATGTTTCTTGCAGAAAAATGGTGATTTTCTGTATGAGGAGGGATCAAGGGTATTTTGGTCGTGCTTTAGGTCAGTTAGGGAGTATAAATGTGTTTACAAAGTTTGTTTTAGTTGGTCTTTGCAGGCATGAGAGTTATGGTTCAATATGCAAGTTTTCTTCTTATCTAAGCAAACAAAATGCAAGTTGGGTTATAGGCCAATGCAGGCCCCTCAAGCATGCTGCAAACTTGGTTCTTGATCAGTGGGATTTGTCCACAAACTTGTGCCTCAAAGATCTCCTTGTACTTCCAAGATATGGATTTTGACATAAAGCATTGCTTTTTCAAAATGGCAAAATTGCTTTTTTCCATATATGGATTGATTTTGTGTGTATTATCCAAATGAACAAAATAACACTCTAACACAAAGGATATGCATTTAATTATTGAGTGTGAATGAGATTAGAGGCCTGTAATCTAGCTTGGACCATGCTGACTTGAAAATGGCAATGTTATGAACATGTATTTGGCTATGAACAAAGTGACTTTTGCCCTTCTTTGCCAATTCGATTATCCCTAACCACAAGGGTGTTTGAGAAGTTCTTGGACAATTTGGAAAGCTTGGAATGTTTACTACAATCCATCTTTGTAATGAAAGTTGAAATTCCAAGTGGAAGCATGTGAAAAGTGGCCATGAAGTTGGGCAAAAATCCTGCCTAAAATAGGTCAAAAATTTTCTAAGTTAAGAATGTTTTGCACCCTTGTTCCAAAAATCATAACTTGAGCTAAAGGCTTCGTTTGAGGAAACTTTCTGAATAAAAGTTGTAGATTTTTCAATGGACTACAACTTTCATGTTTTTAGTTTTACTTGAATCCATTTATATCTTGATGAAAAAATTGGACAAAGTTAGGAAAAAATTAGGAAATTTCATAACTTAGAAAATTTCTAAGTTATGAAATTTCTTCATTTTAAACCCTAAATTGCAATTTTTGGTTTCTTGATGAACAAGTTTCATAATTTTATATGTCTTGATGAAAAATGAATCTTGGCACTTGATTTTGACCAAAAAGTCAAAGTTTGACTTTTCAGTATACAGTCAAATTTTGATCAGTTGACTGAAAAATTCATCTGTCAATCTTGTGCATTTGGAACCTTTTGAACTTGTTGAATGTGTCAAGACCATGCCATTGAGTCCTTGAGTCCATATGTGAGTTTGATTTGCCATTGGTTAGGTCAAACAGTCAAAAATTTCCTTTGTGCAGTCAAAACCCTAAAAATGACCATTTTGCCCTTTTGGTGATCTGATCAAATTTCTTGTGGAATTGTGATCCAAACTTGACCAAATGGTTCATATGAGTTCAAAATGTTGATGTGGGTCAAATTTCATGAGGTTTGACTGTCAATTGGCCACAGTTGACTTTTTTCCCCAATACAACTGATTTTTAGGTCAACTGTCCAATTGATTGGGCAAAGATTGGAATCAAGGCTTGAAACTTGGTATGGATAAACTTGTGAGTCCAATATGAAGCATGAAAGTCACTTTGGGCATTTTAGGTCAAAACATCTTTGTGCAAACTCAAACCCTAATTAGGGTCAACAGTCCAAGGAGGAGTCTTGAGCAGAGCAAACCCTAACTTGATCTTGAGCTCCAAGGGTCTTGTGGTGAGAAAATGTTGAAGAAATGAGGGGGAAAATTTTGGGGTACAACAGTTGCCCCTGTTCAATCTTCTTGCACCTGAAGAGTTAGATTGGCAGGTTTGCCTTTCGCGTCTTGAAGGTAAAAGGAGATTGGACACTAAAGTGCCCTTAAATTTGCACTTGTCAAAACAATGGATGTGGGAATGGGCTTAAAGATGCCATTTGGTGATGGGCTTAGAGATGCCATCTGGAGGGGTGACAGAATCTTATCGGGGATGGGCTTAAAGATGCCATCTGGAATGTTTGTTGAACTGCAATGTGATAGGTCAGAAGAATGAGGATTATAATGGTATCCGTGTCTGGAATACATTTGAACTGTATATGGAGGCTGGTGTTTGTATGAGCAAGAGAATGACCTCCGTGTCTGGGGCGTATCTGAGTTGTAAATGTGCTTGAAGGTAGAACGAATATTAGAATGACTGCCGTGTCTGGAGTGTATCCGTATTGTATCTGGGTAACAGAGAAATATCTGTATGGAGCAGCTGCGTGCTGGGGACAAATTCTGAATGAGTGACAGAATGGCAACCGTGTCTGGAGCGTATCTGGACAGTATCTGAAATTGAAAGTTGTATGAGTAGCAGAATGACTTCTGTGTCTGGAGTGTATCTGAAACTGTAACTGGGATTGAGATCCGTATGAGTAATAAAATGACTTCCATGTTTGAAGTGTATCTGAAACTATAACTGGGATCTAAATAAATGACAGAATGACTTCCGTGGCGAACGCACTAGGGAGAATCAAACTGCTGTTGTAAAGGTCAGAATGGTATCCGTGCTTGGAATGCATTGAACCTTGAGGTGGATAAGTGAATATGAATGAGAGATAGAATGGCTGCCGTGTCTGGAGCGTATCTAGTTTGTATCTGATTGTTGTAGTCTGAATGAGTAGTAGAATGGCCGCTGTGTCTGGGGTGTATCCATACTGTATCTGAATAATTGTTAATGATAGCCTTTTAATCTTATCCTGAAAAGGATGAAATGTTAGCTAAAACACAAAGTTATGTTGCATGATATGTACGATGCAATATATGTTATATCAATGATACGAATGTAAATGAATGTGCATGTAAGCTGAAGAGCTGTCTTGCTGAGGATAGATGAATCCTGGATAGATGGGGATAAAGAATCTTGACTGCTGCTAGGGAAAGTGAATCCTTGACTGCTGCAGGGGATTGCAAGAATTTTGATTGCTGAGGATGAGACATTCTTGTTGACTACTGCTGGAGAATCAGGAGCTTGGGTTGTATACCAATCTACTGGGGATACTGAAACTCTGAGGGGAATTGAGTTCTGGATTGAGGAATTTGGAGCTTAGAACTGCTGGGGATTCCTTCTGAAAGGGTATCAAGATATCGATCTGTACCTTCAACTTATCAGTAATTATCTTTCTTGATTCATAAGGGAATGATTATGTTCAAATGCATATGCCTATTTAACAAAACATTGGACGTTTCTCAAAATAAAACATAAATGTAGAAAAGCAAAAGAAGACAAAGCAAATTTCTGTATTTGGAAAAGTATTTGTATTAACTTTCTATGAGTATATTTGTACAAAGGAGACAACCATCCTAGTAAGAGAATGTCGTCGTAAAAATTGAAAAATTTATACAAAAGAAAGATGGCTATGTGCAACAATTCCATGGGATTCCATTCTGCTATAGCCTTCACAACTCTGAGTATTTGTCCATTCAATGCTTCGTCCGCCGATGACTGGATTGATCAGAAGCTTGGAGATGGTTGATGAAGATATTGTCCTTAAAGTGATCCGACGAGACATAGTCATACGCTTCAATTCCCTAACTTTTGCCTGAATCGTCCTTTCGGGTTTTCGATCCACCGGGAAACCCTTTTTTGCCCAAGCCGCCCTTTCGGGTTTTCGACTTGCCGGGTGTATAATTTTTTTTGTTTTATCCCTAATTTTTGCCTGAACCGCCCTTTCGGGTTTTCGGTTCACCGGGATGCCCATTTTTGCCCAAGCCGCCCTTTCGGGTTTTCGACTTGTCGGGTTATTTTATGCGTAGTATCTTTTGACTATGTCTGCGTTCGCAGGGTGCGGCAAATCATCGCCGTCCATGGTGGTCAGAATCATTGCACCACCAGAAAATATACTCTTGATCATAAATGGTCCTTCGTATGTAGGAGTCCATTTTCCCCTGGGATCACTTTGCGGAAAGATAATCCGCTTGATTATGAGATATCCGACTTGATACACTTGACGTCTGACTTTCCTATTGAAAGCCTTGATCATCCGTTTTTGATACGTCTGACCATGGAAAACAGCGGCGAGTCGCTTCTCGTCGATTAAATTGAGTTGATCAAGTCGGGTCTGAATCCAATCGTCTTCATTCAAACCAGCGTCCTTCATAATCCTTAAAGAAGGAATCTGAACTTCCATGGGTAAGACAGCTTCCATGCCATATACCAAAGAAAATGGGGTTGCCCCTGTTGAAGTACGTGCCGTGGTACGGTATCCATGCAGAGCAAACAGTAACATCTCATGCCAGTCCTTGTAAGTGACTGTCATTTTCTGAATGATCTTCTTGATGTTTTTGTTCGCAGCTTCAACAACACCGATCATCTTCGGCCGATAGGGAGATGAATTGTGATGATAAATCTTTAAATGTTCGCACAATGCGATGATCATAGTATTGTTCAGATTTGTACCGTTGTCTGTGATGATCCTGTCGGGGACACCATACCGGAATATAAGGTTCTGCTTGATAAAGCAGGCAACCACATTTTTAGTAACAGAGGCGAAGGAAGCTGCTTCGACCCATTTGGTGAAATAGTCAATAGCAACCAGGATGAAGTGATGTCCGTTGGATGTCGTGGGCTTGATCTCTCCAATCATGTCAATACCCCACATTGTAAATGGCCAAGGAGCTGTCAGCACGTTGAGAGGAACAGGAGGAATATGAATCTTGTCCGTGTAGACCTGACATTTGTGGCAAGTACGGGAATGCTGATGGCAATCTGCTTCCATGGTAGACCAGTAATAGCCTGCCCTTAGAATCTTCTTAGACATTGTATGCCCGCTCAAGTGGGTGCCAAATGTACTGCTGTGTATCTCAGTCATTATTAACTCTGCTTCAGCTTTGTCTACACATCGGAGTAAAACACAATCATAGCTTCATTTATAGAGGATGCCATTGCTCAGGAAGAACTTGGCAGCAAATTTCCTTAAGAACTTCTTGTCATTCGCGGAAGCTCCTTCAGGATATTCTCTAGTCTGGAGATACCTTTTGATTTCATGGAACCAGGGTTGTTCCACTACTTCTTCGGTATTAATCTCATGACAATGCGCATGTTCATCCATTCGCTCGATGGTGATTTAGGGAGCCTCGTTATCCCAGTTGAGTTTAAACATGGAAGACATTGTTGCCAGAGCATCTGCTAGCTGATTCTCTTCTCGTGGGAAATGCTCGAAGGTGATTTGCTCAAAATGAGGCAACAATGTCAGGACATGTTCTTTGTATGGGATAAGATTAGGATGCTTGGTATCCCACTCTCCTTTGATTTGACTGATAACCAAAGCCGAGTCCCCAAATACGATCAAGGATTTGATCCCCAAGTCTATAGCAGCTTTGAGACCAAAAATGCAAGCTTCATATTCAGCCATGTTGTTGGTGCAGCTGAAGCAAAGTCGGGCCGTGAAAGGCGTGTGACAAACTTCCGGGGAAATGAGTACCGCACCGATACCGTTTCCAAGTGCATTTGAAGCACCATCAAAGTACAGGGTCCATCGGGATCCTTTTTCAGGTCCGTCATACGGTCCGTTACCTTCAATGTTGTCCAAATTCATGATGTCCTCGTCTGGGAAGTCAAATCTCATGGGTTGATAATCTCCGATAGCTTGATGAGCTAGATGATCAGCTAGTACACTCCCTTTTATAGCTTTTTGGGTAGTATACTTGATGTTATACTCAGTTAGGATCATTTGCCATCTAGCTATTCTTCCAGATAAAGCAGGCTTCTCGAAGATATACTTGATAGGACCCATTTTGGAAATCAGCAAGGTGGTATGAGTCAGCATATACTGCCTTAGTCGGCGAGCAGCCCATACCAAAGCGCAGCAAGTTTTCTCGAGCAGTGAGTAGCAAGTCTCACAGTCGGTAAACTTTTTGTTAAGGTAATAAATAGCATGCTCTTTTCGACTAGACTCGTCATGCTGGCCCAAAACACACCCTATTGAGTTATCCAAGACGGTCATATACATGATCAACGATCTTCCTTCGACGGGTGGCATCAGAATAGGAGGTTCTAGCAAATACTCCTTGATTTTATCAAAAGCAGCTTGGCAATTGTCGTTCCATTCGACTACCTGATCTTTCTTTAATAATTTGAAAATTGGCTCACAGGTAGACGTCAGATGAGAGATGAATCTGGCAATATAGTTCAAGCGCCCCAAGAACCCTTTAACCTCCTTTTCAGTACGGGGAGCAGGCATTTCTTGTATTGCTTTCACTTTTGCTGGATCGACCTCAATGCCCTTGTTGCTGACAATAAATCCTAGAAGCTTACCAGACCTAACTCCAAAAGTGCACTTACTTGGATTCAGCCTGAGTTTGTACTCCTTCAACCTGGAAAACAACTTTTCCAGATGCTCAAGGTGTTCCTCCTCTGTTTGTGATCGAGCTATCATGTCGTCTATGTAAACTTCGATCTCATGATGTATCATATCATGAACCAAAGCTACCATGGCGTGCTGATAAGTTGCCCCTGCGTTCTTCAGTCCGAACGGCATCACCTTATAGCAGAAGGTACCCCATTATGTAACAAAGGTTGTTTTCTCCATGTCCTCGGGGGCCATTTTGATCTGGTTGTAGCCCGAGAAGCCATCCATGAAGGAAAACACTTTGTGCTGAGCTGTGTTGTCATTCAGAATGTCGATATGCGGTAGCGGAAAATCATCTTTACGACTAGCCCTATTCAAATCCCGGTAGTCCACACACATCCTGACCTTGCCGTCTTTTTTAGGTACTGGCACGATGTTAGCAACCCATTGTGGATAGGATGTAACAGCCAGAAAGCCAGCGTCGAATTGCTTCATTACTTCCGCTTTAATCTTTTCAGACATGTCGGGCCTCATTCGGCGGACTTTTTGCTTGATCGGTGGACAATCCTCTCTTGTAGGGAGACGGTGAACCACGATATCTGTGTCTAAACCCGGCATGTCTTCATAAGACCAGGCGAAGATTTCAACGTACTTGTTCAACAGCTGCATCAAACGTTCCTTGACACTTGGTTCCAGATTGGCACCCACTTGTACTTCCTTCCAGTCTTCCTCTGTTCCTAAGTTGACAGTTTCCAACAACTCTTCGTGAGGCAAGATGGCCCTCTGTTCTTGTTGTAGAAGTCTGGCTAGCTCTCCTGGTACTTCACAATCTTCATCATCTTCATACTCAGCCTGATTGACCAAATCTTCAGAGTTATTGAAGGACATAGCAGAATAGTCACCCATAGAATCCAGAGTTGATGGGTACCTGCATTTGTGAGTGTGGGTGTGTGTAAGGGATAGTCATCCTTAAACAAACAAAAATGCGAAAGGAAAGAAAATGAACACAGCAGTTTGTAAATGAAAAACGTCCAATGAATCATTAAACATGGCATATGAATATGAAGCTAATCAAAACCCTTACAAATGGACCTACATGCCCCGGGCAAGGCATGAGGTGAAAAAGTAGTGTGCAGATTGTTCAAAAGTAAATATTACAGACCAACACGAAATGTTTGACAGATAATTACTGATTAATAAAAGTAACGGGGACGAAGTCTTTCGCCTCCCAGTTGTGTAGTCCCCCTTCGATGGTTGGGAAGATCCAATCTTCAATGTTGGCCTCTTCGTCTTCACCTTCTAAAGCATTAATTCTATAAGGAGAAATATTGATGGGTGTTCTTTCAACTTTTGAGCGGCGCATAGCTTTTTGCCCCGCAACGGTAAATCCTAATCCAAACTTGTCTGTTTTGTACGGAATATCAGGCAACTGACCCCATGTTGAGCTCTTCCCTTCCTTCATCGCAGCCTTCGCGTCTTTCAGAGATGCCATCCTGGCCACCTGCTTGGGTACCTCGGCTACCGCTTTTGCTACTGCCACCTCGGGAGAGACTTCCTCAAAGTGTTGCAATGGTGTTTCAATGAATTCGCCCTCCACTTCCACATACCGAAAGGAGTTCAGATGACTGATCATATATTCCTCTTCACCGTGCACAATTATGATCTTTCCTTTGACAGGGTATTTCAGCATCTGATGTAGGGAGGAAGTGACTGCCCCAGCATTGTGTATCCATGGTCTCCCTAGCAAGCAAGAGTATGACGGACGGATGTCCATCACATAGAAAGTTGAGGGAAACACTTATGTGCCTACCTTAATGGGAATGTCTACCTCCCCATGTACCATTCTCTTTGACCCGTCAAATGCCCTTACAATGATATTACTTGGCTTTAGCTCCAAGCCTTCACAATCCAATCGGTCGAGAGCCTTCTTAGGCAGCACGTTCCGAGAAGAACCAGTGTCGACCAAAACATGGGCCAGAGTAGTTCCTTGGCATTCTACTGACACATGTAATGCGTCATTATGCTTTCTTCCCTTTGGAGTCAGGTCAGCATCAGAGAAACCCAGGCCGTTGTCTGCGGTAAGGCTGGCCACACAATCTTGGAATTGGTCGGCTGAGGTTTCTTGGGGCACATGGGCTATCTTCAGGAATTTTATCAATGCTTTGGCGTGCGCCTCTGAACAAAGTAGTAATGCTAACATGGAGATCTTCGAGGGGGTTTTCCCCAGTTGCTCTACCACGTCATAATCACTTTTCTTAATTATCTTCAGAATCTCCTCCATCTCTTTCTTAGAGTTTTCAGGGATGACCAAAGGTTGAGCCCTCGTCCTGACGAGCTCATCTTGGATCCCTTTCCCCTTATCAGCAGAAGTAGGAGGGACAACAACAGGAATAACAGCTTCTCCAATCAACGGGGTTCTTGCGGAAAGTTTTATC
This sequence comes from Vicia faba, assembly GCA_948472305.1. Lineage (NCBI taxonomy): Eukaryota > Viridiplantae > Streptophyta > Magnoliopsida > Fabales > Fabaceae > Vicia > Vicia faba. The sequence goes on along the minus strand of OX451739.1, from coordinate 612,741,213 downwards.
GGTGCAGGAGTAACTTTGGCAGCAGCTGAGGGTCCAAAGATTGCCTTTGGGAGGGGCAATCTCTGGAGAAAATATTCTCCCACTTCGGGTGATCTTGCTTGTACCGGCAATGTTTCCAATGCTGGCATCTTCTTCATCAGAGCTTTCCTCGGTTATCTCAACTTGTTTAACACCATGGTAGTAGATTTCTCCACCGTAATTCCATGGTATTGACTTGTCAGAACTGTAGGGGACAGGCCCAGGCATGGTTATTTTCAAGGGAACAATCTTTGCAGAGGATGTAATCTTAACAGGCTTTTTGACGGCCTTGGAAAGATTGGTGGAAATGGTGATTATTGAAACATCTTCGATAGGTGTTGGAATAGCAGGAATCTTTTCAAACAGAATTTGTTGACTGTCCATTAGGCCTTGGTTTCCTTTCTTCAGCAATGGACAGTCGATTGGTAGAGAGGAACAACAATAGCAATCTTCTTTACATCCTGGGAAAATCCCAGCCTTTAACAGATTTAACTTGATCATCAACAGTGGAGTCATCAGGTCATCAACATCAGAAACATACAGATCTTCTTCGATAGCATGGACATTTCGACCATGCTTCGACATCGGAGCGGATATTACGTTTGGTTTCTCTGGAGCATCGAACTCAACCTCTTTTGCATCTATCAAGTCTTGAATTTTATTCTTTAGCGCCCAACAATTGTTGGTGTCATGTCCGGCGCTATCAGAATGGTAGGCACATTTGGCATTGGCATGATAGTATGGAGATGTGGTGTTAGGGTTTTTCGGTGCTTCCTTTAAACCAGTCAGATTCAACTTCAACAAATGTGGAAGAACTTGCGCAGGTGTCATATTGATGCGGGTGAACTGCCGTTGTGGCCGCTCTACCCGTTGCTGATTTGGTCTGGGCTGATTGTTACGAGGCTGATCATTTGATGAATTTTGGATAATCACGGCCCCCACAGTCGGTCGGCGCTCAGTTCTTCCCACTCCTCTCTGAGAGTACACAACAGTCGTTTCCTTCTTCGCCTGAAATGATTTCTTAACATTTGTAGATGCAGAGGCATCCTTTTGAATCTTCCCATTCTTAATACCGGCTTCCACCCGTTCGCCAATCAGAATTAATTCAGTAAACCCTGCGGAAGAGCTCCCGATCAAATGGTTGAAGAACGGGCCATATAAGGTCCCTAAGAACATATCAACTAGTTCTCTATCAGAAAGAGGTGGTTGCACTCTTCCAGCCAAATCGTGCCATTTCTGGGTGTATTCCTTGAATCCCTCGTTTGAGGCCATTCCCATACTCTGTAGCTGAGTACGGGTTGGCTCCAAGTCAAAGTTATATTGATACTGGCGATAAAAGGTAGCTGCCAAGTCTTCCCAACTATGTATCTCTGACCTCTCGAGCTTGTAGAACCAGTCTAGATGAGTACCAGACAGACTATCCTGAAAGAAGTGTACCCAAAGATTTTTGTCGGATGTATGAGGTTGAATTTTTCGGACATACGGCCTTAGGTGCATCTTCGGGCAAGACAGCCCGTCATACTTTGCAAAAATTGGCACCTTAAACTTTGGGGGGATCACAATTCCAGCAATTAATCCCAAATCTTCGAAATCTAACCCGGGAACCCTTTGCAGCTCCATAGCTGCCAGCCTATCCTCGAGGTTTTTGTATTTGTCGTCCGCTGGCGGGTATTGTTGCTCTGAGTAGTCTTCATCTTCTTCAGCCTCTTCCTCTTCAGCTTCGGATTCAGAAGGTAGTGCAGCCCCTTTTCCTTTACTGTTTTCCTCTTCAGATGCGGAGGGAAATTCAAGAACTCTTCTGCCTTCATTCTCAAACCTTCTTCCCAGGGTAGCCACCCCGACTCTCTTCTTCTTCTTTTTCACCTTTTCTTGCTCTTTGTTCCCAAGCAGTGTTTTTAGATCCTCCTGACCCTTTGCCAAGGTCATTAGGAGATGTTGAAACTGTGAGTTTTGTGACTGCAGATCCTTGACCGTCTGTTCGAGATCCATCTTACTGAAATAAACAGCAGAAAGATAAGGAAACCTGGTGTGGAGACCTGCTTATGCACATGATGAATGATATGTTTATTTATGCAATGCATTCAAGGATTTAGAAATTCAACATTGTTGCAGACAAAAAGAACACACATCATATTAATAAGAAGAAATTTTGTCAGTACATAAATGCCCCATGGGCCAAATATTACAAAAAACTTCTCAAGGTAAAAAGACGTTGCGCATCCTCTTTGGTGCGATGTAAGTGTTAAGGGTCTCCTCCTCGTGAAGTCGGCGGGTAAGCTCCAAAACCTTCTTCTCACTGGCGTAGAAGCTGGCTTCAAAAGTATTATGTTCCTCCTTGAGTTGGATCCAACTCTTCTGCATCTCCTCCCATGATGTTGGTATGTCAGGATATAGGATGGTGTAGGGAACCTCTCCTTCCTTAACAGGCTCTTTAATCAAAGGGATAATGTGAGGGTAAGGCATCATAAGACTCTGAGCGCGGGCTCGCACCCACTTGAGATAAGGCTCAAGAGGGATAGAGTTCTTGTGCCCCAGTGTCTTGCTATCTACCTTGTTAGGCATCCTCCAAGCTCTGATGAATCTTTAGCGAAGTCTTTGTGCATCGTTGTTGAAGTCAAAAACTAGGTCAGGGATCAACATGTCATGAGGGCCATCCCTCCGTGCATATCCAAATTGTCTCAAAGCTAGAAAAGGGTTATAGGTAATGCCTCCCCTAATGCCAAGTAATGGGACATTAGGGAACTCTCCACAATGATCGACGATGATGACATTTTCTCTGGACCGAGAACACCAATGTACATCAGCATGTGTGAGGGTCATCAATCGTTGTGACCACTTTAAGCCTTGGTCATTCTTCAAAACAGATTGTGGAAGGTGCGAAATAAACCACCTTGCAAGGAGAGGAGTACAGCACATGAGAACACCCCTCTTTCTCATTGTTCGTGTGTAAAATGAGTGGAGGATGTCCACAAGTAATGTAGGTATGGGATTCCTGGATAAGAAGATCTTGACGGCGTTGACATCTATAAGCTGGTCAGGATTTGGGAACAAGACCAACCCATAAATGAGAAGTGCCACAATTTCTTCAAAGGCTTGTAGATCCAAGGAATTCCAACACTCTTGTGCCTTCTCAAACAAGAATTTTGCCAAGAAGCCTTTGACACCACTTCTAGTTTCCCAATGCCCCTTGATGTCAGATGGTTGCAAGTGTAGTGCTTGAGCAACATCTTCAGGCTTTGGTTCTTTTTCCGTACCGTTGTAGGGTAGTTGATTAAGAATAGGAATTCTCAGGAGTTGAGAAAATTCCTCCAAAGTGGGCACCAATTGGTAGTCGGGGAATGTGAAACAGTGGTGAAGGGGGTCAAAGAACTGGAACAACACTTTCATCATGTCCTCTTCAATGCTGGTGTTGACTAGGCTGAGCAGTCTACCATGTCTTTCACTGAAGGGGGAGCTTTCTGGGATTCTGGATGTGAGCTCCTTGAGTTGAGGAGGGATTCTCACAAGGTTGACTTGGATAGTTTTCCTGCGAAGAATTTCCATGACCTACAAAACAAGAACAAAGGTGAAGATCCAAACCCTTGAAATGGTTAGTGGATGCATATGATGCTTTATGATGTTCATGATGTATGCACAAAAATATGTACAAGCAAGTCACACAAAACCCTAGTTTCAGGCTCGCATGGGTTTCATAGGTAAGTACCCTCTTGAGTGAAGTTGGCTTAAAAACCTGTCCTATAAATAGTAACCGGGTTCTAAGGAGCTCAATATCATTGGATTGTTTTCCATGTTCATTGTTTTGGTTTAGCCACTTAACTAGCGACCAAAATATTCCAAGAAAACAACCCTCAATGAGGGTAGTATCGAGTATCTATCAACTTCGGACTGCACCAAAGTCGGTCATCTCACTACCCCTAATAGAAGGCCAAGATGGTCAAGTAAGGTTCTAGGTCATTAGTGCTTAGTGACATCACTCAGCGGCCCCGTACTCTCCTTGATTGAACTCAAGGGTTACCGGTACTCACAAATATGTCGCACTAATATAGCTATTGCTTCAACCGTGTCGGTATACCCCGCACAGTTTCCACAACGTATTGCTATCTATGAATGTTTCCCCAAATCCGGGTGTAGGATTTCAAGCCCAAACAAGAGAACCAAGATGTAAAGCAATCAAAGCAAACAATTAGTCATGCAAAAGGGTGATCTAAGCCCTAAGGTTACTCCATTTTAAAAATTCTCCCCAGCAGAGTCGGCAGTTCTGTGATACGGTGGGAGAACTGACTTGGGTTTTTGCGTTTGTTTTCGCAAATATTTTGGTTGAGCAAGAGTCGCCACCGACTTTTTATTTTATCCTAAGGAAAGGTTAAAAAGCACAGGAAAAACTTTTGAGATGTTTTCATGGGTTCGGGGAGTAGATTATAGAAAAGGAAGGTATTAGCACCCTTTCTATCCATGGTTATCCATGGGCTCTTAGTTACTTGCTTAGATCACTTGCCTTGCATTTTCAATTGTTTGAAATGGTGCTTTCAATTGTTTGAAATGGTGCTTTGTGTGTGATTTATGAAAGAGGTTTTTGAAAAGAGGCCATTTGTTGTGGCAACCTTTATAATGATCCATGTTTGAATGTATACAAAGGTGTATTTGTCTTTTGAAAAGTTTTCAATGTTTTTGAAAGTTGTTTTGAAAGTGTGTTTTGAAGTTGTGTTGTGATGTGTGTTTTGAAAAATGGCAAGGATTGTTTTGCAAGATTGGTCAAGTAACCAAGAGCTATCTACCCTAAATTTCTCAAAGATCTTTCCTAATGTTTTAACCCTTTTAACAATTTTGTTCCACCATTGCATTTGGTGGACAATCTTGTGTTAGGATGTTAACGGGACGGGCGCGGGTCATCGTTTTAGACCATGAATGCAATAGTGCCAAATGTCTTTGGAAATTTTTTTCTTCTAGGGACTTGATCATTTTTTAGGCAACTTGAGAAAGCATCATCGAGGGACTATGATCATTTTGATTTGTTTTATTTTGCCAAAGACATTCAACATGCAACATGGCCCGTTATTGAAGGCAACAAGTGGAATAACCCTAAGGGTGTAAGTGTGATTAGTGTTGTCCATTTTCATGCTTTTTTATCTTTGCATTAGGTCAAGCTATTTGTTGGTTGATTTTTGCATACAAACCCTAAGTCTATCATGGCATAATTGGAAAGCGTTTAAATGCGGAATTTAAAGTCCTAGATTATTACAACATAATTATGGGGATGGGGGTACAAATGTTCAAATGGGAGATATTTAGCAAGAAATTTAAATCTAAACTATTACATCCATATTGAATATACAAGTTATTTAATTGTACAATTAATTAAATAAATACAATAAATATGCAAAATGTATTATGCACAAAAATGGTTTTTTTATGTATGTAAAAGTGTTTTTCAATATAAAATATAAACAAAATAAAAAAAGGTTAATTTTTGATATTTTTATGGTTTTAGAGTAAAACCCTAATTTTTTAATAAATAGTATTTATTAATTATATTATATACAATATTTGTTAATTATATACAAAAAAAAAGTATATTGTGAAAAAAAAGTATTTTTGATGTCATATATTAATAAAAATAAAAAGGTATTATTTTTACATTTTTTATCCTAAATGTTTTAATAAATATACAAGTATTTATATGATATATATTTAAATATACTAAATATGTACAAAAATAAAAATATTAATTATTTACAAAAGAAGTATATTTTTAGAAAATGTTTTCAAAAATGAAAATAAAAAATAATAACTAAAAATATTTTTTTTTTGTATTATTGTTTTGTGTTTTAAATAAAAAGAAATATATTAGTTTATATACATATGCTTAAATAAACAAACAAATGCCAAATAAATACAAAAATTGGTGAAAAAATAATTTTAATGTTTTTTATACTTTGACAAAAAATAATAAGTAAGAAGAAAAAAAGAAAAGTAAAAAATAATCAAAATAACACACAATGGACCAAGGGGTGTAGGTGGAAAAAGGTGGTGCAAACAGAAAAACAACTCAGGCCCAGCCCAAGGGGCTTGTCTTCAACCTCCAGCCATTTCTGTCTCAAAAACGCGCGCCCTCCATGCCTGGTTCAAACTTCCTGATTCTTTGACTTTTAGCAAAAACTTATAACATCAATAATGTAGAGCATCATGTCACGATTTCAAATATATAAAAAAGTTGTTCTAACTCTCAGAAACGAAAGAGAATTTCTTCTCCCCTAATTTCTGACCTAAGTTTTCTTCCATGTTCAGGTCCAAAATTCTCTTAGCACACACAATATAAATGAAATGTAACTACATGGATAGCTTCAGGGCTATGAGTAGAATACCCTTTCTTCACAAACTTAAGCCTAAATATGCTTGGATAGAGAGATAAAAGTTCGCCTTTTACCTGTTTCAGCTTGACTTGAACAGAGTAATACGGCCAACTTCAATGGTGTTTGAGGACTTGTACAACTTGCTTGAGGTCCCAGGAACCTTCTCCAACACTTAGCTTGCTTTGAATCTAACTGTATCAAGCTATGGAAGTCAACCTGCAAAAGAGAAAAGTGAAAATGGCACACTTGGCTATGGATGTTACAGCTTGTATCTAAGGCTTGGGACAGCTTCAATGGATGGTATGGAGTGTATTGGAACTTGTTTGGGCAAAAACGCACGAGTGAATGATGCTGGCCAAGTCAAAATGCAGAATGCCCTGTTTCTTGCAGAAAAATGGTGATTTTCTGTATGAGGAGGGATCAAGGGTATTTTGGTCGTGCTTTAGGTCAGTTAGGGAGTATGAAATGTGTTTACAAAGTTTGTTTTAGTTGGTCTTTGCAGGCATGAGAGTTATGGTTCAATATGCAAGTTTTCTTCTTATCTAAGCAAACAAAATGCAAGTTGGGTTATAGGACAATGCAGGCCCCTCAAGCATGCTGCAAACTTGGTTCTTGATCAGTGGGATTTATCCACAAACTTGTGCCTCAAAGATCTCCTTGTACTTCCAAGATATGGATTTTGACATAAAGCATTGCTTTTTCAAAATGGCAAACTTGCTTTTTTCCATATATGGATTGATTTTGTGTGTATTATCCAAATGAACAAAATAACACTCTAACACAAAGGATATGCATTTAATTATTGAGTGTGAATGAGATTAGAGGCATGTAATCTAGCTTGGACCATGCTGACTTGAAAATGGCAATGTTATGAACATGTATTTGGCTATGAACAAAGTGACTTTTGCCCATCTTTGCCAATTCGATTCTCCCTAACCACAAGGGTGTTTGAGAAGTTCTTGGAAAATTTGGAAAGCTTGGAATGTGTAATAAAATCCATCTTTGTAATGAAAGTTGAAATTCCAAGTGGAAGCATGTGAAAAGTGGCCATGAAGTTGGGCAAAAATCCTGCCTAAAATAGGTCAAAAATTTTCTAAGTTAAGAATGTTTTGCACCCTTGTTCCAAAAATCATAACTTGAGCTACAAGCTTATTTTGAGGAAACTTTGTGAATCAAAGTTGTAGATTTTGAAATGGACTACAACTTTCATGTTTTGAGTTTTACTTGAATCCATTTATATCTTGATGAAAAAATGGGACAAAGTTAGGAAAAAATTAGGAAATTTCATAACTTAGAAAATTTCTAAGTTATGAAATTTCTTCATTTTAAACCCTAAATTGCAATTTTTGGTTTCTTGATGAAAAAGTTTCATAATTTGACATGTCTTGATTAAAAATGAATCTTGGCACTTGATTTTGACCAAAAACTCAAAGTTTGACTTTACAGTATACAATCAAATTTTGATCAGTTGACTGGAAAATTCATCTGTCAATCTTGTGCATTTGGAACCTTTTGAACTTGTTGAATGTGTCAAGACCATTCCATTGAGTCCTTGAATCCATATGTGAGTTTTATTTGCCATTGGTTAGGTCAAACAGTAAAAAATTTCCTTTGTGCAGTCAAAACCCTAAAAATGACCATTTTGCCCTTTTGGTGATCTGATCAAATTTCTTGTGGAATTGTGATCCAAACTTGACCAAATGGTTCATATGAGTTCAAAATGTTGATTTGGGTCAAATTTCATGAGGTTTGACTGTCAATTGGCCATAGTTGACTTTTTTCCCCAATACAACTGATTTTTAGGTCAACTGTCCAATTGACTGGGCAAAGATTGGAATCAAGGCTTGAAACTTGGTATGGATAAACTTGTGAGTCCAATATGAAGCATGAAAGTAACTTTGGGCATTTTAGGTCAAAAAATCTTTGTGCAAACCCAAACCCTAATTTGGGTCAACAGTGCAAGGAGGAGTCTTGAGCAGAGCAAACCCTAACTTGATCTTGAGCTCCAAGGGTCTTGTGGTGAGAAAATGTTGAAGAAATGAGGGGGCAAATTTTGGGGTACAACACTAGTTAAGTGGCTAAACCAAAACAATGAACATAGAAAATAATCCAGTGATATTGAGCTCTTAGAACCCGGTTACTATTTATAGGACAGGTTTGAGCCAACTAAACTCAAGAGGGTATTTACCTATGAAACCTCATGCAAGCCTGAAACTAGGGTTTTGTGTGACTTGCTTGTACATGTGCTTGTGCATACATCATGAACATCATAAAGCATCTTATGCATCCACTTACCATTTCAAGGGTTTGGATCTTCATCTTTGTTCTTGTTTTGTAGGTCATGGAATCTCTTCGCAGGAAAACAATTCAAGTCAATCTTGTGAGAATCCATCCTCAACTCAAGGAGCTCACTTCCAGGATTCCAGAGAATTCTCTCTTCAGTGAAAGACATGGTAGGCTTCTCAACTTGGTCAACTCCAACATTGAAGAAGACATGGTGAAAGTTCTCTTCCAGTTCTTTGACCCCCTACACCATTGTTTCACATTCCCTGATTACCAACTGGTGCCTACTTTGGAGGAATTTTCTCAACTCCTGAGAATTCCTATTCTTCACCAACTACCCTAAAACGGTACGGAAAAAGAACCAAAGCCTGAAGATGTTGCTCAAGCATTACACTTGCAACCATCTGACATCAAGGGACATTGGGAAACCAGAAGTGGTGTCAAGGGTTTCTTGGCAAAGTTTCTGTTTGAAAAGGCACAAGACTGCTGGAATTCTCTAGATCTACAAGCCTTTGAAGAGATTGTGGAACTCCTCATCTATGGGTTGGTCTTGTTCCCAAACCCTGATCAGCTTATAGATGTGAATGCTGTCAAGATTTTCATATCTCGGAATCCTGTACCTACATTGCTTGGGGACATTCTACACTCATTTTACACACGAACAATGAGGAAAAGAGGTGTTATCATGTGCTGCACTCCTCTCCTAGCAAGGTGGTTTATTTCTCACCTTCCACAATCAGTTTTAAAGAATGAGCAGGGTTTAAGGTGGTCACAAAGGTTGATGACCCTCACACATTCTGATGTACATTGGTGTTCTAGGTCAAGAGAAAATGTCATCATCATCGATCATTATGGGGAATTCCCTAATGTCCCACTACTTGGCATTAGGGGAGGCATTACCTACAACCCCTGTTTAGCTCTAAGACAGTTTGGATATGCTCAGAGGGATGGCCCTCATGACATGCTGATTCCTGACCTAGTTTTGACTTCGACAACGATGCGCAAGGACTTCGACAAAGGTTCATCAGAGCTTGGAGGATGCCCAACAAAATGGATAGTAAGACATTGGGGCATAAGAATTCCATCCCCCTTGAGCCTTATCTCAAGTGGGTACGAACCCGCGCCCAGAATCTTATGATGCCATATCCTCACATTCTCCCCTTGATCAAAGAGCCTGTTATGGAAGGAGAGGTTCCATACACCCTCCTACATCCTGACATGCCAACATCATGGGAAGAATTACAAAAAAGTTGGATCCAACTCAAAGAAGAACAGAATACTTTCGAAGCCAGCTTCTAAGCCAGTGAGAGGAAGGTTTTGGAGCTTACCCGCCGACTGCATGAGGACGAAACTCTCAACACTTACATTGCACCAAAGAGGATGCGCAACTTCTTTTTGCATTAAGAATTTTGTAATATTTTGCCCATGGGGCACTTATGTACTAACAAATTTCTTCTTAATATGACGTGTGTTCTTTTTGTTTGCAACAAATTTGAATTTCTGAATCCTTGAATGCATTACATGAATAACGCATCATTCATCATATGCATAAACAGGTCTTCACACCAGGTTTCCTTATCTTTCTGTTGTTTATTTCAGCAAGATGGATTTGGAGCAGACGGTTAAGGATCTACAAGCACAAAATTCTCAATTTCAGCAACTCCTCATGACCTTAGCAAAGGGTCAAGAGGACCTTAAAGAACTGTTGGAGAAAAATAAAGAGAAAAAGAAGAAAAGGCCCGGAGTAGCCACTTTTGGAAGAAGGTTTGAAAGCAATGCTAGAAAAGTTCTCGAGTTCCCCTCAATGTTTGATGAAAGGGTTGGTAAAGGAAAAGGGGTTGCGGTACCTTCTGAATCTGAAGTTGAAGAGGAAGAAGAGGAAGAAGACGAAGACTACTCCGAACAGCAATATCCCCCGGCAGATGATAAATATAAGAATATTGAGGATAGATTGGAAGCCATGGAGTTGCAAAGGGTACCTGGTTTAGATTTTGAAGAACTAGGGTTGGTCGCTGGGATCGTCATTCCTCCCTAGTTCACAGTACCAACATTTGCTAAGTATGACGGTCTGTCCTGTCCAAAGATGCATCTGAGATCCTATGTCAGAAAGATCCAACGCCACTCATCTGATAAAGACCTCTGGGTACACTTTTTCCAAGACAGTTTATCAGGCACACAATTGGACTGGTTCTATTAACTTGAGAGATCTGAGGTTCATAACTGGGAAGACTTAAATGCTGCTTTTTACCGTCAATACCAATACAATGCTGATTTGGCTCCCACTCATACTCAGCTACAAAGTATGGGGATGGCTTCCAATGAAGGATTTAAAGAGTATGCTCAGAAGTGGCGTGATCTGGCTGGAAGGGTGCAGCCACCATTGTCGGATAGAGAGTTGTGTGATCGGTGGATCTGGAACTGACTGTTTAACGCTGGTTCGCGAAATGTCGCGGAAGCAAGAGTCGCCACCGTCTTTTATTTTCTCCAAATGGAAAGGACAAAAGCACAGAAAAATTCCTTTTAAGAGATTGATCTCGGTTCGGGAGGTAGGTTATAGAAAGGGAAGGTGTTAGTACCCTTTCTATCCATGGTTATCCATGGGCTCTTAGATACTTGCTCAATGTGTTTTCAAAATGTTTGCTTGCTTTTCAATGTGGGTTTTAAAAAAGTTTCTTTGAAAAAATTCAGTTCGACTCGTACGTCAGAGTGTTTGAAAAGTTTGCTTTGAAAGCTTTTGAAAATGTGTTGGTGTGAAAAGTATGTTTTGATTTGTTTGAAATTAGAGCAAGTATCCTTGAGAACCTACCTACCCTAAGGAATTCGTCTGTGTAAATGTCCTTAAAAGTAGTGCCATCCCACCATTGAGAGGTAGGTAGCACCACCGTTGGAGGTGTTCGGGTCAATTCGAGTTTAGGGACATGGTGATCACCAGAGCAATGGGAAGACACCTTAGAAGCTACCCTCATGCCAGGTTCCCGGATCATGAGGACTTACTAAGACGTCCTCTACTCGACGATCACCTTTCGAAAGGCAACAGTGAGGCGTACCCTAGGGGTGGTGTGTGCGATTCGTGTGTCGTTTTCATTGATATTTGTCTTTTGTCATGTCATTGTGATCTACGCTTGATTTTAATTAGAGCCATTCATTCTTGCATGCTTATTTAACAGTTAAAAGTTGCGGGAAAATAAATCTATAACTATTACAAATGGCGCGGGTCCACATCGCCAAAATTAAACCGGACCCGATTTGACGGAAAATAAATAAAGCAATAAAATAAAAGTGCGAGAAATAAAAATCGTTACAAGGCTTTGGGACATGTACATAATTATAATAAACGACATAAAATAAATGCGCGAAATTAAATAAATTACGAATCATGGGCGTTGGACCCTTTTGCAAACAATTAAAGTTAATGAGGAATTAAGAATTAAAATTAAATGTTTTTGGTATTTTGTGTTTTTTAGGATTTGAGGAGAAAAAAGAATTAATTAAAATTAAAATGAAATGTTAAACCTAATTCTAATTATTTTGAAGTTATTAAGAAAATATTGAAATTTGACCTAATTTAAATCTAATTATTTTTATGCATTTTTTAATTTATGAAAATAAAATAATATTATGATAAAAAGAAAAAATTAAAAGGAATGGAAATTGTCAACTAAACCTAATTCTACCTTTTTTAGATTTATTAAAAAGAATTAAACTTGAAAAAATCCTAATTAAAACTAAATAATTACATGTTAATTTATTTACAAGAAAATAATTACAATAAAAATATTTATTATCTTTTGTCTTTTTCTGGATTTTTTATGCATTTTTTATGTATTGTAAAAATAGTGAATTAAATTAAAACAATAAAACAAATAAAAATAGTAATTAAAAAAGATATAAGAAAAATAAAACAAAACTTGCAAACCAGGGGGGGTGGAGGTCCCCAATATGGAGGTGTAACTTGGAATAGTCTGGCCCAATTAAGCATGAGATTCGCTGACTTTTCCAGGCCACATATGCGCTGGTTGACTTGTCCTTATGGTGTCCTTTAATTCTGAGTCCTTGGCTTGATCTTAGTGCCCACGTGGGTGGCCTGGATGTAGAGTGCACGATGGATGCTAGTTTGATAATCATATAGAAGCATTGTTAGAAAAATAGCATGGAAATTATTGAAGACCTGGGGATCGAACCCAGGTCTTGTGTATTGCCATCACGTTCGCTTGCCGTCTGTGCCAATTGCGCATTATTAATATATGATGACAAACAAATATAATAAAGCAATAAGCGTTAGTGGGAGCTATCACGCGCGAAATTCAAAAAGGAACCAATCCAACCACGCCACGAGATCATCTTCTTCCTTGTGTTTTCCTGAAACGAATTTAGTAAACATTTAACGGGGGTTTTGAACCCCCTCAATATACGCTTGTTTTAAAAATAGCGATTAGCACGCCGTAGTTCAGAAATTTGGCGCGAGCATTGCATCTCCTTCGTCCAAGCTTCCTGGTCATGATTATGGCATTATCGTGTTTCAATTTTACAGGATAAGAGAATCCCCAATTGAGAGCTCAAGAAACCCTAGAATGCATTCATGGCAATATCACGTATAGAGCATAAAAACGCAATCAAACTGCATGGTTAGCATCAGAGACTTATAACAAACATGAATCAATCAATCAAAATGACAAAATATGCATAAATTATGATGCACTATCCCAGAAATTTTTGGACACAGTTTGAACATAATCTACCAATTCTTGGAGCTTTGGTTGTTGTTTGTGATTGGCACACGTTCAGAGAACCACAATGAAGCTATTGGGATCAAGATTAGGGCTTGAATCGTCCTCTAGAATGTTTTTCAGAATTGAGTTTTTATGGAAAATTTTCAAGTTTGTAATAGCCTCTTATGCGCAGCTTTTTGTCTAATGCAATTAGGTTTGTGATCCTGCATATGTAGTGAGACAATTAGGTTAAGAAAACTTGATCAAATCCAATGAATTAATGGTTTTTGAATATTTGATTTCAAGGATCTTTTTTGAATCTTTTTCATGTGCATTTTGTATCAATTATGATCAATTAGTCCAATTCTTTCCATGTTTGGGATGTGCACGAGATTTTGAAAGCAAAACATGCATAAAAAGATTTTTTAGGTCAAAGTATATATTTTCCACATATTTAAATAATTTAAATGAATTAATATTAATATAAATTCAAATAAATAAATAAAAAATGAGAAAATACTTCCCTTTGGGCCAAGTGGTCGTGCATATGCTTGGAATGATGAATCATGGAAGAAAAAAGGGCCCATTAGCAAATTTAGGTCAGTTGAAGTAAAGTTGACTTTTCAAAATTCCTAAAAATTTCCCAACTTCCACAAGGCATAACTTGCTCAATTTTTAAGCTTTTCACATGTTCTTGGACATTTTGGAAAGGTCTTTGAGTCCTCTAACCAATGCCTTTGGTCCCATGTCATTTTGATTTACCAATCTCAAGTTATGGCCTTTGACTTAAAGTCCCTTTTTGTTGACTTTTGAAAATGACCTATAATGTTGAAATTGATAACTTTTTGTGAGAGCATTTCTTGGACTTGAAGTATGAAGATGAGTTGTAGGAAATGTCTTTCTCTTCAAAATGAGCTTTGGATGGAATTTTTCTGATAATCCATGTGAAAGTTATGCCCTGGTCAATTTCAGTTGACTTTTTCAGCTGTCCAAATATAGTAACTTTTGCATCTTTGATGATTTCTGAGCCAAATTTTGAGAATCATGATCAAGCATTGATCAAATGATGTTTATGGCTTCAAAATGATAGTTTGACCAAAAATTTGAACTTTTGACTGTCAAATGACCATTTTGCCCCTACAGTTGACTGTAGTGCAATTTAGGGTTTTGACTGTGCAATTTTGAGCTGAATGCCTTGAAACTTGGTATGAGGGTACTTGACCACATTTGTAGGCATGTGAGACTTGATTGGGCCTTTGAAAACTTCATTTTCTTGATCAGAATCCAAACCCTAGTTTTGACTGTATAGGAGACAATTGAACTGCATAACCCTTGGGGAATTTTGTGACCTGACTTGGCAATTTCTTGAAGAATATGGGAGGGCAAATTTTGGGGTGCAACAGTTGCCCCTGTTCAATCTTCTTAGACCTGAGGATGCAGATTGGCTGACGTGCCTTTCGTAATCCGAAGGTAGAAGATGATTGAACACTAGAGTGCCCAAAAATTTGCGCTCACATATTAGCAGTGTGATGGGGGAATGGGCTTATAGATGCCATTTGGAGATTGATGAATAGGATGATGGGCTTATAGATGCCATCTGAATGTTGATCGCGTAGGAGATTCCTTAGCGAGAACCTGCATACCTGCAAAAGAAAAATAAGTACCTGACACGTTGCAGGAGCTGATTTTAGATGCTTGGCATAGATGTGGCCTGACTGGTTACAGGAGCTGAGTCTGGAGCTTCAAATGCTGATGAATGAACCAGGTATGGTTACTGCCTTAGCATGAATGGTAAAAGACCCTTGGGTGATTTTAACTTCAACAACGCTCGTTGAGAAAAATCTTGGCGGGAATTACCATCTTTGCAATATCGGGAAGAAAACCATAGGCTATTATAATCTGAAAGGGAATCACCTCACTCGCCGTCGGAGATGGAATCATAGGAAAAGGAATTGTCACCTCACACACCGTCGGAGAGGAAAACATCTGAAAAGGACTTACCACCTCACACACCGTCGGAGAGGGAACCATAGAAGACTATCACCTCACACTCATCGCCGGAGAGGGAAACATCTGAAAAGGACTTACCACCTCACACACCGTCGGAGAGGGAACCATAGAAGACTATCACCTCACACTCATCGTCGGAGAGGGAAACATCTGAAGAAGGAATTACCACCTCACGCACTTGCCGGAGAGGGGACCATAGGAGACTATCACCTCACACTCATCGTCGGAGAGGGAAACATCTGAAAAAGGAATTACCACCTTACGCACTTGCCGGAGAGGGGACCATAGGAGATTATCACCTCACACTCGTCGTCGGAGAGGGAAACATCTGAAAAAGGGATTACTACCTCACACACCGTCGGAGAGGGAACCATAGGAGACTATCACCTCACACTCATCGTCGGAGAGGGAAACATCTGAAAAAGGGATTACTACCTCACACACCGTCGGAGAGGGAACCATAGGAGACTATCACCTCACACTCATCGTCGGAGAGGGAAACATCTGAAAAAGGGATTACTACCTCACACACCGTCGGAGAGGGAACCATAGGAGATTATCACCTCACACTCATCGTCGGAGAGGGAAACATCTGAAAAAGGGATTACTACCTCACACACCGTCGGAGAGGGAACCATAGGAGACTATCACCTCACCCTCATCGTCGGAGAGGGAAACATCTGAAGAAGGAATTACCACCTCACGCACTTGCCGGAGAGGGGACCATAGGAGACTATCACCTCACACTCATCGTCGGAGAGGGAAACATCTGAAAAAGGGATTACTACCTCACACACCGTCGGAGAGGGAACCATAGGAGACTATCACCTCACACTCATCGTCGGAGAGGGGACCATAACTTCTACTGAGTCTTTATCAGAAAAATATGTTGGGAGTCGATTTAGCTGGACTAGAGAAGGCTTTGAAATAGGTTTGAGCACTTTAACTGCGTCTTTCCTGAAAGGTAAAGGTCAGTCATATGCAATGCATGATATGGCTCAAGCAATGATGTTCTCAACATAAATGAGATTTGTATGATATGATGCGTCTATGCATGCTATAATGATGTATGTGATGTTTTATGAATGTTTTTCGTCTAGGAAAGTAAATCCTTGACGGGTGCCGGGAAGTCAATATCCTGGGATGATGTTGAAGAATAGATTTCCCTTCCGCTGGGGATGATAGTTGCAAGAATGCCGGTAGGAGAAGATGACTCCGTTGCGGAATAAACTTGGCGACTGAATAATTCTGCGGGGAGAAATGATACTCTAGCGACCATGCTGGGGAGTGATACTCTGTGGGGATAGAGATGCTCTGCTGAATTGTTGATAACTTGCCGAGGATATCCTTGTTGTTGGAAGTGTTGATGGACTTCGCTGGGGTAAGAAGACTTTGTCGATGACGCTCTTTCCGTGGCTTTTGGCTGAGGATAACCCAGTTATATCCTGTTAAGGAAATAACTCATTAAATAAAGCCGGACGACGCGTTCGTGCTCTGCGAGGGATAAGCTTCCAGAATTTACTGGGGATAAGCTTACTGTTTGGGGAGATAAATTCCAACTTTCCTGGGGAAACTGGATTGGATTCTTCTGGGGAAGTTTTGTACTGCGGGGAAGTGATTCCTTTGAATATTTGATATACCGCCGGGGAACAATCTTTAGGCCAAGACTGCCGGGGATGCTTGTTAAGAATATGTATGCTGCTGGGAATGATGGGATCTGCTGGAGGATACCCTACTTCCTTAGGACTGATACCTTTACTGGGAGAAGAATGCACTGACTGCTGACTTACTTTCTGGGGAATTAAGATACCTGGTTGTGTTCTTCAGCTGAACCTACCTTGATACCTTGGAGGACAGAACAGTTAGATTGCTTGGACAACTCTTTATTGCCCCTGTTTCTGAGGTATGAGAGGAAGACTTGTGAGGTGCTGATAGTTGTTGAGGGTCAGACCTTCTTCTGGTAGGCAGGTGACAAGATGACAGGACATAGTCGTACGCTTTGATCCCTAACTTTTGCCTGGACCGCCCTTTCGGGTTTTCAGTCCACCGGGATACCCATTTTTGCCCAAGCCGCCCTTTCAGGTTTTCGACTTGCCGGGTGTACAGTTTTTTTTTCATTTCATCCCTTCATTTTGCCCGAACCCTTTTGGTTCGTCGGGAAGCCCTTATTTTTGCCTAGGTATGTCAACCTAGCGGGTCTTTGATTTTGCGTAGCATTTTTTCGACTATGTCCGTGCTTTCAGAATGTAGAGAGTTGCCCCTGTTAGAAGTGTTTTGTTACCAGAAGATGTTTAATCAGGCAAGATTCGTTATTAAAATGCCCCAATTGACTCAGGCGGAGATTTGCCCCAGGCTATTTGACCTTTGAGAGATTCTCCGAATCTTGACTGGATTGCCCCAGATGGTAGACCATGATCATGCCGTGCCCCTTGATTGGAAGTGCTTCTGTTCATTAGGCATTCATCGTGCGAATTTCCCTGCTGTTCAAACAAAAAGTCATATGCAAACAAAGTTATGTTAAAAATGCAAAGCTTATGTCTGTCTTGAAGATTTTGAAAATGTATTCTTTTTCATAAAACATGTGAATGTTTGTAAAACATGATGTCCACTCGTTATTTTACTGTAGGCCTTGAGGAGTCAGGATACCTTTTGTCGCAGTACGCTTTCGAACTAACCCATGCTTCAGCTAGGACTTTTAAGGGTTATAACGTGGCCTGGTTCACGGTTTAAGAAACAAAGGATAAAGGCTCAAATTTTATTTGTACCCACCCGCTCTTCGTGATGTTCTCCAAACCTAAACTCAGTTGATCATACGTTAGACCTTGCTCGAGTCTTTGCTTTGATGTTCCAATAATGGGTCAGATATTGATGATTTATTTGGAATAGGCAGTCATTTCCCTTTTTTTTTGTTGAGGGTTTGTAGGACCTCTTTCTTGTCTGATTTTTTGTTATCCCTTTCCTTTTTTGCCTGAACTGTTTCCTTTTTCGGAATTACAGTCAGCGGGATGCCCCAGTTTTGTAAGTCTCCTTCATGGGTTTGACTTGATGGGCTTTTCATTTATGAATTTTGATGATGACTGCCTGTCCTTTTGATTATTCGGAACCATCACTGTCTTTCTTTATTTCGTAAGGACCTCTTTGGTGCCATTCGTTATGCACTTGGATCAACTGAGGGACTACCCTGCCCCGTGTTATGATAAAGGGTTTTAATTTTCGAAAATAAAAACTCCTACTTCTTTGGCTCGGATGGGTTGACGAGGGATTATCATCCTTATAACTCCAGTGTTTAGGAATTGAAACAATGCCTGTACCTCATCAGCTAGGTCTGTTCAAAAGCATACTAGACATTGTGGTATCGTTTTCGTCATCCTCCCTCAAGAGGCTTAGAATTAACGAGAGTTGTCATCAGAAAAAATATGAAAACAATTTGCATATAGTGAATGCGAATATATTGATTCAAAATAGACATAAGCGATGCATTAATGGAATAACAATGTTTTAACATGAATAAATGTTTAAACGGTCAAAAGAAAAACACAACTTGAATATTCAAATGAACAAAAGTTTCCTAGTCTCGGAGCTTGTCACTTCAACTGATGAGCCTTGGAGGAATGGTAGAAAAATTCAGCCTGTCCATCTTGTGTGAACTCCAATGCCCCTTCATCGATCAGGTCCTGGATTTTGTTCCTCAGATCCCAACATTCATTGGTATCATGTCCTGGGCTAGCAGAGTGGTAGGCACACCTCTTATTGGGATCATAGGCAGGAGATGCTGTGTTGGGGTTCCGGGGATGAGCCCTTAATGTGATCAGATTCAACCTCAATAGGCGTTGCAAAGCTTGAAACAGCGACATGTTGAGCTGGGTGAATTGCCTCCTGGGCTTGTCTGGCTGAACTTGGCGAGGTTGGCGCTGAATTTGTGGCACTGGAGTCATTTGAGGAGCTTTCCCCTTATCCTCTTGTCTCGAGGATGATTGGATGATGAATGGCTTTTTACCCTTAGATGTTTGCCCCAGTTGGTTACCCTGAAGCAGTTGGTTGACGAGAAACCAGAGCTCCTCTTGTCTTTGAACTAGGCCTTGAATGACATTCCTCTGTCCCAGCATCTGGGCTTTCATAGCATCCATCTCAGCCTGTAGGTGTTCCAACTTTTCATTCTCAGCATTGCCCCTGACGAAGGTCTCCGTGAGAAGTATCCTTAGCTCTTCTTGCCCCTTGGATAGATTCAGGAGGATTTCCCCGAACCGAGTCTCTTGAGCAAGAAGGTCCTGGTTATCTGGTTGGGAAGCCATTGCTGAAATAAACAGCGAGAAAGGTAAGTGACCTGCAACAAGGATACCTGCAATGCAATGATACGTATGATATGCATGCAATGTTTTCAAGGACCTCGCAGGGTAAACAAGAAGATTTGTTAGAATTGGAAACTGGCAACTTGATTGAAGGAACTTCCTGTTGTAGAGAGCCCTTCTTCAAGGGTCAAAGGCTCACCATATCCAGTGGGTCATAGCCCCTGACAACCTTGGCTAGAGGAAAATAAATCCCCTTTGCCCCTTGCTGGGTAATTGGTTTATCATGACCTGCATCACAAGCGCTTGAGATCCTTAAAACGGGTTAGGATGTATGCAATGGTATGCAATGGTATGATGTTATGGTATGCATGGGGTAATGTAGGTAACCCTGTTATGAGCCCTTATTAAGGACTATAAACAGAAACCCTGCAAGAGATTCAGTATACTTGTCATGAGTCCTAATTAAGGACTAAAACAAACCCTGCAAGAAACTCGGTAAACCTTGTTATGAGTCCTAATTAAGGACTGCAAACCAAAACCTGTAAGAAACTTAGTAAGCCTTGTTATAAGTCCTAGTTAAGGACTATGAACAAAACCTGCAGGAAATTCAGTAAACCCTGTTATGAGTCCCAATTAAGGACTATAAACGAAACCTGCAAGAAACTCGGTAGACCTGGTTATGAGTCCTAATTAAGGACTACAAACAAAACCTGCAAGAAGCTCAAGTGTCAGATAAAGCATGCAAATAGTCAAGTACGAAGGCACACAAGTCACACAAAAGAGCCCTTCGAGTTTAGGCCAGCATGGGGTCTGGGTATTACCCTCTTGAAGTTGGTGGGTTCAACCTGTCCTATTAGAAGTAACCGGGTTCTAAGGATCCCAATATCACTGGATTGCTTTCATTGTTCATTGTTTCGATTTAGCCACTGAACTGGCGACCGAAATATTCCAGGAAAGCAACCCTCAATTGAGTGTAGTATCGAGTATCAACCAACCTCGGACTGCACCAAAGTCAGTTATCTCACTACCCTAAAGAGGCCAAGATAGTTCAATTAAGGTTCCTAAGGTCTGTTGATGCTTCACGACACCACACAGAGGCCCCGTACTCTCCTTGACTGAACTCAAGGGTTACCGGTACACACCAAAGTGCCACATCAACGTAGCAGACTGTTTCAACCATGTCGGTATACCCCGCACAGTTCCCTCACAGCCTTGTTGCTACTTTCTAAGAAGGTATCCCCCAGATCCGGGTTAGGATCTATAGAACTCCCAAGCAACCCACAATTTAAAGCACACAAGGAAAACAATTGAAAACACGGTTATGAACTAACCCTAAGGTACACCTCACTTTATAATAGCATCCCCAGCAGAGTCGCCAGTTCTGTGATCGGTGGATCTGGAACTGACTGTTTAACGCTGGTTCGCGAAATGTCGCGGAAGCAAGAGTCGCCACCGTCTTTTATTTTCTCCAAATGGAAAGGACAAAAGCACAGAAAAATTCCTTTTAAGAGATTGATCTCGGTTCGGGAGGTAGGTTATAGAAAGGGAAGGTGTTAGCACCCTTTCTATCCATGGTTATCCATGGGCTCTTAGATACTTGCTCAATGTGTTTTCAAAATGT
The DNA here is from genome assembly GCA_948472305.1 of Vicia faba. Taxonomy (NCBI): domain Eukaryota; kingdom Viridiplantae; phylum Streptophyta; class Magnoliopsida; order Fabales; family Fabaceae; genus Vicia; species Vicia faba. Next base: position 612,719,933 of record OX451739.1, on the reverse strand, counting down.
TTGCTTGCTTTTCAATGTGGGTTTTAAAAAAGTTTCTTTGAAAAAATTCAGTTCGACTCGTACGTCAGAGTGTTTGAAAAGTTTGCTTTGAAAGCTTTTGAAAATGTGTTGGTGTGAAAAGTATGTTTTGATTTGTTTGAAATTAGAGCAAGTATCCTTGAGAACCTACCTACCCTAAGGAATTCGTCTGTGTAAATGTCCTTAAAAGTAGTGCCATCCCACCATTGAGAGGTAGGTAGCACCACCGTTGGAGGTGTTCGGGTCAATTCGAGTTTAGGGACATGGTGATCACCAGAGCAATGGGAAGACACCTTAGAAGCTACCCTCATGCCAGGTTCCCGGATCATGAGGACTTACTAAGACGTCCTCTACTCGACGATCACCTTTCGAAAGGCAACAGTGAGGCGTACCCTAGGGGTGGTGTGTGCGATTCGTGTGTCGTTTTCATTGATATTTGTCTTTTGTCATGTCATTGTGATCTACGCTTGATTTTAATTAGAGCCATTCATTCTTGCATGCTTATTTAACAGTTAAAAGTTGCGGGAAAATAAATCTATAACTATTACAAATGGCGCGGGTCCACATCGCCAAAATTAAACCGGACCCGATTTGACGGAAAATAAATAAAGCAATAAAATAAAAGTGCGAGAAATAAAAATCGTTACAAGGCTTTGGGACATGTACATAATTATAATAAACGACATAAAATAAATGCGCGAAATTAAATAAATTACGAATCATGGGCGTTGGACCCTTTTGCAAACAATTAAAGTTAATGAGGAATTAAGAATTAAAATTAAATGTTTTTGGTATTTTGTGTTTTTTAGGATTTGAGGAGAAAAAAGAATTAATTAAAATTAAAATGAAATGTTAAACCTAATTCTAATTATTTTTAAGTTATTAAGAAAATATTGAAATTTGACCTAATTTAAATCTAATTATTTTTATGCATTTTTTAATTTATGAAAATAAAATAATATTATGATAAAAAGAAAAAATTAAAAGGAATGGAAATTGTCAACTAAACCTAATTCTACCTTTTTTAGATTTATTAAAAAGAATTAAACTTGCAAAAATCCTAATTAAAACTAAATAATTACATGTTAATTTATTTACAAGAAAATAATTACAATAAAAATATTTATTATCTTTTGTCTTTTTCTGGATTTTTTATGCATTTTTTATGTATTGTAAAAATAGTGAATTAAATTAAAACAATAAAACAAATAAAAATAGTAATTAAAAAAGATATAAGAAAAATAAAACAAAACTTGCAAACCAGGGGGGGTGGAGGTCCCCAATATGGAGGTGTAACTTGGAATAGTCTGGCCCAATTAAGCATGAGATTCGCTGACTTTTCCAGGCCACATATGCGCTGGTTGACTTGTCCTTATGGTGTCCTTTAATTCTGAGTCCTTGGCTTGATCTTAGTGCCCACGTGGGTGGCCTGGATGTAGAGTGCACGATGGATGCTAGTTTGATAATCATATAGAAGCATTGTTAGAAAAATAGCATGGAAATTATTGAAGACCTGGGGATCGAACCCAGGTCTTGTGTATTGCCATCACGTTCGCTTGCCGTCTGTGCCAATTGCGCATTATTAATATATGATGACAAACAAATATAATAAAGCAATAAGCGTTAGTGGGAGCTATCACGCGCGAAATTCAAAAAGGAACCAATCCAACCACGCCACGAGATCATCTTCTTCCTTGTGTTTTCCTGAAACGAATTTAGTAAACATTTAACGGGGGTTTTGAACCCCCTCAATATACGCTTGTTTTAAAAATAGCGATTAGCACGCCGTAGTTCAGAAATTTGGCGCGAGCATTGCATCTCCTTCGTCCAAGCTTCCTGGTCATGATTATGGCATTATCGTGTTTCAATTTTACAGGATAAGAGAATCCCCAATTGAGAGCTCAAGAAACCCTAGAATGCATTCATGGCAATATCACGTATAGAGCATAAAAACGCAATCAAACTGCATGGTTAGCATCAGAGACTTATAACAAACATGAATCAATCAATCAAAATGACAAAATATGCATAAATTATGATGCACTATCCCAGAAATTTTTGGACACAGTTTGAACATAATCTACCAATTCTTGGAGCTTTGGTTGTTGTTTGTGATTGGCACACGTTCAGAGAACCACAATGAAGCTATTGGGATCAAGATTAGGGCTTGAATCGTCCTCTAGAATGTTTTTCAGAATTGAGTTTTTATGGAAAATTTTCAAGTTTGTAATAGCCTCTTATGCGCAGCTTTTTGTCTAATGCAATTAGGTTTGTGATCCTGCATATGTAGTGAGACAATTAGGTTAAGAAAACTTGATCAAATCCAATGAATTAATGGTTTTTGAATATTTGATTTCAAGGATCTTTTTTGAATCTTTTTCATGTGCATTTTGTATCAATTATGATCAATTAGTCCAATTCTTTCCATGTTTGGGATGTGCACGAGATTTTGAAAGCAAAACATGCATAAAAAGATTTTTTAGGTCAAAGTATATATTTTCCACATATTTAAATAATTTAAATGAATTAATATTAATATAAATTCAAATAAATAAATAAAAAATGAGAAAATACTTCCCTTTGGGCCAAGTGGTCGTGCATATGCTTGGAATGATGAATCATGGAAGAAAAAAGGGCCCATTAGCAAATTTAGGTCAGTTGAAGTAAAGTTGACTTTTCAAAATTCCTAAAAATTTCCCAACTTCCACAAGGCATAACTTGCTCAATTTTTAAGCTTTTCACATGTTCATGGACATTTTGGAAAGGTCTTTGAGTCCTCTAACCAATGCCTTTGGTCCCATGTCATGTTGATTTACCAATCTCAAGTTATGGCCTTTGACTTAAAGTCCCTTTTTGTTGACTTTTGAAAATGACCTATAATGTTGAAATTGATAACTTTTTGTGAGAGCATTTCTTGGACTTGAAGTATGAAGATGAGTTGTAGGAAATGTCTTTCTCTTCAAAATGAGCTTTGGATGGAATTTTTCTGATAATCCATGTGAAAGTTATGCCCTGGTCAATTTCAGTTGACTTTTTCAGCTGTCCAAATATAGTAACTTTTGCATCTTTGATGATTTCTGAGCCAAATTTTGAGAATCATGATCAAGCATTGATCAAATGATGTTTATGGCTTCAAAATGATAGTTTGACCAAAAATTTGAACTTTTGACTGTCAAATGACCATTTTGCCCCTACAGTTGACTGTAGTGCAATTTAGGGTTTTGACTGTGCAATTTTGAGCTGAATGCCTTGAAACTTGGTATGAGGGTACTTGACCACATTTGTAGGCATGTGAGACTTGATTGGGCCTTTGAAAACTTCATTTTCTTGATCAGAATCCAAACCCTAGTTTTGACTGTATAGGAGACAGTTGAACTGCATAACCCTTGGGGAATTTTGTGACCTGACTTGGCAATTTCTTGAAGAATATGGGAGGGAAAATTTTGGGGTGCAACAAGTTGGTTGACATGTTTCTAGGGACCCTGTCTGGCCCTTTCTTCAATTATTTAATTGGGAGTTCCTCTGCGGGATTTACCGAATTAATTTTGACCGACGAAAGGGTCGAGGCCGATATTAAAAATGGTAAGATTCAGAAAGATACCTCCGCGTCCGCTGCTATTAAGAAGGCCTTCCCAGCTAAGAAGGAAACCTCTGCTGTTTATTCTCAGAAAAGTCAAGGAAGAACCGAGCGCTGACCAACTGTAGGGGCTGTGATGATTCAAAACTCTTCAATTGATCAACCTCGCGGCAATCAGCCAAGACCTAATCAACAACGGGTAGAAAGGCCACAACGGCAGTTCACCCGAATCAACATGACGCCAGATCAAGTACTCCCTCATTTGTTAAAGTTGAATCTTACCAATTTGAAGGAAGCGCCAAAGAACCCTAATACCTCCTCTCCATACTACCACTCCAATGCAAAGTGTGCTTACCACTCTGACAGTGCAGGGCATGATACCAATAATTGTTGGGTGCTTAAGAATAAAATCCAAGACCTGATTGACGCCAAGGAAGTAGAATTTGATGTGCCCGAAAAGCCAAATGTGATTTCTGCCCCAATGCCCAAGCACGGTCATAATGTTCATGCCGTTATGGAAGACCTTCATGTTACCAATGTTGCCGACCTTTTGACTCCCTTACCAGTGATTAAAGTGAATTTGATGAGAGCTGGGATATTCTGAGGCTGTGGAAAAGACTGCTACTTTTGTTTAAACATACGAGCTGACTGCCCAATGTTGAAATCAGGTATCCAACGCCTGATGGATACCCAAGAGATATTCTTCCAAAAGACTCCTGTTGATACCTTCATTCCTGTTACTCCTGCTACTGTTGCTACTTCGACCAATGACATCGCAATAATAACCATCTCCGACAATCTTCCCAAGGCTTGCAAAAGGCCTGTCAAGATTACGCTCGACCCTAAATTTGTACCATTAAAAATCACCATGCCGGGGCCTGTCCCGTATCAATCTAACAAAACGATACCATGGAACTACGGAGGAGAAATCTTCTATCATGGTATCAAACAGATTGAAGCAGTCCAAGAGAATTCTGAAGAGGAAACCCCTGATATAGGGAACATTGCGGGAACAAGCAAGATAACTCGCAGCAGACGGATTTTTTTCTCCGGAGATTGCTCCCCCTCGAGCAGTTTTTGGACCCTCGAAAGCTTATGTGCCTGTTAAGCCATCTGTGCAAGACCCGATAATTGAAGAATTGGATACTCCTGAAGTAAGACCATCTGTTGATACTACCGATAACGGTAAGGGGATACTAGAAGCGCATGTCAGGACGAAGGCTCATACTGTGGTTATCCCCGAAACCACCCAGAAAGAAATGGAGGAAATCTTGAAAATAATCAAAAAGAGTGATTTCGACGTCGTGGAACAGCTAGGGCAGACCCCTTCCAAAATATCCATGTTGGCTCTTCTACTCTGCTCTGAGGCCCATGCTAAGGCCTTAATCAAAATTTTAAAGATGGCACACGTGCCCCAAGAAACTTCGGCTGACCAGTTTCAGGAGTGTGTGGCCAGCCTTACTGCTGATAATGGTCTTGGCTTTTCCGATGCTGATTTGACTCCCAAGGGAAGGAAACACAACGACGCGCTACATGTCTCAGTTGAATGCAGGGGAACCACCCTCGCCCATGTCTTAGTTGATACTGATTCTTCCTTGAATGTGCTGCCGAAGAAAGCATTAGACCGTTTGGACTGCGAAGGATTGACCCTTAAACGCAGTAACATCGTTGTTAGGGCCTTTGATGGGTCCAAAAGAATGGTTCATGGAGAGGTTGACATTCCTATCAAACTAGGCACAGAAGTTTTCAACTCCACATTTTATGTGATGGACATCCGTCTTTCATATTCGTGTTTGTTGGGAAGACCATGGATCCATTATGCTGGGGCAGTTACCTCCTCTTTACACCAAATGCTGAAATATCCTGTAAAGGGTAAGATTATAACGGTGCACGGTGAGGAAGAGTACATGATAAGTCACCTCAACTCCGTTTGCTATGTGGAGTTGGATGGCGAATTCATCGAAACGCCTTTCCAACATTTTGATGAAGTTTCCCCTGAGGTCGCAGTTGCGAAGATAATGGTTGAGGTGCCTATCGTTCCCAAGCATGTATCTAGGATGGCATCTCTCAAGGACGCAGAGGCTGTAATTAAAGAGGGAAAGAGCACAATATGGGGGCAACTGCCTGATTTTCCCCATAAGACGAACAAGTTTGGATTAGGGTTTACTGCTGCAGGTCAGAAAGTTATGCGTCACTCCAAGGCTGGAGGACCACCCGTCAAAATCACCTACCATGGAGTTAGTGTTGTAGAAGACAAGGATGAAGAGGACAACTTTGCAGATTGGATCTTTCCAACCGTCGAAGGGGGTTTAAGCAACTGGGAAGCAAAGGATTTTATTCCCATCACCTTCATCAACCAGTAAATTTATCTTTGAACAATTTCCCATTTTGGTCTGTAATAACTAAACAATTCGTACACTATTTTCACATTATGCCTTGCCCGGGGCATATAGGTCCGTTTGTAAGGGCTTGATTTTCTTCATTATCATATGCCATGTTTTAATGAATCATAAGACGTTTTTCATTTATAAACTGTTGTGTTCATTTTCTTTACTTTTGCATTTTTATTTAAGGATGGCTATCCCTTACACACACACACACACTCACAAACGCAGGTACCCATCCATTCCGGATTCCCTGGGTGACTATTCTGCTTTAGCCTTCAGTAACTCTGAAGATATGGTCAATCATGCTGAGTACGAAGTTGACGAAGACTGTGAAGTGCCGGGAGAGTTAGCCAGGCTTTTGCAACAAGAGGAAAGGGCCATTCTGCCCCATGAGGATTTTCTAGAGACCATCAACTTAGGAACAAAGGAAGACAAGAAAGAGGTTAAGATGGGTGCCAACCTGGAACCAGGTGTCAAAGAGCGTCTAGTGCGGTTGTTGAACGAATATGTTGAGATCTTTGCCTGGTCCTATGAAGACATGCCGGGATTAGACACAGATATTGTGGTTCACTGTCTCCCCACAAGAGAAGACTGTCCACCATTCAAGCAAAAGGTTCGCCGAATGAGGCCCGACATGTATGAGAAGATCAAAGCTGAGGTAATGAAGCAATTCAACGCTGGTTTTCTGGATGTTACTTCCTATCCACAATGGGTTGTTAACATTGTGCCCGTGCCTAAGAAGGACGGAAAAGTCAGAATGTGTGTCGACTATCGGGATTTAAACAGGGCTAGCCCTAAGGATGATTTTCCACTGCCATATATCGATATCTTGGTTAACAACACAGCTCAACACAATGTATTTTCCTTCATGGATGGATTCTCGGGATACAACCAGATCAAAATGGCCCCCGAGGACATGGAGAAAACTACTTTTGTCACGCAATGGGGTATCTTCTACTACAAAGTGATGCCATTCGAACTGAAGAATACAGGGGCAACCTATCAACGCGCCATGGTAGCTTTGTTTCATGATATGATACATCATGAGATCGAAGTTTACGTAGACGACATGATAGCTCGATCACAGATAGAAGAAGAATACCTTGATCATTTGCAAAAGCTGTTTGCCAGGTTGAAAGAATATAAGCTCAGATTTAACCCAAGCAAGTGCACTTTTGGAGTTAGGTCTGGTAAACTTTTGGGATTTATTGTCAGCAACAAAGGCATTGAGGTTGATCCAGCTAAAGTAAAGGCTATACAAGAAATTCCTGCCCCCCGCACTGAAAAGGAGGTTAGAGGATTCTTGGGACACTTAAACTATATCGCGAGGTTCATCTCTCACCTGACATCTACCTGTGAGCCAATTTTCAAACTGCTGAAGAAAGATCAGGTAGTTGAATGGAACAATGATTGTCAAGTTGCTTTTGATAAGATCAAGGAGTATTTACTAGAACCTCCTATTTTGATGCCACCCGTCGAAGGGAGACCGTTAATCATGTATCTGACTGTTTTGGATAACTCAATGGGGTGCGTACTGGGTCAACATGACGAGTCTGGCCGAAAAGAGCATGCCATTTATTACCTTAGCAAAAAGTTTACCGACTGCGAGACTCGCTACTCACTGCTCGAGAAAACTTGTTGCGCTTTGGTATGGGCTGCTCGCCGGATAAGGCAGTATATGTTGACTCATACCACTCTGTTGATTTCCAAGATGGATCCGATCAAGTATATCTTCGAGAAACCTGCTTTATCTGGAAGAATCGCTAGATGGAAGATGATCCTGACTGAGTATGATATCCAGTATACTACCCAAAAAGTTATAAAGGGGAGTGTACTAGCTGACCATCTAGCTCATCAAGCCGTCGAAGATTACCAATCTATGAGATTCGACTTCCCTGACGAGGACATCATGACATTAGACAACATTGAAGGTAACAGACCGTATGACAGACCTGAACAAGGATCCTGATGGACCCTGTACTTTGATGGTGCTTCAAATGCACTTGGAAACGGTATCGGTGCGGTACTCATTTCACTGGAAGGTTGCCATACACCCTTCACTGCCCGACTTTGCTTTAGCTGTACCAACAACATGGCTGAATATGAAGCTTGCATCTTTGGTCTCAAGGCTGCTATAGACTTGGGAATCAAATCCTTGGTCGTATTTGGGGACTCGGCTTTGGTTATCAGTCAAGTCAAAGGAGAGTGGGAATCCTAATCTTATCCCATACAAAGAACATGTCTTGACATTATTGCCTCATTTCGAGCAGATTACTTTCGAGCACTTCCCGCGAGAAGAAAATCAGCTAGCTGATGCTCTGGCAACAATGTATTCCATGTTTAAACTCAACTGGGATAACAAGGCACCCCAAATCACCATTGAACGAATGGACGAACCTGCACACTGTCACGAGATTAACACCGAAGAAGGAGTGGAACAACCCTGATTTCATGAAATCAAAAGGTATCTCCAGACTAGAGAATGTCCTGAAGGAGCTTCAGTCAATGATAAAAAGTTCTTAAGGAGATTTGCTGCCAAGTTCTTCCTAAACAATGGCATCCTTTATAAACGCAGCCATGATTGTGTTCTACTTCGTTGTGTGGACAAGGTTGAAGCAGAGTTGATCAAGACCGAAAAACATAGTGGCACATTTGGCACCCACTTGAGCGGACATACGATGGCTAAGAAGATTCTAAGGGCAGGCTACTACTGGTCTACCATGGAAGCTGATTGTCATCAATATTCCCGTACCTGCCACAAATGCCAAGTCTATGCCGACAAGGTACATATTCCTCCTGTTCCTCTCAATGTTATGACAACTCCTTAGCCATTCACAATATGGGGCATTGACATGATTGGAGAGATCAAGCCTACGGCATCCAATGGACATCGCTTCATCTTGGTCGCTATTGATTATTTTACCAAGTGGGTCGAAGCAGCTTCCTACACCTCAGTTACAAAGAATGTGGTTGCCCACTTCATCAAGCAGAACCTCATATGCCGGTATGGTATCCCCGACAGGATTATCACGGATAACGGTACAAATTTGAACAACACTATGATCACCGCTCTATGCGAACAGTTCAAGATTTATCATCACAATTCATTTCCCTACCGGCCGAAGATGAACGGTGCTTATGAAGCCGCGAACAAAAATATCAAGAAGATCATTCAAAAGATGACGGTCACCTATAAGGACTGGCATGAGATGTTACCGTTTGCTCTGCATGGATATCGTACCACGGCACGTACTTCAACAGGGGCAACTCCCTTTTCGTTGGTATATGACATGGAAGCTATTTTACCTATGGAAGTTCAGATTCCTTCCTTGAGGATTATGAAGGATGCCGGTTTGAGTGAAGACGATTGAATTCAGACCTGGCTTGATCAACTTAACTTGATCGACGAGAAGTGACTTACTGCTTTTTGTCATGGTCATACGTATCAAAAACGGATGATCAAGGCCTTCAACAAGAAAGTCAGGCGTCAGGTATATCAAGTCGGAGATCTTGTAATCAAGCGGATCATCTTGCCGTAAAGTGATCCCAGGGGCAAGTGGACTCTTACTTACGAAGGACCATTTGTGATCAAGAGCGTCTTTTCTGGTGGGGCAATGATTCTGACCACTATGGACGGTGACGACTTGCTGCACCCTGCGAATGCAGACATAGTCAAAAGATACTACGCATAAAACACCCGACATGTTGAAAACCCAAAAGGGCGACTCGGGCAAAAATGGGCATCCCGGTGAATCAAAAACCCGAAAGGGCAGTTCAGGCAAAAATTAGGGATAAAACAAAAAAATATGTACACCCGACAAGTTGAAAACCCGAACGGGCGACTTGGGCAAAAAAGGGTTTCCCGGTGGATCGAAAACCCGAAAGGGCGGTCCAGGCAAAAGTTAGGGAATTAAAGCGTATGACTATGTCTCATCGGATCACTTTATGGACAATCTCTTCACCAACAAAGCTCCAAGCTACTGATCAATCCAATCATCGGCGGACGAAGCATCAAATGGACAAGATACTCAAAGTTGTGAAGGCTATAGCAGAATGGGAATCCCATGGAATTGTTACACATAACCATCTTTCTTTTGTATAAAATTTTTCAATTTTTACGACAACATTCTCTTACTAGGATGTCTGTCTCCTTTGTACAAAGATACTTACAAAAGTTAATACAAAGATACTTCAAAGTGCAGAAATTTGCTTGCCTTTCTTTCTTTTTTACACTCATGTTTTATTTGAAAACGTCCAAAGTTTTGTTAAATAGGCATATGCATTTGAATATAATCACTGCTTACAAATAAAACGAAATTGAGAAAGGATAATTACTGATAGGTTGAAGGTGTAGGAAGATATCTTTGTGCCATTCCAGAAGAAATCCCCTACAATACATTGTTCAGATCCTCAACAAAGCCAAAGTATTAAAGTATGTGTCCCCAGTGGAGTTAAATTTCAAGACCCCCAGTGGAGCCCGAAAACCCTGAAAAACCTATCCCCAGCGGAGCCAGAATATTCTAAACCTTCTTCCCCAGCGAAGTCAAATTTCAAACTATCAACCCCCGGTGGGAACTGTTCAACTTCCCCCAATTTCCCCAGCAGGCTATCTTAAAAGTCTGAAAACCAAGCAGATAACAGTTAACTTCTTTGCTTATCCCCAACTAGGATATTTCCCCAGTAGATTGGCGTACAACCCAATCTCCTGATTTCACCGGCCGAGTAAACATTCTCCCCAGAGTTATCTCCCAGCAGATCGAAGATTCTCGGTCTCATTTCTCCAAGCAAAAGCCTCCCAGGTTTTAACTCCCCATTAGAGATTTTCGGAGTTTTCCTTATTTCCCAGGAAAGTCATGAAAGATTCTCATTCTCCCCACAGAAGTTGTCAAAGACTTTTAATCCCCAAGCAGTCAGCAAGGATTTCTCATCTTCAACAATCAAAGTTTTTTTTTGAATCCTCAGCATTGGTCAAGGATTTACTTTCCCCGGCAGCAGTCAAAGATTTCATTATCTCCAATTATCAAGGATTTATTTTCCTCAGCAAGACAGCCACTCGGCTTACATGCCCATCCATTACATTCATATATCATAAACATTGATGATACACAGTTCATTGCATCATACATATCATGCAACATAACTTTGTGTTTTAGCTAACATTTTACCCTTTTCAGGATAAGATTAAAAGGCTATCGTTAAAAATTTTCCTGATACAGTATGGATACACCCCAGACACGGCGGTAATTCCATTACTCATTCACAATTTCAATTTAAAATACAGTATGGATACACCACAGACACGGCGGTCATTCCATTACTCATTCACAATTTCAAGTCAAAATACAGTACGGATACACCCCAGACACGAAAGTCATTCTACTACTCATTCAGACTTCAGCAATCCGATACAGACTAGATACGCTCTAGACACGGCGACCATTCTATCTCTCATTCATATTCAACTATCAACTTCAAGTTCAGATACGCTCCAAACACGGATTCCATTCTGGCCCTTACACCAGAAGTTTGATTCTCCCCAGTGCAGTCGCCACGAAAGTCATTCTGTCACTTATTCAGATCCCAGTTACAGTTTCAGATACACTCTAGACACGGAAGTTATTATGCTATTCATACAGATCTCAACTTCAGTTACAGCTAGGATACGCTCCAGACACGGACGCCATTCTTTTTCTCATACAAGACTCAGTCTCCAGATACAGTTCAAATGCATTCCAGACACGGATACTATTTTGATGCTCATTCTTCTGACCTACAACATTGCAATTCAACAAACATTCTTGGATGGCATCTTTAAGCCCATCTCCAGCAAGATTCCACCATCTCCAAATGGCATCTTTAAGCCCATTTCCTCAGCTATATTTTGACGAGTGCAAATTTACGGGCACTCTAGTGTCCAATCCTCTTTTACCTTCGAGTCGCGAAAGGCAAACCTGTCAATCTAACTCTTCAGGTTCAAGAAGATTGAACAGGGGCAAATGTTGTACCCCAAAATTTTCCCTCTCATTTCATTAACATTTTCTCATCATAAGACTTTTTGAACTCAAGATCAAGCTAGGGTTTGCTCTGCTCAAGACACCTCCTTGCATTGTTGACCTAAATTAGGGTTTGAGTTTGCACAAGGATGTTTTGACCTACAATGCCCAAAGTGACTTGCATACTTCATGTTGGACTCACAAGTTTGTCCATACCAAGTTTCAATCCTTGAATCAAATTTTTGCCCAATCAATTGGACAGTTGACCTAGAAATCAGCTGTATTGGGGAAAAAGTCAACTGTGGCCTATTGATAGTCAAATCTCATGAATTATGACCTACATAAACATTATGAACTCATATGAAGCATTTGATCAATTTTGGATCACAATTCCACAAGAAATTTGATCAGATCACCAAAAGGGCAAAATGGTCATTTTGAGGGTTTTGACTGTACAAAGGCAATTTTTGACCGTTTGACTTAGACAATTGCAAATCAAGCTCAACCATGAACTCAGGGACTCAATGGCATCATCTTGACCTATTCAACAAGTTCAAAAGGTCTCAAATGCATAGGATTGACAGATGAATTTTTCAGTCAACTGATCAAAATTTAACTGTACACTGAAAAGTCAAACTTTGACTTTTTGGTCAAAATCAAGTGCCAAGAGTCATTTTCCATAAAGACATGTCAATTTATGAAACTTGTTCATCAAGAAACCCAAAATTGCAAATTAGGATTTAAAATGGAAAAATTTCATAACTTAGAAATTTTCTAAGTTATAAAATTCTCTTATTTTTTCCTAACTTTTCCCCACATTTTCACCAAGATTCAAAGGGATTCAATAAAAACTTATAACATAAAAGTTGTAGTCCATCACAAAGTCTACAACTTTGATTTACAAAGTTTTCTCAAAATAAGCTTGGATCTCAAGTTATGATTTTTGGAACAAGAGTACCTAAAACTTTTAACTTTAAGAATTTTTGCCCTAGTTTAGGCAGGATTTTGACCCATCTTCTTGGACATTTTACACATAGTTCCACTTGGAGTATTAAGTTGAATTTCAAATATGGATTATAGTACATGTTGAAAGCTTTCCAAATTGTCCAAGAACTCCTCAAACACCTTTTTGGTTAGGGAGAATCGAATGCTTGAAGTTGGCAAAAACTCACTTTGTAACCATGGCCAATACATGTTCATACCAAGTTGCAAATCTGACCAAACTAGCTTAGTACATAATTACAGGTCTCTAAACTAATTTACACTCAAAAATTGAATGCAAATACATTGGACATTGGCATTGTTCTGATCAAGAGAGCATTGTACAATGAACATTTCCATTTTGAGCATAAATGTCACACTTCCATTTTCATAAAGGCCACTTTATGTCAAATTGCATTTTCTTGAGCCTTGGACTTTTTTCCTTGCAGCAAACAAGTTACCTAATCTCAGGCATAGTACACCAACTTGAGCATGCTTGTAACTAGCATGTACAAGCCATAGCTTGGTCACTTCACATCTTTGCTTTCAAAACAAGTCAAATGGCTAAAAGCTCATAACTCACACATCTGATATATTAAACTGAAGCAAAGTTTTCAAACAAGTTTCTCATATCCTTGTAAGCCAGAAACACGAGTCTTTGACCTCTCAAACCCCCTTGTGCACAAAATCTTCATTTCTGCCCAAAACAGAGTAAGCTCTGCAAATCACAAGCCACAACCAAATCCCCTCGTGCGTTCCAAATCACTTCAAACACATTCTAAACAATACACCTAAGTTGTCCAGACCATTCACAAGTTGTTGTAACTCCATTTACACACATCACCATTTTTGTTTGGAAGCTTTGCAGATTGAGTTCTGTAGCACGATTCAGGCCACTTCAAAACAAACTAAGCATTGGGAAAGGTTCAGAGGACATCAAGCAAGCTCAAAAGAACCTCAGGCCCCATTGAAAGTTCCTGCGTTGTCCAGCTCGAACTCAACTGAAACAGGTATTTCATGAACTTCTATCTCTCTATTTAGGAACATTTTGACTTAGGTTTGTGAATGAAAAATGTTGTATTCATTGCCCTGAAACCATACATGTGCTTAGTTTTCATTTATATTAATCGTGCTAGGAGAATTTCATCCATGAACTTTCTGAAAAAACTAGGTTAGAAATTAGGGCCAGAGAAATTCTCTCTGGTCTTTGAGAGTTAGATTTAATGTTTTATATGGTTGAAATCGTTGTTTGATGCTCTACAAGTTTCATATTTTGAGTTTTGTCAAAAAGCACTGAAACAGGAGATATAAGTTTGAACTGGCCATGCGGGCATTTCTGTTAGACAGAGGAAGAAGATGAAGTAGCTGGGCTGGGCCTGGCTATTTCCTACTTTTGACACCCCCTTTTTCAGTTTCACACCCCCTGGCCCATTTCTTTGTATATTTATTATTTTTGCATTTTAATTTTATTTCTGACTTTATTATTTTATTTTCAAACATAAAAAATGCCTAAAAATATTTTCATAATTTTTTACATTTATTTGGTATTTATTTTAGTTATTTCTAACATAAAAATGTTTAAATACTTTATATTATTTTGTTTAAACTTAAAAATAATGTAAAAGTAAAATACTTTTATTTTCATTTATTATTTTTATTCACATTTGAAAATATTTTCTTGAAATATATATACATTTTTGTAAATAATTTATTTTATTTTTTTACACACTTATATATATATATATATATATATATATATATATATATATATATATATATATATATATATATATATATATATATATTATATATATAATATATATATATATATATATATATATATATATATATATATATATATAATATAATATATATATATATATATATATATATATATATATATATATATATATATATATATATATATATATATACTTTATTTTATTAAAAGCATAGAATAAAAAACACAAAAATAATATATTTTTATTTTTATTGATATTTTATACTAAAAAAATACTTTTTTTCAATATACTTTTATTTTTGTACATATTGATACATTTTTGTATATGAATATTAAATAATACCATTTCTTTAAGGAATTAGGGTTTACCCTAAAAAATAATTAAAATTAACTTTTTATTTATTTCTTTACATTTCTTTCCATTGAAAATACTTTACATACCTAAAAAACCTTTTTTGCATAATACTTTTTATTTAATATTTATTTATTGTATTTATTTAAATATTGTACATTTAAGTATTATGCCTTGCAAATTCAATTTGGTTGTAATAATTTAGGGTTTAATTTCTTGCAAAATAATCCCCTATTCAAATTTGTACCCCCCCTCCCTATATCATGTTGTAATAGTTTAGAATTTAAATTCTCGCACCTTTAAGCTTTCAATTATTCCATGATTAGAGAATTAGGGTTTGTATGCAAAATCAAAACCAACAAATAGTTTGACCTAATCAAAGACAAAAATGCATGAAAAACCAAACACAATACACACTTACACCCCTAGGGTTTCAATCCACTTGTTGCCTTCAAAAATGGGCCATGGTATGCATGTCAAGTACTTTGGCAAAACAAAAACAAAACAAAAGATCATAGTCCCTCAATGACGCTATCTAGGTTGCCTAAACAAAGTGATCATGTCCCTCAAGAAAATTGCCAAAAATACTTGACACTATTGCTATCATGGTCTATACGATGACCCGTGCCTGTCCCGTTTAACATCCTAACACAAGTTTGTTCACCAAGTACAATGGTGAAGCAACACTGTTAAAAGGGTTAAAAACATAAGAAAGATCTTTGAGTAAAATAGGGTAGATAACTCTTAGTTACTTGATCAAAGCTTGCAAAAACATCCTTGCTATCTTCAAAACAC
This sequence comes from Vicia faba, assembly GCA_948472305.1. Taxonomy (NCBI): domain Eukaryota; kingdom Viridiplantae; phylum Streptophyta; class Magnoliopsida; order Fabales; family Fabaceae; genus Vicia; species Vicia faba. The sequence continues at coordinate 612,704,089 of OX451739.1, read as the reverse complement.
ACTTCACCACATAATTTCAAAACCCTACTTTCAAACATTGAAAACTTTTCAAAAGACAAAAAAAACACCTTTGTATACATTCAAACAAGAATCATTACAAATGTTGCCACAACGATGGCCTCTTTGCAAAAACATCTTTCAAAACCACACACAAAGCACCATTTCAAACAATTTAAGAGCACCATTTCAAATAATTGAAAAGCAAAGCAAGTGATCTAAACAAGTAACTAAGAGCCCATGGATAACCATGGATAGAAAGGGTGCTAGTACCTTCCCTTTCTATAATCTACTCCCCGAACCCAAAAAACAATCTCAAAGGTCTTTCCTGTGCTTTTTGACCTTTCCTTAGGATAAAATAAAAAGTCGGTGGCGACTCTTGCTAAACCAAAACATTTGCGAACACAAACGCAAAATCCCAAGTCAGTTCTCCCACCGTATCACACTCATGAAATCATGTCTTTGATTTTGTTTGAAAATAATTTGAAATCTTCTAAAACCAATGAAGATTTGTTTCCATTATAGTCCACACAATTTCTTCAGCTTCGAGGTAGATTTTTGGGCCTCCAACTTGATTAAAAATATTAACCATGCGCCTTAATCCAATGTTTTTATATTTTATTTGATTTAATTTGCATTTAAATGAATAAAATCAAAATAAAAGAAATAAAAACCATAAAAAAATATTTGAATGGATTTAGGGGGTCCTTTATAAGGGTTATGAACACGTTTGAACCTAAGAACTTTGGCCCATTAGCCCAAAAATTCAACTTTGCTCAAAGTGGACTTCATGCATTTTCTCAAAATTGCTCAACTTGCACCAATCATAACTCTCTCAATTTTTGTCATACGAAGATGATCCTTTACTTTTTGGAAACCTCAAGATGTCTCCTACAACTTTCATGTTGGTAATTTTTTCATTGGAAGTCTTTAACTTGATGTAAATTGCTTTGACAAAATATGTCTTTTTGTTGACTTTCAAAATGACTTGTAATGTTTTGACTTATATCTCTCTAATGAAGCATTTTTTGCCTTGACCTTAGATAGACAAAGTTGTAGATAATTAAGCCTCCTTCAAGATAGGCTTTGGTTGAGGAATTTCTGATGAAGTATGTGAAAGTTGTGCTTGGTCAAAGTTCCGTTGACTTCTACTTAAGAAAACCCTAATTTAGTAACTTTTGACTTTTGATGAAATCTTGAGTTTTCTTGATGAATCATGATCAACCCTTGATAAAATGATGAATGTGACTTTAAAATGTTGATGTTGACCCAAAATATTGAAGTTTGACTATCAATTGGTCAAAGTTGACTTTTTGTTCAATACAATTGATTTTCAATCGTCTAATCAATTGAATGAGCAAACTTATACTGCAAGGCTTGAAATTTAGTATGGGGATTATTTGAAGCATGTGGGATACCATGAAGTCCATTTGAGGCATTAGAAACTCAATTTCCTTTGAGAGAAGCAAAACCCTAGTTGTAGGTCAATTACTTAAGAGGAGGGTTTGTCTAGTCAATCCTTGATAATTCTTGAGTGTTTGAGACCTTCATGAGCATGACGAGGTATCTTGAACCATTTTGTCTTAAGAATGAGAGGGAAAATTTTTGGGTACAACACCTTCCTTCAGTCATGCAGTCTCATACTACACAGCCTCATGATCCTTCTCATTCTGATGTGGCGACCACTCATAACCGCCTTCGGCCTCGAGCGTTAAATGTGGTGCAACAAACCTCCGCCCTCTTCGACCTCGGGTGTTACAAAAGATATCTCCACTCAAAACAACTCTTACAAGTATTCCGTTCACACCTACTACAGACTTATCTGGTTATTCTTTTATCTGTTGCGCTACTCTGATCTCAACCGATCACACACTTCTTAAAATCACGTGTCCCGCTACGTACACAATCTACTTAGTTCCATTACTCTACTAAACTTTACTCAATCCATTAATAGAAACAATTCTTTCTCAGAATTCTTCCAATCACAATATGCGCCAGGGTCTTAAACACACTCAACAAAGACTACTTCCCGAAGTTGAATAATTTCCAAAATCAGGTCACTAATGATTCTATCAGCCTTGGTTAGGTCTATTTGAGCATAACTTGGTCACACGCTTCGGTTCCATAACGTCTAAAGTCGAATACCAATTGAATAGGAGTTCATCTTATCCTACTGTCTTTCACATTGTACAACTATTACAATAACTCTACTAACTTTTCCATAGCTTCTTCCCTATCATACAACTTCATATTGTTAGTGTAACAACACCTCTAATAACTCATGTGACTTAACCAATATAACAATCCTTTTACAGTCACACTTCATTCACACAGTCACAAATGCCATTCGTCTCTAAATATGACCATAAATTGAGTTTTTCGGATGCATTCCTAAATGTAGCAGTTCAAACGACTAGAGTGTAGTCACAAAGCAAGGAACAATATGTCGTTCCTTATACATCTCCCTTGGAAATTTCTCGACTCTCCCAAAACCAATGTGTCTCTGCTTACCGAGACTGACATTATTTTACTTTTGAGGATCTACAGATACTCCTCTAGATATATCTCACATCGAGCTATCCCATGATATACTTCATATATTCTATCATTGATCACCAATTTAAAGAATAGTCACCCAGTATGTTGGCTAGGATACGATAATCACACATCAGTTCCATCCTAGGTATTCATGCACAGTTACCCACTTAACACTTCACGAACAAGAAACATCTACAATGTATCATCTGATATCACCCACGAGGCCATGACCATTTGAGGTCCTCATAAGCGTAATATTGGAACTTGGTCCACGCCACTATCGCCTGCTTCGATATTTCTCCACTATCAAGCGCGACATATGGGTCCTTATCACACCTACCTTATGAGAATTTAGATGTGTGTCTCACGAGCACAAAATCATAAGCTTACCTTGAGTTCCAGATCAACATTGTACCACATCTATCAGGAAATGACGACTCATGCATCTCATGCACGATAGCAGTATTGTGGTGTTATACCTGTCTGGTAGTACTAACATGGTGGTCCAACTACTAGGCCATGTACACAAGTAACCTACCCAGTAGCGTATAACGATCTTCACCCATATCCTATAGTCACAATTGACAAATATCTAAACAGGTTTCCACATAGGTCATCTTTTCCCTTAATATTTCCAATCAAACTCCTTAGGATGCTAAAACCTAAGACTGCCACACTATCAGGGTTTACTTACTCGGAAGGAAACAAGCTAGGTAAGACTGGGTAAAAATTCATCTCGAACTGGTATACCATGCGTGTACCCACTCATACATTGCATGCATAAGAGATTCTAAAGGTAATTTCGCCAGATAGGAATACCATGTTTCCAAACAGCCGATACAATTATGATCATCCCTGTCGATGCTCCGGATAGACACTAGCTTATTTTCATCTAATCATCCAACGCCAATCATAGTTCTAGGGCCTCACTCAGAATTAGATGAACCATAACTAACGAATAACTTGGGCTACTGCATTTCACGCTTTTACTCAATTCAGCTTCCACCTAGCGTAGTTTTGGAACTTAATCACGTATTAGCAAGAATAGAGATACTGTAGTCCCTTCCATCAATCAGGTATCCTAGATTTGTCCAATTTGAGATCACTACTTCCGCACGTCCCACCAATTCCTTACTAGGTAACTACTCATAACTTAAGGTATAATGAATCGACTCAAAGCCTTGCACCTCGTCCATCCAACTGCTACTCATGCCAGAGTAACCAGAAAGTTTCATTCTCTCTATTCAAACTCCAAAAGTCTTCCATCCAACCGGTTCTCTAGTCATCTCCGCCACTGGAACCAGGGTTGAGTAGTGAATTCTTAATAGCTTCAAACTCCACTTCATCGTAGAATTTCCCTTACTACACTCCTACTCAGGTGCTTCGTAAATTTCCTCCAGCGCTACATGTACTTAGAGAAAGTTTCAATTCATCCAGTCGGACCCTTGGGAACTCCAATTGTCTTAAATCTCACCATGAAAGTTAGGTTGTCAACTATTCCGTGTCAAACACTCCATTTATGATTAGAAATCCCAACATTCTCCAAACTTAATAGGCTTTTACCAATCCATCTTGAGTCACTTCAGATCTTACGCATCCTCGTGGTGGCTACACCATGATTATATCCATCACATATGCAGTCAGTTAGGTGATCAGGCTCAACGACTGAATACTTTGATAGTAGAAATGAGGCTAGCAACACACACATGTGAGGGAGAAGAGAATTTCTAGCGATGTTTCATGGAAGGGACAAGAATCGATCTACTCTGATACCAACTGTAACACCCCATACATATACGTCTAGAATAATATGCAGTGATGCTATAAATGGTACATAGAAATATACAAAAGCTGGAAAAGACAAGAAATTTAAAATCATATACAACACAACTCTAATATCAGAATGTATACAATCATCTTGTCTATGGTAATAAACAGCGAAAAGATAAGATCTAATAAGGTCTTCCTACCATCTACTTGTCCGCAGTCTTCCATACTGGCCATCTAACAATTCTTCTACATATAACCTGTTCCTGAAAAAATAATAAGAGGATTGGGGTGATATTACTAAACCTCAGTGAGGTCCTCTATCTTATGGTTTACTTGGTTCTACAAGGTTCATGCATAAAAAATGATCCATCGTGAATCCGGGGTTTCCTCACGGTAAGGTACAAATACACAACAAGAGGTAATATCACCATTGAAAGTCCAATAACTAACCAATGAGATAACAAGAAATCAGGCACACATCCAAACACAAATAAATATGAAAACTTGTACCCGTGTACGAGGAATCCAAAAGTAAGTTCTACCTGCCTACATAGGCTCACCCTACCACACCCTCGATGAGTTATCCCTTGTGTATCGCGTCAAGAGACTTGCACAAGCACACCATTAGATGAAACTGATAAGTCCTAAGTGGAATTTTGTTTGTGACGACTTATTGCCGTGACATTTCCTAAGTGGCATCACGAACCCACCAATCATCCAAATGCATGTGATGGACCAAGTGCAACAACGCCTTCTTGACAACACAAGCCCAATGAGCGAAAGCCTAGTGATGTATCCTATTTGGCATCACTAGAGGCAAGCAACTGAAGTGATGTTGCCTACATGGCATCACTAACTCACCATACCAAGTATACTAATGAGAACCAAGTGGGAAACGCCCTATAGGACCCTCACGAGCACAACACCTTTGGTTGCTCGGGTGTGTATGACATGCCGTGAACACCGATGAGTACTCCAAGTGGGAACCACCATATAGACCCTCACTTGCATCATCATAATGAATGTACCTCTCATAAGGGATTTACTACCTAGTAGCATAGGTTTACTTCGATTCACGCATATGTCCAATCCTAACACGTAACAAGCCATACAAGTAAACATCATTGAACATTCAACAAAAATGGACGAGAAAACATACAAGATCACATTAAATCATTTATCACATAATACAATTCTAACTTATTCATACATAAATCATATGTATCTATATAATGGGTAATTTAGTGATCGCAATATCGTGTCATATGTGTCACATCATAGTACATAAATCACGCAAAGACATAATGAGGCATTGGGTTCCAATTTCGAAACAACACTACACTAGGGGAAATATTGATAAAATTATATCCAAAAGGGTGCGCTGAGCGAAGCCCCGCGCACTAAGCGCGGTTTGAGAAACACACAATTTCAGTCCCAAGAGGGCACATTAAGCGCGGTCTGCAATTTGCAGAAAAATTTAGAATTGAGCCAAAACAAATATGGGGTTCCAAATCCCTATTTTGCACACTAAAACATGAGTTCTCAACACCCACATACGTATTACAACATATTACATACTAAATATTTACCAATTTAAGCATGCATCAAGGAATTTCTCAATCTAAACTCTTGTCCCAATTCATACAACTCTTCTCTCTCTACTCTTCAATCCTCCAAAAATATGATTTGTTATGAGACCACAAAGTCCCTCCGTCAAATAAGTCCTTAAGGATTCATGCAACATGGTTAATGTCCAAAATATCCTCCAACTAAACAATATTCACTAGTTTTCCATCTAGTTTCATTCCAACTATTCCTTTTGAATCATCTACTAATTTCTAAATTGCCATTAAACTTCCTTGTCCTTAATACACATGCTTAGAAAACATGGTATATCACAAAATATAATATTTTGTGTGTGATATATTAGATATTGTAACTTAGGGATGGAAAAATGGGCCACACTCTCCACCCCGCCGCGACTTAAGCCCACCAAAAAAGAGCGGAGTGAGCAAGTCCGCCAAGTCGAAATGGGCATAAAAATTTAGCACGTCCTACCAAGGTGGCGGGTTGGTGGGTGGCGGTCTTGTCCGCCAAATTTTTTATTTATTTATTTTTTCATTTTTTTAATAGATTAATAGGGGTTTTTTTTCATTTTAATTAGATTTATCACTTATAAAGAATTTTATTAACAAAATTTACTTGTATATATTCACAAATTAATGTATAAAATAAAATCATCAAGTACTGTAATTACTATAATTAACTAAAAAAGGACGGACTTAAGGTGTAACAAACTAAAAGAATAGGTGCGGCAAGCTTTGGCGGGCGACGGGTTTTGGCGGGGCGCGCGTTGGCGGATGGCAGTCTTTAGAGGGGCGGGTTTTGGTGGACGGCGGGCCCAAAATCCCAACTCAATCCTCCATTTTTTGGCAGGTGCACGGTCCGGTCTAGCGGGCCATGATCCATTTTGCCACTCCTACCGTAACTTATTTATAGGGTAATGGTCAATTAAGATTCACATTATTTCAAAATCAATTAAAAGATTGATTTCTAAATGAAATCTAATTACCCTTTAAACTTTATTTGTTCATTTAATTGTTTAAAGCATTTACTTTGATGAAATTTTTTAGCATATCCTAAAAATGAAAAAAAATATGCTTGCATACCCATACATTTTCATTCGCATACTAGTACATACATTTGCATATCACAAACTCATATCTATTTCCACTTTCACCTTCATCCAACATTTATCCAGCTAGCTGATTTCCTGAGACTCACAAAAGAACTCAAAGAAAGTTTCAAGAAGGAACTCAAGAAAGGTCAGGAGAGAAGGCAAACCTTCACCATACAAAGCATAGATGTAACTATCATGGGTGATCCCCCCATATCAAAGGCAACAATATCAATAACGTCAATGGTTCTCTCAGCAAAATTGGTACGCCCATAAGAAGAAAAAGACAAGGGTCACCCCTACTCTGACAAGTCCAAGATTATCATGGAGATATCCTAAAGTCATATGGATCAACAAAGAGGCTCGTCCTTAGGATCAATAGGCTTTTTCATTTTCGAATTGCAATTTCTTATTTGCTAATTCGTATTTCTTGTAAATTTTGTATCTTTTGATTAGTGATTCTAATAAAATGAGCATGCATGTTTTCGAAATTAATCCATTTGTTTCACTCTTTCATCACTTACCATAAATAATCAGCGACTTTCCATTTTCACTTTTCACCTTTCCATTTTCATCTTTTCAACTTTAACAAACTTTGAGGGAGAATGATGTAAATTAAATAACTGAATTAGGCTGACATATGTTTTCTATAGTAAGACTTTGCTGGAGATATAAGGCATTATTTCATTTCTCAAACACTAGAGATATGAGGAGATAATCTGTAGTCAACCCCCTCGAGCGAGAAGTTGGAGTTCTTTCTATTTTCTAAAAACCCTTAATATTAACCAGGGGCAGAGTAGTCTTTCAATTAATTCAATGGGGCATTCTAATCTCAAGAGAATTGATAAATCTAAGCAAGAAGGTTTAAGCACATCATCTTCCTCATGCACATCAACAAAGATTAAGGAAGCAATCAAGATAAAGCTCACAATAGCTTCTTCCTCATTTACGTCATCCAAGATCGAGGAAATAATAAAGACGAAGTTTACAAAAGTCAACATGGTAGTCACGAACGATCTAAACCAGAAGCGAAATCTCAAGATTTGTTTCCAAAAAAAGAGCTCGCTAAGTCAAAGGGAAAAATCCACAAAGCTGAAAAAAGTTGACTTAGGAAAAAGTTAGGGCATCATGATGGACCGAAAATTCAAAAGAATTAGTCCATGCAAAAATAAGGGATTGAAAGAAAAAATGGAAACAAGCTTGTAAACAAAAATAGGTGACTGCCACCTCAAAAATCATCAATGTTTCTAATCAGGTGCTTGAACCTTATCAATGCTTCTCATCATCATCACTACAAAAATTCTCTTGCAGACCGAATGCATCCATTGAGTTAGTTGAATTTAAGAATGGAGAACATCAAGGAGAATGAGGTTGGTTAAAATTCAAATTTTGAGCCTTATATCTTTGTTTCTTAAACCGTGAACCAGGCCACTTTACAACCTTCAAAAGTCCTAATTGATGCTAAGTTCACTATGTAAGCATACTCAACAAAATTTGTGTTAAATTGACTCCTAATGTTTGTTAATTTATTGCGAACCATATTGCTTTTCAGACCTTCATCCGTACTCATCCATCATACACCATATCTATTTTCCACAATAAATTTCACCATATCTACTTTCCATAACGATTTTTCGATTTCAAAAACTTGCATGTGCATCGCGTTAGAATTACTTTTCAAAAGATACAATTTTATGAGCAAATCAATACTTGACATCAATGAGATCTCAAAATTTGTTTGATCCAAGGAAAATCATTTCAAGACGCTCCTAACTAGGGGCAAAGCACCTAAGAGGTTCTCCTAATCAGGGGAAAATCCTAATGATCATATGGCCATATCATATGAAGATCTTGTTGACTAGGGGCAATCATCCTAAGAATCTGTCAGTTTGGGTTACATGTCCAAGCACCAGTCAATCGGGGGCATACATCTCCAAGACCATACTAATCAAGGACATATTTTTCAAGATTCAACTGTTAGGGGAAGTTCATATTAATTTCATATCACAACATGGTGGTATCCAAGTTCCTTCTTAGGACACTCCTTTAAACCCTAAGGATTGCAACATACCTTTCGAGATTCAAATGTTGGGGCAGATCGCTGCGAGACTCATAAACCAGTTCAAAATGGTTCATCGAAGACAAATCATTCTAGGAGTCAATCAAGGGCATGGTGTTTAAAAGGTCAAAATAATGGGCCCAACTATCTCAAGTGCACAATATGGCCAAATTACTTCCAAACCCACATTAAGTTGAATCTCTTCAAAAACCCTACCAACAGACAGGGGCAAGACAAGCCACAGATGGGCGAGCTCTCTTCGTACTTTAACAATCACCAATGAAGCTCTATCCTACATCGGTAATCTTCGAGTTCAAAATGAGTAGTAGGAAGTCATTCTAGCATAACACTATACCACCGTGTGACAAGCAGCCTTGTTACATAAACAATCATCATCCAAGTCATCATAAGCCATTGTCATACATTCATTAGGTCACTTCCCTCTAGCATGGAGTCATACATATCATCTCATTCATATATTCTATTCACATAGCATGAATCATGCAAAGCCTTGTAACCCAAGCATGGTCAGAAAGCTCTACATCGTTTGACATATATCAAAAGCCCAATCATTCATTAGCAGTTCAAAATCCAACATCCATTGATACATATCCAAGTCACTCGTTACATGCATTGATCAATCATTACATTTAACGCATCAATAAAAATGCACGTCAAAGTAATAATAAATCATAATGCATAGCATAAACCATGGTTCCTACAAGGACAATTATCATTATCATTAAATTATTTACTCTACGTTAAACCTCAGCGGTAGGTAATTCCTCAAATCATACCTTCTTGGTGTTCTTTTGCAAATTACATTGGTTTGGTCCACCTCTCATAAATCTCTAATCCAATCACATGATTGATGTTTTTCGGTAACCTTACTGATGCCAGTGGCCTTACTGATTATTCATTTTTCCAATCACCTGATTGATGTTCCCGGTAACCTTACCGATCTCAGTAACCTTATTGAAGTTCATTTTTCCAATCACTTGATTGACATTCCTGGTAACCTTACTGATTTTTAATTTTCCAATCACCTGATTAACGTATTCTGGTAACCTTACCGATGCCGGTAACCTTACTGTTTGTTCATTTTCCAATCACCTAATTGACGTCTCCTGATAACCTTACCAAGACCAGTCACCTTACTGTTTGTTCATTTTTCCAATCACTTGATTGTAGTCTTCTGATAATCCTACTGATGTATATCATCAATCCAAAACGTAAGTAGCCTTAGGTAATTTTCAACCACTCAAGACGTGAGCAGCCTCCCGTAATTTTATCTATCAATTCATTCGTAAGCATCCTTACTAAGCATGAGCATCCTCATGCATTGCATACATTTCATAAAGACGTGAGCAGACTCATGCATTTTTACCAACATTAAGACGTGAGCATCCTCACGCATTCGCACTAATATTTCATTGTAGGCAACCCTACGAGTATGAGCAGCCTTATGCATGTCTATCATCATTTCATTCGTAGGCAGCCCTACGATCATGAGTAGCCTCATGTAGTTCCATTAGCATTTCATTCAAGTATAAGTAGTCTCATACATCTCCCACGAGAATTTAAGCGTAAGCAGCCTTACGCATCTCACTCATAAAATTTTCATAATTACATCTGGCATATAAAAATTGTATCAAAAGCATTATCATCAAGAGTGCATTACAAAAACATACCATGCATTAACACATACATCAATCATAACCATATCAAAGTATCAAGATCATTCATTACATTTAGTGCATATACATATGAAATACATATCAATAACACTATCATCGGGCATCATACATAAAAATATCAATCATACATTACACTCAAATCACAAATGCCCAAGAATACTATGAAACATCTTAAGGCCTATTTACTAGCTAAGTCACCTGCGCGAATCGAAAATACAAACCTTAGATTTATTCACATCATTAGCAGTAGATACCTCAGTTGAGAACAGACACAATGTAACGCCCCATTTAAATATTTAGTCATTTGATTATTGAAATTGTGGAACTATGTTGGTTTGACTAAGGAGGTGTGAGAATTTAGTATAATTCGATGATTGGAGTAGGATTTGAATAATATTATAATAATGATAGTTTTGTTGAAGGGTGAAATATACCATTATTATTAATAAAAATACTATTGTGGTTAAATGATGTGTTTGCCACTAATGATATTATTATTATTAATATTGTAACTATTATTATTATTATTATTATTATTATTATTATTATTATTGTTGTTATTATTATTATTATTATTATTATTATTATTATTATTATTGGGAAATAATAATAAAGAATAACTATAGAGAGTGGTAGATGTATTTGGGATAAAAACTGCTTTCACGTGAAAAGAAGAGAAGAGAAAAGAAGAGAAGCTGGAGCAAAGGGAGACAAAGAGATTTCACCATTGTTGAAGGATCAAAGCTCGAAACCAAGGTAAGGGGGTGAATGGGTTCTCTAAATTGGTGATATTAACATCAGAGGATAGTGAGGGTTCCTTTCCCTCTTTAGGTTTTTCATGAATGAATTGATGAATGTCTTCTTGGTTTGAATTTTGTGATTCCATGTGATTCTTATATGAAATTCGTGATCCAATATATGCAATGAATATGTTAATGCTGCTAGTTTTTACTGTTGTTTTATTGTGCATAAAAATCTCAAATCTGGAATATTATAGATCTAGGAATGTGAGTAAATTGAAGAATTAGATGAATAAATTGTTGTAGATTCGTAGGATAATGACATTAGATGAAATCCCTAAGTTGTTATCTGAAATAATGTTGTTTTGGACCCAATTTTGGAGGTTGAAAGTGCTCAAAACAAGTGGAAATCGTTCTGATGCAAAAACATAGTTCTTTTGGTCACAGACTGTCGTTACGCGTAAGGCAGGAGGCATTACTCGTAATGCAGGCAGCATTACACGTATGGCAGGAAAAGTACTCATATGGCAGGCAGAACAGCAGGAATTACATGTATGGCAAGCAACATTACGCGTAAGGCAAGGCAGGACAGAAGGCATTACACGTATGGCAGGCAGCATTACACGTAAGGCAAAGCAGGACAGGCAACATTAATCGTAATGCAGGCAACATTACGCGTATGGCAGGCAGGACAGAAGGCATTACTCGTAATGTAGACAGCATTACTCGTATGGCTGGTAGACAGCAAGTCAATACGCGTAACATAGGAAGCAATACGCGTATGGGCAGATGAAGGTGTAAAATTCCCGTTTTCGCGATTTCTTCTTGTTTTCGCGTGTGGTGTGTATTCTCTCGATCCATAATGATTAGTAAGGCTTAGGTGGACATAAGAATGCTAGTAGTAATAATAAATTAAGTTTAAAACATGGGATTTTATGTGGAATTTATGTTGTGTGATGACGATGATCATGGTCTGTATTGACGAATGTTGAAGGCTTATGCCTTATGGTTGTATAGTTATGTTGTTGCATATGATGTCACATGTTGCATAGTTATGAGGGTCATGCCCAGTTGTTGGCCTGTAGTGGCGTTGTGATGAGGGCGTATGCCCTGTTATTGCCCAAATTGGCATATGTGACGAGGGCTTATCCCCTGATGGTACCGTATGCATTGAGTTGACGTCGATCTAATTGCATTGTTTTGAGTTGATGTTGTATTACGTGAGTGTTGTGTTATGTTGCAAAGTGTTGTGTGATGTGTGAATTGTGTGATTACTACTCCTTAGCACGTGATATTCACTGTATATTTATTTAATGAAATTCTCACCCCTTTTTTGTTGTTGTGTTTGTGCTCCTCCGGGAGTACAGATAATCAGGTACCTGAGTAGTCCTTGGAGTATGAGTTGCATGAACGAGTCTTCGAAGTCGCTCTGATGCGTAACACGGGATTATGGGAATTTAGTATGTTTTATGTTGTTTTTATTTGTTACGTATCTTACCTTTATATTTATGTTGACCCACGAGTTATGTGGAGAATGATGTTATTCAAGTCGTAGTGCTATGAAAATGAACATTCAATATTTCTGCTGTGTAAATAATTCTTTTATGAATAAATGAAATAATAAAATGATTTGAAAATCTTATGAGTTTATTTGGATTATGTGACATCCTACTTGTATACTCTGATATATTTTGTATGTTGTATTGTAATTATATAATTGGGGAAGGGGGGTGTTACAATTGGTATCAAAGCAGGTCGGTCTGTTCGGCCAGGTTGTTGAGTCAGTAGCATAGTATGACAATTGAATATTATTGATATATTATTCTTTAGTATGTGACATGTGTGTGAAACACTGTTGGTACTTTCTTGATTTTTCTAATCACTTGTTTGCAGGATGGGATTGAAACAAGTGGGGGAGAAGCTCGTGCTTATCTAAGATGTTTCAGGTGTGAATAGTTGGTTCAGTGTGCCATGAGTCGCATAAGTGTAAAGATCGACAGAGTCGTGTTGTTTCCCGAATTCAGAGGAAGTACGGATTCTGGAGATAATTGCGACTTGTCGTTGGAGCGAAATGTTGGATTAACTTGATGTTAGCCTTAGGGTGAACTATCTGGAATTAAACCAAGTGATTACAAAGTGTTTTGGTGAGTCGATGCAGATTCTCATGCTTGAAGGTTGTACGGATACAAGGTTCTTGTTTGTTGGTCAAGTATATTCGCCTCCGAGGGAAAAAGAGAATTGTTAAAGGTTTCTTCTCAGAGGTTATAGAGAAATGTGATGACTAGTGATATACAAGAGGTGTGTAATTTCTAGATGATCCCCTGAGGACATTAGCTAAGCGAGTAGGATAGCTCTTGAAAGGTAAAGCTCAGGTGATTGTGATGTTTCAGCAATGTCCGTTAATCGTGAAGTTGTCAATGTTGAGTTACCATTGTGTATGATGTTAATGTTTTGAATGGTGATATAGTGATGATTTACTGTAAATATGGTTTTGGGAGTCAGGCAAGTAGTTGTCAGAGGTTGTTAATGTTTTTGGGTGATTGTGAATTGTGAATCAGAGTCAGAACTCAAAGATACTAGTAGTCTTGTGAGAAGAATCGGAGTTTTGATGTTTTGGAAATTGAGTTTTTGGCAACATAATATGTCTTCTGAGTTATAAGAGAAATGATGTTTTGGGTTGAGAAGAAAAGTGATATTCATGTCGAGAAGCAGCAAAAAAGTGCTTCTGCACTACATGTAACCGGTTACCAATATATGGCTATACGGGTACAACATCAAACAGTAGCGTGGATTGGTGGTTTTGAGAGGTGTAACCGGTTACCGCTATTAGGTAATCTGTTATCACTGAGTTGACAGCATATTGTAATTCTTTGAAAATTCATAACTTGAGTTATGTACGTCCGATTTGAGTTTTGTTTGAAGCGCTAGAAAGCTAACGTGATGAACTTTGTTTTAAAAATAGTTCCAGAACTTTGGAGTAATTTATTTGTCATGTGATGATGTGGGATGAGAGGTGAAATTTGATGTTGATCTCGTGCTTGGTACAAGACTCATTCCTATGGCACCATACAGGATGTTAGTTCAAAGTTGGGAGAATTGGAGAAGTTATTAGAAGATGTGTGGAGAAATAGATTTGTAAAATCGAATGTATCATTTTGGGAGCTTTGATGTTATTAGTTAGGGAAAAAGAAAGTAGTATGAAATTGTATGTGAATTACCGATAACTGATTAAAGTAGTGGCTGAGGTTACATATCCACTTCAGATGATTGACGATTGGATGGGCCAACTGGTAGGCGAGTATGTTCTTAGTATAATTGAATTGGGGTCATATTATCTTCAGATACGTATGAAGAGTGGGGATAGTTAGAGAAAAGCTTTTAGAACTCTGTGTGGGAATTATAAATTTATGAATCAGTTGTTGGGGTGCTTAGTGTGGACATTCTGACTTACTCTAAGTCGGAATAAGAGCATGTGTAACAATTGAAAATTGGGTTGCGAGCATTGAAGGAGAAGAAACTGTGTACTGAGTGGTTGAGGTGTGAATATGGATTTAAGGAGGTGAGTTCCTTAGACGTATTATTTTGAGTAAGGATAATTGTGGATCTGTCCAAAGTAGATGCAGTTATACACTGAGAGCTTTCAAAGATGGATATGAAGATTATAAGCTCTTTTGGGATTAGTTGGTTACTATTGCATTCTGTGAAACAAAGTAGTAAGGTGTCGGTTAGAGACGAGGACAAGTGCGATAGGTTGGTAATGAATAAAAGGAGGGAATGAAATGTTGGTGTTAAGAAAAATGTGTTAAGAAAGTATTGTAAGAGCACTTAGAGTTGCAGTTTATGCCAATTGCGAATGGTTATAGTGGATGGAACCTTGAGGAAAAGAGAAAGTTAAATGGTAAGGTGGAATGTGAGTCATCAATGACGTGGAAGCGAATATATGGCAGGAAAAATTGAGGAGTTTCTATCACCAACTAAGTGACAAGATGGTATTATTGAGATTGTGATTGGGATGAGGTCAAAAAGGTGGAAATATATGGATTCTTGATGTTGTGAAATTTGAAGGAAAACCAAGAATTTAGGAATGTTGTTAGAATCCTCTATGTGAATAAAGGCATAGAATAGAGCGGAATGAATCGTGATGTATTTGGTATGCTAACAGTTCTTGAGTTAGAAGATGCATAATCATTGTGGGATGATAAGTGAGTGAGAAGTGGACTATATAATGTGTTAGGCGATGGTGTCTCATTGAAGAGATTGAATGGGAAGGAAATTGTGTAGGCACGTGTAAATCTCAAAGGAGATTATTTAGATTATGGTGCTTTAGGTGACTTTGAGTGCAAGTCCTAAAGAAACACTATTATAATTAGTAATGACAGTTTATGCCCCATCATGGTTGTCGGCTACTTATTGACAAATTGAGGAACTGATCACCCTCAATCTATTATTTATAGTAGACGGGATCGTGTTGGGTGTGATGGACTTGTCTTTCCAGCTTGATTGTGTGTGAAGTGATTGACGTTCTATCGAGAGGATAGTCGTTCACTATTTTAAGTGAACCAAACTGATGCCTATGAACGTTGAGATTTATTGAACAGTTTAGAGACTGGAGTTGTATACGATCTAACTTTACATAGTAGGAGGTCGGGGATATAAAAGGTGAGTAGTGATTTTCTAGTGAATATTAAAAAGAGTCAGGAACTGGATGTGAATTGTAGACCTGGTAGCTGATAGAAATCGGAGTAAGGACAGTGACTTTAAAGTAGACGATCAGAGTAGCGCGACTAAAGTGGGATGTAACGCAATTTGTTATGCGTGTATGACTTGTTTGGAGACAAGGATTAAACATCCAAAGTCTGCGGGAATGATGCAAAATCCATTGAACATTCCATGAGAGAGATGATAGGTGAAGAGTTATGTGTTATGCGCATTATTGTTGTGTCAATGGATGTATTAATTTAAGTGTTCGATTGATGAATCGTAGCATCAGAGTACTAATGTTGTGTGTCAATGTTGTTGGTATTATAGTTGGGACGTTGTCTTGGTGACGGTGTTGCTGTTAGATTAAAATGGCTAACGATGTTGAATGTTGATGATTGGTATTCAAGATACTACCAGATAAGACATGGGAGTTAGAAAGTTGGGTTTCGGAGTTGTGTCTGGAGTGTGTTGCATTGATAATTTACAAGGACGAAAATATTATAAGTGGGGAAGAGTTGTAACGCGCCATTTAAATATTTAGTCATTTGATTATTGAAATTGTGGAACTATGTTAGTTTGACTAAGGAGGTGTGAGAACTTAGTATAATTCGATGATTGGAGTAGACTTTGAATAATATTATAATAATGATAATTTTGTTGAAGGATGAAATATACCATTATTATTAATAAAAATACTATTGTGGTTAAATGATATATTTTCCACTAATGGTATTATTATTATTATTAATATTGTAATTATCATTATTATTATTATTGGGAAATAATAATAAGGAATAATTATAAAGAGTGGTAGATGTATTTGGGATTAAAAACTTCTTTCACGTGAAAAGAAGAGAAGAGAAAAGAAGAGAAGCTAGAGCAAAGGGAGACAAAGAGATTTCACCATTGTTGAAGGATCAAAGCTCGAAACCAACGTAAGGGGGTGAATGGGTTCTCTAAATTGGTGATATTAACATGAGAGGGTAGTGGGGGTTCCTTTCCCTCTTTAGGTTTTTCATGAATGAATTGATGAATGTCTTCTTGGTTTGGATTCTAAGATTCTTATATGAAATTTGTGATCCAATATATGCAATGAATATGTTAATGCTGCTGGTTATTACTGTTGTGTTGTTGTTCATAAAAATCCTAAATCTGGAAAATTATAGATCTAGGAATGTGACGAAAATTGAAGAATTAGATGAAGAATTTGTTGTAGATTTGTAGGATATGGAAATTATATGAAATCCCTAAGTTGTTATGGGAAATAATGTTGTTTTGGACCCAATTTTGGAGGTTGAAAGTGCTCAACACGAGTGGAAATCATTCTAATGCAAAAACATAGTTCTTTTGGTCACAGACAGCCGTTATGCATAAGGCAGGAGGCATTACTTGTAATGCAGGCAACATTACTCGTATGGCAGGAAGAATAGAAGGCATTACGTGTTTGGCGAGTAGCATTACGAGTAAGGCAAGGCAGGACAGAAGGCATTACGCGTATGGAAGGAAGCATTACGCGTAAGGCAGGGCAGGACAGGCAACATTACTCGTAATGCATGCAGCATTATGCGTATGGCAGACATGACAAAAGGTATTACTCATAATGCAAGCAGCATTACTTGTATGACTGGCTAGCAGCAAGGCAATACGCGTAATGTAGGCAACAATACACGTATGGGCAGACGAAGGTGTAAAATTCCCGTTTTCGCGTTTTCTTCTTGTTTTGGCGTGTGAAGTGTATTCTCTCGATCCTTAATGATTAGTAAGGCTTAGGTGGACATAAGAAGGCTAGTAATAATAATAAATTAAGTTTAAAACATGGGATTTTATATGGAATTTATGTTGTGTGATGACGATGATGATGGTTTGTATTGACGAATGTTGAAGGCTTATGCCTTGTGGTTGTATAAATATGTTGTTGCATATGATGTCACATGTTTCATAGTGATGAGGGCTCATGCCCTGTTATTGGCCTGTAGTGGCATTGTGATGAGGGCTTATGCCCTGTTATTGCCCAAATTGCCATATGTGACGAGGGTTTATTCCCTGATGGTAGCGCATGCATTGAGTTAATGTTGGTCTCATTGCATTGCATTGTTTTAAGTTGATGTTGTATGTGATACGGTGGCAAAACTGACTGTTTAATATTAGTTTGCGTTTTTTGTTCGCAAATGTCGCAGTAAGCAAGAGTCGCCACCGACTTTTCTTTTATCCAACAAAAGAACGGGTGAAAAGAACAGAAAAATACCTTTTTCGAGAATTTCTGAGTAAGGGGGGTAGATTATGGAAAGGCAAGGTGTTAGCATCCTTTCCATCCATGGTTTTCCATGGGCTCTTAGGTACTTGCTCATTTTTGAAATTGCTTGTATTTTGTGTGTTTGAAAAGCTTTGAAAAATGCCTTAGTATGGCGACTCACTTTATGGTAACTCTTGTATCAATCCTCAAGAGTGTGATAAAGCGTTTTGAAAACTTTGTTTGAAAAGTGTTTGAAAGTATGGTGTGAAAATTTGTTTGAGCAAGTACCTAACAGTTATCTACCTACTCGAAAAAGACTGTTCTTTTCCTCCTATCCTTTAGACCGTGCTATCCTACTATTAGTGAGTAGGTAGCCCTAGTCGTTGGATGTTTGAGGGACTATCAAAAGGGACGCTTATGGTCATTGAAGGCAACATGTAAGGATATCTTAGCATTTCGAAGGGACTGTCATCATATATTCGTAGGCAACATCGAGGGACAAGATCATTTCTTGTAGGCAACTCGAGGGACATTAAGGGACTATGATCTTTTTGATGACTTTAGAATTGAGGGTCTTTACTAAGATATCCCTACGTTCGAGGGACATGACCATTATTTTCCGAGGCAATCAAGTGAGGTATACCCTAAGGGTGCAAGTGTGCAAATGATTTAATTCAGTTATTTATCTCGCAATTAGGGTTTTCTATCATTCACTTTTATCTTTCCATACAATCCTATTAATCTAAGCATTGCATAAAATATAGTAGCTGAAGGTAAAGGTGGAAATGTAAACCTAAGCTATTACAGAGCTTTGGGGAAGTTACATAATAGTGAAGAGTGCGGAAAAGAAATCCTAAAACTATTACATCCCGGAAGCAATTACGTGATAATGATAAAAAAAAAAAGCGGGAAAGAGAAAGCTACGCTATTACAGTTGAATGCGCCCTATACACTTTATCTAGGAAAATAAAAACAAGATGAAAATAGCAAAGAAAATGTTTTGGTGATTTTTTATGAAAAAAAAAGATTTATGATAATTAATTAAATAAACCTAAAAAACCTAATTAATTTTAATTAATAAAAAAATATTAATTTTGAAAAAAGTTAATTAAAATACCTAAATCCTAATTAGTTCGAATTAAAAGAAAAGTTAGTTTTGAAAAAAAAGGTTAATTAATCTAAAATTAATTAACCTAAAAATTAAATTAGGTTTTTTTTGTAAAAAAAAGGTTTTTAATTAACCTAAAAATTAAATTAGGTTTTTTTTGTAAAAAAAAGGTTTGTGAAAAAAAGTTTTGTGGTTAAGTGAATTTAAGATTGAAAAAGACAAATTGGTTAGAAACCAAAAACAAACAATGAAATTAAAAACCTAAAATTAAATTAAAACATAAAATTAAATTAAAAACCTAAAATTAATTTTTTGAGTTTAGAAGGAAAAATCACGGGTTTGTGAAAATGTTAGGTTTTATGAAAAAAGTTTTAAACAGAAAGAAGGAAATAGGTAAAATAGATAAAAGGATAAATAGAATGGAACAAAATCAAAACCAATAGGGGTGGGTGTTGAACCCACGCCCTTAACCTCCTCAAAATGGTTGCCTGGCCATAAGCCATGCATTGGTGGTTATTCTGTTTTGGCCTCAGCATTTTGTGATAACCCTGTATGGGGCCCTGTCTAAATCTGCAGTGTTGAATCTCATGAACACATTAAATAAATTACTATATCATGAAATATAAATAAAGCAAATATATGAAGTTTTGTAATGTTAAAACCGATATGATATGTATGAATGCTTCTAAATCCTTTTGATCATGAAGATCAAACCAATATTACCCTTACTGGAGAAGTAGTGAGATGGGGGTTTGTAACAAGGATGACTTATTTGTAGTGAGATGGGGGTTTGTAACAAGGATTTTAAGGTTTTTAGGGTTCTTGAAGGAACTTCATATTTTGACAGGGTTGTGACGAAGGTTTTTTTCCCGTCCCGTTTGTGTGAAAAGAATGAGATTATATAATGGAAATTAGAGCAAAGATATGGGCTTTGAATGTGCAATTGGGCCTCCAATAACCACAAGCAATAGTGCAGATTTTTATTCACTTGAGTCTGTCATGTTTGTGAGCAACCCCTTCATAATTGATTTTGAATGATTGCAAATATATGTGAAATACTAAATACATGTGTGCACTACAAAAATATAATATAACATGTTTAAATTAAGCTAAAAATGTATTTTACTCATAATGCATCATTATGAGTCGACACAACAGGTTTTGTATCGATACATAACTTACTGAAGTCCCTGGAATACTATCTCAAAACTATTATGCATCGATACAAAAGCTTATGCATCGACACATAACTCTTTGATGCCCCTGTAATGCAAACTTAAAACTTGCATGCATCGATACAAAATCTTATGCATCGACACATAACATTTTGATTCCCCTGTAATGCAAACTTAAACCTGCATGCATCGATACAAAATCTTATGCATCGACACATAACACTTTGATGCCCCTGTAATACAAACTTAAACTTGTATGGATCGACACAAAACCTCATGTATCGACACATGACATTCTGATGCCCCTGGAAAACATTTTTGAATTTATATGCATCGATACATAATATCATGTGTCGACTCATACCATGTTTTATGTTCAAAAATTAAAATTACAATCAGTATGTATCGACACATACGTGTTATGTGCCGACGGATATAAAATTGTTGATTTTGTAAAATGTTATAATATGATTTTGCATCGACTCAAAACACAATGTGTCGACCCATCCTGTCACTCATAACTAACATGAGTCGACACATGACCAACATGCATCAACTCATAATACTTTCTTTTTGGTTAACCATTTTTTGTTACATATATAAGCAAGTATTTTTCTCAGCAGAATTTTTTTGCAACATATTAGAATTGTGTGCAAACAATTGTGAGCAACCAGAAGCCTAAAGAAACTTCATCTTCATCATCTTCTTAACCATCTTCATTCAACAACAACAAAGAAAATCAAACATCCTTATTGAAGTGAATCAAGCGGTCAGAGATAACGTTCAACTGTGTATTGAAAGACTCTCAACTGAGTTGAAGGTTGAAGAGGAGGCTTCAAGAAATAAACCAAATGGTTTGTCCTTCAAGAACGGGTGTGTTCTTGAGGGTTTTGTTAGCCACGGTCGCACGAGTCAGATTCAGCCGTAGTGAGGAGTTTGGAAATCGAAAGGATTTTCGCAAATAGGTCGTGGAAGCGGAGGATCGTTTGTGGACCTTGCAGGAAATCTTGATACAGCTCATATCAAGTGGTGGTTCTTACAAGAAGAAGAAGATCATAGGGATTTCAATCTTTCTGTGTAGTGTAACCTTGTTATCAAACATTCAGCAAATTGTTATAAAAGTTCTCAGTTTCAATTGTGAAATTGAGACGGAGATGTACCCACACGTGAGGACAGCAGTGGGGAACTTCCTTACCAAACTGCTTGTGTATCATTCTTTCTTTCTTTCTCTTTATATTTTTACATATTCCATAATTTTGTAATTCAATTGGCTTGCTAAGTTTTTTTTCTTCTGTCTAATGATAAATATAGTGGTTCAAACATTTTCATCAAACCACCACTATTAAATCATTAAACAAGCATATGCCAAGTGTTTGACAAAATTCCTGAAAAAATTTCTTAATTCATTGGAAATATTGCTTTAATGATAAGTGCATTGAAACGTTAAGATATCTGAGTTGTATATTCATCTATTTCATTTAATAAAAATACAGCAACTTTTCACATGTCAAGTTTTCTAGTAGTCGGTTCAAAGTAGACAGAATTGATTCAGAACATTGATTTTCCGCTACTTTCAACTCGCTTTGATAAAATAATTTTAAATCATTGAAAAAGTAAGAGGTGATCTACTCACCCCCCCCCCCCCCTTCTCGATCACTTGCCACGCCGTCTAACAATTGGTATAAGAGCACCGGTTAGCTGGTGCTTTGTATCTACTAGTAACGCTATGGCCTTTGAAACAAAGGGGGCGTATAATAGAGCTCATGTTTTCAATGGTGAAAACTATGGCTACTGGAAAGACTGCATGCGTGTACACATAAATTCCATTGACAGGAATGTATGGACGGCCATTCAAAATGGTCCCTTTCAAATCACCATGAGGAATGATGCAGGTGCAATAGTACCTAAACCCGAGGATCAATGGAATAAAATGGATGAAAAGAAATGGTCGTGCGATTGGAGAGGCAGAAATATGATAATCTCATCACTTCGTGTTGATGAGTATTATAGGGTGTCTCATTGCACGTCCGCTAAAGAAATGTGGGATGCTTTAGAAATTTCCCATGAAGGCACTACTGAATCTAAACAGTCCCTCATCAATACACTCAATCAAGAGTTCGAGCTCTTTCGCATGAAACAAGGAGAATTTGTCTCTGACATGCAAAAGAGATTCGTTCATCTTGTGAGCCGTTTAAATGCACTTGGAAAACCTTTTTCCAATAAAATTGCTACTAATAAAATTCTGAGATCTCTTAGCAGGGAATGGCAACCTAAAGTAACAGCTACCAAGGAAGCAAATAACCTCACTACGCTTACCATTACAACTCTGTTTGGCAAGTTGGAAGAACATCAACAAGAATTGCAAAGTCTTGAAACATATGAAAATAAGAGTAAGAAGGAGAGGAACAAAGACAGGGAGGGTGAGAAGAAGTAAATAGCTCTAATGGCTTCTAGCTCTAAGTCCTTAACCAAAGAGCAAGATGATAATGACCCAACTAGTGATGAAAATTCTGATGATGAAGAAATGGGACTTTTTGTTCGGAGATACAATAGATTTATTCGAAAGAATGGAATCAAGAACTCTGATAAGAATCTCATAAGCTTTCGAAAACAATCCAAAGAGCCAAGGCAAGAAGAAAATAAAAAGCAAAGAGGTAAAGGACCTCATAAGTTTGGATAAGGGGCAGGAGGATTTGAAGACCCTTATTCTGAAAGAGAAGAAGAAGAAGAAGACTGGTATACTGAATTTGGGTAGAAGGTTCGGAGAAAGGTTGAAGCATCAAACTGATCTGACCTCTTCATCCAAAGACGGGGAGAACCAAGAAAGGGAAAAGGACCCTAGTCCCGCAGTTTCTGACAATGATACTAATTACAATGATGAGCAATATCCTCTTGATGAGGATAGGTATAAGCAGCTAGAAGACCGTCTGAGTGTTATGGAAGTTCAGAAGATACATGGTTTGGATTTCAGAGAATTGGGACTGGTATCGGGAGTGGTCATCCCTCATAAGTTCAAAGCTCCAGTTTTTGCCAAGTGTGATGGAGTGTCCTGTCCAAAACTCCATCTCCGCTCGTATGTCAGGAAGATTCAACCCCACACCGCTGATAGAAATATGTGGGTGCACTTCTTCAAGATAGTCTGTCATGGACTCGGCTTGAATGGTTCTACCAGTTGGAGGGAGCCAGTGTCCGAAACTGGGAAGATCTTGCTACTGCTTTCTACAAGCAGTATCTACAATGCTGACCATGCTCCAACTTGTACTCAACTACAGAGTATGTCCATAGGTGCAGGTGAAGGTTTTAAAGATTATGCTCAGAAATGGAGAGACTTGGCTGGGAGAGTCCAACCCCATTTGTCTGATAGGGAGTTGGTTGATATGTTTCTGGGGATGTTGTCGGGTCCATTTTTCAATCATTTAATCGACAGTTCGTCATCGGGTTTCACTGAGCTGATTTTAACCGGAGAAAGAGTAGAAGCTGGAATTCGGAGTGGTAAAATACAGAAGGATGCCTCTTCGAGTTCAGTAAAGAAACCTTTTGCTGATAAGAAGGAAGCCAGTGCAGTTTATAGCCCGAGGGGCCAAAGCAGATCTGAACACCGTCAAATGGTAAATGCTGTAGTGATACCAAGACCCGTAGTTTCTCCACAACATAATAATCAACAAAGGGTGGAAAGACCACAATGGCAGTTTACCCGCATCAACATGACGTTGGCTGAAGTGTTACCTCACCTGCTGAAATCTAACTTGGTAACCTTGAGAGAGGCTCCCAAGAATCTAAACACTACTTCTCCCATATATAATCCCAACGCGTGGTGCGCCTACCATTCTGAGAGTCCAGGCCATGATACAAATGATTGTTGGGCTCTGAGGAACAAAGTACAAGATTTGCTTGAAGCCAAGGAGATAGAGTTCGATGCTCCAGAAAAGCAGAATATTATAACTGCTCCCATGCCCAAACATGGTCTGGAGTTAATGTTGTTGACACTGATTTGTTTGTGACCTCTGTTGAAGAAATTTCCACTCCTCTTATGACTGTTAAGAAGAATTTGTTGTTGGCCGGTTTATTTTCGGGTTGTGGTGAAGGTTGCCACATGTGTTCGATTCTACCTTCTGGTTTCCGTTTGTTAAAGTCAGGTGTTCAGCGCCTGATGGATAATAAAGAAATTTTGTTTGAGAAGACTACGATTCCTGTGGTTCCAAATGAAGACATCGCCATTATAACCATTTCTGCCAATCCTTCCAAGGTTTCCTTGAGAAAACCTGTTAGGATTACACCTGTTCAAAGAATTGCTCCGCTGATAATCACTGTTCCTGGTCCCATCCTGTACACCTCAGACAAGGCTGTCCCATGGCATTATGGTGTTGATGTGTACTATCATGGCATTAAGCAAGATCTGAAGAATGAAGAAGCTGATACTGATGTCAGTAATATTGTCGGGGCTAGTAAGGTTACTAGAAGCGGAAGGATCTTCTCTCCCGAGATTTCCCCTTCGACTGTCAACAAACCTATTGTCATTCCATCTGCTGTTCCCGCTAGTACGTCAACTACTGTTCTAGTTCTTACTCCAGTTATCACCCCTGTCGTCGAGCCATCTAGAACTCGGGGCAAAGAAGTTATATGTGAGCCTGCCCAGATGGAGGCACCTAAGAAAATCATTATGGAAGCCTCTAAACAAGAAATAGAGGAAATACTAAAAATCATTAAGAAGAGAAACTACAATATGGTCGAGCAGCTGGGGAAGACCCCATCGAAGATATCCATGTTGTCTCTGCTGTTGTATTCTGAAGCCCATGCGAAGGCTTTAATTGCATTTCTCAAGACTGCGCATGTGCCGCAGGAAACTTCAGCAGATCAGTTCAAAGATTGTGTGGCCAGCCTGACTGCTGACAATGGGCTAGGTTTCTCAGATGCGGATCTGACACCTAAAGGAAGGAATCATAATGATACTCTGCACGTCTCGATTGAGTGCATGGGCACCACTATGGCTCATGTGCTGGTAGATACCGGGTCTTCGCTGAATGTTCTCCCGAAGAAAGCGTTGGACCATTTGGATTGTGAGGGTTTGACTCTAAAGCCTAGTAACATTGTGGTAAGGGCTTTTGACGGATCAAAAAGAATGGTGTACGGGGAGGTGGACATCCCTGTCAAAGTGGGTTCTCAGACCTTTAGGTCAACCTTCTACGTAATGGATATCAGGCCATCGTATTCTTGCTTGTTGGGTCATCCTTGGATCCATAGGGTTGGGGAAGTTACTTCCACACTCCATCAAATGCTGAAGTACCCAGTTAAGGGGAAGAATGTTACAGTACGAGGTGAAGAAGAGTATATGGTGAGTCACCTCAATTCCTTCCGCTATGTAGAGATGGATGGGGAATTCATATAAACTCCTTGTCAGAACTTCGAAGAAGTCCCTCAGACTTTGGTGTCAACTGAAGGTACTACCAACAAACCTCCGCTGAAGATGGCTTCTCTCAAGGATGCCAGGGCTGTAGTTGAAGAAGGTGGGTGTACCAATTGGGGTCAACTCCCTGATTTCACTCACAAAACTGACAAATTTGGTTTGGGATTTACTACAGGGGATCAAAGGGATGTTAGGCACGCACGGATTGGAAGACCTCCTCTACACATCAACCATCAAGGAATTAATGCAATTGAAGACAGTGACGAGGATTCAGACATCGACAGCTGGATCTACCCAACAACCAACGGTGGACCGAATAACTGGACGGCAAGGGACTTCATACCTGTTTCTTTTATTCTGCAGTAATTGACTCATTTGTTTTAAGATTTGTAATAAACAGTTTGAAACTTTATGGCCCGGTGCCTTTCCCGAGGCACCTTGGCTTTGCTTGTGAGGGCTATTATTTGTCATTTCATATATCATTAATAAAGCATTGGACGTTTCTTGCATACAAATTTTGCGTTCCTTGTTTTTCTTTTCTGTCTCTCACTTTATCAAAACAGTTATGCTCTTACACACACTCACGTATCATACTGCAAATCCATATCCACTATGGATCCCATTTATAACAACTCTGCTACTGCCAGTTATGACTTCAAAAATCCGATCAACCAAGCCGAGGACGAAGGTGAGGATGATTGTGAGGTGCCTGGAGAACTTGCTAGACTATTACAGCAGGAAGAAAGGGCCATACAACCTCATGAAGAGCATGTTGAGTTAGTGAATTTGGGTACAGAGGAAGACAGGAAAGAGGTTAAGATAGGTGCGAATCTGGAGCCTAGCGTCAAACAGAGGTTAATACAGATGCTACACGACTACGTTGAGATCTTCGCCTGGTCCAATGAAGACATGCCTGGTTTGGACACTGATATTGTGGTACATCGCTTGCCGACTAAAGAAGACTTCCCTCCAGTAAAGTAGAAGGTCCGCCGTATGCGCCCTTAAATGTCAGAGAAAATCAAAGCAGAGGTCATGAAACAGTTCAACGCATGATTCTTAGTTGTCACTTCTTATCCGCAGTGGGTTGCCAACATCGTTCTGGTACCTAAGAAGGACGGTAAGGTACGGATGTGTGTGGACTACAGATATTTGAACCGGGCAAGCCCCAAGGATGACTTCCCACTTCCTCACATTGATGTTCTAGTCGACAACACCGTGCAACACAAGATCTTCTTCTTCATGGATGGTTTATCTGGCTACTACCAGATCAAGATGGCTCCCGAGGACATAGAGAAGACAACTTTCGTTACACAGTGGGGCACCTTCTGTTACAAGGTAATGCATTTTGGGTTAAAGAATGCTGGGGAACCTTATCAGCGCGCCATGGTCGCTTTGTTCCACGATATGATTCACCATGAGATCGAGGTTTATGTTGACGACATGATAGCCAGGTCCCAGACTGAGGAAGAGCACCTTGATCATCCCCAGAAATTGTTTGACAGGTTGAAGACGTACAAGATGAGGTTGAATCCAAACAAGTGTACCTTCGGGGTAAGGTCTGGTAAGCTGCTGGGTTTTGTTGTCAGTGATAAGGGTATTCAGGTGGACCCTGCAAAGGTAAAAGCCATACAAGAGATGTCGTCTCCCCGCACAGAAAAAGAAGTCAGAGGATTCTTGGGACGTCTGAATTACATCGCCAGGTTCATTTCACATCGGATTGCTACTTGTGAGCCAATCTTCAAGCTTCTGAAGAAATATCAAGTGGTAAAATGGAACGATGAATGCCAGACCGCTTTCGAAAGAATCAAGGAATACCTTCGAGAATCTCCAATTTTGATGCCCCCAGTTGAAGGAAGACCTTTGATTTTATACTTGACAGTGCTAGACAATGCAATGGGGTGTGTGTTGGGGCAGCATGACGAGTCTGGTCAAAAAGAGCACGCTATTTATTACCTTAGAAAAAAGTTTACCGACTGTGAGACCCGATACTCATTGCTCGAGAAAACTTGTTGCGCTTTGGCATGGGCTGCTCGCCGACTGAGACAATATATGCTGACTCACACTACTTTGTTGATATCAAAGATGGATCCGATCAAGTATATTTTTGAGAAGACCGCCTTATCCGAAAGAATAGCAAGATGGCAGATGATCTTAACCGAGTATGACATCTAATACACAACCCAAAAATCAATCAAGGGGAGTGAATTGGCGGATCATTTGGCGCATCAAGCCGTGGATGACTACCAGTCCATGAATTTCGAGTTCCCTCATGAGAATATCATGTTGGTAACCGACTGTGAAGAACCTGGACCGGATGAAGGACCCGAGGAGGGATCCCTATGGTCTATGTTTTTTGATAGAGCCTCGAACGCGTTGGGTAATGGCATTGGCACTGTAATTATATCTCCTGAGGGATGTCATACTCCTCTCACCGCCCGATTATGTTTTAACTTCACTAACAACATGGCGCAGTATGAAGCGTGTAGCATGGGTCGTCGAGCTGCTATTGACCTGAGGATTAAGTTCTTAAGTGTATTTGGACATTCCGCTCTGGTGATAAGTCAGATCAAAGGCGAGTAGGATACGAAGCACCCGAATCTTATTCCTTACAAAGATTACGTACTGACATTGCTTCCACACTTTGAGGAGATAACCTTTGAACATTTCCCACGAGAGGAGAACCAGCTGGCAGGCGCACTAGCTACTATGTATTTTATGTTCAAAGTCAGGTGGGACAATGAAGCTCCCTAAATTACCATTGAGAGTTTGGATGAACCCGCACACTGCTGTGAGATCGACACCGAAGAAGTGGCAAATAAACCCTGGTTTCACGAGGTAAAAAGGTATATTGAGGCTCAAGAATACCCCGAGGGGGCATATGTTAATGATAAGAAGTTTCTGAGAAGGTTTGCTTCAAAGTTCTTCATCAGTAATGGAATCCTCTATAAGCATAACCATGATTCAACCTTATTGCGGTGTGTAGACAAGAGCGAGGCAGAAAGGATCATGGCAGAGTTACATGAAGGTACCTTCGGAACCCATTCCAGTGGACATACCATGGCGAAGAAAATCCTACAAGCAGGATATTATTGGTCCACTATGGAAGCCGATTATTATCAGCATTCTCGAACCTGTCATAAGTGCCAAGTCTATGCTGATAAGGTTCATGTACCTCCGGTTCCCCTGAATATTTTGATGGCTCCTTGGCCTTTTACAATGTGGGGCATCGACATGATCGGCGAGATCAGACCTACTGCGTCTAACGGGCATAGTTTCATTCTGGTAGCCATTGATTACTTTACGAAGTGGGTTGAGGCAACTTCCTTTGCTACAGTAACCAAGAACATCGTGGCGCGGTTCATCCGACACAATCTGATTTGTCGATATCGTGTACCCGAGAGGATTATTACTGACAATGGTACAAATCCCAATAACACGATGATCACCGAGCTCTGTAAACAGTTCAAGATACAGCATCATAACTCTTCTCCCTACCGGCCGAAGATGAATGGGTTGTCAGTGATACGGTGGCAGAACTGACTGTTTTGAAAATGCTGGTTTGCATTTTGCGTTTTGTATTCGCAAAATGTCGTGGTAAGCAAGAGTCGCCACCGACTTTTATTTTATCCAACTGGAAAGGAAAAAAGCACAGAAAAATTCCTTTTTCGAGATATTCTGAGTACGGGGGGTAGATTATAGAAAGGGAAAGTGTTAGCACCCTTTCTATCTGTGGTTTTCCACGGGCTCTTAGGTACTTGCTCATCTTTTAAAATTGCTTGTGTGTGTTTGTTTTGAAAAGTTTGTTTTACTTCGTTTTAACCCTTGCTTCTGTCTTCAAGAGTGTTACGAAGTTGTTTTTGAAAACTTTGTTTGAAAAAGGTGTAAGTGTGAAAAGTTTGATTTTGTTTTGAGCAAGTACCTACTAGCATCTACCTACTCGAAAAAGGATCGTTTCTATTCTCGTTTCCTTTAGACAATGCTATCCTACTATTGAGAAATAGGTAGCACCATCGTTGGAGTTGTAAGGGTCGATTCGTAAGGGACGTACGATCACTAAAGCAATGTTAGGACATCTTAGTAATATCCCTAAAGTCTTAAGATCATATTCGAGGCAACATTTCCGAGGCAACATTTCCGAACGGGACATTTGATCTTTGTTTAGACAGGAGGGAAACCACTAAGACACTCTATACTTAATGACCATTTACCGAAGGCAACCGAAGTAAGAGTATACCCTAAGAGTGCACATGTGCGAGTGATTTGATTTCAATTATTATCTTTGCACATTAGGGTTTTTTAGCCGTTTTATATTATCATACAATCTTGTCATACAAACCTATTAACATACATCTAAACAGTTAATATTTGCGAGAATTAAAATGCGGGAAATAAAACCTACGCTATTACAAGGCTTCGGGGTAAGGATCAATTACATAGCCAAAAATACCCGTAAAACGTTAAATAAATAAAAATCCTAATTTAAACTATTACATACCATGAGGAGTTACATTAATATTGTAAAAATAATAAGCGTGCGCGATGAAACGAAAACGAGAGATTTAGGGTTTTGACCCCAACTACCTAATTTAAAAGAAAAATCATTTTTGATCGTTTTTGTGTTATTTGAGAAAATAAAGTTTAATTGAATAAATAAAAAAAACCTAATTACTAATTAATTTAAATTTAGAAAAATAATTAAATTAACATATTTTTTGTTTGGAGAAAAGAAATAAAATTAAATCAAAAGTTAACCCTAATTTTCTAATTGATTTTAATTATATAAAAAGTAGAATTACCCTAAATTAAATTTAAACTAATATTAAATTAAATTTGATAAAATAAAAAAAAAACTAATTCTAAATTTTGTGAAACTTGATTTTATGATTTTTTATGAAAAAAGAAATTGATTTTGTTAAAAAAAAACAAATTAAATAAATTAAAAGAATTAAAATAAATAAAAAGAAAGAAAGATGGGCCTGGTTTCCTAGCAAGAAAGGGGGTTCTAATTGCAATTTTGGGCCAAATAACTCCTGACCTTTGTTGACTTTGCCAGATCCCATGTGCTTGCTTGACTGGGCGTATGGTGGACCTTCAAGGGATAGCCTTGGATCTGAAGCCTTGGTGGTTTGGATGGTTGGATGCTGATGATGCATGGTAGACTCGTGGGACTCTAGTACACCTGATTATGCCATGAAAAATAATATGAAGCAATGTTGGGACCTGGGGATCGAACCCAGGTCCTTAGGCATTCTCACGCTGCACGCTAGCCAGTTGAGCTGGTTGTGTTAGTTGTATAACTAATAACAAATAAATATTATATGATAAAAACAAAAGACCAAGTTCTGAAATGCGCGAAATTTAAATTGGCAAGTTAGGGAGTACCACATTACTTCCTTCTTCCCCCCACTGTCGTGTTAGCCTTGGAAGTCTTTACCTATGGACATCTGAGTGTAGGTACAACCATGTGTTTCTCTAAAATTTCATATAGGCATGATAAATGACAACCAATGGTACCAATCAACTTGTTGCAACCTCACGAGCATCATGGTACCATTATTAATGGCCAATTGTTCCTGTATGAAAAACCCTAAAAACAAAGCCTGAACCCTAGCCACGACACTTTCATGTTCAGTCAGTAAAACCGCAATTAAATGTAACCATTAACTTGCAAACAACTCAAGGATTATGAATATATCAATTAAACATGCTAAATGTTCCAGAATTAACGTATTCGAATTCAACAAAATATGGAAACTGTGTGACTCTTACAGGGTGTTTCAAGGCGTGGGGAAGCTTGCTAGCGATTGCAACAAGATCCTTAGATGTCCAGAAAGCGATTGGTGTGACTAGAATGCCTTGAAGTGATCTGTAACTTGGAAATCAGTTTGCCACTTTTCTTGAATCTTTTTAAACTTGTATTCTCTCTTGCACGCCTCCAACCTCTTCTTTTTTGGTCTGCACTTGTTCCTTATGTATCCAAGAAAGAATTAGGGTTGCCATTTGTTGTACCCCAAAATTTGCCCTCCCATTTTCCACTCAGGATGCTATCCCAGGGTTCCTCAAACACTCAATTTGGCTTGAAAGTCGATCAAGCAAATTCTCCTCCTAGGCAAACCATCAACAATTAAGGTTTGGCGCTTCTCAAAGAAAGTTGAGCCCTCAAGGTTTCATTTAATTTTTCATAAGTCTTCATATCTCCTCAGAATTGTTTAAACCAGTTTTCAGACCTCGCAGTACAAGTTTGCTCAACCAATGGTCCAGATAACTAAAAACAACTACAGCAACCCCAAAATCTACCCTTTTGCGAGAACAAGAAAAGACTGGTCGACCATCTACATAACAAAATATTTCTTCCAGACTCTTACTGGTTTAGATAAATCTCTCAACGGTTTATTCTGATTCGTTTCCAGATTTTCACTGGTTCAGATAAATCTCTCAACGATTTATTCTGATTCGTCTCCAGATTTTCGTTGGTCCAGATAAATCTCTCAACGGTTTATTCTGATTCATTTCCATATTTTCACTGGTTCAGATAAATCTCTCAAGGGTATATTCTGATTCATTTCTAGATTTTCACTCGTTCAGATAAATCTCTCAACGGTTTATTCTGATTCGTTTCCAGATTTTCATTGGTTCAGATAAATCCCTCAACGGTTTATTCTGATCCGTCTCCATATTTTTACTGGCTCGGATTTTCACTGGTTCAGATAAATCTCTCAACAGTTTATTCTGATTTGTTTCCAGATTTTCACCGGTTCAGATAAATCTCTCAACGGTTTATTCTGATTCGTCTCTAGATGTTTACTAGTTCAGATAAATCTCTCAACAGTTTATTCTGATTCATTTCCATATGTTCACTGATTCAGATAAATCTCTCAACGATTTATTCTGATTTGTTTCCAGATTTTCACCTATTTCAGATAAATCTCTCAACGGTTTATTCTGATTCGTTTCCAGATTTTCACTGGTTCAGATAAATCTCTCAACGATTTATTCTGATTTGTTTCTAGATTTTCACCGGTTCAGATAAATCTCTCAATGGTTTATTTTGATTCGTCTCCATATGTTCACTGGTTCAGATAAATATCTCAACAGTTTATTCTGATTCATTTCCAAATTTTCACAGGTTCAAATAAATCTCTTAACGGTTTATTCTGATTCTTCTCCAGATTTTTACTGGCTCAGATTTTCACTGGTTCAGATAAATCTCTCAACGATTTATTCTGATTCATTTCCAGATTTTCACTGGTTCAGATAAATCTCTCAACGGTTTTTCTGATTCGTCTCCAGATTTTTACTGGCTAAGATTTTCACTGGTTCAGATAAATCTCTCAACGGTTTATTCTGATTTGTTTCTAGATTTTCACTGGTTCAGATAACTCTCTCAAAGGTTTATTCTGATTCTTCTCCAGATGTTCACTGTTTTAGATAAATCTCTCAATGATTTGTTTTGATTTGTTTCCAGATTTTCACTGGTTCAGATAAATCTCTCAACGTTTTATTTTGATTCGTTCTCTGTTAAGATCGGGTTCAAACTTCCCGTCAACAATCGTGTTTGGATGGCATCTATAAGCCCATCTCCAAAAATTCTCCTTTGCTTCTCCAAATGGCATCTTTAAGCCCATTTCCTTAAGCAATCGACCAGCGCATCATCAAGCGCAAATTTATGGGCAGTCTAGTGTTCAATCATCTTCTACTTTCAAGCCACGAACGACAAACGCGTCGATCTCGCTTTTCAAGTTTAAGAAGATTGAACAGGGGCAGCTGCTCTACCCCAAAATTTTCCCTCCCATTTTCCACTCAGGATGTTATCCCAGAGTTCCTCAAACACTCAATTTGGCTCGAAAGTCGATCAAGCAGATTCTCCTCCTAGGCAAACCATCAGCAATTAGGGTTTGGCGCTTCTCAAAGAAAGTTTAGCCCTCAAGGTTTCATTTGATTTTTCATATGTCTTCATATATCCTCGGAATTGTTTAAACCAGTTTTCAGACCTTGCAGTACAAGTTTGCTCAACCAATGGTCCAGATAACTGAAAACAACTACAGCAACCCCAAAATCTACCCTTTTGCGAGAACAATTTAAAGTGCTTGTAAACTTCTTCATTATTTGATATTTCTGAGTGGTTTTTCTTGCGTACGATTCTTCTTGATGATATCTCCAATTTCTCCTCACAAATCAAGAATTAATTACGCGTAGAAAATCACCAATGTTCTAGTGCATGAGAAGTCGCATCGTGAAGTTTGACCTAATTCAAGTAGCCGTCGTCTGATTTCTAAGAATTGTAATTTCTTCAAATTACAAGACCTTGAGATTATTATTCCTGTTTATGGTCATAAATGATGTCACACATGAGTTTATTGTGTTCGAAGACTTTTTGAATCGTCACAAGACTTTAGTTTATTTCTAAGTGTTCTTAACCGCAGTTTGTTGAAGTTGGTTAATTCTACAAGATTGACAGATATTCTCCAAAACATGTTTGTTTGGCAATAAAGTTTCATTCTAATCAGGCATGGAAGACGAGGTCATTTTGAATGAATTTGATTCAAAGTTTGAAAGATAAGGCGTTTTGGTTTTACTTGAAATACAAACTACAAAAGCATTGGATTTTCTTGAGGTCCAAGTTATCGAGAAAGGCATATATTCACATCACACAAATAGGGCTTTCATATTTCATCAAGATTCATGTCTCATTCTTTTCGCAAAAGGCATTTTTTAAGTTCATGGGCCACTGAAAAGAATCAAATTCGTGCTCGTAATTTAAATTATGTCAAAGAATATTCCGATCTTTGCAAGTCTTAGAAACTAATTCAAATTGAATCAAGAACGAAGGATTACAACAAGAATGCATTGTTTGAATTTTATAAAATAAAGCGGAATTCATCGTTTAAATTTACAAGAGAATTGGAATGCGCTTTACAAGTTTCTAAACCATGTAATTCAAATTACAAAGTTCGTAACATACCTAACAATTCACTAAGCTACAAGGGAGCTTCTTCATCTTCAAGTCTTGACCAATTACTTCAAGTCATTCCTCACCAATTCTCCCCCTTTCCCAAACTGCTCATACATGAAACAAAAACAAAAATCAGTGAGCATATGAAAATTCAAGAAGACTTTTGTTTAGAACAAGTTTTTCTCATCATGAGGGTTATGCTTGGAATCAGAAAAGTTAAGAGGTCATTTAATCATGCGATGAAACTCAAAGCCTCATATAAATCAGTTTCAATCATGGGCTTTCTTTTTTGATTGCAAATCGCAAAGTTAAACTTTGGTTCACAAAAAGAAAAAGAGGTGGTGTAATGAAATCACAATTGGCAAATACAAAATTCAGATTTAACAGCATCACAAACCAAAGAGTTAAGTCCAACAAAAGCCTCAAATTTGTCCTATCATTGGCCCAAATAAATATGTTTATTACAAAACATAAAACATGTTTTTGATTCACAAGTACAGCAAAGATAAAAATCATGCCTTGCTGCCCCAAAAACCTGCTAACAAAACAGACCAGCAGTTGCATAAAATAGGCAACAAAAATCTGCAGCAGAAAAAAGATAACAGCAGTATGCCTCAAATGTTCAAATTGGCCAAACTTTCCCCCCCAAATATTATCACACTAATATGATAAAAGGGACAGCAATATCAAAAGCAGGGAGGCGGAGAACAACAGAAACATCATAAAAAAAACGAAAACAGAACCAACATCATAAAAAAACGAAAACAGAACCAACATCACCAAAAAAAAACAGAAACAACAGCAACATCACTAAAAACACCTTCATCATGATTTTCCAAAACACTTTCCTTCGGAGTTTAAGAAGAAGAAAGAAAGAGAAAGGAGACTTCCCTGTCAAACAAAGGCCAACAGCGAGAACGAGTGAGGGACAAAAAAAAATGGACGAAGGTAGCAGCATAAAGAGTTTCGAAGAGATCATTCGCAAAAGCTCCGATTTTGTAAGTTTTGCTTCCCGACCTCATAAGCTCGTTGCCATCTTGATTTGCCTTAAACTGTTTATTCGGTCACTGTACAAGCATAAAAAAAATTTATATAATAAATATACAAAAAATTAGAAGCAGACAGTAATAAAATCTCTAAAAAAAAAGAGGCACATCGCACCTTTCATCACAATCTCCAACTTTTTCTCAACCCATCATCACCCATCTCAGTTACCCTTACAGATTAAGAAAAAAACCAACAGCATTCGAAACTCTCATGGCAACACCATCGATCCTCATTCTCCTCCAAACAGAAAAGAACATAATGAACAGACATCCGTGAAAAAAAAATTAAGGAAGAAAAAATCTTGAGAGAAGAAGGGAAGAATATAGGGATCTCGTTTTTTTGGTTTTATTGAAAAGAGGAAGTTTGTTTTAATTGATTCTTAGAAAATAACAATAAAATTGTGTTTTCCCTATGTTACAGCGACAATACGGCGCCTCCCCCTTCCAATTTAGGGTTACAACAAACCCTTTTCATTACCTCTTAGAAATCCAAATCCGGGTTTGGGCCTAGCCCAACCCATTTTGTAAATATTAATTCTTGTATTAATTGAGACGCCAAAATAAACAAATGGGAAATATGGCATAGTGGTTGGGGGTGTTGGTCTGTAATCATGGTGTACCGAGTTCGATACCTATGAGGGCATTTCGTTTCTTTTCAGTTTTTTTTTTTACACATATTTTTTCTATTTTTTAACAATAAGCTATTGGGCTCCAATTTAACCAGTAGCTAAAGCCCGGTAGTGATTTGCTTGCCAGCACTCCTCATTTTCTGTTTAACCCCCCCCCCCCCCCCCCCCCCCCCTTTTTCTTTCAAATATCATTTTATACTTTAAAGTTGAAATAAATAATAAATTGCAAAAAAATCTTTTAATTAATATAGTTAGGGATTTTTTTAAGTAGTTTTACTAATTAACCTTTTTTAAAAGTGTTAATTTGTTTGTCTAAATATATAAAAAATAATAATACCGAAAGATAAAATATACATACATTCAATCTAGTTTTTTTCTTTTTTTGTAATAACCTACTATCTTTAAATAGAATAGAATTTCATTTTTTTAATCTTTCCTCACAAATAAATATCATAAAAATTATTTTCATACGTTGTTAATTAATTTTTACTTCATATGTTGTTGTAGTCTTAATTAATTTGTTTGATTTGGTTGTATTGATTGACTTTTAATCGCATTGATTCATCCCTATTTGTGAATTTGTCTCCCTATTCCCAAAGCTTTGTAATAGCGTAGCATTTCAACTTCCACAATTTACTTGTTTTCCTTATATTGTATAGTAAATAGGCGTGCATGGCAAGATTCAAAATCAATCGCTAGATCACCTAATCAAAGAGTAACTTAACTTGAAACGAACACACTTTTTTTTCACACGCGCACCTCTAGGGTAACCTCGCTTGCCGCCTCAGAAACACAGTCATGTCCCTCGAACATGGGACGTTTTAGCAATGACCCTTCGATAAAAGATCGTAGTCCCTCAATGACCCTCGATGTTGCCTTCGATAAGACGATCTAGTGCCTTACAAAAAATTGTTAAAGCGTCTCATAAGTTGCTTTCGATGACTGTAGGATTTTCCCGCTCATGTCCCTTCACATCCAATGATGGGGCTTCTTACCAAATCAATGGTAAGATAGCAACATCTAAAGGAGGAAGAAAAGAGCATTTAAGACCTTTCAAGTAAGTAGATTCGCTCCTAGTTACTCACTTGCTCATGACAAAAACATTTTTACACCAACACTTTCATCTCAAAACATTTTCAAAAGACAAAATGTTTTGTATACGTTCTTATAGAGACGAGGACCATTGCAAAACATCTTTCCAAAACCACTTTCAAAAACACATTCCACAAACACATCTTTGAACCACTTTTTAAAAACAAAATTTTGTACGCGTTCTTATAGAAATGAGAACCATTACAAAGACATTTTCAAAATATTTTCAAAAGCTCACACCACAAGCACACTGTCAAAATAAAAGAAAGTGATCAAAATGAGTAACTAAGAGCCCATGGAAAACCATGGATGAAAAGAGTGCTAATACCTTCCCTTTTCATAATCTACCCCCCAAACCCGAGAAAAAATCTCGAAAGGTCTTTCCTGTGCTTTTTTACCTTTCCTTTTGGATAAAAGAAAAGTCGGTGGCGGCTCTTGCTATCCGCACAAATGCGATCAAAATGCAAAACACCAAGTCAGTTCTCCCACCGTATCACAGAACTGGCGACTCTGCTGGGGAAAAAATTCTAAAAAAGTGGGGTTACCTTAGGGTTAGATCATCTTTACTCGCTTTCATTATTTGATTTGTGTGCTTTATATTTAGTTCTTCGTATTGGGCTTGCTTTGATCCTCCACCCAGATTTGGGACACCTTTTTAGGTAAATAGCAATAGATTGTGGAGACTGTACGGCATAGACCGATATGGTTGAAACAATGGCTATGTTAGTGTGACGCATTTGTGGGTACCGATATCCCTCGTGGTGAATCGAGGAGAATACGGGGCCGCTGAGTGGCGTCATGAAGCTCTAATTGACCTTAGAACCCTAATTGAACAAACTTGGCCATTAGGATGTAGTGAGGTAGTCGGTTTCAGTGTAGAGCTGAAAATTGGTTGATACTCGATACTACACTCATTGAGGCTAGACTTTTGGGATATCTCGGCCGCAAGAAAAGATTGTTGTGCTGGGACAATGCCTAAGAGAAAGGTCGGTGATATTGAGATCCTTTAGAACCCGATCATTATTTCTAGGACAGGTTGAGCCAACTAGACTTCAAGAGGGTACTTACCTACAAAACTCATGCAATCCTAAAACATAGGGATTTGTTTGTTGTGTGTGTATATATTTGCTTGTACATAAACATCATAAACATCATATGCATGCTCACTAACCATTTCAAGGATTTAGAAATTTATCTTTGTTTTTGTTTTGTAGGACATGAATTTTCTCCGAAGAATCACCATCCAAATCAGCTTCGTAAAAGCACATCCTCAACTTCAAGAGCTAGCCTCAAGAGTGCCCGGGGATTCTCCTTTAACCAAGAAATATGGTCGACTCCTCAGTTTGGCTACATCCAACTTCTAAGAAGAGATGATGTGTGTACTATTCCAATTCTTTGATCTCGTACATCATTGTTTCACTTTCCCGGACTATCAGTTGGTACCTACACTGAAAGAGTTCTCTCTACTCTTAGGGGTGCCCGTGCTTTATCAGATACCGTTCACCGGTCTAGAAGGGATTCCAAAACCTGAAGTCATCGCCGAAGCTTTACATGTGAAGAGGGCTGAAGTCATAGCCAATTGGGAGACAAGAAGTGGGGTTAAAGGATTTTTAGCTAAGTTTCTATTGGAAAAAGCTCGTTCATTATGGAATGACATGGATTTCCAAGCTTTCGAAGACGTACTAGCTCTCCCAAGGTCTGGTGTTCGACTACGACAAAGAAGACCAAGGTTACCGCCAGAGGTTTACACGTGCTCGGGAATGGTGAACAAGGTGGACAATAGGACTTTGGGACATAAAAACTCTATCCCTCTAGAGCCTTACCTTAGGTGGGTATGGGCTCGTCCCCAGAGTATCTTGATGCCTTACCCTTCCATCCTTCATGTCATCATTGAGCCTGTTATTGAAGGACATGTCACATACACCGTTCTTCATCCTGACATGCCTACCTCTCTCGAAGACCTGCAGAAAGCTTGGGTTCAGTTGAAGGAAGAGCGAGACACCTTTGAAACCCAGTATTACGCCAGTGAGAAGAAGGTTCTGGAGCTCACCAAACTGCTTCATGAAGAGAAAAACCTGAATGCCTACATTGCTCCAAAGAGGATACGTTCGGTCTTTTTGTCTTAGGAGCTTTGATGTATTTTGTTTCTTTCTTTGTAAGCCCAAGGAGGCATGATGTATTCAAACTTGGTTTTATTTAATATAACGTGTGTTCCTTTTTTGGTTTGAACAAGTTTAAATCTCTAAATTTCCTTGAAATCATTTGCATATTGCATCTTCATTCATCATAACATCATACAGGTTTCTCATAACAAGTTGCCTTATCCTTCTCTATTTATTTCAGTGAGATGGATGTTGAACAGACTGTGAAAGATCTTCAGGCGCAGAATGCCCAGTTTCAACAAATGCTCTTGGCTCTGACAAAAGGACAAGAGGATTTGAAGACTCTGTTGGCCGAGGAGAAAAATAAGAAAACGAAGAAATCAACCGGTGTTGTAATCATGGGAAGAAGGTTTAAAGGACAAACCAGGCGAACTTTAGACTTTACAACATCATCAGGCGAAGGAGATAATCAAATCCAGGAAGTGAACAACGACCCAGCATCCGAAGGAAAGGAAGAGCCTGATTAATTTGAGGAACAATATCCTCCTGCTGATGATAAATACAAACAGCTAGAGGATCATTTGAATGCTATGGAAATTCAGAGGGTACCCGGTTTGGATTTGGAAGAATTAGGACTCATCTCAGGGGTTGTCATCCCACAAAAATTCAAGGTCCCCACTTTCTCCAAGTACGACAGTGTCTCTTGCCCAAAGCTACATCTAAGGTCATATGTCAGAAAGATTCAACCCCACACGGCTGACAAGAATCTGTGGGTGCATTTCTTCCAGGAGAGCTTGTCTGGGATGCAGTTGGATTGGTTCTACCAATTGGAAGGGACCAATGTTTGCAACTGGGAAGAGTTGGCCACCGCTTTCTACAAACAATATCAGTATAATGCTGATTTGGCTCCGACTAGGACGCAGTTACAAAGCATGTCTATGGGAACGGATGGAGGTTTCAAAACCTATGCTCAAAAATGGAGGGATCTCGCAGGCAGGGTCCAGCTCCCCCTATCCGACAGAGAATTAGTGGATATATTCCTAGGCACCTTGTCAGGACCATTTTTTAATCACGTGATTGGGAGTTCCTCAGCTGGGTTTACTGAATTAATCATGACTGGTGAGCGGGTTGAGGCCGGTATAAAAAGCGGAATAATTCAAAGAGATGCATCCTCGAGTATGGTGAAGAAGCCCTTTGTTGGAAAGAAGGAGGTCAGTGCTGCATATGACTATAGAAATCAAAACAAAATTGACTGTTGCTCGGCAGTAGGGGCTGTCATGATTTCTAACCCTGCGCCAAATCAGTAGCAAAATTATCAGCGCAAACCAGAAGCGCCCATGAGACGATTTACCCGGATTAACATGACCATGTCCCAAGTTTTTCCACACCTTCTAAAAACCAATCTAGAAACTTTAAAGGAAGCTCCCAAGAACCCCAATACTGCTTCTCCTCGCTACAACCCGAACGCTCGATGTGCCTATCATTCTGAAAGCCCAGGGCACGATACAAATGACTGTTGGGCCTTAAAGAATAAGGTGCAAGACCTTATCGATGCGAAAGTGATTGAATTTGATCCCCCAGAAACGCCTAATGTAATAACGGCGCCAATGCCCAGACATGGCCAAGGTATCAACGCCATTCATGATGATCGTTTTGTTTCCTCCGTGAATGACTTAGTTAATCCTCTGTTGACCATTAAACAGAATCTACTGCAAGCCGTCTTGTTCCCAGGCTGCGATGAAGATTGTCACTTATGCAAGTCTCTACCAAACCGCTGTTTGTTACTAAAGATAGGCGTCCAGTGCCTGATGACTAGCAAAGAAATCCTATTTTAAAAGTTACCTCTTATTAAAAGTTCTTATCAAGATGTTTCGATAATCACCATTTCCGACAATCCTCCCAGGGTCTCCACCAAAAGACCCGTCAGGATTACATCTATTCCAAGATCTGCACCTTTAATCATCATTATGCCAAGACCAATATCATACTCCTCGGATAAAGTTGTTCCCTGGAGTTATGGGGCTGACGTTTATTACTATGTCGTCAAGCAAGATCAGTTGGCTGTCAAAGACGAAGTTGTGAGAGATATTGATCCCGATATCGGTAACATCACTGGGACCAGCAAAATAATAAGAAGTGGAAGAGTCTTCTCGCCTGAGATTTCTCCAAAGACCGTTGCTACTCCTGTGACCATTCCTACTGCCACTCCTACCGACACTCCCAATGATACTCCTACTGTTATCCCTGCTACTGATATAAGGGGCAAAGAGGCTCTGAATGAGCCTGTCCAAGCAAAAGAATCTCCCGAGGTCATCCTTGAAGCTTCTAGAAAAGAAATAGAAGAAATCCTGAAGATAATCAAGAAAAGTAACTACAACATTGTAGAACAATTGGGGAAGACCCCATCGAAGATATCATTGTTGTCCTTACTTTTGTGTTCTGAAACTCACACCAAATCCTTGGTAAAGTTTCTTAAGACCGCCCACGTGCCCCAAGAGACCTCCATCGACCAATTTGAAAACTGTGTGGCCAGTCTAACTGCTGATAACGGATTGGGATTTTCCGATGCTGATTTAACCTCTAAGGGAAAGAAGCACAACGATGCCTTACATATTTCCATTGAATGCAGGGGCACCACACTTGCCCATATTCTGGTGGATACTGGCTCATCATTGAATGTCTTGCCCAAAAATGCTCTCGACCGACTGGATTGCGAGGGGCTCATCTTGAAACCTAGCAACATCATAGTAAGGGCCTTCGATGGCTCTAAGAGGACAGTACACGGGGAAGTTAATATCCCTATAAAAATTGGGACTCAGACTTTTGACTCAATTTTCTATGTGATGGACATCCGTCCTTCATACTCTTGTCTGTTGGGTCGAATCTGGATCTATGGTGCTGGTGCCGTCACTTAAACCCTACACCAAATGCTAAAATACCCGATTAGAGGGAAGATTGTCACAATTCACGGAGAGGAGGAGTACATGGTTAGCCATCTGAACTCTTTCAGGTATGTTGAAATGGATGGTGAATTCATAGAGACTCCCTGTCAGAACTTTGAAGAAGTTCCAGCAACGGTCGCGACAACTAAGTCTACTCCAAAGGTCCCGAAGATTACCAGACCTCCACTGAAGATGGCCTCGTTGAAAGATGCTCGAGCAGTAGTTGAAGAAGGAGGATGTACTATCTGGGGTCAGCTTCCGGATATTCCCTACAAGTCCGACAAATTAGGGTTGGGGTTCACTTCAGAGGCCCAAAGAGATGTTCGACGTTCTCGCGCTGGGGGACCACCTCTGCGTATCAGCAATCAAGGAGTCAATGCAATAGAAGACAGTGATGGCAGTAGTGACATGGACGAATGGATTTTTCCAACCATCGGCGGAGGGCTCAACAATTGGGAGGCCAAAGATTTAATTCCTATTACTTTTATTCAAGAGTAATTGTCTTTTAATATTTTCAGGCTTGTAATATTTAAACAATTCAGACTTTTTAAAACCTTGTGTCTTACCCGAGGCACAAAGGTCCATTTGTGAGGGTTATCACTTCATTCTCATATGTCATTAATGAATCATGGACGTTTTTGCATCAAATTTTGTTTTCATTGTCTTTTCTTTCTTACATTTTATTTCTTTCAAAGGTAGCTATGCTCTTACACACACTCACATATTAAAAATGCAGATCTACATCCACTCATGATCCCATGGGTAACAGTTCTGCTATGGCCAATTGTGACTTTGAAAATCTGATCTACCAAGCTGACGACGAAGGTGAGGAAGATTGTGAGGTGCCAGGGGAGTTGGCCAGGTTGTTGCAACAAGAAGAAAGGACCATTCAGCCACACGAAGAGTCGGTCAAAACAGTTAACTTAGGAACTGAGGAAGACAAGAAGGAGGTCAAGATGGGTGCCAATTTGGAGTCTAATGTCAAGAAGCGTTTGGTTCAGTTACTTCACGATTATGTTGAAATCTTTGCCTGGTCGTACGAAGACATACCGGGACTTGACGCAGACATTGTGGTACATCGTCTTCCTACAAAAGAAGATTGTCCCCCAGTAAAGCAAAAGGTTCTTCGCATGAGGCCCGATATGTCGGAAAATATCAAAGAAGAATTCATGAAGCAATTCAATGCCGGATTTTTGGCTGTCACCTCTTATCCCCATTAGGTGGCCAATGTTGTTCCCGTGCCCAAGAAACACGGTAAAGTACGAATGTGTGTGGATTATAGAGATTTGAATAGGGCAAGCCCCAAAGATGATTTCCAACTCCCCCATGTCGACATCCTAGTCGACAATACGGTGCAACACAAAGTGTTTTCCTTCACGGATGGTTTCTCGGGCTACAACCAAATCAAAATGGCACCTGAGGATATGGAGAAAACAACCTTTGTTACACAGTGGGGCACATTCTTCTATAAGGTCATGCCATTCGGACTGAAGAATTCTGGGGCAACTTATCAACGCGCCATGGTAGCTTTATTTCATGACATGATACATCATGAGATAGAGGTCTACATAGACGATGTGATAGCCAGATCGCAGACGGAAGAATAGCACCTTGATCACTTACAGAAGCTGTTTGAGAGGCTGAAGAAGTACAACTTAAGATTGAATCCAAACAAGTGCACGTTCGGAGTCCGGTCTGGTAAGCTCCTAGGTTTTGTTGTCAGCAACAAGGGTATCGAGGTCGATCCTACCAAGGTTAAAGCGATACAAGAGATTTCATCTCCTCGTACTGAAAAGGAAGTTAGAGGATTCTTGGGACGTTTGAATTACATCGCCAGGTTCATTTCTTACCTGACAGCTACTTGTGAGCCAATCTTCAAGCTCTTGAAGAAAGATCAAGTGGTAAAATGGAATGACGAATGCCAAGTTACTTTTGACAAAATCAAAGAATACCTGCAAGAGCCTCATGTGTTGTTGCCACCTGTCGAGGGAAGGCCATTGATCTTGTATCTAACTGTTTTAAAAAACTCAATGGGGTGTGTGCTGGGG
The DNA here is from genome assembly GCA_948472305.1 of Vicia faba. Classification (NCBI taxonomy): domain Eukaryota; kingdom Viridiplantae; phylum Streptophyta; class Magnoliopsida; order Fabales; family Fabaceae; genus Vicia; species Vicia faba. The sequence goes on along the minus strand of OX451739.1, from coordinate 612,659,178 downwards.
CAGCATGACGAGTCTGGCCGAAAAGAGCATGCTATTTATTACCTGAGCAAAAAGTTTACCGACTGTGAAACAAGATATTCACTGCTCAATAAAACTTGTTGCGCTCTGGCATGGGCTGCTCGCAGGCTGAGACAGTATATGCTGACCCATACTACTTTATTGATATCTAAAATGGATCTGATAAAGTACATCTTTTAGAAACCCGCTCTTTCTGGGAGAATAGCGAGATGGCAGATGATCCTGACAGAATATGACATACAGTATACTACCCGGAAAGCTATAAAGGGTAGTGTATTGGTTGATCACCCCGCTCACCAAGCTGTGGAAGACTATCAGTCCATGAAGTTTGAGTTCCTGGATGAAGACATCATGACAATATACAACTTTGAAAAAATCAGGCCATATGACAGACCTGAACAAGGATCCTATTGTACCCCAAAATTTTCCCTCCCATATTCTTCAAGATTCCTCAGGGGTTGCACAGTCAAACCATATTCTAAAGCCAGTCAAAATTAGGGTTTTGGTTCCTACAAAGAATTTGAGGTTTTCAGTGGCTCAATCAAGTCCCATAGGCCTACACATATCCTCAAGCATCTACATGGCAAGTTTCAAGACTCACAGGGTCAAGTTGCACAGTCAAAAGCTTCATTTGGTTCACAATCAACTGTAGCGGCAAAATGGTCATTTGGCAGTCAAAAGTCAAAATTTTTGGTCAACATCTTATTTTGAGCATACAATCATCATTTGATCAAGTCTTGATCATGATTCCACAAGCATGGCTCAAAAATCATCAAGATGTCAAAAGTTTCTATTTTGGGACAGCTGAAAAGTCAACTGTAACTTGACCAAGGCATAACTGTTTCATGGTTCATCAGAAAAATCCCATCCAATGCTCATTTTGAAGGGGATGACATTTCCTACAACTCATCTTCACATTCCAAGTCCAAGAAATGCTCTCACAAAAAGTTATCAATTTATACATTATAGGTCAATTTCAAAAGTCAACAAAAAGGCACTTTAAGTCAAAGACCATAACTTGAGATTGGTAAATCAAAATGACATGGGACCAAAGGCATTGGTTAGAGGACTTCAAGACCTTTCCAAAATGTCCAAGAACATGTTCATATGATCAAAGTTGAGCAAGATATGCATTGGAGAAGTTGGGAAATTTTTGGGAATTTGCAAAAGTCAACTTTGCCTAAAACACCTTGTTTTTGCTAATGGGCCTCAAATTCTTTCTTGAAACATTGCCCAAGGCCTATGCACAACCCATTAAGCTTAAATTGATTTATTTTCTTATTTTTAATTAATTAATTGAATTTTTATTTAATATTAATTCATTTAATTGATTTTAATTGTAGGAAAATTCAAAAGATATGGTTTTCAAATCTTTTTGTGATGCAAATAAACTCAACACATGCTGAAGATTTCATGTATCAATCAAGGAGAAAAAATCATCCAATTTTAGCAAGTTTTCTCAATCAAAAGATGCAAAAATATTTGATTGGAAATCGAAGATGCAAAACATTATTCCATGGATTCTTGGACAAAAGATTTAACCTAATTCATTCCAATACAAATACTGAAGCTAAACCTAAATTCATTCACGTGCAAGACTGCTGCAAGAACCATAGCCAAATTCCAAAACTTCAAGAAAAATTTGAAAACTGAATTCCATCTCCCAGCACGATTCAAAGCCTTTTTTTGATTCAAACCTATTGCAGGGATTCCCAGAAACCTTTTGCAATCAAAATCACACGCTAACACTCAAGGAATCCTGAGATAACAGTTTCACGGTTTGAATTTTTTTCCATAAACGCATCCTTTGATTCATGCATCATTAATGTATTTTGTTGATTGTTTTGTATTCATAGGGATTGGACGAAGCTTTTGGTACACAATAATTGCATTATAATGCCCAGAATTGCAAAACACCATTAATGAAATCTAGGGTTTCAGAGCTCTCAGATTAGGGATTTCCACATATAGTAAAATTAGACCTCAAGACGCACATGGTTGAAACCGTCTGAATGAGAAGAAGACATTGAGACCCTCGCGATGAATTTATATAAACCATACACCTATTCGCTATTTTCTGTCGTTCCATATTGTGGGGGTTAAAAACCCCCGCTAATTGTTTTCTTTTTTACAGGAAAAACGAAGAAGACGGTGAGCTGGCAAGGTGCTAGTGGTCCATTCAAAAATCAGCGCGCGTTTTGTTGTTCCCAGCATACGCGTTGTTTTTAATATATTATTTTCATTACTTGTTTTAATTACAAATACAGGCACATGGTGTAGTGGTTGATGCGCTGTCCAAGGACCATTGGGACCTGGGTTCGATTCCAAGATCCCCCCAAAACTCAATATTATTTTTTCTTATATAATTCTATGCAGGCCATTCAATGCATTCCACCATAAAACTCCAATGGTCCAAGCGCCAAGTGTCCACAACCCTCAATCCAATGGTCAAAGAATGAAGACCATGATGCTCATGAGTCAACGCAGGCATGGACAACCAGGAAGGTCAACAAGGCTTGAATGTTCATGGGCCTGAAATTCCAGATTCACCTCCATTTGGGTCATCAAACCCCCCTGGTTTTACTATGTTATTTTATTTTCTTTTTCCTTTTTAATTCTTTTAATTATTATAGTTATTATTATTAATTCATAAATTAATTATTCTCCATATAAAAACCAGAAACTTAAACCATTGTTTATTTTTATTATTTATTATTTTCACTAATTAATAATTATTTTTGTAAATAAAATACTAACAAGTAAATTAGTTTAATTAGGTCAATTTTAATCTTTTTTTTAATAAATAAAAATCATGTAAAATTAGGGTTGACAATTTTCAATCATATTTTCTTATTATTATTATTTATTAATTATTATTATTTTTGTAAATAAAATGTAAATTAATTAATTTAGTTAATTAGGTTAACTTTGACATTTTTTATAATAAGTAAAATAATTTAGAATTAGGGTTTCTTGACTTTTAATTTCCTTTTTCTTTTTATTTTCATTAAAGACTTAAAAAACACAAAAAAACATTTTTTTTTCTTCTTAATTAAATGATTAATTAGTAAATTAGGTTAATTTGAATTAATTGCAAAAAAGGGACAAAAACTCATATTTTCTCAAAAGGGTCAAAACCCTAAGGACGTTCCAATTTAATTTCTTTCGCGCATTATCATTTTTTTTATTATTTATGTATCTACTTCCAAGGATGTAATAGTTAATTAGGTTTTACCGCTTTCTTTACTTTCCGCATTTATTTTCCAAAACGGGTTTTTGTTTTTGGCGATGTATAGACCCGCGCCTTGTAATAGCGTAGATTCATATTTCCGCACTTTATTTTCCGCACTCTTAACTGTTAATTATGCCTGCAAGACTGTATGATAATTAAAAACAACTCGTAGATCACCAAATAACATGTTCAGAGATAAACATTAACTGAAAAACAACACACAAGCACATGCCACTCCTAGGGTACGCCTCATTGGTTGCCTCGAACGTGTTCGTCAAGTATAGGGTGTCTTAGGGGTCTCCCTCCTGTCTAAAGATCCACGTTGCCTCGGAATGGTTGCCTCGGATAAAAAGGATCTAGGACATTAGGGTTACTTCTAACGTGTCCCACTATTGCTTCGGTGACCACACTGTCCCTACAATCGAATTGACCCGAATACCTCCAACGACGGTGCTACCTACCTCTCAATGGTGGGATAGCACTGTTTAAAGGACTCTTACACAGCTTAATTCCTTAGAGTAGGTAGATCTCATGGGTACTTGCTCTTTTCAAAAACAAACAAACAAACTTTTCACACTGACACTTTCAAAAGTTTTCAAACAAATTTTTCATACACTCTTGAGGACAGATACAAGAGTTACTTAGAAATTTTTCAAACGAAACTTTTTCAAAACCCACAAACACTTGAAAAGCAAACATCTTTTGAAAACATAAGAGCAAGTACCTAAGAGCCCGTGGATAACCACGGATAGAAAGGGTGCTAACACCTTCCCTTTCTATAAATCTACCTCCCGAACCGAGAAACATTCTCAAAGAAGGAATTTTGTTGTGCTTTTGTCCTTTCCATGTTGGAGAACATAAAAGACGGTGGCGACTCTTGCTTACCGCGACATTTCGCGAACCAGCTTTAAACAATCAGTTCTATTTCCATCGATCACAGATCCCGATGGATCTTGTTCTTTGATGGGGCATCCAATGCACTTGGCAACAGTATCAGTGTTGTACTCATATCTCTGGAAGGATGTCATACTCCCTTTACTTCCAGACTTTGCTTCAACTGTACAAACAACATGGCAGAATACGAAGCATGCATCTTTGGTCTCAAAGCTGCTATAGACTTGGGGATCAAATGCTTGGATGTATTTAGAGATTCAACATTGGTCATCAGTCGGATCAAAGGGGAATGGGACACCAAACACCCCAACCTTATCCCTTACAAAAAACTTGTGTTGACATTGTTGCCGCATTTTGAGAAGATTATCTTCGAGCATTTCCCACGAGAAGAAAATCAGCTAGCAGACGCATTAGCTACAATGTCATCTATGTTTAAACTTAATTGGGATAACGAGGCTCCTCAAATCGCCATTGAGTGGATGGATGAACCATCCTACTGTCACGAGGTTGGTACTGAAGAAGTAGTCGATCGACCTTGGTTCCACGAAGTTAAAAGGTATCTCGAGTCTCAGGAATATCCAGAAGGAGCTTCAGTGAATGACAAGAAGTTCCTAAGAAGATTCTCGGATAAATTCTTCCTTAGTAACGACATTTTGTACAAACGCAGTCATGACTCTGTATTGCTTCGGTGTGTAGACAAGGTTGAGGCTGAAAGGATCATGGTTGAATTACACGAAGGCACTTTTGGTACCCATTCCAGTGGGCATACAATGGCAAAGAAAATCCTACGGGCAGGCAATTATTGGTCTACCATGGAGGCAGATTGCTACCAACACTCTCGGACTTGCCATAAGTGTCAGACTTATGCGGATAAAGTGCACGTACCTCCGGTTCCTATTAACATCTTGACGGCTCCTTGGCCCTTTGCTATGTGGGGAATCGATATGATTGGGGAAATCAAGCCAACATGCTCCAATGGACACCGCTTCATCTTGGTGGCCATCAACTATTTTACAAAGTGGGTTGAGGAAGCTTCCTTCGCTTCCGTTACTAAGAACGTGGTCACCCGGTTCATCAAACAGAATCTCATCTGTCGATACGGTACCCCAGAGAGAATCCTCACTGATAATGGTACGAATCTAAACAACACTATGATCACCGCCTTGTGCGAGCAATTCAAGATTCAGCATCACAATTCTTCCCCTTACCGGCCAAAGATGAATGGTGTTGTAGAAGCTGCTAACAAAAACATTAAGAAGATCATACAGAAAATGACAGTGACATACAAAGATTGGCATGAGATGCTACTATTTGCTCTCCATGGGTATCGTACCACAACTCGCACATCAACTAGGGCAACACCCTATTCTCTGGTATATGGCATGGAAGTTGTCTTGCCTATTAAGGTCCAAATCCCCTCTCTAAGAATCATGAAGGATGCGGGTTTGAATGAAGAAGATTGGATCCAGACTCGATTTGACCAATTAAACTTGATTGATGAGAAGAGGCTTACAGCTATCTGTCATGGTCAGATGTACCAAAAATGCATGATCAAACCTTTTAATAAAAAGGTCAAACATCAGGTATATCGGGTCGGTGACTTGGTAATCAAGCATATTATTTTTCCACAAGTTGATCCCAAGGGTAAATGGACCCCTACATATGAAGGGTCGTTTGTAATCAAAAGCATATTCTCTGGTGGAGAAATGATCTTGACCACTATGGATGGCGACGACCTCCCGCACCCTATAAATATGGACATAGTTAAAAGATACTACGCATGATCAAAGACCTGCTAGGTTGACTGGCCTAGGCAAAAATAAGGGCTTCCCGACAAACCAAAAGGGTTCGGGAAAAAATAAGGGATGAAAATTATTTTTAAAAACTGTACACCCGGCAAGTCGAAAACCCGAAAGGGCGGCTTGGGCAAAAAAGGGTATCCCGGTGGACTGAAAACCCGAGAGGGCGGTCCAGGCAATATTTAGGGATTGAAGCGTATGACTATGTCCCGTTGTATCATCTTGCAGACAATCTTCAGCATCGACCAATCAACTTAAACGGCTCTAAATCGATCTAAGCGACTTTGCCGAGGCGACAAGTGGACAAGACATTCAGAGACATGAAGACTATAGCAGAATGGGAACCCTATGAGATTACTTCACATAGTTATCTTTTCTGTATATCAATTTTCATTTTTTTACGACGACATTCTCTCGTTAGAATGCTCGTCTCATTGTACAAAAATACTTATTCAAGTTAATACAAAGATATCCCTTTGGAAGTGCAAAACCATTTGTTTTCTTTGTTTATGTGTCTTGTTTACAAAAACGTCCAATGATTTATTTTTGAGCATATGCATTTGAACGTGATTACTGTTACAAATAAACAAAAAAAACAGAAAGATAATTACTAATGACTTTGAGAAATAGGATAATATCTATAAGTCATTCCATAAGATCCCCGCAGGCACCTTTTCCAGCAGGAGAGGAAGCAAATACATCCTACCACAGAATCGCTAACATATCCCCAGTATGCAGCCTATTGGTATCAAGCGTTCTCATATTCCTGACAGAGCAAAACTTCCAACTATCGCTCCAGAGTATTCCCAGTAAATTGCCCAACTTCTCAGATTTCCCCAGCAGGATATCACGAAGACTACAAGCAATGTCTGGCTTTTCCTTTCTACAACAGAGTTTATATTTGGAAATTCACCTATTAGTGCTTCAGAGGGGATTTATTTTCCCCGCTTCCAGCAACGCTACGACGCAAACAATCTTTAATTCCATACATTTGCATCCATACGTCATACCATTGACAACTCAAGTACATACAGTGCAATCTCATTTATTTTGAGAAGCAAACATCATACCATGCATCACATACATCATAGCATTGCATACAATTAACTCTTCACCCTTTGCAGGAAAGAGTCATTTGACAGGAAATTATCATCAACAGATTTCCAACAGACAAAGATTTTCAACAAGAAAAGACTGGTCGACCATCTACATAACAAAATATTTCTTCCAGACTCTTACTGGTTCAGATAAATCTCTCAACGGTTTATTCTGATTCGTTTCCAGATTTTCACTGGTTCAGATAAATCTCTCAATGATTTATTCTGATTCGTCTCCAGATTTTCACTGGTTCAGATAAATCTCTCAACGGTTTATTCTGATTCGTTTCCAGATTTTCACTGGTTCAGATAAATCTCTCAACGGTTTATTCTGATTCGTTTCCAGATTTTCACTGGTTTAGATAAATCTCTCAACGGTTTATTCTGATTCGTTTCCGGATTTTCACTGGTTCAGATAAATCTCTCAACGGATTATTCTGATTTGTTTCCATATTTTCACTAGTTTAGATAAATCTTTCAAACGGTTTATTCTGATTCGTTTCCAGATTTTCACTGGTTCAGATAAATCTCTCAACGGTTTATTCTGATTCGTTTCCAGATTTTCACTGGTTCAGATAAATCTCTCAATGATTTATTCTAATTCATCTCCAGACTTTCACTGGTTCAGATAAATCTCTCAACAATTTATTCTGATTCGTTTCCAGATTTTCACTAGTTCAGATAAATCTTTCAAACGGTTTATTCTGATTTGTTTCCAGATTTTCACTGGTTCAGATAAATCTCTCAACGGTTTATTCTGATTTGTTTCCAGATTTTCATTGGTTCAGATAAATCCCTCAACTGTTTATTCTGATCCGTCTCCAGATTTTTACTAGCTCAGATTTTCACTGGTTCAGATAAATCTCTCAACGGTTTATTCTGATTTGTTTCCAGATTTTCACCGGTTCAGATAAATCTCTCAACGGTTTATTCTGATTTGTCTCCAGATGTTCACTGGTTCAGATAAATCTCTCAACCGTTTATTCTGATTCATTTCCAGATGTTCACTAGTTCAGATAAATCTCTCAACGGTTTATTCTGATTTGTTTCCAGGTTTTCACCTGTTTCAGATAAATCTCTCAACGGTTTATTCTGATTCATTTCTAGATTTTCACTGGTTCAGATAAATCTCTCAACAATTTATTCTGATTTGTTTCCAGATTTTCACCGGTTCAGATAAATCTCTCAACGGTTTATTTTGATTCGTCTCTAGATGTTCACTGGTTCAGATAAATCTCTCAACGGTTTATTCTAATTCATTTACAGATTTTCACTGGTTCAGATAAATCTCTCAACCGTTTATTCTGATTCGTCTCAAGATTTTTACTGGCTCAGATTTTCACTGGTTCAGATAAATCTCTCAGCAGTTTATTCTGATTCATTTCCAGATTTTTACTTGTTCAGATAAATCTCTCAATGGTTTTTCTGATTCGTCTCCAGATTTTTACTGGCTCAGATTTTCACTGGTTCAGATAAATCTCTCAACGGTTTATTCTGATTTGTTTCCAGATTTTCACCGGTTCAGATAAATCTCTCAAAGGTTTATCTTATTCGTCTCCAGATGTTTACTGGTTCAGATAAATCTCTCAACGGTTTATTCTGATTTGTTTCCAGATTTTCAGTGGTTCAGATAAATATCTCAACGGTTTATTCCGATTCGTTCTCTGTTAAGATCGAGTCCAAACTTCCCGTCAATAATCGTCTTTGGATGGCATCTATAAGCCCATCTCCGACAATTCTGCTTTGCTTCTCCAAATGGCATCTTTAAGCCCATTTCCTTACGCAATTGACCAGCGCATCATCAAGCGCAAATTTCTGGGAACTCTAGTGTTCTATCATCTTCTACTTTCAAGCCACGAACGACAAGCGCGTCGATCTCGCTTTTCAAGTTTAAGAATATTGAGCAGGGGCAGCTGCTCTACCCCAAAATTTGCCCTCCCATTTTCCACTCAGGATGCTATCCCAGGGTTCCTCAAACACTCAATTTGGCTTGATAGTCGATCAAGCAGATTCTCCTCCTAGGCAAACCATCAGCAATTAGGGTTTGGCGCTTCTCAAAGAAAGTTCAGCCCTCAAGGTTTCATTTGATTTTTCATGAGTCTTCATATCTCCTCGGAATTGTTTAAACCAGTTTTCAGACCTCGCAGTACAAGTTTGCTCAACCAATGGTCCAGATAACTGAAAACAACTATAGCAACCCTAAAAACTACCCTTTTGCGAGAACAATTTAAAGTGCTTGTAAACTTCTTCATTATTCGATATTTTTGAGTGGTTTTTCTTACGTACGATTCTCCTTGATAATATCTCCAATTTCTCTTCACAAATCAAGAATTAATTACGCATAGAAAATCACCAACGTTCTCGTGCGTCAGAAGTCGCATCGTGAAGTTTGACCTAATTTAAAGTAGCCGTCGTCTGATTTCTAAGAATTGTAATTTCTTCAAATTACAAGACCTTGAGATGATTATTCCTGTTTATGGTCATAAATGATGTCACACATGAGTTTATTATATTTGAAGACTTTTTGAATCGTCGCAAGACTTTAGTTGATTTCTAAGTGTTCTTAACCGCAGTTTGTTGAAGTTGGTTAATTCTACAAGATTGACAGATATTCTCCAAAACATGTTTGTTTGGCAATAAAGTTTCATTCTAATCAGGCATGGCAGATGAGGTCATTTTGAATGAATTTGATTCAAAGTTTGAAAGATAAGGCGCTTTGGTTTTACTTGAAATACAAACTACAAAAGCATTGGATTTTCTTGAGGTTCAAGTTATCAAGCAAGACATATATTCAAATCACACAAATAGGGGTTTCATATTTCATTAAGATTCAAGTCTCATTCTTTTCTCAAAAGGCATTTTTTAAGTTCATGGGCCACTGAGAAGAATCGAATTCGTGCTCGTAATTTAAATTATGTCAAAGAATATTCCGATTTTTGCAAGTCTTAGAAACTAATTCAAATTGAATCAAGAATGAAGGATTACAACAAGAATGCATTGTTTGAATTTTACAAAATAAAGTGGAATTCATCGTTTAAATTTACAAGAGAATTGGAATGCGCTTTACAAGTTTCTAAACCATGTAATTCAAATTACAAAGTTTGTAACATTCCTAACAATTCACTAAGCTACAAGGGAGCTTCTTCTTCTTCAAGTCTTGACCAATTACTTCAAGTCATTCCTCACCAATTCTCCCCCTTTCCCAAACTGCTCATACATTAAACAAAAACAAAAATCTGTGAGCATATGAAAATTCAAGAAGACTTTTGTTTAGAACAAGTTTTTCTCATCATGAGGGTTATGCTTGGAATCAGAAAAGTTAAGAGGTCATTTAATCATGCGATGAAACTCAAAGCCTCATATAAATCAGTTTCAATCATGGGCTTTCTTTTCCGATTGCAAATCGCAAAGTTAAACTTTGGTTCACAAAAAGAAAAAGAGGCGGTGTAATGAAATCACAATAGGCAAATACAAAATTCAGATTTAACAGCATCACAAACCAAAGAGTTAAGTCCAACAAAAGCCTCAAATTTGTCCTATCATTGGCCCAAATAAATATGTTTATTACAAAACATAAAACATGTTTCTGATTCACAAGTACAACAAAGAGAAAAATCATGCCTTGTTGCCCCAAAAACCTGCTAACAAAACAGACCAGCAGTTGCACAAAATAGGCAACAAAAATCTGCAGCAGAAAAAAGATAACAGCAGTATGACTCAAATGTTCAAATTGGCCAAAATTTCCCCCCCAAATATTATCACACTGATATGATAAAAGGGACAGCAATATCAAAAGCAGGGAGGCGGAGAACAACAAAAACATCATAAAAAAACGAAAATAGAACTAACATCATAAAAAAAACGAAAACAGAACCAACATCACAAAAAAAAACAGAAACAACAGCAACATCACTAAAAACACCCTCATCATCATCATTTTCCAAAACACTTTCCTTCAGAGTTTAAGAAGAAGAAAGAAAGAGAAAGGAGACTTCCCTGTCAAACAAAGGACAACAGCGAGAACGAGTGAGGGACAAAAAAAAGTGGACGGAGGTAGCAGCATAAAGAGTTTCGAAGAGATCGTTCGCAAAAGCTCTGATTCTGTAAGTTTTGCTTCCCGACCTCATAAGCTCGTTGCCATCTTGATTTGCCTTAAACTGTTTATTTTGTCACTGTACAAGCATAAAAAAAATTATTTAATAAATATACAAAAAATTAGAAGCAGGCAGTAAGAAAATATCTATAAAAAAAAGGCACATCCCACCTTTCATCACAATCTCCAACTCTTTCTCAACCCATCATAACCCATCTCAGTTACCCTTACAGATTAAGAAAAAAACCAACAGCATTCGAAACTCTCATGGCAACACCATCGATCCCCATTTCTCCTCCAAATAGAAAAGAACATAATGAACAGACATCCGTGAAAGAAAAGTTAAGGAAGAAAAAAATCTTGAGAAAAGAAGAGAAGAATATAGGGATCTCGTTTTTTTGGTTTTATTGAAAAGAGGAAGTTTGTTTTAATTGATTCTTAGAAAATAACAAAAAATTTGTATTTTCCCTATGTTACAGCGACAATACGGCGCCTCCCCATTCCAATTTAGGGTTACAGCAAACCCTTTTCATTACCTCTTAGAAATCCAAATCCGGGTTTGGGCCTAGCCCAACCCATTTTGCAAATATTAATTCTTGTATTAATTGAGACGCCAAAATAAACAAATGGGAAATATGGCATAGTGGTTGGGGGCGTTGGTCTGTAATCATGGTGTACCGAGTTCGATACCTATGAGGGCATTTCGTTTCTTTTCAGTTTTTTTTACACATATTTTTTCTATTTTTTAACAAATAAGCTATTGGGCTCCAATTTAACCAGTAGCTAAAGCCCAGTAGTCATTTGCTTGCCAGCACTCCTCATTTTCTATTTAACCCCCCCCCCCCCTTTTTTTTCTTCTTTCAAATATCATTTTAGACTTTAAAGTTCAAATAAATAATAAATTACAAAAAAAGACTTGTCATTAAATCTTTTTTTTTTAGAATATCAATTTTGTTTGTGTTTCCTTAAAACTCAATAATATAAATCTCAACTCATTTAGTTTATTTTTTAATTAATATAGTTAGGGATTTTTGTAAGTAGTTTTACTAATTAACCTTTTTTAAAAGTCTTAATTTGTTTGTCTAAATATAAAAAAAAAATAATAATACCGAAAGATAAAATATACATACATTCAATCTAGTTTTTTTCTTTTTTTGTAATAACCTACTATCTTTAAATAGAATAGAATTTCATTTTTTTAATCTTTCCTCGCAAACAAATATCATAAAAATTATTTTCATACGTTGTTAATTAATTTTTACTTCATATGTTGTTGTAGTCTTAATTAATTTGTTCGATTTGGTTGTATTGATTGACTTTTAATCGCATTGATTCATCCCTATTTGTGAATTTATCTCCCCATTCCCGAAGCTCTGTAATAGCGTAACATTTCAACTTCCGCAATTTACTTGTTTTCCCTATACTGTATAGTAAATAGGTGTGCATGGCAAGACTCAAAATCAATCGCTAGATCACCTAATCAAAGAGCAACTTAACTTGAAACGAACACACTTTTTTTTCACACGTGCACCTCTAGGGTAACCTCGCTTGCCGCCACGGAAACACAGTCATGTCCCTTGAACATGGGACATTTTAGAAATGACCCTTCGATAAAAGATCGTAGTCCCTCGATGACCCTCGATGTTGCCTTCGATAAGACGATATAGTCCCTTACGAAAAATTGCTAAAGCGTCTCATAAGTTGCTTTTGATGACTGTAGGATTGTCCCGCTCCTGTCCCTTCACATCCAACGATGGGGATTCTTACCAAATCAATAGTAAGATAGCAACATCTAAAGGAGGAAGAAAAGAGCATTTAAGACCTTTCGAGTAAGTAGATCGCTCCTAGTTACTCGCTTGCTCATGACAAAAACATTTTTACACCAACACTTTCATCTCAAAACATTTTCAAAAGATAAAATGTTTTGTATACGTTCTTATAGAGACGAGGACCATTGAAAAACATCTTTTCAAAACCACTTTCGAAAACACATTCCACAAACACATCTTTGAACCACTTTTTCAAAACAAAATTTTGTATGCGTTCTTATAGAAACGAGAACCATTACAAAGACATTTTCAAAATATTTTCAAAATCTCACACCACAAGCACACTGTCAAAATAAAAGCAAGTGCTCTAAACGAGTAACTAAGAGCCCATGGAAAACCATGGATGAAAAGAGTGCTAATACCTTCTCTTTTCATAATCTACCCCCCGAACCCGAGAAATAATCTCGAAAGGTCTTTCCTGTGCTTTTTTACCTTTCCTTTTGGATAAAAGAAAAGTCGGTGGCGACTCTTGCTATCCGCACAAATGCAATCAAAATGCAAAACACCAAGTCAATTCTCCCACCGTACCACACCATTTGTTTCAAATCTTCTCCAATTATGATTATTGATTCATGATTTGATCCTTGTGCAAAATCTTTCCAAATCAAGCAAAATGCAATCTTTTTGTATCCATATGAGCCTTGCACGATTTGATCTTGTTTCCAGCTGTGTAATGGACCTAAACATGCACAAAATATCAAGATTTAATTAGTTTTTAATATTTTCATGATTTTATTTTTATTTTATTTTATTTAAATGAAATAAAAATCAAAATAAATGACAAAAATAAAAGAATGACAAGTGGAAGGGCTCATGGGTCGTGGTTCACATTATAAACTCAGTGCAAGCATAAAAAGTTGGGTCCATTTGGCAAAAAATGCAATTTTGGACACATTTGACTTTTGGCAATTTTGCAAAAAGGGTCAACTTGGCCAATGCATAACTCTCTCAATTTTGATCCTAGAGATGTGTTCTTGGACCTTTTAGAAAGCTTAAGATATCCTCTAAGCAACCCTTTTGGTCTCATCTCAATTGAGTCTTCCATGTTCATGTATGAAGCTTTGACCCAAAAGGTGTTTTTGTTGACTTTTCAAAATGACCTATAATGTCCAAATTTATATCTTCTTGTGAGTGAATATTTGGAACTTGGTAGATGAAGATGTATTGTAGGGAATTGCCTCCTCTTCAAAATGAGCTTTGTATGGGTCATTTTTGATAAAGTATGAGAAAGTTATGTTTGGTCAAAGTTGAGTTGACTTTTCCTGCAAAACCCAAATTTATTAACTTTTGAGTTTTGATGAATTGTGAGCAATCCTTGAGGAATCATGATCAACCATTGATAAAATTATGAATAATACTTCAAAATGAGAATGTTGACCAAAAATCTTGAAGTTTGACTGTATGTGGACCACAGTTGACTTTTACCCTAGCATAGTCGATTTTCAGGCCTTTGAGCAATTGATTGAGCAAACTTCCTCTTCAAGGCTTGAAACTTGACATGGATGACTTGAGAACATATTAGGACAATGGTGAGCATTTGGTACCCTTTGGATTCAAACATCTTGATGCAAATTGAAACCCTAATTTGAGGTAGACTGCCTTAGGAGAGAGCTTGTCTGGTCAACTCTTGGACTTCCTTGAGCAATTTGAGGACCTCACTTGACATGTATTAAGAAATATGGGAGGGCAAATTTTTGGGTACAACAGCTGCCCCTGTTCAATCCTTTTAAACCTGAGGATGTAGATTGGCTTGTCTGCCTTTCGTGATCTAAGGGTTGAAGATGATTGAACACTAGAGTGCCTAGAAATTTGCACTCGCATGAAGTGGCACTGGTCTTGCAATGTCAGGAATGGGCTTATAGATTCCATTTGCAAGTCAATGGCGGAAGATGGGCTTAAAGATTCCATCCGAAGAAGTGTTGATCGCATAAGAGATTCCTTTGCGAGAGCCCGTACACCTGTTGTTGAGGAGGACTATGCTGGGGAATGTTGGTCTTCTATCTTGAGAGAAGTAGAGTTTTAGGAACTTCATTTGTCCGTTACTCTATTGGGGAATCATCTCTTAGTCGAGGAGATGCTATCTGGTCGTGCTCCAGGATTTACAGCGACTTACTTGGGAGATGAGATTAGACTTGCTATCTGGTCGTCTTCCAGGCTTTGCAATTTCTCAATTCTTATCTGGTCGTGCTCCAAGCTTCAGAAGGAATCAAGTGCTTATCCGGTCGCATCCGGGTTTCAACTTGAATTTAAGGCATACTAATATCCGGTCGATTTCCGGGCTTCATAGTATTTAGCCGAGTAAACTACTATTTGGTCAAATTCCAAGCTTCACAGTATCTTACACTGTTATCTGGTCGTGTCCCAGGATTTAGTGTCCTTTGCCGTTATCTGGTCGTGATCCAGTCTTCACAGCGTCTTATATGATTATTTGGTCGATTCTAGGCTTCAGAAGGAATCAAGTGGTTATCCGGTCGCATTCGGGCTTTAACTTGAATTTAAGGCATACTAATATCCGGTCGATTTCCGGGCTTTATAGTATTTGGCCGAGTAAACTGCTATTTGGGAGAATTCCAAGCTTTGCAGTATCTTACACTATTATCTGGTCGTGTCCCATGCTTCAGTGTCCTTTTCCATTATCTGGTCATGATCCAGTCTTCACAGTGTCTTATACCATTATCTAGTCGATTACAGGCTTCATGGTATCTTGTATTGCTATCTGGTCGATTTCCAGGCTTCATAAAAACTTGCTGAGGGTTAAGCTGTTTTCTGGTTGATTTCCAGGCTTCATAGCTCGTGTTTAAGATATACCACTATCTGGTCGATTCCAGGCTTCATAGTATTTGGAAAGATCAAGATATTATCTGGTCGATTTCTGGGCTTCCTAGCTTGAACTGGAATAAAAATCTTAATATTGATTTGACTGAGCCAGAGAAAACTTGTGAGAATTTGATTGCATCTTTCCCTGAAAGGTAAAGAGTCAGTCGTATGTAATGTCATGATGTATGAAATGTATTGAGTAATGATGTTCTCAAAATAAATGAGATCATGTTGTATGATGCATATGCGCATGCCATGATGTATGGATATGCAACGTTCTTGTGATATTCTCCAACTAGAGAGGATAAATCTTGGACTGCTGTTGGAGAGTACAAGGAGTTGAGTTCTTCGTTCTCGCTGGGGATAGTGACCGAAGATGATTAGCTGGAGACTTGCGTTCGTTCTGCTCAAGAATATTCCGCCGGGAGAGACTCTGTTTGAGAATAATTCTGTGGGAGAATGACTTTGTGGGGAAGAGAAATACTTTGTTGGACGATCTGCTGACCTGGAGAAACAATTCCGTTGGGGATGAATTACCATTGCTGGTGATAATGAACTCTGTCGGGGATTGAACTTCTTCATGTGGAAGAAATAAACTCAGCTGATGGTGAACTTTTATTTTTGGTGGTAGATAAACTCTGCTTGGGGAGAATTTCGTCTACTCATTCGCGATTATGAACCTCGGCTGGGGAGAGCTAACACCACTGTCTTCAGATACTTCCTACTCTGCGGGGAGTGTATGTATCTTTAGTTATATTCTCGGGCTGGCTCTATCCCTGTACCTGGTGAGTAGAGCAACTGTAAGGTTTGGACACTTCTTGTTTGCCCCTGTTCCTGGAATTACGAGTAATTATCTCATGTAATTATTTATGAGCAGCAATTATTTTCAAATGCATATATCAAAAATGAATCATTGGACATTCTTGCAAAACAAAACAGAAAAAAGAAAAACAAATCGGATTGATTTTGAAGTTGGCCTGTAATAGGCGTTTTGTACAAGAGGCTGACATCCTAGTAAGGGAATGCCGCCGAAGGATAGAAATTACACAATTTGTGTAAACGAAAGAAAAATAGCTATATGAAACAATCCCACTGGGTTCCAACTCTGCTATTGCCTTTATATCTTCGAGCGTCTCATCACTTTGCTACTTGGTCGAAGGTAGATCAGATTGATTGGCGCCGTCCGAGCTTGATAGTCGATACCGAAGTCTGGTCGCAAGATGATCCCATGAGACATAGTGTTACGCTTCAATCCCTAATTTTTTCCTGAACCGACCTTTCGGGTTTTCAATCCACCGGGATACCCTTTTTTGCCCAAGCCGCCTTTTCAGGTTTTCGAATTGCCGGGTGTACAGTTTTTTTATATTTCATCCCTTACTTTTGCCCGAACCCTTTTGGTTCGCCGGGAAGCCATTATTTTTTCCTAGGCCAGTCAACCTAGCGGGTCTTTGATTAGGCGTAGTATTTTTTCACTATGTCGGTATTGACGGGGTGAGGAAGGTCGTCACCATCCATGGTGGTTAGAATCATAGCTCCTCCTGAGCAATGTTCTTAACCACAAATGGCCCTTCGTACGTGGGGGTCCATTTTCCCCTGGGATCACCTTGCGGCAGTATGATGCGTTTGATCACCAGATCCCCGACTTGATATTCTTGACGTCTGACTTTCTTGTTAAAAGCTTTGATCATTCGCTTTTGATGCGTCTGACCATGACAAATAGAAGTAAGCCTCTTTTCATCAATTAGATTCAGCTGGTCAAGTCGGGTCTAGATCCAATCATCTTCGTTCAAACCCGCATCCTTCATAATCAGGAGAGAGGGTATCTGGACTTTTATGGGTAGGACTGCATCCATGCCATACACCAGAGAGTAGGGTGTTGCCCATGTCGAAGTTTGTGTTGAGGTATGGTACCCATGAAGAGCGAATGGTAACATCTCATGCCAGTCTTTGTATGTCACCGTCATCTTCTACACAATCTTCTTGATATTCTTATTAGCTGCTTCAACGGCCCCATTCATCTTCGGCCGGTAGGGAGAAGAGTTATGATGTTGTATCTTGAACTATTTGCAGAGCTCGATGATCATCATTTGTTGAGATTCGTACCATTGTCAGTAATAATCCTCTCTGGTACACCATATCGACAAATCAGATTGTGTCGGATAAACCGCGCTACGACGTTCTTGGTTACTGTAGCAAAGGAAGATGCCTCAAGCCACTTCGTAAAATAATCAATTGCTACCAGAATGAAGCGATGCCCGTTAGATGAAATGGGTCTGATCTCACCTATCATGTCGATGCCCCACATTTCAAAAGGCCAAGGAGCTGTCAAAACATTCAGAGGAACTGGAGGTACATGCACCTTATCAGCATAGACTTGGCATTTATGACAGGTTCGAGAATGCTGATAACAATCGGCTTCTATAGTGGACCAATAATATCCTGCCCGCAGGATCTTCTTTGCTATGGTATGTCCACTAGAATGAGTTCCGAAGGTACCTTCATATAACTCTGCCATGATCCTCTCTGCCTCGCTCTTGTCCACACATCGCAGTAAGGTTGAATCATGGTTATGCTTATAAAGGACAACATTACTGATGAAGAATTTCGCAGCGAACCTTCTCAAGAACTTCTTATCATTAACAGGCGCACCCTCGGGGTATTCTTGAGCCTCAAGATACCTCTTTACTTCATGAAACCAGGGTTTATCTGCTACCTCTTCAGTCTCAATGTCACAGCAATGTGCGGGTTCGTCCAACCTCTCAATGGTAATCTGGGGAGCTTAATTGTCCCACCTAACTTTGAACATAGAAGACATGGTAGCTAGCACGTCCGCTAACTAGTTCTCCTCTCTCGGGAAATGTTTAAAGGTTATATCCTCAAAGTGTGGGAGCAATGTCAGTACATACTCTTTGTAAGGAATAAGATTTGGATGCTTAGTATCCCACTCACCTTTGATCTGACTGATCACTAGAGCAGAATCTCCGAATACACTCAAGAACTTAATCCTTAGGTCAATAACAGCTCGAAGACCCCGGATGCATGCTTCATACTCTGCCATATTGTTGGTGCAGTTAAAACATAATCGGGTGGTGAACAAAGTATGACAGCCCTCAGGATATATGATCACAGTGTCGATTCCATTACCCAATGCATTTGATGCTCCATCAAAATACATAGACCATCGGGATCCTTCCTCAGGTCCTTCATCCGGTCCAGGTTCTTCACAGCCGGTCACCAACATGATGTCCTTATTCGGGAACTCGAAATTCATGGATTGGTAGTCATCTACGGCCTGATGCGCCAAATGATCTGCCAATACACTCCCCTTGATTGCTTTTTGGGTTGTGTATTGGATGTCGTACTCGGTTAGGATCATCTGCCATCTTGCTATTCTTCCGGAGAGAGCAGGCTTTTCAAAGATATACTTGATTGGATCCATCATCGATATCAATAGGGTAGTGTGAGTCAGCATATACTGTCTCAGCCGGCGAGCAGCCCATGCCAAAGTGCAACAAGTTTTCTCGAGCAATGAGTATCGGGTCTCACAGTCGGTAAACTTTTTGCTAAGACAGTAAATAGCGTGCTATTTTCGGCCAGACTCGTCATGCTTCCCCAGCACGTACCCCATTGAATTATCCAGTACTGTCAAGTATAAGATCAAAGGTCTTCCTTCGACTGGACGCACCAAATTTGGTGGTTCTTGAATATATTCTTTGATTCTTTCGAAAGCGGTCTGACAATCATCATTCCATTTTACCACTTGATCTTTCTTCAACAGCTTGAAGATTGGCTCACAAGTAGCAGTCAGATGGGAGATGAATCGGGTGATGTAGTTCAGACGTCCCAAAAAGCCTCTAACTTCCTTTTCTGTGCGGGGAGCCGGCATCTTCTGTATGGCTTTTACCTTGGCAGGGTCCACCTGAATACCCTTATCACTAACAACGAAACCTAGCAGCTTATCAGACCTTACCCCGAAGGTGAACTTGTTCGGGTTCTACCTCAGTTTGTACGTCTCCAACCTGTCAAACAGTTTCTGGAGATGGCTAAGGTGCTCTTCCTCAGTCTGGGACCTTGCTATCATATCATCAACATAAACCTCGATCTCATGGTGAATCATGTTGTGGAACAAAGCGACCATGGCGCACTGATATGTTGCCCCAACATTCTTCAACCCAAAAGGCATTACTTGTAACAGAAGGTGCCCCACTATGTAACGAAGGTTATCTTTTCCATGTCCTTGGGATCCATCTTGATCTGATTGTAACCATAAAAACCATCCATAAAGGAGAAGATCTTATGTTGCGCGGTGTTGTTGACCAGAACATCGATGTGAGGAAGTGGGAAATCATCCTTGGGGCTTACCCTGTTCAGATCTCTATAGTCCACACACATCCATACATTACCATCCTTCTTAGGTAATGGAACAACATTGGCAACCCACTGCGGGTAAGAAGTGACAGCTAAAATTCCTGCGTCGAACTATTTCATGACCTCAGCTTTGATTTTCTCAGACATCTCAGGGCGCATACGTCGAACCTTCTATTTTACCGGAGGACAGTCTTCTTTAGTCGGCAGGCGGTGTACCACAATATCAGTGTCCAAACCAGGCATATCTTCATAAGACCAATCGAAGATCTCAACATAGTCGCGTAGCATTTGTATTAACCGTTGCTTGACACTAGGCTCCAGATTCGCACCTATCTTGACCTCTTTCCTGTCTTCCTCCGTACCTAAATTCATTGATTCGACTGGCTCTTCGTGAGGCTGTATGGCCCTTTTTCCTGTACTAACAGTCTAGCAAGTTCTCCAGGCACCTCACAATCATCCTCACCTTCATCCTCAGCTTGGTTGATCGGATTTTCGAAGTCATAATTGGCAGTAGCAGAGTTGTTATCAATGGGACCCAAAGTGGATATGGATTTGCATTATGATACGTGAATGTGTGTAAGAGAATAGCTGTTTTGATAAAGTGAGAGATGGAAAAGAAAAACAAGGAGCGCAAAATTTATAATGCAAGAGACGTCCAATGCTTTATTATTGATATATGAAATGACAAATAATAGGCCCTCACAAGCAAAGCCAAGGTGCCTCGCGCAAGGCACCGGGCCGTAAAGTTTTAAACTATCTATTACAACTCGTAAATCAAAAGTCAATTACTGTGGAATAAAAGAAACATGTATGAAGTCCTTCGCCATCCAGTTGTTTAGTCCACCATTAGTTGTAGGGTAGATCCAGCTGTCAACATCCGGGTTCTCATCATCGGCATCTTCTGTGGCGGATACAACCTCAATAGCATTGATTCCCGGGCCATGCTTGGGCATGGGTGCAGTTATGACGTTGGGCTTCTCCGGAGCGTCAAACTCAATCTCTTTGGATTTGATCAAGTCATGTACCTTGTTTTTCAAGGCCCAACAGTTGTTTGTATCATGACCTGGACTTTCGAAGTGATAGGCGCAACGGGCGTTCGGGTTATAGTGAGGAGATGTGATGTTGGGGTTCTTCGAGGCTTCCCTCAGAGTTACCAGATTGGTCTTTAATAATTGTGGTAGAATTTGAGTCAGGGTCATATTGAGCCGAGTGTACTGCCTCTGTGGTCTTTCCACCCTTTGTTGATTGTTGCATTGTGGAGCAACTGTGGGACTTGATATCACCACCGCTTTTACCGCTTGACGGTGTTCAAGTTTGCTTTGGCCCCTTGGACCGTAGACTGCACTAGCTTCTTTCTTACCGGTGAAAGGCGTCTTTACTATTCTTGATGAAGTATCCTTCTGTATCTTACCACTTCAAATATCAGCTTCTACTCTCTCTCTAGTCAAGATTAACTCAGTAAACCCAGATGACGAACTGCCGATCAGATGATTGAAAAAATGGACCCGATAGCGTGCCTAGAAACATGTCAACCAACTCCCTGTCAGACAAAGGGGGTTGGACTCTTCCATCTAAGTCTCTCCACATTTGAGCATAGTCCTTAAAACCTTCACTTGCACCTATTGACATACCCTGAAGCTGACATTGGCTCCTTCCAACTGATAAAACCATTCAAGCTGAGTCCCTGACAGATTATCTTGAAAGAAGTGCACCCACAAATTTCTATCAGCAGTGTGGGGTTGGATTTTCCTGACATACAAGCCGAGATGGAGTTTTGGACAGGATACTCCATCGTACTTGGCAAAAACTGGAGCTTTGAACTTATGAGGGATCACCACCCCCGATACCAATCCTAGTTCTACAAAATCCAAACCAGGGATCTTTTGAATCTCCATAGCACTCAGTCGGTCTTCTAGTTGTTTGTATCTATCCCCAACAGGAGGATATTGCTCATCATCAAAATCAGTATCATTATCAGAGATTGCAGGACTGGGGCCCTTTTCTTCTTCTTGGTTCTCCCCTTCCTTGGATGAAGAGGTCAGATCAGCTTGTTGTTTCAACCTATCCCCAAACCTTTTTCCCATATTCAGAAGAACGGCCTTCTTCTTCTTCTTCTTATTCTTCTTCTCTTTCAAAATGAGAGTTTTTAGATTCTCTTTCCCTTTAGCCAAGCTTAAGAACATCTGTTGGAATTGGGCGTTTTGTGCCTGAAGATCTTTGATGGCTTGATCAGAAGACATTTCTGCTGAAATAAATAGCGAAGAAGATGAGAAACCTGTAATGGTACCTATGATTGTGTGCATGATAATGGGATGCGTGTGTAATGATTTCAAAGACTTTGGGAGATTTAAATTTGCAAACTAAAAATAAACAAACTTTATTAGATTAATCTTGTAAAAGGTTCAACAATGCCTTTAAGGCGTTACAAAGAAGTAAATGGAAAACAAATCTAAAACTAGAAAAGCAAAATCAAAAGTCCCATGGACGCTTCCTCTTTATGTTGACGTAGTCATTGATCACTCTCTCTTCCTCGAGCTGGATGGTGAGCTTTAAGATCTTCCTTTCTTGCTCGTGGTACTTTTCTCGGTAAGTATCTCTCTCCTCTTTCAGATGAATCTAAGACCTCTGCAATGCCCCAAGATCAGTGGGCATGTAAGGATAAAGAACTGTGTAAGGAACACCTTCTTCATTAGTGGGCTCCACAATCACTGGTAATACGGCTTCATAGGGCATCCCAAGCTTCTGGACACGAGCTCGGACCCATTGGAGGTAAGGCTGCATAGGAAGAGAAGTCCTTGGTCCCAGCTCTTGGGGATCAGATATGTTTACCATGCCCCAAGCTCGTATAAACCTCCGGCGGTGCTCGTCAACGTCCTCCTTGTAGTCAAATGCAATATTCTCAAGAAGTAGCTCATGGGGATCATCTCTCCGAGCACGACCAAATTATCGCAAAGCCAGACAAGGATTGTAGGTTATTCCCCCTATGATTCCAAGCAATGGGACATTAGGGTATCCCCCACAACGATCAATGACTGCAGTGTCTTCCATAGCCTGGGAACTCAAAAGAATATTTGTATCGGCAAGTGACATTATCCTGTAGGACCAACCCAAACCTTCTTCGTTCTTCAGCACAGACTTAGGGAGGTGCAAAATAAACCACCTCGACAGGAATGGCATGCAACACATAAGAGTTCCTCTTCTTTGCACAGTACGAGTGTAGAGGGCATGCAAGATATCACCCAGTAGAGTAGGCATAGGATTGCGAGAGAGGAAGATCTTGATCGCGTTCACATCTACAAAGGAATCTGGATTCAGGAAGAGAACCAAACCGTAGATAAGGAGATCCAAGATATCTTCGAAAGCCTAAAAATCAAAACTATCCCAGAATAGCTGAGCCTGGTCTCTCAGAAACGTGGCTAAGAAACCTTCAACCCTGCTTCGTGTTTCCCAATTGGATACTACATCAGTCCGTTTCAGATGCAGAGCTGAGGCAATGTCTTCTGGTCTAGGAGTCTCTTCCATACCTGTGAAGGGCACCTACTCAAGGATGGATATGCCTAATAAGTGAGAGAACTCTTCCAAAGTGGGAACCAGCTGGTAATCTGGAAAGGTGAAGCAATGATGCACAGGATCCAAGAACTGGAAAAGTACACTCATCATCTGCTCATCAAGCTTTGAAGTGACCAGGCTAAGAAGTTGACCATGTCTCTTAATGAACCTAGAAGTCTCAGAAACTCTTGAGGCTAACTCTTTGAGTTGAGCAGGTATTTGCATAAAGTTAACTCGGATGGTATTTCTGCACACGGAAGTCATAATCTGCAAAACAGAACAAAGATAAATTCCCTCGGTCTTTGAAATGGTTAGTGTAATGAAGTATGCATGCTATGTTATGATGCATGATGTCATGATAAAAACAACAGGTATAGCAGATAACAGGCATGGCAAAGGCAAACAAGTCACACAAAAGCCCTTAAGTTTAAGGCTTGCATGGGGTCTAGGTGTTACCCTCTTGAAGTTTAGTTGGTTTCAACCTGTCCTAGCAAAAGTAACCGGGTTCTAGAGGATCTCAATATCATTGACCATACTCCATCAGTCATGGTTTCAGCTCACACAATCTTTTCTTGCAGCCGGAACTATCTCGAGAGTATGGTCTCAATGAGTGTAGCATCGAGTATCAACCAGTTCTCAGCTTTACACTGAGGTCGCCTATCTCACTACTTCCTAATGGCCAAGTTGGTCGATTAAAGGTTCTAAGGTCAGTTGATGCTTAACAACAGACGTAGTGGCCCCGTATTCTCCTTATTTCTCCACAAGGGATACCGGTACCAACCAATGTGCCACATCAATGTAGCTACTGCTTCAACCGTATTGGTCTACGCTGTACAGTTCCCTCACAGTCTATTGCTACTTACCTAAAAGGTGTCCCCAGATCCGGGTTAGGATCTATAGTAACTCCCAAACAACCCTTAAAAAAAAGCAACCAAAACAAACAAGAGAAGCAAATGATGAACTAAATCCTAAGGTATACCCCACTTATTAATTCCCCAGCAGAGTCGCCAGTTCTATGATACGGTGGCAGAACCGACTGTTTTGAAAATGCTGGTTTGCGTTTTGCGTTTTGTATTTGCAAAATGTCGCGGTAAGCAAGAGTCGCCATCGACTTTTATTTTATCCAACCGGAAACGAAAAAAGCACAGAAAAATTCCTTTTTCGAGATATTCTGAGTACGGGGGGTAGATTATAGAAAGGGAAGGTGTTAGCACCCTTTCTATCCGTGGTTTTCCATGGGCTCTTAGGTACTTTCTCATCTTTTAAAATTGCTTGTGTGTGTTTGTTTTGAAATATTTGTTTTACTTCGTTTTAACCCTTGCTTCTGTCTTCAAGAGTGTTACGAAGTTGTTTTTGAAAACTTTGTTTGAAAAAGGTGTAAGTGTGAAAAGTTTGATTTTGTTTTGAGCAAGTACCTACTACCATCTACCTACTCGAAAAAGGATTGTTTCTATTCTCGTTTCCTTTAGACAATGCTATCCTACTATTGAGAAATAGGTAGCACCGTCGTTGGAGTTGTAAGGGTCAATTTGTAAGGGATGTACGATCACTAAAGCAATGTTAGGACGTCTTAGTAATAGCCCTAAAGTCTTAAGATCATATTCGAGGCAACATTTCCGAGGCAACCTTTCCGAGGCAACATTTTCGAACGGGACATTTGATCTTTGTTTAGACAGGAGGGAAACCACTAAGACACCCTGTACTTAATGACCGTTTACCGAAGGAAACCGAAGTGAGAGTATACCCTAAGAGTGCACATGTGCGAGTGATTTGATGTCAATTATTATCTTTGCACATTAGGGTTTTCTAGCCGTTTCAAATTATCATGCAATCTTGTCATACAATCCTATTAACATACATCTAAACAGTTAATATTTGCGAGAATTAAAATCCGGGAAATAAAACCTACGCTATTACAAGGCTTCAGGGCAGGGATCAATTACATAGCCAAAAAAAACCTGTAAAACGATAAATAAATAAAAATCTTAATTTAAACTATTACATACCATGAGCAGTTACATTAATATTGTAAAAATAATAAGCGCGCGCGATGAAACGAAAACGAGAGATTTAGGGTTTTGACCCCAACTACCTAATTTAAAAGAAAAATCATTTTTTATTGTTTTTGTGTTATTTGAGAAAATAAAGTTTAATTGAATAAATAAATAAAAAACCTAATTACTAATTAATTTAAATTTAGAAAAATAATTAAATTAACATATTTTTTGCATTTTTTGTTATGAGAAAAGAAATAAAATTAAATCAAAAGTTAACCCTAATTTTCTAATTGATTTTAATTATATAAAAAGTAGAATTACCCTAAATTAAATTTAAACTAATATTAAATAAAATTTGAAAAAAAAAAAAAACTAATTCTAAATTTTGTGAAACTTGATTTTATGATTTTTTATGAAAAAAGAAATTGATTTTGTTAAAAAAAACAAATTAAATAAATTAAAAGAATTAAAATAAATAAAAAAGAAAGAAAGATGGGCCTGGTTTCCTAGCAAGAAGGGGGGTGCTAATTGCAATTCTAGGCCCAATAACTCCTGGCCTTTGTTGAATTTTGCCAGATCCCATGTGCTTGCTTAACTGGGCGTATGGTGGACCTTCAAGGGATAGCCTTGGATCTGAAGCCTTGGTGGTTTGGATGGTTGGATGCTGATGATGTATGGTAGACTCGTGGGACTCTATTACACTTGATTATGCCAAGAAAAATAATATTAAGCAATGTTGGGACTTGGGGATCGAACCCAGGCCTTAGGCATTCTCACGCTGCATGCTAGCCAGCTGAGCTGGTTGTGTTAGTTGTATAATGTGATTCGGTGGGAGAACTGACTTGAGGTTTTGCGTTTGTGTTCGCAAATGTTTCGGTTTAGCAAGAGTCGCCACCGACTTTTATTTTATCCAAAAGGAAAGGTCAAAAAGCACAGGAAACACCTTTGAGATGTTTTCTTGAGTTCGGGGGGTAGATTATGAAAAGGGAAGGTACTAGCACCCTTTTCATCCATGGTTATCCATGGGATCTTAGTTACTTGTTTAGATCACTTGCTTTGCTTTTCCAATTGTTTGAAATGGTGCTTTGTGTGGTTTTGAAAGTATTTTGAAAAGAGGCCATCGTTTTGGCAATCTTTGTAATGATTCTCGTTCGTAAGAATGTATACAAAGAAGTTTTTCTTTTGAAAAATGTTTCAATGTTTTGAAAGTTGTTTGAAAATGTTTTAAAATTGTGTGTGTTTGAAAAATAGTAAGGATGGTTTTCAAATTGATCAAGTAACTAGAAGCTTATCTACCTACTCAAAAGTCTTTCCTACACATGTTTATTCCTTTGACATTGTTGTTTTACCATTGTATTTGGTAAACAACCCTATCTTTGGATGTTAAACGGGACGGGCGTGGATCATCGTATGACCATGATAGCAATGGTGCTTAGTATCTTTAGCATTTTTGAGGGAATAAGATCATTTGTTTAGGCAACTTTTGATAGCGTCATCGAGGGACTATGATCTTTTTGTTTTGTTTGATTTTGCCAAGATACCTAGCATGCATACCATGGCCATGTTTTAAGGCAACCAAGTGGGTGAAACCCTATAGGTGCTTGTGTGCAAGGTATTGTCATTTTTCATGCATTTTTGTCTTGTATTAGGTCATGCTATTTGTTTGATGTTTGGTCTTTTCATTCAAAACCCTAGTTTACTATCATGGTATATGAAAGCAATAAATTGGGTAAAGTAAATCTAAACTATTACAACAATATTATGGGGAGGGGGATACAAGTTTTGAATAGGGGGATATTGCTCAAAATAAAACCCTAAAATTATTACAACCAAATTGAATTTATTGTACAAATAAACAATTATTTAAATATGCAATAAAATGTATGGATGCAAAATGTTTTTTTTTGTATTAATTTTATGTATGTGAAAAATAAATTATTTAAGTCCTAAAAAATAAGAAAAAATAATGTTATTATTTTTGAAAGGGTGAAAACTCTAATTTTTGTTTAAAAGAAATATTGTTTTCTAATCATTTATTTTATTCATTTTGTTCAAGAAAAAAAATATATATACAAAATGTCAAAAAATTGAAATATGTATGAAAATATTATTTTAAGTGTATAAATAATAAAAATAAAAATATATGATATTTTCATATTATTTACAAGTTTATTTAAGAAAATAAATTATATTATTACTAATAAACTATCTTTTATGCCAAAAAAATAATAAAATAAAATGCAAAAATTAAGAAAATATTTTTGGGTTTTTTAATGTTCAGAAAAAAAATAATAAAGTCAATAATCACAAAAGAAATAAAAAATATACAAAATATAAAAAATGGGCCAAGGGGGTGCAAATAGGAAATAGGGGGGTGCAAAAAGTCAGAAAAGGAGGCCCAAGGCGCGCCAGGCCCAGGACTTCATCCCTGTCCTCCAGCCTTCTTCCAAAACGCGCGCGTCTGTGTACAAATCCTGTTCTTGCTCATGCTTGCATAAAATCAAAATTTTATAACACAAAAAAGGTAGCTCATGAACTCATTATTCCAATGATATAAAGAACATGACCTAACTCTGAAAGACCAAGGAGAATTTTAATGGCCCTAATTTCTGACCTAGTTTTTTCAGCAACTTCAACAATCAAATACTCTTAGCTCAGTTAATATAAATACAAACTATTCATATGTACAGCTCAAGCAACTTAACAACTTTCATGTTGGAAGTTTTCTTTGAATCCAACTTCATCATGGTGAAAAAGTTGGGAAAAGTTGGAAAAAAATAAGAAATTTTCAACACTTAGAAAATTTCTAAGTTATGAAAAATTTCAAACTTAAACCCTAATTTCAAAATTTAAATTTCTTGGTGAACAAGTTTCATGTTTTGACACATCTTGATGAAAAATGACCCTTGGCACTTGATTTTGACCAAAAAGTCAAAGTTTGACTTTTCAGTGTACAATTGATTTTTGATCAGTTGACAGGAAAATTCATCTGTCAATCCTATGCATTTGAGATCTTTTGAACCTTGTGATTAGGTCAAGATGATGCTATTGAGTCCTTGAAATCATGCTTGAACCCAATTGGCCACTGGCTAGGTTAAAAATTAGAAATTACCCTTTCTCAATCAAAACCCTAATTTGGACCATTTTGCCCTTTTGAGGATCTGATTAAATTTCTTGAGGAGTTGTGGTCCAAACTTGATCAAATGGTACATAGGAGCCTAGAATGTTGATGTGGATAAAACATTATGAGGTTTGATTGTAAATTGGCCATGGTTGACTTTTTCCCCAATACAACTGATTTTTAGGTCAATTATCCAATTGACTGGTCCAAATGTGATTCAAGGCTTGAAACTTGGTATGAGAAATCTTAGAGGTCCAAGATGGTGTATGAAAGTCACATGAAGCATTGATGATCCAAAAATCCTTGTGCAAACCCAAACCCTAATTACAGGTCATCAGTGCAAGAGGAGGTCTTGAGCTGAGCAAACCCTAATCATGTCTTGAATCCAAAGAGTCTTGTGGAGAAAATCTTGGTAAAATGAGAGTGCAAATTTTGGGGTACAACATATAACTAATAACAAATAAATATTATATGATAAAAACAAAAGACCAAGTTCTGAAATGCGCGAAATTTGAATTGGCAAGTCAGGTAGTGCCACATTACTTTCTTCTTCCTCCCACTGTCGTGTTAGCCTTGGAAGTCTTTACCTACAGACATCTGAGTGTAGGTATAACCCTGTGCTTCTTCAAAATTTCATATAGGCATGATAAATGACAACCAATGGTACCAATCAATTTATTGCAACCTCACGAGCATCATGGTACAATTATTAATGGCCAATTGTTCCTGTATGCAAAACCCCTAAAAACAAAGCCTAAACCCTAGCCATTTCACTTTCATGTTCAGTCAGTAAAAACGCAATTAAATGTAACCATTAACTTGCAAACAACTCAAGGATTATGAATATATCAATTAAACATGCTAAATGTGCCAGAATTAACGTATTTGAATTCAATAAAATATGGAAACCGTGTGACTCTTACAGGGCATTTCAAGGCGTGGGGAAGCTTTCTAGCGATTGCAACAAGATCCTTGGATGTCCAGCAAGCGATTGGTGTGACTAGAATACCTTGAAGTGATCTGTAAATTGGAAATCAGTTTGCCACTTTTCTTGAATTTTTTGAAACTTGTTTTCTCTCTTGCACGCCTCCAACCTCTTCTTTTTTGGTCTGCACTTGTTCCTTATGTATCCAAGAATGAACTAGGGTTGCCATTTGTTTCAAATCTTCTGCAATTAGGATTATTGATTCATGATTTGATCCTTGTGCAAAATCTTTCCAAATCAAGAAAAATGCAATCTTTTTGTATCCATATGAGCCTTGCACGATTTGATCTTGTTTCCAGCTGTGTAATGGACCTAAACATGCACAAAATCTCAAGATTTAATTAGTTTTTGATATTTTCATGATTTTATTTTGATTTTATTTGATTTAAATGAAATAAAAATCAAAATAAATAACAAAAATAAAAGAATGACAAGTGGAAGGGCTCATGGGTCGTGGGTCACATTACAAACTCAGTGCACGCATAAAAAGTTGGGCCCATTTAGCAAAAAATGCAATTTTGGACACATTTGACTTTTGGCAATTTTGCAAAAAGGGTCAACTTGGCCAATGCATAACTCTCTCAATTTTGACCCTAGAGATGTGTTCTTGGACTTTTTAGAAAGCTTAAGATATACTTTAGGAAACCCTTTTGGTCTCATCTCAATTGAGTCTTCCATGTTCATGTATGAAGCTTTGACCCAAAAGGTGTTTTTGTTGACTTTTCAAAATGACCTATAATGTCCAAATTTATATCTTCTTGTGAGTGCATATTTGGAACTTGGGAGCTGAAGATGGATTGTACGGAATTTACTCCTCTTAAAAATGAGCTTTGGATGGGTCATTTTTGATAAAGTATGAGAAAGTTATGCTTGGTCAAAGTTGAGTTGACTTTTCCTACAAAACCCTAATTTAGCAACTTTTGGGTTTTGATGAATTGTGAGAAATCCTTGAGGAATCATGATCAACCCTTGATAAAATGATGAATAATACTCCAAAATGAGAATGTTGACCAAAAATCTTGAAGTTTGACTGTATGTGGACCAAAGTTGACTTTTACCCTAGCACAGTCGATTTTTAGGCCTTTGAGCAATTGATTGAGAAAACTTCCTCTGCAAGGCTTGAAACTTGACATGGATGATCTTGAGAACATATTAGTACAATGGTGAGAATTTGGGACCCTTTGGATTCAAACATCTTGATGCAAACTGAAACCCTAATTTGAGGTAGACTGCCTTAGGAGAGAGCTTGTCTGGTCAACTCTTGGGCTTCCTTGAGCAATTTGAGGACCTCACTTGACATGTATTGAGAAATATGGGAGGGAAAATTTTTGGGGTACAACATTGTGGAAGCGGCTAACAAGAACATCAAGAAGATTGTGCAGAAGATGACAGTGACATACAAAGACTAGCACGAGATGTTACCATTCGCTCTTCATGGGTATCGTACCTCAGCACGGACGTCGACAAGGGCAACACCCTAATCTTTGGGGTATGGAATGGAGGAAGTCCTACCCATCGAAGTACAGATACCCTCTCTCAGGATTATGAAGGATGCGGGTTTGAACAAAGACGACTGGATCCAAACTCGACTTTATCAGCTGAATCTAATCGATGAAAAGAGACTTACTGCTATCTGTCATGGTCAGACGTATCAAAAACGAATGATCAAAGCTTTTAATAAGAAAGTCAGACGTCAAGAATATCAAGTCTGGGATCTAGTGATCAAACACATCATACTACCGCAAGGTGATCCCAGGGGCAAATGGACCCCCAAATACGAAGGGCCATTTGTGGTTAAGAACATTTTCTCGGGAGGAGCTATGATTCTAACTACCATGGATGTTGACGACCTTCCTCACCCCGTCAATGCAGACATAGTGAAAAAATACTACGCATAACCAAAGACCCGCTAGGTTGACTGGCCTGGGCAAAAATAAGGGCTTCCCGGCGAACCAAAAGGGTTCAGGAAAAAGTAAGGGATGAAAATAAAAAAGACTGTACACCCGGCAGGTCAAAAACCTGAAAGGGAGACTTGGGCAAAGAATGGTATCCCGGTGGACTGAAAACCCGAAAGGGAGGTCTAAGAAAAAATTATGGATTGAAGCATAACACTATGTCTCATTGGATCATCTTGCAACCAGGCTTCAGTGTCGACTATCAAGCTCAGACGGTGCCAATCAATCTGATCCGCCTTCGACCAAGTAGCAAGGTGATGAGACGCTTGAAGATATAAAGGCAATAGCAGAGTTGGAACCCAATGGGGTTGTTTCACATAGCTGTTTTTCTTTCTTTTACACAAATTGTAATTTCTATCTTTCGGAGGCGTTCTCCTACTAGAGCGTCAGCCTATTTGTACAAAAATGCCTATTACAGGCCAACTTCAAAAATCAATACAATCCATTTTCACAAGAAATTTCAATTTATTTTTCTTTTTCCGTTTTATTTTGCAAGAACGTCCAATGATTCATTTTTGATATATGCATTTGAAAATAATTGCTGCTCATAAATATTTACATAAGAAACAAAAGATGATTACTCGTAATTCCAGGAACATGGATAAACAAGAAGTGCCCAAACCTTGCAGTTACTCTGCCCATCAGTTATCGGGATATAACCAGCTTGAAAACATGAGTAGTGGTACATACACTCCCCACATAGTAAAAAGTATCCAAAGACAATGGTGTTAGCTTTCCCGAACAAGACATAATTCTCCCCAGTCGAGGTTCACAATCGCGAGCGAGTCAGTAAATTATGGTGCAAGAAGCCTTTCTCAAACAGGAACTTTGCTAAGAAGCCTTTGACACCACTTCTAGTTTCCCAATGAGTTGCGACATCAAATGAGTGCAAGTGCAGAGCTTGAGCAATCTCTTCTAGATTTGGGTCTCTTTCCGTACCGTTGAAAGGTAGTTGATTGAGAATGGGAATCCTCAAGAGTTGAGAGAATTCTTCCAAAGTGGGCACAAGCTGATAGTCGGGAAATGTGAAGCAATGGTGAAAAGGATCAAAGAACTGGAAGAGCACCTTCATCTTATCCTCATCTGTGTTGGATGTGACCAAGTCTAGTAGACGACCATGTCTCTCGGTGAATGGAGAGTTCTCAGGGATCCTTGAGGCTAGCTCCTTAAGTTGTGGAGGAATTCTTACAAGGTTGACTTGGATAGTTTTCCTGCGAAGTGAATCCATATCCTACAAAACAAGAACAAAGATGAATCTCCAAAATCCTTGAAATGGTTAGTGATGTATATGATGCTCATGATGTCCATGATGTTATGTACAAGTATGCATATACAAGCAAAACAAACAAGTTCTTAGTTTAGGCTTGCATGGGGTTTTATAGGTAAGTACCCTCTTGAAGTTTAGTTGGCTTAAACCTGTCCAAGTAATAGTAATTGGGTTCTAAGGAGCTCAATATCATCGGATTGTTTCCTTGGTCATTGTTTTAGCTCAAGCCTCTTTAATGGTGGCCGAAATATCCCAAGAAACCAACCCTCAATTAGTGTAGTATCGAGTATCTACCAACTTCGGACTGCACCAAAGTCGGTCACCTCACTACATCCTAAAGGCCAAGTTGGTCAATTAAAGGGTTCTACAAGTTCATTAGTGCTTCATGACATCACTCAGCGGCCCCGTATTCTCTTTGATTGACTCAAAGGCTACCAGTACCCACAAATATGTCACACTAACATAGTTATTGCTTAGACCATGTCGGTATACCCCGCACAGTTTCCATAATGTATTGCTATTTACCTATAATGTATCTCAAATCCGGGTAGAGAATTTCAAACCCAAACAAAGAACCATAATGTAAAGCAAACAAGTCAAACAATGTAAGCAAATAAATGTGATCTAGCCCTATGGTAACCTCACTTTTATAAAATTCCCCAGCAGAGTCGCCAGTTCTGTTATGCGGTGGGAGAACTGACTTGAGGGTTTTGCATTTTATCGCAAATATTGCGGTTAGCAAGAGTCGCCGCCGACTTTTCTTTTATCCAAAAGGAAAGGTGAAAAAGCACATAAAAGACCTTTGATATTGTTTCTTGAGTTCGGGGGGTAGATTATGAAAAGAGAAGGTATTAGCACCCTTTTCATCCATGGTTTTCCATGGGCTCTTAGTTACTTGCTAGATCACTTACCTTTCTGTATTGAAATTGTTCTTTGTGTGGTTTTGAAAGTATATTGTAAAAGAGGCCATTGTTTAGGCAATCTTTGTAATGATTCTCGTTCGTAAGAATGTATACAAAGATGTTTGTCTTTTTGAAAATGTTTTCATTGTTTGTAAAATGTTTTGGAAATGTGTGTGTTTTGTTTTGAAGATAGCAAGGATAGTTGTTTGAAAATAGAGCAAGTAACTAGAAGCAATCTACCTACTCAAATGTCTTTCTTGTTCATTTTCTATTCCTTTGACATTGTTGTCTTACAATTGATTTGGTAAGCAACCCTATCTTTTGATATAAACGGGACGGACATGGGTCCTCGTATAACCATGATTAGCAATGTTGCAAAGTATCTTAGCATTTTTTGAGGGACTAAAATCAATTTGTAAGGCAACTTAGAATAGCATCATCGAGGGACTATGGTCTTATATTTGTTTGTTTTGCCAAGATACTTCGCATGCGTAATATGGCCATATATAAGGCAACCAAGTGGAGAAACCCTAAGGATGCTTGTGTGCAAGTGTGTTATTTTCATGCTTTGATTTTGAATTTAGGGTTTTCTATTTGATTTGTTTTTATCTTGTCATTCAAACCCTAATTACTAGCATGGTATGTGAAAGCGGTAAATTGCGTAATTTAAAAATTACTACGCTATTACAACATTTTATGGGAGGGGGGAATACAAATTGTGAATGGGGATTTGCAATAATGTAAATCTAATTAAGCTATTACAACCAAATCGAATTTGTATAAATATTTGAATAAACAATATACAATATTTAAATATGCAATATTATGTATATGCAAAAAAAAAGATTTTGTTTTGTTTTTTATGTGAAAAGGAGTTTTGAACTAAACCTAATAACTTAAGAAAGGGAAATTAATTCTTGAGAAATAGTTAACCCTAATTTCTAATTTAAAAGAAAATAAAGTTCTTTAACTATTATTTTTGTGTATTTTTTGTATTGAAAATAATAAATAATATTTTATGAAAATGTTTAGGCTTTTTACATATCAAAAATAAATATTTACAAGTATGAATAAAAAGGAATAAAATAGTTAACCTAATTCTATTTATTTTATATTTACAAGTTTATTTAAGAAAGAAATAATTAATATATAGTTTAATAAAAATATTTTTTCATGTGAAAATAAAATAAAATAAACAAAATGCAAAATTTATCATGTTTTATATTTTTCATGATTTTATGTATTTAAGAAAATATTTAATAAAACAAAAAAAAATAAAACAAATAAATAAAATGTATGGGCCAGGGGGTATCCTGAGTAAATAGCATGTAAGCATTAGAAAAAAAAGTAAGCCCATAGGACAAAGCCCGGCGCTGCAAAAAAGTGAGAGAATAGCTAAATATAAGAAAATATGCAAAAGGCAGGCACCAAGGCTCAAACCCATGACCTTGACATTCTCAGCGCGCTGCCTTGCCACTGGGGTGGCTGTACATCCGTTTGTTTATGTAAAACAAGAAAAACATAACAAGAAAAGCTTCATTTGCCTTGTACTTCATCTTTAACCTCTAGCCAGCTGGACCCCCTGTAACTCTTTCATCTCTCAACAAAAATTGAAATTGATAACATGAATGTTATAACATTTTATCTCACAATTCTAACCATGTGCATAACTAAAACTATAAATCCAAGATCAAAGAGAATTTTAGTGGCCCTAATTCTTAACCTAATTTTTTCAGAAACTTCAAACTCAAAATTCTCTCAACTCAGGCCAAACAAATGCAAGTTATGGATATGTACAGCTTCGTAGCAATGATGTCTACATTGTATATTCACAAATGGAAAGCTAACTATGCCTGTATCAAGAGTTAGAAAAACAAAAAACTCGCCTTGAAAATGGAAATGGTGTTTTGGAAATGAGCTTGTTTTAGGATGTTGTGATGATCAGGTTAGCTTCCTTGAACCTCTAGGAAGCTAATGCAATACCTAGCTTGTCTTGAGGGTGGCTGGAATGATCTAGAGAAGTCCACCTGTGTTACTCTGTTTTTGAAGTTCAACAATGGGGAAGATGGAGTTACAGTGATGTTTCAGGGTGTGGGATGGTTTTCTTGTAAGGTAAGGAAGCTTAGGGAAGCAAAAGGCCTGAAAACGCACGAGTGGAATGGAAGATTCAATTCACAAGTCAGAAATGGCAAGTTTGGAGGCTTGGTATGCAATTTCTGATTCTAGGGTGTTTCAAAGCTTGGGCATCCGTGCTTTTAGTTGCAAAGTGATAGTTTTATATAGAGCAAAAGATTGGAGGACTTGCGCTTGCTTAGAAGTACAAGATCACATGTCTTGCTACATTTCTTGTTTTTGAAGCAAGTGTGAGAAATGACTTCTTAATTCATGGTTCTGATCTTGTAGGGTAGTGTGAAGCTTTAAACATGTTTTGTTCAGGCTTAGAGGCTTGGTTTGTGCAGAAAGAACAAGTCCAAGGCTCAAGAAGTGAAAAAAATGCATAAAGTATGCTTTTCCAAAATGGCAATGTTGCCTTTCTTCCATAAATGGTTATTTTCTTGTACAATACATTGAATGCTTGGCTTTAAGGCGTGAAATCTTGTGCAATCTAATAATGGTGGAGTGAAAAACGATTTTGAGGCCTGAAAAGTGAATATTGTACAACATGCTTGAGGATTTGAATTTTGTTCTTCATGAAATGGCTTGAATTCAAAGTGAGAAATTGCCAACTTCATCTCTTCCATTGTATCTACTTAAAAATGATCTCAAGGAGTTCTTGGACATTTTTGAAAGCTTGAAATATTCTCTATAACTCATATTTGAAATGCATTTCAATATTCCTCTTGGAACTAGGTGAAAAATTGCCATAAAATTGGGTCAAAAACCTGCCTAAATTAGGGCAAAATATCACTAAGTTATTTTAGTTCATGGGCATGTATTCACAAAATTATATCCTGAGATCCAAGCATCTTTAGGAAAAAATGTGTGAAGAAAAGTTGTATATTTCATGGAGGTCTACAACTTTCATGTTGGGAGCTTTCTTTGAATCATCTTGTATCATGGTGGAAAATTGGCCTAAAGTTGAAAAAAAAATAAGAAATTTTCTATACTTAGAAAAATTTCTAAGAAAAATTCAAATTTCAAAACCAAATCTTCAATCTTTGTTTCCTTGATGAACACGTTTCATATTTTGACATGTTTTGAAGAATTGTGATCCTTGGCACTTGAATTTGACCAAAAAGTCAAAGTTTGACTTTTCAGTATACAGTTGACTTTTGATCAATTGATTGCAACTTTCATATATCGATCCAATGAAAATGCAATGTTTTGAACCATGTTATTAGGTCAAGATGATGCAATTGAGCTCTTGGAATTATGCTTCAAACCAATTAGCCATTTTCTAGGTCAAAAATCAGAAATTTCCCTTTCTCAGTCAAAACCATAATTTTGACCATTTTGCCCTTTTGATGATTTGATCAAATTTCTTGAGGAATTATGGTCCAAACTTGATCAAATAATACATATGAGTCTAGAATGTTGATGTGGATCAAAAATTATGAAGTTTGACTGTAAACTGACCATGGTTGACTTTTTCCCCAATACGGTTGATTTTTAGGTCAACTGTCCAATTGACTGATCAAAAATTTGGTTCAAAGCTTGAAACTTGTCATGAGTAATCTTAGGGGTCCATAATGATCTTTGAAAGTCATATGAAGCATTGATAGCCCAAAAATCCTTGTACAATCTCAAACTCTAATTTTGGGTGATTAGTGCCTGATGGGATGTCTTGAGCTGATCAAACCTTAATCCAGTCTTGAGTTAAAGAGATCTTGTGAGAAAAGTATTGATAAATGAGAGGGAAAATTTTGGGGTACAACAGCTGCCCCTATTCAATCTTCTTAAACCTGAAGAGTTAGATTGGCGAGTTTTGTCATTCGTGACTCGAAGGTGAGAGAATGATTGGACATTAGAGTGCCCAGAAATTTGCACTCGACGATGTGTAGTTGAGGGAATGGGCTTAAAGATTCCATTTGGAGAAGTGAACAAATCTTGTTGGAGATGGGCTTGTAGATGCCATCCAAGAATGTTTGTTAAATTGTAAGTTGTACGCCGAAAGAATAAGTATCGGAATGGTGTCCGTGTTTGGGACGTATCTGAACTATATTATGAAAGGTTGTATCTGGACGAGTATCAGAATGGCATCCGTGTCTGGAGTGTATCCGTACTGTATCTGAAAGTTGAAACTGAATGAGTATCAAAATGGAATCCGTGTCTGAAGCGTATCTGAACTGTATCTGAAAGTTGAAACTGAATGAGTACCAGAATGGCATCCGTGTCTGGAGCGTATCTGAACTGTATCTGAATTTGAAATCTGAATGAGTATCAGAATGGCATTTGTGTCTGTAGCGTATCTGAACTGTATCTGAATTTGAAATCTGAATGAGTATCAGAATGGCATCCGCGTCTGGAGCGTATTTGCACTGTATCATGATTGCATATTGTTAATGGTAGTTGTTAATCTTATCCTGAAAAGGGTAAAATGTTAGCTAAAACACAAAGTTATGTTGCATGAAATGTATGATGCAATGTATTTGTTTTATCAATGTTTATGATATATGGATGCAATGTACGTGCATGTAAGCTGATATGTTGTATTGCTGTATGATTGAGGAAAATAAATCCTTGAATGCTGATGAGGATATGTTGAATTTTCATGTCTTGAAGTTGAAGTATTGACGAACTCTTGTTGAGAGAAGTAGATTCTGTCGTGAGGGCAATGCCATGTACTGCTTGTAAGATCTGTTTGGGGAATCCTGAGAAATTTGACGATTTCTACTGGGGATTAATAAATTGAAATTTGTTCTGTTGGGGATTTAAATGACGTACTGTGGGGATTGCTTATGGAATAGCCTAGAGATGTTTTCCTGTCCTTCCAACCTATCAGTAATTGTCTTTCTCATTTTGTTTATTTGTAAATAGTAATTATGTTCAAATGCATAAGTTCATCAATGAATCATTGGACGTTTTTGCAAAAAAAACACAAGAGTAAAGGCAAATAGTTTTTTGTACTTTCAAAGAGATATCTTTGTATTGACTTTGAATAAGTATTTTGTACAAAGGAGACAAACATTCTAGTAAGAGAATGGTGCCATAAAACAAGAAAGATTTATATAAAGAAATATAGCTATGTGTAATAATCCCATGGGGTTCCCATTCTACTATAGCCTTCATATCTCCGAATATCTTGTCTTTTTGTAGCTTCGTCTGAAGATGATTGAATTGATCAGAAACTCCGAGTTTGTCAGTGGAAATCAAAGGTTGTCCGTAAAGTGATCCGATGGGACATAGTCATACGCTTTAAATCCCTAACTTTTGCCTGGACCGCCCTTTCGGGTTTTCAGTCCACCGGGAAACCCTTTTTTTTGCCCAAGTCGCCCTTTCGAGTTTTCAACTTGCCGGGTGTACAGATTTTTCTTTTACTTTACCCATAATTTTTGCCCGAACCTTTTTTGGTTCGCCGGGATGCCCCTTTTTTTGCCTAGGTGTGTCAACCTAGCGGGTCTCTTATGCGTAGTATCTTTTGACTATGTCCGTGTTCGCAGTGTGTGGCAGGTCATCGCCATCCATGGTGGTCAAGATCATCGCCCCACCAGAGAATATGGTCTTGATTACAAATGGTCCATCATAGGTAGGAGTCCATTTGCCTCTGGGATCACTTTGTGGCAAAATGATATGTTTGATCACTAGATCCCCAACTTGATATGCTTGGCGTCTGACTTTCTTGTTGAAAGCCTTGATCATCCGTTTTTGATACATCTGACCATGGCAAACAGTAGTAAGTCTCTTTTCATCAATTAAGTTCAGTTGATCAAGTCGAGTCTAGATCCAATCATCTTCATTCAAACCTGCATCTTTCATAATCCTCAGAGAGGGGATCTGAACCTCAATAGGCAAAACAGCTTCCATGACATATACTAAAGAATAGAGTGTTTCCCCAGTTGATGTGAGAGCCGTGGTACGATACCCGTGGAGAGCTAATGGTAGCATCTCATGCCAGTCTTTGTATGTGACTGTCATCTTTTGTATGATCTTTTTAATGTTTTTATTTGCAGCTTCGACAACACCATTCATCTTTAGCCGATAAGGGAAGAATTGTGATGCTGAATCTTGAATTGCTCGCACAAGGCGGTGATCATAGTGTTGTTAAGATTTGTACCATTGTCAGTGATGATCCTTTCCGGGATACCGTACCGCAAATGAGATTTTGCTTGATGAAGCGGGCAACAACATTCTTGGTAACAGATGCGAAGGAAGCTGCTTCAACCCACTTGGTAAAATAATCAATTGCCACTAGGATGAAACGGTGTCCATTGAAGGTTGTAGGCTTGATCTCTCCAATCATATCAATTCCCCACATATAGAAGGGCCAAGGAGCCGTCAAGACATTCAGAGGAACCGGGGGTACATGCACCTTGTCAGCATAAATTTGAAACTTATGACAGGTCCGAGAGTGTTGATAGCAATCTGCTTCCATAGTAAACCAATAATAGCCTTCCCGTAGGATTTTCTTCGTCATCGTATGCCCACTGGAGTGGGTGCCAAAAGTACCTTCATGTAATTCAGGTATGATCTTTTCAGCTTCAACCTTGTCCACACACCGAAGTAGAATGGAGTCGTGATTACATTTGTACAGGATTCCATTACTCAGGGAGAACTTAGCAGAGAATCTCCTTAAGAACTTGTTATCATTGATTGAAGCTTCTTCTGGATATTCTTGAGCCTCGAGATACCTCTTGACTTCATGAAACCAAGGCTGGTCCACTACCTCTTCAGTATTAATCTCGTGATAGTGTGTCGGTTCGTCCATTCGTTCGATGGTGATCTGGGGAGCCTCATTATCCCAATTAAGTTTAAACATAAATGACATTGTGGCTAGAGTGTCTGCTAGCTGATTTTCTTCTCGCGGGAAAGGCTCGAAGGTAATCTTCTTAAAATGTGGTAGCAATGTCAAAACATGTTCTTTGTAAGGGATAAGGTTTGGGTGCTTAGTATCTCATTCCCCTTTGATCTAACTGATGACCAAAGCTGAATCTCCATACACAACTAAAGATTTGATTCCCAAGTCTATGGAAGCTCTAAGACCAAAGATGTATGCTTCGTATTCTGCCATGTTGTTCGTATAGTTGAAGCAAAGTCTGGCAGTAAAAGGAGTATGACACCCTTATGGAGATATGAGTACAGGGACGATACCATTACCAAGTGCATTGGATGCCCCATCAAAGAACAGGGTCCATCGGGATCCTTGTTCAGGTCCGTCATATGGTCTGATTTCTTCACAGTTGTCTAATGTCATGATGTCTTCATCCGGGAATTCAAAATTCATGGACTAATAGTCTTCTACAGCTTGGTGAGCAAGGTGATCGTCCAATATACTACCCTTTATAGCTTTTTGGGTAGTATACTGTATGCCATATTCTGTTAGGATCATCTGCCATCTAGCTATCCTCCCAGACAGAGCAGGCTTTTCAAAGATGTACTTTATCGGATCCATCTTAGATATCAACAAGGTAGTATGAGTCAGTATATACTGTCTTAGTCGGCGAGCAGCCCATGCCAGAGCGCAGCAAGTTTTCTCGAGCAGTGAATATCTGGTTTCATAGTCGGTAAACTTTTTGCTCAGGTAGTAAATAGCGTGCTCTTTTCGGCTAAATTCGTCATGCTGCCCCAATACACACCCCATTGAGTTTTCTAAAACAGTCAGATACATGATCAGTGGTCTTCCCTCGACTGGTGGCATCAAAAAAGGAGGCTCTTGTAAGTACTCTTTGATTTTGTCAAAAGCAACCTGGCATTCATCGTTCCATCTGACTACTTGATCTTTCTTCAATAGTTTGAAGATTGGATCACAAGTAGCTGTTAGGTGAGAAATGAATCTGGAAATATAGTTCAGGCTTCCCAAGAATCCTCTGACTTCCTTCTCAGTACGAGGAGCAGGCATTTCTTGTATTGCTTTAACCTTGGCAGGATCGACCTTAATACCTTTTTTACTGACGACAAAACCTAAGAGTTTAACGGACCGTACTCTGAATGTGCACTTGTTTGGGTTCAACCTTAGTTTATACTTCTTCAATCTCTCAAATAACTTTTGCAAGTGATCAAGGTGCTCTTCTTCTGTTTGTGATCTGGCTATCATATCGTCTACATAGACCTCTATTTCATGATGTATCATGTCGTGAAATTAGGCTACCATGGCGCGTTGATAGGTTGCCCCTACACTCTTCAGTCCGAATGGCATCACCTTGTAGCAGAATGTGCCCCACTGTGTGACAAATGTTGTTTTCTCCATGTCCTCAGGTGCCATTTTGATTTAGTTGTAACCTGAGAATCCGTCCAAGAAGGAAAACACTTTGTGCTGGGCCGTATTGTCAACCAGGATATCAATGTGGAGGAGTGGAAAATCATCTTTTAGGGTTGGCCCTATTCAAATATCTATAGTCCACGCACATTATTACTTTTCCGTCCTTTTTAGGAACGGGAACAATGTTGGCAACCCATTGGGGATAGGAAGTGAC
This sequence comes from Vicia faba, assembly GCA_948472305.1. Taxonomy (NCBI): domain Eukaryota; kingdom Viridiplantae; phylum Streptophyta; class Magnoliopsida; order Fabales; family Fabaceae; genus Vicia; species Vicia faba. Next base: position 612,616,685 of record OX451739.1, on the reverse strand, counting down.
AGCCAAGAATCCAGCATTGAATTGTTTCATGACTTCTGCTTTGATCTTCTCTAACATATCAGGTCTCATGCGGCGGAATTTTTGTTTTACTGGTGGACAGTCTTCTCTTGTTGGCAGACGATGTACCACGATGTCTGTATCAAGTCCTGGAATGTCTTCATATGACCAGGCAAAGATCTCAACATAATCATGCAACAGATAAATCAGACGCTCCTTGACACTAGGCTCTAGATTGGCACCCACCTTGACCTCTTTTTTATCCTCCTCGATACCCAGATTGATTGTATCCACAGGTTCCTCGTGAGGCTGAATGACTCTTTCCTCTTGTTGTAGTAGTCTGCCCTGTTCCCCTGGTACTTCACAATCTTCCTCACCTTCGTCTTCGGCTTGGTAGATTAGATCCTCAGAGTCACAAAAGGCCATAGCAGTATCGTTACCCATGGGATCCATAATGGAGGGGTACCTGCATTTGTGAGTGTGGGTGTGTGTAAGGGTATAACCATCTTTTAAAAATAAAATGTAAAAGAAAAACAATGAGCACAAAAGTTTGTATGTGAAAAACGTCCATGATTCATTGAATGTCATACGAAGATGAAATAATAACCCTTACAAATGGACCATTGTGCCTCGGGAAAGACATAAGGTTTTAAATGTGTGAATTGTTTGCGAATATTACAAGTCCAACAGAAATGTAAAGATAAATTACCGAGGGATGAAAGTTATTGGGACAAAGTCTCTGGCCTCTCAATTGCGAAGTCCTCCGTTGACAGTCGGAAATATCCAATCCTCCAAGCTGCAATCCTCTTCACCATCTTCCACCGCATTGACCTCTCGGTTGCTAATCTTCAAGGGTGGCCCTCCAGCACGAGCACGACGTACAACCTTCTGAGCACTTGAAGTGAAACCTAAACCAAACTTGTCAGATTTATACGGAATATCCAGAAGTTTCCCCCAGATGGTGCATCCACCCTCCTCTACTACTGCCTTGGCGTCTTTTAAAGATGACATCCAGAGTGGAGGTCTTGTGATCTTGGGAACCTGGGACGCAGTCTTGGTCACTGCTATCTCTTGGGGGACCTCTTCGAAATGTTGAAAAGGAGTTTCAATGAACTCGCCGTCCAATTCCACGTACCGGAAGGAATTAAGGTAGCTAATCATATACTCTTCCTCTCCGTGGACAGTGATAATCTTTCCCTGGACCGGATATTTCAGCATCTGGTGCAGTGTAGAGGTGACAACGCCAGCATTATGGATCCACGGTCGTCCTAGTAGACAGGAGTAAGAGGGGCGGATGTCCATTAAATAGAAGGTTGAGTTGAAAGTTTGAGTCCCAACCTTTGTGGGGATATCCACCTCCCCGTGCACCATCCTCTTTGAGCCATCAAATGCTCTTACGAATATGTTACTGGGTTTTAACGTCAGTCCTTCGCAGTCTAGTCTGTCGAGAGCTTTCTTTGGTAAAACATTCAAGGATGAGCCAGTGTCCACCAAGACATGGGCCAGAGATGTTCCTCTACATTCCACAGAGACATGCAATGCCTCGTTGTGCTTTCTTCCCCTTGGTGTCAGATCAGCATCCAAGAAGCCTAGGCCGTTATCCACCGTCAAGATGGCCATGCAATCTTGAAATTGGTCAGCAGATGTCTCTTGAGGCACATGGGTTGTCTTTAGGAACTTCACCAGGGCTTTTGCATGTGCCTCAGAACACAACAACAATGCTAGCATGGAGATTTTGGAGGGAGTTTGCCACAACTGTTCAACTATGTTGTAGTCGCTCTTCTTTATTATTTTCAGGATCTCCTCCATTTCCTTCTAGGAGGTCTCGGGGATAGTCAGTGATTGAGCCTTCGTCCGGACAGGCTCTACTTGAATACTTTTTCCTCGAGTTTCAGCAGCAGGAGTGCTGGTAGGAATGACAGCAGGAGTTGTATCGTCTTCGTCAATAGGAGCACTTGCAGGTATAATTATTGGTACGGAAGTAACCTTCGAAGCAGCCACGGGTCCAAAAACCGCCTTTGGGGGGGCAATTTCTGGAGAGAAGATTCTACCGCTTCGGGTAATCTTACTGGTTTCGGAAATATTGCTAATTTTGGAGTCTTCTTCTTCGGAACTCATCTCTTCGGAGGCCAGCCCATCTTGTTTGATGCCATGGTAGTAAATGTCCCCACCGTAATTCCACGACACAGTTTCGTCTGATTTATATGAGACTGGACCAGGCATTGTGATTATAAGAGGAGTAGTTTTTGGAACCGATGTAATTCTAACGGGTCTTTTGGGGACCCTGGAAGAATTGGCGGAGATGGTTATGATTGAAATGTCTTCAATAGGAACAGGTAAAACAGGAGTACTTTCAAACAGAATCTCTTTGTTGTCTATCAAGCGTTGAATGCCTATTTTCAACAAAGGGCAAACAGTTGGTGAGGATAAGTAAACATGGCAATTTTCATTACAACTCGGGAATACACCGGCTTTCAACAAGTTTATCTTAATGATCAGGAGCGGAGTCAAGAGTTCATCAACTGTGGTAATAAACAAATCTTCCTCAATTGCATTAGTGTTGTGACCATGCCTGGGCATAGGAGCAGAAATGACGTTTGGCTTCTCGGGCGCATCAAACTCAATCTCTTTTGCCTCTATAAGGTCTTGAATTTTGTTTTTCAAGGCCCAACAGTTGTTAGTGTCGTGACCCGGACTTTCGGAATGACATGTGCAACGACCATTTGGGTGATAATGAGGAGAAATTGTGTTCGGGTTCTTTGGAGCTTCCTTTAAAGTTGCCAAATTGGATTTCAAAAGGTGCGGTAAAACCTGGGCTAGAGTCTTATTGATTCTGGTGAATTTCCGGACTAGCCTCTCCACCCTCGGTTGATTACTTCTTGGTTGATCAGATGTAGGCTTTGGGATCATGACAGCCCCTACCATTGGTCGGCGCTTGGCTCTCCCTTGGTTCCTTTGTGGATATACAGCAGCTACTTCTTTCTTCCCAATGAAAGGTTTCCTCACAACTGTAGAGGAAGATGAATCCTTCTGAATCTTTCCACTTTTTATGCCAGCTTCCACCCTTTCTCTGGTCAGTATTAACTCAGTAAATCCTGCAGATGAGCTTCCAATCAGATGGTTGAAGAAAGGGCCCGATAGAGTTCCTAAGAACATGTCCACCAATTCTCTTTCAGATAGAGGGGGTTGCACTCTCCCAGCTAAATCTCTCCATTTCTGCGCGTAATCCTTGAAACCCTCATTGGAAGCCATAACCATACTCTGAAGTTGAGTACGGGTAGGCGCCAAATCAGCATTATATTGATATTGCTTATAGAAAGCTACGGAAAGGTCTTCCCAGTTGTGGACGTTGGCCCTTTCCAATTGGTAAAACCAATCGAGTTGTGTTCCAGATAGGATATCTTGCAAAAAATGTACCCACAAGTCTTTATCGGCAGAGTGCGGTTGGATCTTTCTCACATAAGATCGAAGATGCATCTTAGGACATGACACCCCATCATATTTTGCAAACAACAGCACTTTGAATTTCGGAGGAATCACGATCCCCGACACTAGCCCCAATTCTTCAAAGTCCATACCTGACACTTTTTGTATTTCCATAACGCTCAAACGCTCTTCAAGATGTCTGTACTTATCATCAGCTGGAGGATACTATTCCTCGGAGTAGACTTCCTCTTCTTCCTCCTCTTCAGATTCTGACGGAATCGTTGTTTCCTTTCCTTTCCCCTCTCCTTCACCAGATGTTGTTGCAAAATTCAAGGTTCTTCTAGTCTGTCACTGAAACATTCTCCCCATGTTTAAAACCCCGGTGGATTTCTTTGTTTTCTTTTTTCTTTCCTCAACCAGCAGAGTCTTCAACTCTTCTTGCCCCTTGGCTAGGGTCATGAGTAACTGTTGAAATTGCATGTTCTGAGCTTGGAGATCTTTGACGGTCTGTTCGAGATCCATCTTACTGAAATAAACAGTAGAGGGATGAGGAAACTTGTTGCAAAAGACCTGTTTATGTTATGATGAATGATATGTGCATATGTAATGTTTTCAAGGATTTTTAAAGATTCAAGTTTGTTTTTAGACAAAAAGAAACACACGTAATATTAATAAGATAGAGTTTGAGTACATCAATGCCCCTTGGGCAAAATAATACAACACTCTAAGATAAAAAAGTAGTGTGCATCCTCTTTGGTGCTATGTAGGCATTTAGAGTCAGCTCCTCATGAAGTAGCCTAGTGAGTTCCAAAACCTTCTTCTCGCTTGCGTAGAATTGGGCTTTGAAAGTATCTCTCTCTCCTTTGAGTTGTATCCAATCCCTTTGTAGGTCTTCAAGAGATGTGGGCATGTCAGGATGTAGGATAGTGTATGGAATATCTCCCTCCTTAACAGGCTCAATGATCACTGGGAGAATTGAAGGATAAGGCATCATAAAACTTTGAGCGCGGGTTTGTACCCACTTGAGGTAAGGCTGAAGAGGGATGTAATTCTTGTGTCCCAAAGTCTTGTTATCCACCTTGTTTAGCATCCTCCAAGCTCGGATAAATCTATGGAAAATACCTTGATCGTTGTTGTCGTAGTCGAATACCAAGCCTTGAATCAGCATCTCATGCGGGCCATCCCTTCGGGCATAACCAATTTGTCTTAGAGCTAAGCATGGGTTGTAGGTGATGCATCCCCTAATGCCAAGTAGATGGACATTAGGGAATTCCCCACAACGGTCAACAATGATAACATTCTCTTTGGATCGAGAGCACCAATGAATATCTGAATGTTTGAGCATCATTAACCTTTGTGACCACCTTAATCCTTGCTCATTCTTTAAGACTGATTGGGGAAGATGAGAAATAAACCATATTTCCAGGAGAGGAGTGCAACACATAAGGACACCTCTTTTCTTTATTGTCCGAGTGTGAAAGGAGTGTAGGACATCCCCTAGAAATGTAGGCACCAGATTGCGTGACATGAAGATTTTGACGACACTCACATCTATGAGTTGGTCAGGATTGGGAAACAAAACCACCCCATAGATGAGGAGAGCCACAATTTCCTCAAAAGCTTACAAGTCTAAGGAATTCCAACAACTTTGGGCTTTCTCAAACAGGAACTTTGCTAAGAAGCCTTTGACACCACTTCTATTTTCCCAATGAGTTGTGACATCAGATGAGTGCAAGTGCAGATCTTGAGCAATCTCTTATGGCTTTGGGTCTCTTTCTGTACTGTTGAAAGGTAGTTGATTGAGAATGGGAATCCTCAAGAGTTGAGATAATTCTTCCAAATTGGGCACAAGCTGATAGTCGGGAAATGTGAAGCAATGGTGCAAAGGATCAAAGAATTGGAAGAGCACCTTCATCATATCCTCATCTGTGTTGGAGGTGACCAAGTTGAGTAGACGACCATGTCTCTCGGTGAATGGAGAGTTCTCAGGGATCCTTGAGGCTAGCTCTTTAAGTTATAGAGGAATTCTTACAAGGTTGACTTGGATAGTTTTCCTGCGAAGTGAATCCATATCCTACAAAACAAGAACAGAGATGAATCTCCAAAATCCTTGAAATGGTTAGTAATGTATATGATGCTCATGATGTCCATGATGTTATGTACAAGTATGAATATACAAGTAAAACAAACAAGTTCTTAGTTTAGGCTTGCATGGGGTTTTATAGGTAAGTACCCTCTTGATGTTTAGTTGGCTTAAACCTGTCCTAGTAATAGTAACTGGGTTCTAAGGAGCTCAATATCACCGGATTGTTTCCTTGGTCATTGTTTCAGCTCAAGCCTCTTTAATGGCGACCAAAATATCTCAAGAAACCAACCCTCAATGAGTGTAGTATCGAGTATCTACCAACTTCGGATTGCACCAAAGTCGGTCATCTCACTACATCCTAAAGGCCAAGTTGGTCAAGTAAAGGGTTCTAGAAGTTCATTAGTGCTTCATGACATCACTCAGCGGCCCCGTATTCTCTTTGATTGACTCAAAGGCTACTGGTACCCACAAATATGTCACACTAACATAGCTATTTCTTAGACCATGTCGGTATACCCTGCACAGTTTCCACAACATATTGTTATTTACCTATAATGCATCCCAAATCCGGGTAGAGGATTTCAAACCCAAACAAAGAACCATAATGTAAAGCAAACAAGTTAAACAATGTAAGAAAATAAATATGATCTAGCCCTAAGGTAACCTCACTTTTATAAAATTCCCTAGCAGAGTCGCCAGTTTTGTGATGCAGTGGGAGAACTGACTTGAGGGTTTTGCATTTTATCGCAAATGTTGCGGTTAGAAAGAGTCGCTACCGACTTTTCTTTTATCCAAAAGGAAAGGTGAAAAAGCACAGAAAAGACCTTTGAGATTGTTTCTTGAGTTCGGGGGGTAGATTATGAAAAGAGAAGGTATTAACACCCTTTTCATCCATGGTTTTCCATGGGCTCTTAGTTACTTGCTAGATCACTTGCCTCTTTGTTTTGAAATTGTGTATTGTGTGGTTTTGAAAGTATTTTGTAAAAGAGGCCATTGTTTAGGAAATCTTTGTAATGATTCTCGTTCGTAAGAATGTATACACAGATGTTTGTCTTTTTGAAAATGTTTTCAATGTTTGTAAAATGTTTTGGAAATGTTTGTGTTTTGTTTTGAAGATATCAAGGATAGTTGTTTGAAAATAGAACAAGTAACTAGAAGAAATCTACTTACTCAAATCTCTTTCTTGTTCATTTTCTATTCCTTTGACATTGTTGTCTTACCATTGATTTGGTAAGAAACCCTATCTTTGGATATAAACGGGACGGGCGTGGGTCATCATATAACCATGATTAGCAATGTTGCAAAGCATCTTAGCATTTTCTGAGGGACTAAGATCATTTTGTAAGGCAACATAGAATAGCATCATTGAGGGACTATGATCTTATATTTGTTTGTTTTGCCAAGATACTTCGCATGCGTAATATGGCCATATATAAGGCAACCAAGTGGAGAAACCCTAAGGATGCTTGTGTGCAAGTGTGTTATTTTCATGCTTTGATTTTGAATTTAGGGTTTTCTATTAGATTTGTTTTTATCTTGCTATTCAAACCCTAATTACTAGCATGGTATGTGAAAGCGGTAAATTACGTAATTTAAAGATTACTACGCTATTACAACATTTTATGGGAGGGGGGAATACAAATTGTGAATGGGGATTTGCAATAATGTAAATCTAATTAAGCTATTACAACCAAATCGAATTTGTATAAATATTTGAATAAACAATATACAATATTTAAATATGCAATATTATGTATATGCAAGAAAAAGATTTTGTTTTGTTTTTTATGTGAAAAGGAGTTTTGAACTAAACCTAATAACTTAAGAAAGGGAAATTAATTCTTGAGAAATAGTTAACCCTAATTTCTAATTTAAAAGAAAATAAAGTTCTTTAACTATTATTTTTGTGTATTTTTTTGTATTGAAAATAATAAATAATAATTTATGAAAATGTTTAGTCTTTTTACATATCAAAAATAAATATTTACAAGTATGAATAAAAAGGAATAAAATATTTAACCTAATTCTATTTTTTTTTATATTTACAAGTTTATTTAAGAAAGAAATAATTAATATATAGTTTATGAAAATATTTTTTCATATGAAAATAAAATAAAATAAACAAAATGCAAAATTTATCATGTTTTATATTTTTCATGATTTTAAGTATTTAAGAAAATATTTAATAAAACAAAAAAAGAAAATAAAACAAATAAATAAAATGTATGGGCCAGGGGGTATCCTGAGAAAATAGCATGTAAGCATTAGAAAAAAAAAGTAAGCCCAAAGGACAAAGCCCAGCGCTGCAAAAAAGTGAGAGAATAGAAAAAAAATAAGAAAATATGCAAAAGGCAGGCACCAAGGCTCGAACCCATGACATTGGCATTCTCAGCGCGCTGCCTTGCTACTGGGGTGGCTCTACATCCATTTGTTTATGTGAAACAAGAAAAACATAACACAAAAAGCTTCATTTGCCATGTACTTCATCTTCAACCTCTAGCCAGCCGGACCCCCTGTAACTCTTTCATCTCTCAACAAAAATGGAAATTGATAACATGAATATTATAGAATTTTATCTCACGATTCTAACCATGTGCATAACTAAAACTATAAATCCAAGATCAAAGAGAATTTTAGTGGCCCTAATTCTTAACCTGATTTTTTCAGAAACTTCAAACTCAAAATTCTCTGAACTAAGGCCAAATAAATGCAAGTTATGGATATGTACAACTTCGTAGCAATGATGCCTACATTGTATATTCACAAATGGAAAGCTAAGTATGCTTGTATCAAGAGTTGTAAAAACAGAAAACTCACCTTGAAAATGGAAATCATGTTTTGGAAATGAGCTTGTTTTAGGATGCTGTGATGATCAGGTTAGCTTCCTTGAACCTCTAGGAAGCTAATGTAATGCCTAGCTTGTCTTGAGGGTGGCTGGAATGATCTGGAGAAGTCCATCTATGTTACTCTATTTTTGAAGTTCAACAATGGGGAAGATGGAGTTACAGTGATGTTTCAGGGTGTGGGATGGTTTTCTTGTAAGGTAAGGAAGCTTAGGGAAGCAAAAGGCCTGAAAACACACGAGTGGAATGGAAGATTCAATTCACAAGTCATAAATGGCAAGTTTGGAGGCTTGGTATGCAATTTCTGATTCTAGGGTGTTTCAAGGCTTGGGCATCCGTGCTTTTAGTTGCAAAGTGATAGCTTTATATAGAGCAAAAGATTGGAGGACTAGTGCTTGCTCAGAAGTACAAGATCACATGTCTTGCTACATTTCTTGTTTTTTAAGCAAGTGTGAGAAATGACTTATTAATGCATGGTTCTGACCTTGTAGGGTAGTGTGAAGCTTTAAACATGTTTTGTTCAGGCTTAGAGGTTTGGTTTGTGCAGAAAGAACAAGTCCAAGGCTTAAGAAATGAAAAAATGCATAAAGTATGCTTTTCCAAAATGGCAATGTTGCCTTTCTTCCATAAATGGTTATTTTCTTGTACAATGCATTGAATGCTTGGATTTAAGGAATGAAATCTTGTGCAATCCATTAATGGTGGAGTGACAAACGAGTTTGAGTCCTGAAAAGTGAAGATTGTACAGCATGCTTGAGGATTTGAATTTTGTTCTTCATGAAATGGCTTGAATTCAAAGTGAGAAATTGTCAACTTCTTCTCTTCGATTCTATCTACTCAAAAATGATCTCAAGGAGTTCTTGGACATTTTGGAAAGCTTGCAATATGCTCTATAACTCATCTTTGAAATTAATTTCAAGATTCCTCTTGGAACTAGGTGAAAATTTTCCATGAATTTGGATCAAAAACCTGCTTAAATTAGAGCAAAATTTTACTAAGTTATTTTAGTTCATGGGCATGTATTCAAAAAATTATATCTTGAGATCCAAGCATCTTTAGGAAAAAATGTGTGAAGAAAAGTTGTAGATTTCATGGAGGTCTACAACTTTCATGTTGGGAACTTTCTTTGAATCATCTTGTATCATGGTAGAAAATTGGCCTAAAGTTGAAAAAAAAAATAAGAAATTTTCTATACTTGGAAAAATTTCTAAGTTAAGAAAAATTCAAATTTCAAAACCAAATCTTCAATCTTTGTTTCCTTGATGAACACGTTTCATATTTTGACATGTTTTGATGAATTGTGATCCTTGGCACTTGAATTTGACCAAAAAGTCAAAGTTTGACTTTTCAGTATACAGTTGACTTTTGATCAATTGATTGCAACTTTCATATATCGATCCAATGGAAATGCAATGTTTTGAACCATGTTATTAGGTCAAGATGATGCAATTGAGCTCTTGGAATTATGCTTCAAACCAATTAGTCATTTTCTAGGTCAAAAATCAGAAATTTCCCTTTCTCAGTCAAAACCATAATTTTGACCATTTTGCCCTTTTGATGATTTGATCAAATTTCTTGAGGAATTATGGTCCAAACTTGATCAAATAATACATATGAGTCTAGAATGTTGATGTGGATCAAAAATTATGAAGTTTGACTGTAAACTGACCATGGTTGACTTTTTCCCCAATACGGTTGATTTTTAGGTCAACTGTCCAATTGACTGATCAAAAATTTGGTTCAAAGCTTGAAACTTGTCATGATTAATCTTAGGGGTCCATAATGATCTTTGAAAGTCATATGAAGCATTGATAGCCAAAAAATCCTTGTACAATCTCAAACCCTAATTTTAGGTGATCAGTGCCTAATGGGATGTCTTGAGTTGATCAAACCCTAATCCAGTCTTGAGTTAAAGAGATCTTGTAAGAAAAGTCTTGATAAATGAGAGGGAAAATTTTGGGGTACAACAGTCATCATACAATGCATCTCATGCATCGCACATAACTAACCTTGTATTTCTTTCAGGAAAGACAGATATTATCAACAATTTCTAGCAGGTCCATGATCAACACTCGAAGCTAAACAGAGTAATCATCGGTGCGATAGATACAACCTCACCCGACTCATCACAAGGAAACCTCACCCAAGTTCCTTCTGCAGTTTTACCCAAACTCATATCGAAGTAACCCTACCATCCAGGTTCCTTCTCAAGCCCTACTATCCAGGCTTTCATCTCGGAGTAACCCTACCATCCAGGTTCCTTCTCACAACCCTATTATCCAGGCTTTCATATCGAAATAACCCTACTATCAAGTTCCTTTTCATAGCCCTATTATCCAGGTTTTCACATCGAAGTAACCCTACTATCCAGGTTCCTTCTCAAAGCCCTACTATCCAGGCTTTCACCTCGAAGTAACCCTACTACCCAGGTTCCTTCTCAAGCCCTACTATCCAGGCTTTCATCTCGGAGTAACCCTACCATCCAGGTTCCTTCTCACAGCCCTACTATCTAGGCTTTCATATCGAAGTAACCCTACTATCCAGGTTCCTTTTCACAACCCTATTATCCAGGCTTTCACATCGAAGTAACCCTACTATCCAGGTTCCTTCTCACAGCCCTACTATCCAGGCTTTCACCTTGAAGTAACCCTACTGCCCAAGTTCCTTCTCAAGCCCTACTATCTAGGCTTTCATATTGAAGTAACCCTACCATCCAGTTTCCTTCTTACAGCCCTACTATCCAGGCTTTCATATCGAAGTAACCCTACCATCCAGGTTCCTTCTCACAGCCCTACTATCCCGGCTTTCATATCAAAGTAACCCTACCATCCAGGTTCCTTCTCACAGCCCTACCATCCAGGCTTTCACCTCGAAGTAACCCTACTATCCAGGTTCCTTCTCATAACCTTACTATATGGGTTCTTCCTCTCTTATCCCCAGACAGCAGTCCATAACACTGTCAAATCGGGACCCGGTCAAACAGAATTGATTTCACATTTCCCCAGAAAGTCGCGGTGCCACATATACCCTGACCAAATACGCAGTTCACTGTCGCTCCCCAAACCGGAGTTATTCCTCAGTAGAGTAACGGACAACTGAAGCTCCTAAAACTCTATTTCTCTCAAGACAGAGACCAGCATTCCCCAGCGAAGTCCTCCTCAACAACAGGTATACGGGTTCTCGCAAAGGAATATCTTATGCGATCGACACTCCTTCGGATGGCATCTTTAAGCCCATCTCCGACAATTCTCTAGCAACTACCAAATGGAATCTATAATCCCACTCCTGATATCACAAATCAAGTATCACTAAATGCGAGTGTAAATTTCTAGGCACTCTAGTGTTCAATCATCTTCCACCTTCAGATCACAAAAGGCAGACGAGCCAATCTACATCCTCAGGTTTAAGAAGATTGAACAGGGGCAGCTATTGTACCCCAAAATTTTCCCTCCCATATTTTTCAACACATGGCAAGTGAGGTCCCCAAATTGCTCAAGGAAGTTCAAAAGTTGACCAGACACACTTTCTCCTAAGGCAGTCTACCTCAAATTAGGGTTTCCATTTTCATCAAGATGTGTGAGCCACAAAGGACCAAAATTCTCATCATTGTCCTAATATGTTCTCAAGATCTTTCATGTCAAATTTCAAGCCTTGCAGAAGAAGTTTGCTCAGTCAATTGCTCAACTGCCTGAAAATCAATTGTGTTAGGTCAAAAGTCAATTGTGGCCCACATACAGTCAAACTTCAAGATTTTTGGTCAACATCCTCATTTTGAAGTATTATTCATCATTTAATAAAGGTTTGATCATGATTCCTCAAGGATTTCTCACAATTCATCAATACCCAAAAGTTGCTAAATTAGGGTTTTGCAAGAAAAGTCAACTCAACTTTGACTAAGCATCACTTTCTCATACTTTATCAGAAATGACCCATCAAAAGCTCATTTTGAAGAGGATGCAATTCCCTACAATTCATCTTCATCTCCCAAGTTCAAAATATGCACTCACAAAAAGATATGAATTTTGACATTATAGGTCATTTTGGAAAGTCAACAAAAACACCTTTTGGGTCAAAGCTCCATGCATGAAAATGGAAGACTCAATTGAGATGACACAAAACGGGTTGCTTAGAGGACATCCTAAGCTTTCTAAAAAGTCCAAGAACACCTCTCTAGGGTCAAAATTGAGAGAGTTATGCATTGGCCAAGTTGACTATTTTTGCAAAATTGCCAAAAGTCAAATGTGCTCAAATTTGCATTTTTTGCTAAATAGGCCCAACTTTTTATGCTTGCACCTCAATTGTAATGTGGTCCATGACTCAAATACTTATCCACAAATTATTTGCTTCATTTTTCAATTTATTTTGATTTTTCATTAATTAAAAAGTGAATTAAATCAAATAAATGATGAAAATTATCAAAGAGATAATTTGATTTGTTTTTTTCACAGGTTAGCAACCAAGATATGATGAGCTTGCAAGATCAATTCGAATCAATGGCAATTGGTAAAAAAAGAGCATGATTAGGCAAAATTTGGAAGGATATCATACACCATGAAAACCAAATCAAATATTCAAAATTTGTAAAGATACTAGTGGTTTTTACTAGGGGTGTTCGCGGTGTGGTTTTGGCGGTTTTGAAGCAAAAAATCATCCGAACCGCAAGAGAAAAAAACATGTGGTTCGGTGTGGTTCGGTTGGCTTTTAAAAATAAATCTGAATCAAACCAAACCAAACTAATGAGATTTGGATTGGTTCGGTTGTTTCGGTTTTTTACAAAAATAATTATCATGTCATACATACAAATATATAGGAAAATATAATTTTATATTTAATTGTTCATACATTACCATAAAAAATTTATAATTGTCAAAATAAATTTATAATTTGATACATAAATTTGCGTATTATAATTTTATCTAAATCTAAATAATGATATCAACAAGATTGCATTCTTAAATAAATATTATACAAAGAATATGATAAAATATATTTTATGAAAATAGTATTTATAAATGAATAATATTTTATTTTTTATGATATGAATATAATACAAAGTATGATAAAATATACACATAATACATGTTGATTTCTCTAAAGAATTAAAGAAATATATATTGGTTAGTAAGATTTTATAACATAATGCGGTTTTGTTTAGCTTGGTTCGGTTTGTAAAATACAAACCGCAAACCGAACCGAACCGTGCGGTTCCACGAGAAAATGACCCAAACACATCCGAACCAAATGCAATTTTTTGCGATTTCGGTTCGGTTCGGTTCGGTTTTGCGATTTTCTATTGGGCCGGTTTGGTTTTGAACACCCCTAGTTTTTACAATCCTAATTCACTCTAATACATATAGAGAATGCAGCCAAGGCAAGAAAAAGGGGTTAGAGGTCGTGCATAGCCAAGAAGAAAAACTGAAAAATTCAAGAAAAGTGGGAATTGGTTTTCAATCTACAAGGCATTTTAGAGCATTTCAATATCACTAATCTCTTCCTAGACATCCCAGGAAGTTGTTCCAATCATTCCCAGGGCCTGAAGCACTCAGAAACTCGTTCCACAACTCACACGATTTGGTACATTTTTCAAATTTGATTTTTGCAATGTACGCATCATTAGCATATTTGATTTATATATTATTGTTCATCATTGAGTTTTCAAGCTATTGGTATCATTTAATTGCGTTTTCAGTACAGGAATCATGATATGCCATTGTTAGAGTTCCTTGGCTCGTTTTAAGGGTTTGCAGTATAGGCAAAATTAGGCCTGGATTTTGGTACCATGATACTCGTGAGGATGAGACTAGATGATTGGTACCCTTACTTTTCATTTATGTTGCTTGTGTAGGATTTTTGAATGTCACAGGTTAGTAGCTACAGCAAGGTGTCTGTAGGTAAAAGTGCCCTAGGCTAAAGCGACGGAGAGAGGAAGAAGAAGCTTGCGTGGCAGCGTGTAACTCGTCCATTTGAATTTTCGCGCATTTTTGAAAATAATGTTTGTTTTCTTATATTATGCTTTGTCATTATTATAATTACAACTAAACAATGCAGCTCAGCTGGCAGCGTGGTATTGAGAGCGAGCATAAGGACCTGGGTTCGATCCCCAGGTCCCAACATTTTATTTGTGTTATTTTCAGCTAGTTGATCCAGCGCGTTGCTTATCATGACGTCTACCATATGCCATCAAATTCAACCATCAGATTCATCAGCCAGCCAGGATCCAACGTGCCATCATTGAAGGATCACCATATACCTTAAGTCAACATACGCACCAGATCAGGCGTAGTCAAACAAGCTGAGATTTGTTTGGGCCCAAAAATCAGATTTACACCCCCCCATAATTGCTAGCAATCAGGCCCATCTCTAACTTGTTTTTTTTATTATTTCTTTTCTTGAATTCTTTTAATTTTTCTTTTAATCATTTTAATTAACAAATTAATTATTTTTCATAAAAAAATCATAAAATCAAGAAATCATAAAAAATTAGAATTAGTTTTTTTTATTAAATTTAATTTAATTTAGTTTAACTTAGGACAATTTTAACTTGTTTTTTTATAAATAAAATTAAATAGAAATTAGGTTAAATTCTTGATTTAATTCTTTTATTTTTTCTTAAATAAATAAAAATACAAAAATAAGTTTTTAGAGTGAATTAATTTATTTTTCTTAATTTAAAATTAATTATAACTTAGGATTTTTCTTTTTAATTTAATTGTTTCATTATTTTCTTAAATAACAAAAACATCTTTTTTTAATCAATCGCAAATAGGTTTAGTCGAGGGTCAAAACCCTAATTGTCTCGTATTTAATTCGCCGTGCGCTCGTTATTATTTTGCCAATATTTTGTAACTATTCATGGTTTGTAATAGTTTAATTTAGGGTTTTATTTACTGTTTAAATTCCCGGGTTTTTGGCTATGTAATTAATCCCCCTCCCCGAAGCCTTGTAATAGCATAGATTTATTTTCTCGCATTTTTAATTCCCGCAAATATTTAACTGTCTAGATGTATGCTAATAGGATTGTATGACAAGAATGCATGATAAATTAATACGGTTAGAAAACCCTAATATGCAAAGATAACTGAAACAAATCACTCGCACATATCACTCTTAGGGTATACTCTCACGTAGGTTGCCTTTGGTAAACGATCATTAAGCATAGGGTGTCTTAGTGGTTGCCCTCCAGTCTAAAAAGATCAAAACGTCCCATTCGAATGTTGCCTCTGAAATGTTGCCTCGGAAATGTTGCCTCGGAAATGTTGCCTCAGAAATGTTGCCTCGAAAGTGTTGCCTCGAATATGATCTTAAGACTCTAGGATTATTATTAAGATGTCCTAATATTGCTTTAGTGATTGTACGTCCCTTTCGAATTGACCCTTACAATTCTAACGACAGTGCTACCTATTTCTCAATAGTAGGATAGCGATGTCTAAAGGAAACAAGAATAGAAACGATCTTTTTTCGAGTAGGTAGATGCTAGTAGGCACTTTCTCAAATCAAAACTTTTCACACTTACACTTTTTTTCAAACAAATTTTCAAAACAACTTCGTCACACCTTTGAGGACTGATACAGGGGTTATCACGAAGTCAAACTTTTCAAAAAAAAACAAAGCACACACAAAAGCAATTTTTAAAAAAGATGAGCAAGTACCTAAGAGCCCCTGGAAAACCATGGATAGAAAGGGTGCTAACACCTTCCCTTTCTACAATCTACCCCCCCCCCCCCCCCCCCCCGTATTAAGAATATCTCGAAAAAGGATTTTTTTTTCTGTACTTTTTTCCTTTCCAAGATTGGATGAAATAAAAGTCGGTGGTGACTCTTGCTTACCGCAACATTTTGCGGATAAAAAACGCAAAACACAAAATGCAAACCAGTATTAAACAGTCGGTTCTGCCACCGTATCACACTCAATAATTAATATATTCTCAGGAAAAACTCGTTTGAGTGTAGTATCGCGTGACAACCATTATGAAGGACAAAGTCATTGTCATTGGCGGTGAACAAGATATTGTGATCAATAATGTTACCTATTTTCGGTATGTCGAGGTGGATGAGGAAGTGCACGAAACCCCATTTCAGGCATTGGAGATTATTTCAGTTGACAGGTTTCCCATTGTTTTGGAGAATAAGAAGAAATCTGAAACTCCTATGGCCTCCTTGAATGATGCTAAAGCAATTATGGAGTATGAGGTCCCTGTGATCGGTGGAAATAGAACTGACTGTTTTGTAAGCTGGTTTCGCGAAATGTCGCAGTAAGCAAGAGTCGCCACCGTCTTTTATGTTCTCCAACATGGAAAGGACAAAAGCACAGCAAAATTCCTTATTCGAGAATGTTTCTCGGTTCGGGAGGTAGATTTATAGAAAGGGAAGGTGTTAGCACCCTTTCTATCCGTGGTTATCCACTGGCTCTTAGGTACTTGCTCTTATGTTTTCAAAAGATGTTTGCTTTTCAAGTGTGTGTGTGGGTTTTTGAAAAAAATTTCGTTTGAAAAATTTCTAAGTAACTCTTGTATCTGTCCTCAAGAGTGTATGAAAAACTTGTTTGAAAACCTTTTGAAAGTGTAGGTGCGAAAAGTTGTTTTTGTTTGTTTTTGAAAAGAGCAAGTACCCAGGAGAATCTACCTACTCTAAGGAATTAGGCTGTGTAAGAGTCCTTTAGATAATGTTATCCCACCATTGAGGGGTAGGTAGCACCGTCGTTGGAGGTATTCGGGTCAATTCGATTATCGGGACATGTGTGGTCACCAAAGCAATGGTAGGACACCTTAGAAGTAACCCTAATGTCCTAGATCCTTTTATCCGAGGCAACCGTTTTGAGGCAATTGGATCTTTAGACAAAAGGGCGACCTCTAAGACACCCTATACTTGATGACCATGTTCGAGGTAACCAGTGAGGCGTACCCTAGAAGTGGCATGTGCTTTGACTGAAGGACATGGTACTCCTCCTCTCATGGCCTTTGGATGGCTGATTGTGGACATATGGCATGTGGATTGGTGAGGCGTATGGTGGAGCACATTGACTAGCCTGCATAGGAATTTGTTAGACAAAATAATATTGAGTTTTGGGGGACCTGGGAATCGAACCCAGGTCCCAATGGTTACCAACCGGGTCACTTTCCACTACGCCATCTTGCAAGCTTTGTTAATGTAACAATCAAAGAAATTAAAATATGAAAACAACCATTATTCTGGAAATTAAAAAAAACACGCGCGTTTCATTTGAATGGGCCAACCATGTATCAACACGCAATCATCTTCTTCGCATTTTCCTGTAAAATAAAATCAAATAGCGTGGGTTTTAAACCCCCATAACCTGCAAACGTCAAAAATAGCGAATAGAATTGTACGTAATATAAATTGGGCGCGATGATTGATTTGTGTCCGTCTGGTTGCAAGGATCTCAACCATATGCATAAAAGGTCCCAATTTTGCTGGATGTGTAAACCCCCAATTCAAAGGTTTATGAACCCTAGAATTTGAACATGGTGATTCATGATTTAGGCTGTTTCAAAGCAATTAACTTATGCCAAAAGTTCCCTGCAGATTCAAGCAACATAATACAACCAAAAAATCATGTTAATGATGCATAAAGGTAGAGCTATGATTCTGGAAAAAAATAACAAACCTAAGGTCCGTGAATGGTGATTCTTTGAGTGTTGGAGCTTGTTTGTGATTGCAAAATGTTCCTGGGAGTGTTAGGAATATGTTTGAATCTTGAAAATACTTTGAATCGTGCTGAAAGGTGGATTTCAGTTTTCAAATTTCTTTGGAATTTTTGGATTTTGGTTTGGCCGTTTGAGGGATGCTTAGGTCGTGCCTGAGGTATGGAACACTTGCATATGTATGTATGAATGAGAATAAGTCACATTATGAGCCAATGATCCCTTGCAATTAAGTTTTTGGATTCTTCATAACCACCATTAAAGATCATTCCAAGTTTGTTCAAATTTTGAATTTTTATGCTTAAAATGGCCCTAGCACGAAATTGGTAGGTTGTTCATGACACATAAAAGTCATTCAAATCAAAAGATGTTATTTAATTAATTTTTTTGATTTTATTTGAATTTTATGGATTTAAAATGAATTAAATCAAATAAAATTAAATAAAAATAGAAAAATTAATGTTTAATCTTGAAATTGATCATGGGACACGTGGGTGGCATGACAAGGCTGAATCAAGTGGAAGAAAGTGGGCCCTTTTGTCAAAAATTGAAGTTTCAAGGATAGTTGACTTTTGCCATTTCACAAAAATTTCCCAACTTCTCCAATGCATATCTTGCTCAATTTTGATCATATGAACATGTTCTTGGACATTTTGGAAAGGTCTTGAAGTCCTCTAACCAATGCCTTTGGTCCCATGTCATTTTAATTTACCAATCTCAAGTTATGGTCTTTGACTTAAAGTGCCTTTTTGTTGACTTTTGAAAATGACCTATAATGTTGAAATTGATAACTTTTTGTGGGAGCATTTCTTAGACTTGGAATGTGAAGATGAGTTGTATGAAATGTCATCCCCTTCAAAATGAGCATTGGATGGGATTTTTCTGATGAACCATGAAAAAGTTATGCCTTGGTCAAATTATAGTTGACTTTTCAGCTGTCCAAAAATGGAAACTTTTGCATCTTGATGATTTTTGAGCCATTCTTGTGGAATCATGATCAAGACTTGATCAAATGATGATTGTGGCTTCAAAATAAGATGTTGACCAAAAATTTTGACTTTTGACTGTCAAATGACCATTTTACCCCTACAGTTGATTGTAGAGCAAATAGGGTTTTTGACTGTGCAACTTGACCTGGTGAGCCTTGAAACTTGACATGTAGATGCTTGACAATGTATATAGGCATGTGGGACTTGATTGAGCCCTTGAAAACCTCAACTTCCTTGCAAGAACCAAAACCCTAATTTGATTGGCTTAGGAGGATGTTTCACTGTGTAGTCCTTGAGTAGACTTGAGCAAATTGAGATGATGCTTGTCAAAAATTTGAAGAATATGGGAGGGAAAATTTTGGGGTACAACAGTTGCCCCTGTTCAATCTTCTTAGACCTGAGGATGTAGATTGGCTTGCGTGCCTTTCGTGATCCGAAGGTGGAAGATGATTGAACACTAAAGTGCCCAGAAATTTGCACTTACATAGTAGAGTATCAGCAGTGTGATAGCGGGAATGGGCTTACAAATGCCATTTTGGAAAGATGGTGGATGGGAGGATGGGCTTATAGATGCCATCTGGAGACGTGACAGGACCTTGTCGGGAATGGGCTTATAGATGCCATTTGGAGATATGGTGAATAGGAGGATGGGCTTATAGATGCCATCTGGAGGTGGTCTGTTGAACTGTAATTTTTGTAAGTTGAAAGAGGGAACCTGTGTAGGGTTGCCTGATGATGAGCTCGTGTAAAACTGCATCTTGGAAAGATGGACACCTGTGTAGGGTTGACTGATGATGAGCTCGTGTAAAACTGCATCTTTGGAGGAAGGAAATTTGTGTGGGGTTTACTTTGATGATGAGCCCATGTAAAACTGCATCATGGAAGAAGTAAAACCTGGGTAGGGTTTCTGATGACGAGTCCATGTAAAACTGCATCTCTGGGAAGAGAGAACCTGTGTAGGGTTTCTTTGACGACGAGCCCGTGTAAAACTACGTCTGGAGAGAGAGAACCTGTGTAGGGTTTCTTCGGGATAAGTTCGTGTAAAACTTCTGGAGGAACCTGGGTAAGGTTATTGCAGGATAAGTTCGTGTAAAACTTCTGGATGAACCGGGGTAAGGTCATCTTGAGATAAGTCCGTGTAAGACTTCTGGAGGAACCGGGGTAAGGTTACAGCAAGATAAGTTCGTGTAAAACTTCTGGATGAACCAGGGTAAGGTCATCTTGAGATAAGCCCGTGTAAGACTTCTGGAGGAACCGGGGTAAGGTTACTGCAGGATAAGTTCGTGTAAAACTTCTGGATGAACCGGGGTAAGGTCATCTTGAGATAAGTCCGTGTAAGACTTCTGGAGAAACCGGGGTAAGGTTACTGCAGGATAAGTTCGTGTAAAACTTCTGGATGAACCGGGGTAAGGTCATCTTGAGATAAGTCCGTGTAAGACTTTTGGAGGAACCGGGGTAAGGTTACTGCAGGATAAGTTCGTGTAAAACTTCTGGATGAACCGGGGTAAGGTCATCTTGAGATAAGTCCGTGTAAGACTTCTGGAGGAACCGGGGTAAGGTTACTGCAAGATAAGTTCGTGTAAAACTTCTGGATGAACCGGGGTAAGGTCATCTTGAGATAAGTCCGTGTAAGACTTTGTCCGAAAATTGAGAAGGAACCGGTGTAGGGTTGCCTGATGATGAGTTCGTGTAAAACTACATCTGAGGTTGAGAAGGAACCGGTGTAGGGTTGCCTGTTGATGAGCCCGTGTAAGACTTCTTCTGAAAGAAAGGGAACCAGTGTAGGGTTGCCTGAGGATGATCAAGTAGGTAATTGTCCTGTTTGGTTTCAGATATTAACCCACGATCAGTCGTCCACAGAATTTTCCTGGCTTGTTCCCGGTGTTGATCTGGAACTGTAAAGGTAGATGGTAATCATCTTTTGATTGACTTTTTCCTGAAAAGACAAAGTATTAGTCGTATGCAATGTCATGATGCATGAATTGCATGATTTTAAGATGTTCTCAAAAATAAATGAGATTTGTGTCGTATGATGCGTATGCATGCTATAATGTATGAAGATGTGATGTTTATGAATGTATTCTCGTCTGGGAAAATAAATCCTTGACGAATGCCGGGAGTTTGAATCCTGGGACGATGTTGAAGAGTAGAGTTCTTAGTTTCCGCTAGGGATAATGGTTGCAAGAATAAACCGGTAGGAGAAGATGACTCCGTCGGGGAATAAACTTGTTGGAGAGATTACTCTGCGGGGAATTACTCTGTGGGAAGAGATACCTTGTTGAGGTTTTGATGATAACCCTGCTGGGGATTCCGTTGATAAGCTCTGTTGGAAGATTTGATGAACTCCGCTGGGGATAGGAAGAGCTTCACCGAGGACGATCTTTCCGTGGTAATTAGCTGAGGATAACCCAGTTATAAGTTCTGGTGAGGAATAATCTTTAAATAAAGCCGGGAAGATGCGTTCGTACTCTACAGGGATAAGCTTCCAGAATCTACTGGGGATGAGCTCCCCGAATCTACTGGGGAGATTGATTCAACTCTCCTGGGGAGACTTTTGAACTGTACTGGGGAATAGCTCCACTGGGGTGTCTGGTATTCCGTCGGGGAATAATCTTATATTAAGACGGCCGGGGATGCTTGCTTAGGAACATCTATATACTCCGCTGGGGAATATTGAGATTTTCTGGGGATACCCAACTTCCTTAAGGCTGACAGTAGATTAACTCTGCTTGGGGAGAGTGTTGTTGACTTGCTGGAGATACTGTGCCTTTTCAGGGCTGATGAGAGACCAACTCTGCTCGGGAGAGAGTATTGCTGAATCTTATCTTACTCTGCAGGGAGTGAAGGTATCTTGGTCACGTTCTTCAGCTGAACCTACCTTGGTACCTTGGGGGACAGAGCAACTAGATCGCTCGGACAACTCATTATTGCCCCTGTTTCTGCGGGAGAAAAAAGATACCTTATGGAGGTGCTTGATGACTGCCGGTTGACAAATCTTCTTCTGGTAGGCAAGTGACGAGATGATGGAACATAGTCGTACGCTTTTGATCCCTAACTTTTGCCTAGACTGCCCTTTCGGGTTTTCAGCCCACCGGGATACCCATTTTTGCCTAAGCCGCCTTTTCAGGTTTTCGACTTGCCGGGTGTACAGATTTTTTTCATTTTCATCCCTTATTTTACCCGAACCCTTTTGGTTCGCCGGGAAGCCCTTATTTTTGCCTAGGTGTGTCAACCTAGCGGGTCTTTGATTATGCGTAGTATTTTTTCGACTATGTCCGTGCTCTCAGGATGTAGGGAGGTGCCCCTGTCAGTAGTGCAGTGTTACCATACCACCAGAAGATCTTCGTTTGATCGTCCAATGCCCCAAGTGATCCAGATGGAGATTTGCCCCAAGCTGGTTGGCTTTTTGAGAGATTCTCCGAATCTTGACTTAACTGCCCCAGATAATGGACAATGATCATGCCATGCCCCTTGCTTGGAGGTGCTTTTGTTCATTAGATATTCTTCGCGCGAATTTCTTTGTTGTTCGAACAAAAGGTCATATGCAAACAATGTTATATTAAAAATGCAAAGCTTATGTCTGTCTTGAAGTTTTTGAAAATGCATTTTTTTCCCAGTAAAACAAGCAAATTATGTAACATGGGATGTCAACACAAGATTTTACAGCGAGCCTTAAGGAGTCAGGATACCTTTGTAACAGTAGGCTTTCGAATTAACCCATGCTTCAGCTAGGACTTTTGAGGGTTATAACGTAGCCTGGTTCACGGTTCAAGAAACAAAGGATAAAGGCTCAAATTTTATTTGTACCCATCCGTTCTTCGTGATGTTCTTCAAACCTAAACTCAGCTGATCATGCATTAGACCTTTGTTTGAGTCTTTGTCCTGATATTCCAATGATGGTTTGGAAATTGACCATTTATTTTGAATAGGCAGTCATTTCCTTTTTTTTTTTGAGGGTTTGTAGAACCTCTTTCTTTTTTATTGTGTTATCCCTAAATTTTGCCTGAACTGTTTCTTTGTGGTTACAGTCAGCGGGATGCCCCAGTTTTGTAAGTCTCTTTCATAGGTTTTCACTTATTGGGTTTTTGTTTTGGAGAGATAATGATTGCCCGTCTTTATGACTATTCGTAACCATCACTGTCTTTTGTTTTGTAAGGACTCCTTTGGTGCCATTCGTTGTGCACTTGGATCAACTGAGAGAACTACCCTGCCCCAGGTTATGATTAAGGGTTTTAATTTTTGAAAATAAAAACTCCTACTTCTTTGGCTCGAAGAGATTGACGAGGGATTATCTTCCTTATAACTCCAGTGTTTAGGAATTGAAACAATGCATGTACCTCATCAGCGGGGTCTGTTCAAAAGCATACTGTAGATTGTGGTATCGTTTTCGTCATCCTCCCTCAAGAGACTTAGAATTATTAATCGAGAGTTTGAACATTAAGAAAAATAAAAGCAATTTTGAATATAGCGAACACAATTACTTCAAAACAAGACACGTGTAATGCATTAATGAAATAATAGAGTTTGACATGATAATTGTTTGAATAAGCATAAAAAAATACAACATCAGAATTTAAATGAAACAAGAGTCTCTCAATCCTAGCCATGTTTTGGCAAGGGAGCAGTGATCACGTTGGGAGTCTCGGCAGGCTCCAATTCGATCTCTTTGGCGTCAATCATATTCTGGATCTTGTATTTCAGCGCCCAACAATCCTCAGTATCGTGCCCCGGGCTACCAGAATGATAATAACATCTCGCATCTGGGTTGTAGCTTGGAGAAGAAGTCTTAGGATTTGCAGGAGGGTTGATCACTGCAATCAGGTTCATCTTCAACATGTGCTGCAATGCTTGTGACAATGGCATATTGATGTTGGTGAACTGTCTTTTAGGCTCGTCCGGCCTTCGCTAATTTCCCTTCTGCTATTGTCGGTGTGGTGTAGAACCAGGGATCAGGACTGCCCCTACATGTTGGTCACGACGACTCTTTTGACTGTACGCCGCATTGGACTCTTTCTTGAATGGTGTCTTCTCAGTGTTCGAGGAGTCACCCTTTGGTATCTTCCCAGACTTGATACCAGCTTCTATTCTTTCCCCAGTCAAGATCAAATCTGTAAACCCAGCAGAGGAATTCCCAATCAGATGGTTAAAGAATGGACCAGACAGGGTCCCCAAGAACATGTCAACGAGCTCACGGTCAGTCAACGGTGGCTGCACCCTGCCAGCCAGGTCTCTCCACTTTTGCGCGTACTCCTTGAAACCTTCACCTGTCCCTAGTGACATACCCTGGAGTTGGGTACGCGTAGGAGCGAGGTCGGCATTATACTGATACTGCTTATAAAAAGCAGTTGCCAAGTCCTCCCAGTTAGGAATACTGGTTCCGTCCAGCTAATAGAACCATTCGAGCTGAGTCCCTGAAAGACTTTCCTGGAAGAAATGGATCCATAGATTCTTGTCTGCCGTGTAGGGCTGGATCTTCCTTGCGTATGAACGGAGGTGCAACTTAGGACAGGAAGCCCCGTCGTACTTCGCAAAGGCAGGTGCCTTGAACTTGTGAGGGATCACAACCCCAGAAGATAAGCCTAGGTCTCCAAAGTCCAACCCAGGCACCTGTTGAATCTCCATGGCATTTAGACGGTCCTCTAGTTGCTTGTACCTGTCCTCAGCAGGAGGGTACTATTCATCATTGAAATCTATCTCGTTGTCGGAGACCACGAGACTAGGAACCCCTCTCCCTTGTGGGCTGTCTTTCCCAGCAGATGGGGCGGTCAGCTCAGCCTCATTTTGTGATCCATTCCCAGATCTGCGTCTAGGGTTGAACAAAACAGTCCTTTTCTTCTTCTTCTTCAAAAGCAGAGTCTTCAATTTCGGTTGTCCCTGGGCTAAGCTCATGACCAGCTCCTGGAACTGGGCGTTCTGGGCCTGGAGGGCCTTGATAGCTTGTTCATTGGATGATTCAGGATTCATGATGATGGCTGAAATAAACAGCGAAGAAGATTAAGCAACCTGTAGAAAAGAGTACCTGTAATGCAATGATATGTATGTATGCATGCGATTTTTTCAAGGATCTCGCGGGGTAAACGAGAAAATTGTTAGAATTTGATTTTTTTAGCTTGATGGAAGGAACTTCATGTTGATGAGAGTCCTTCTTCAAGAGTCAAGGCTCACCATATCGAGTGGGTCATAGCCCCCGACTCAAGTCATTAACCTTGGCTAGAGGAAAATAAATCCCCTTTACCCCTTGCTAGACATTTGATTCACCATGACCTACATCACAACCCTTGAGATCCTTGAAATGGGTTAATCCTTATGCAGGATGTATGCAATGGTATGATGTTATGCTATGCGTGGAGTGATGTAATTAGGCCCTGTAATTAGTCCCAATTAAGGACTGTAAACAAAACCTGCAAGAAACTCGTGTGTCAGATAACAAGTATGCAAGTAGTCAAGTTTGAAGGCACACAAGTCACACAAGACAGTCCTTAGAGTTTAGGCCAGCATGAAGTTTGGGGTACTACCCTCTTGAAGTTGGTGGGCTCAAAACCTGTCCTATCAAAAGTAACCGGGTTCTAAGGAGCTCAATATCATTGGGTTATTTTCTATGTTCATTGTTTTGATTTAACCACTGAACTGGCGATCAAAATATTCCAAGAAAACAACCCTCAATGAGTGTAGTATCGAGTATCAACCAACTTCGGACTGCACCAATGTCGGTCATCTCACTACCCCTAAAGAGGCCAGGATGGTCAAGTAAGGTTCCTAAGGTCAGTTGATGCTTCACGACACCACGCGGCGGCCCCGTACTCTCCTTGACTTGACTCAAGGGTTACCGGTACTCACCAAAGTGCCACATCAATGTAGCAAACTGCTTCAACCGTGTCGGTATACCCCGCACAGTTCCCTCACAGTTTGTTGCTACTTTCTAAGAAGGTATCCCCCATATTCGGGTTAGGATCTATGAAACTCCTAAAACAGGCCCACAATATTAAATCAAGCAAAGCAAGAAATTGAAAACATGATGATGAACTATTCCTAAGGTACACCCCACTTTTATTAATCCCCAGCAGAGTCGCCAGTTCTGTGACCGGTGGAAATAGAACTGACTGTTTTTTAAGTTGGTTCGCAAAATGTCGCGGTAAGAAAGAGTCGCCACCGTATTTTATGTTCTCCAACATGGAAAGGACAAAAGCACAGCAAAATTCCTTCTTCGAGAATGTTTCTCGGTTCGGGAGGTAGATTTATAGAAAGGGAAGGTGTTAGCACCCTTTCTATCCGTGGTTATCCACGGGCTCTTAGGTACTTGCTCTTATGTTTTCAAAAGATGTTTGCTTTTCAAGTGTGTGTGTGGGTTTTTGAAAAAAGTTTCGTTTGAAAAATTTCTAAGTAACTCTTGTATCTGTCCTCAAGAGTGTATGAAAAACTTGTTTGAAAACCTTTTGAAAGTGTAGGTGCGAAAAGTTGTTTTTGTTTATTTTTGAAAAGAGCAAGTACCCAGGAGAATCTACCTACTCTAAGGAATTAGGCTGTGTAAGAGTCTTTTAGATAGTGTTATCCCACCATTGAGGGGTAGGTAGCACCGTCGTTGGAGGTATTCGGGTCAATTCGATTATCGGGACATGTGTGGTCACATAAGCAATGGTAGGACACCTTAGAAGTAACCCTAATGTCCTAGATCCTTTTATCTGAGGCAACCGTTTTGAGGCAACTGGATCTTTAGACAAAAGGGCGACCTCTAAGACACCCTATACTTGATGACCACGTTCGAGGCAACCAGTGAGGCGTACCCTAGAAGTGGCATGTGCTTTGTGTGTTGTTTTCATGTTATGTTTATCTTGTACATGTTATTTGTGAGCTACAGATTGATTTTTTTACATACATTCTTGCAGGCATTTTTTAACAGTTAGGAGTGCGGAAAGTAAATTGCGGAAATGTAAATCTAACTATTACAAGGCGCGGGTATATACATCGCCAAAAAACAAACCCGTTTGGAAAAAATAAACTGCGAGAAAATAAAGCAATAAAGGAGGTCCTAATTAACTATTACATTTCCAGAAGCAGTTACATAATAATGAATTAAAAAACAAATACGCGCGAAAGATTTGAATCGGGACGTCTTTAGGGTGTTGACCCTTTTTTTGAGAAAGAATTGAATTTTGTCCTTTTTTGCAATTAATGAAATTAAAACTAATAACTAATTAATTAATTAATTAATTAATTAAGAAAATGATATTTTTGTGTTTTTATGTTTTTAATGAAGATAAAGAGACAATAAATAGAAATTAAAAGTTAGCAAAAACCTAATTCTAAATTGTTTTTATTTATTGTAAAAAAGTATTAAAGTTAATTAATTAAGCTAATTTAATTTAATTTATATTTTATTTACAAAATAAGTTAATAAATAATAAAATGTTTTTTTTGTTTTTCTGAATTTTATGGAAAAAATTAGTTTGTTAGGTTAATTAACAATAATGATGATAATTAAAAAAAGAAATTATAAGGGCAAGAAAAATAAAAAAGTAACAAAACCATGGGGGGTTTGGGCCCTTTTTGGAGGTGTTGATTGCAGTTTTTTGACCCACTACACTCAGCCACGTTTGACTTTTGCAATTTCCTGCATGTGTTTTGACTGAAGGACATGGTACTCCTCATCTCATGGCCTTTGGATGGCTGATTGTGGACATATGGCATGTGGATTGGTGAGGCGTATGGTGGAGCACATTGACTAGCCTGCATAGGAATTTGTTAGACAAAATAATATTGAGTTTTGGGGGACCTGGGAATCGAACCCAGGTCCCAATGGTTACCAACCGCGTCACTTTCCACTACGCCATCTTGCAAGCTTTGTTAATGTAACAATCAAAGAAATTAAAATATGAAAACAACCATTATTCTGGAAATTAAAAAAAACACGCGCGTTTCATTTGAATGGGCCAACCATGTATCAACACGCAATCATCTTCTTCGCGTTTTCCTGTAAAATAAAATCAAATAGTGGGGGTTTTAAACCCCCACAACCTGCAAACGTCAAAAATAGCGAATAGAATTGTACATAATATAAATTGGGCGCGATGATTGATTTGTGTTCTACTGGTTGCAAGGATCTCAACCATATGCATAAAAGGTCCCAATTTTGCTGGATGTGTAAACCCCCAATTCAAAGGTTTATGAACCCTAGAATTTGAACATGGTGATTCATGATTTAGGCCGTTTCAAAGCAATTAACTTATGCCAAAAGTTCCCTGCAGATTCAAGCAACATAATACAACCAAAAAATC
The DNA here is from genome assembly GCA_948472305.1 of Vicia faba. Lineage (NCBI taxonomy): Eukaryota > Viridiplantae > Streptophyta > Magnoliopsida > Fabales > Fabaceae > Vicia > Vicia faba. The sequence continues at coordinate 612,588,411 of OX451739.1, read as the reverse complement.
ATGTTAATGATGCATAAAGGTAGAGCTATGATTCTGAAAAAAAAATAACAAACCGAAGGTCCGTGAATGGTGATTCTTTGAGTGTTGGAGCTTGTTTGTGATTGCAAAATGTTCCTGGGAGTGTTAGGAATATGTTTGAATCTTGAAAACACTTTGAATCGTGCTGAAAGGTGGATTTCAGTTTTCAAATTTCTTTGGAATTTTTGGATTTTGGTTTGGCCGTTTGAGGGATGCTTAGGTCGTGCCTGAGGTATGGAACACTTGCATATGTATGTATGAATGAGAATAAGTCACATTATGATCCAATGATCCCTTGCAATTAAGTTTTTGGATTCTTCATAACCACCATTAAAGATCATTCCAAGTTTGTTCAAATTTTGAATTTTTATGCTTAAAATGGCCCTAGCACGAAATTGGTAGGTTGTTCATGACACATAAAAGTCATTCAAATCAAAAGATGTTATTTAATTAATTTTTTTGATTTTATTTGAATTTTATGGATTTAAAATGAATTAAATCAAATAAAATTAAATAAAAATAGAAAAATTAATGTTTAATCTTGAAATTGATCATGGGACACGTGGGTGGCATGACAAGGCTGAATCAAGTGGAAGAAAGTGGGCCCTTTTGTCAAAAATTGAAGTTTCAAGGATAGTTGACTTTTGCCATTTCACAAAAATTTCCCAACTTCTCCAATGCATATCTTGCTCAATTTTAATCATATGAACATGTTCTTGGACATTTTGGAAAGGTCTTGAAGTCCTCTAACCAACGCCTTTGGTCCCATGTCATTTGAATTTACCAATATCAAGTTATGGTCTTTGACTTAAAGTGCCTTTTTGTTGACTTTTGAAAATGACCTATAATGTTGAAATTGATAACTTTTTGTGGGAGCATTTCTTGGACTTGGAATGTGAAGATGAGTTGTAGGAAATGTCATCCCCTTCAAAATGAGCATTGGATGGGATTTTTCTGATGAACCATGAAAAAGTTATGCCTTGGTCAAATTACAGTTGACTTTTCAACTGTCCAAAAATGGAAACTTTTGCATCTTGATGATGTTTGAGCCATTCTTGTGGAATCATGATCAAGAATTGATCAAATGATGACTGTGGATTCAAAATAAGATGTTGACCAAAATTTTTGACTTTTGACTGTCAAATGACCATTTTACCCCTACAGTTGATTGTAGAGCAAATAGGGTTTTTGACTGTGCAACTTGACCTGGTGAGCCTTGAAACTTGACATGTAGATGCTTGACAATGTATATAGGCATGTGGGGCTTAATTGAGCCCTTGAAAACCTCAACTTCCTTGCAAGAACCAAAACCCTAATTTGACTGGCTTAGGAGGATGTTTGACTGTGTAGTCCTTGAGTAGACTTGAGCAAATTGAGATGATGCTTGTCAAAACTTTGAAGAATATGGGAGGGCAAATTTTGGGGTACAACAGTCCCTAATAAAGATTGGGGCAAAGTGATTGAAGTTTGTGAGAAACAAGACAAGTTTGGTCTCAGATATCATCCTTCCTCCTTTGTTCAAGCTGGTTCAACCTTACTCAAAGGACAGGTCCCCCCGATTTCAGAAGTGTTCAACAGAGCTGGCATGAGTACAGAAGGACAAGTTCATACAGTAGAGGATGAAAACAACGGTGTAGATATCTCTAAATTCATCTATCATATTGCACTTAATCAGGAGTTCAATAATTAGAGTGCTATATACATTCTTGAAGTTATTTTCTTTGACATGTAATGTTCTGTTTCAAATAAGGCGTATGCTCTGTCCAAGGCATATTGACAGCTTGTAGGAAAGGGCCCCCATGTGTTTCAATTTCTGTTTAACATTAAATTAAATTGCATTTTTCGCATGCAATTTTTGTTCCCTGTCTTTCTCTTTATTTTTTACAAAAAATGGTAATGATTTTACTTTATGCTCTAAATATTCTCCTTTGTATTCACATTCTGAAATAAATCATGATTCCTCAATCATGCAGGTCCGCCTCGAATTCCATTAAAAACGATAATGCTATGGTTCCTTGCATCAATATTCTTGGAAATCCAAATGACCAAGCTGATAAAGATAGTGGGGAAGACTGTTAAATTCCTGAGGAATTGGAAAGACTCGTGAGACAAGAAGAGAAAGCAATCCTGCCTCATCAAGAAGCCATAGAGATCATCAATATAAGTACTGATAAAGTGAAGAGAGAAGTCAAGATAGGGGTTGCCCTGCAAGATGAAGAAAAGAAGGGGTTGATTGAGCTACTTTGAGAGTACGCTGACATCTTTGCCTCGTCATAAGAAGACATGCCCAGTTTAGACATTGACATAGTTGTGCATAGATTTCCATTCAAGCCAAAATGTCCTCCAATAAAGAAAAAGTCGTGCAGAACTCTACCATATATGTCTCTCAAGATCAAAGAAGAGGTTGAAAAACAACTTGATGCGGGTTTCTTGGTAGTGTGTGAATATTCAGATTGGATCACCAACAATGTACTTGTTACTAAGAAAGATGGGAAGGTGTGTATGTGTATGGACTACCGAGATCTGAATAAAGCAAGCCCAAAAGATGACTTCCCACTACCTCACGTTGATGTATCGGTTGATAACACGGCTTAGTCCTCAGTTTTCTCTTTCATGGATGGTTTTTTGGGATACAATCAGATAAAGATGGCTCCGGAAGACATGACAAAAATGACCTTCACTACTCCTTGGGGTACTTACTGCTACAAGGTCATGCCTTTTAATCTTAAAAATGCTGGTGCAACATATCAACATGTTGTGGTAACACTCTTTCATGATATGATTCATAAAGAGATCGAAGTATACGTTGACAATATGATTGAAAAATAAAAAATGGAGAAGGAACATCTGGTCCATCTACAAAAGCTATTTGCTCGTTTGTGAAAGTTCAGGCTAAGGCTTAATCCGAACAAATGCACCTTTTGGGTGCAATCTGGTAAACTGCTTGGTTTCATTGTAAGTCAAAGAGAAATTAAAGTAGATCTCGATAAAGTAAAAGAAACACAGAATATGCCAGCACCAAAAAATGAAAAAGAAGTAATAGGATTCCTTGGGAGGTTGAACTACATAGTCAGGGTCATCTCTCATCTCACAGCTACTTGTGAACTCATCTTTAAATTGCTACGCAAAAATCAAAATGTTCAATGGGATAATAATTTCCCATAAGCCTTTGAAAAGATCAAACAGTATCTTCAGAAGCCACCAATCCTTGTTCCTTCAGCGCTTGGGAGGCCACTCATCATCTACTTGACGGTGTTTGAAGGATCTATGGGGTGTGTACTTGGACAACATGATGTAAAGAGCATGCCATTTATTATCTGAGTAAAAAGTTTACCGATTATGAATCTAGGTATTCTTTACTTGAAAAAACTTGTTGTGCGCTTGCATGGGCAGCTCGATTTTAAGGCAATACATGATGATATATAATACTCTTATGATATCAAAGATTGACCCGATAAAATACATTTTTGATAAACCAACACTTACAGGAAGACTTGCCCGATGGCAGATGCTTCTGTCTGAGTATGACATTCAATATGTTACACAAAAGGCTACCAACGGTAGCATTGTTGCAGATCATTGCTCCCATTAGCCGTTGGAAGAGTATCAGTCAGTGAAATTTGATTTTCCCGACAAAGATTTCTTGAGACTTAATGGTGTTGAAGGGGTTAATCCAAAAGAGCGGTGGTCTCTTACTTTCAATGGTGCGTTGAATGTTATAGGTCATGGAATTGGGGCAATACTGACTTCTCCCTACAATACTCACATACCATTTACAGCCAGGCTATGTTTTGATTGTACGAATAATATGGCAGAATATGAAGCCTGTGTGATGGGTCTTAAGGCAACCATTGACCTTAAAATTAAAATTCTTGAAGTCTTCGAAGACTCCACTTTGGTCATACACCAAGTATGAGGTGATTGGGATACCAAGCACCCCAATTTGATTCCGTACATAAACTATATACTACAGGTGATACCCGCTTTTCATGAGATTACTTTTGGATATATTCCCAAAGATGAAAATCAGTTGGCAGATGATTTAGCTAATTTAGTAGCAATGTTCAAAGTGAGCTTTCTGAATCATGCGCCTAATATGCATATTCTCTGTTACAAGGAGTCAACATGTGTCTTTTCTGCTCATTGTCTCTCTACCGAGCATATGTATGATGAAAAGATATGGTGTTATAACATCAAAAAGTACCTCGAGAAGCAAGAGTATCCCAAAGGTGCTACAATTTGTGATAAGCGTATGCTTAAAAGGTTAGCATCCAAGTTCTTCTTATCAGGAGACGTCATGTACAAGAGAAACTATAACTCGGTTCTACTCAGATGCGTGGATAGACAGGAAGCAGAGTCAATCATAAAGGAAATCCATGAGGGTTCTTTCGGGACTCATTCAAGCAGACACTTTATGGCTAAGAAAATCCTACGTGCAAGGAATTTCTATTTGATAATGGAAAGTGAATGTTGTGCCTATGCGAAGTTGTGCCACAAATGCCAAGTGTATGTAGACATAATCCATGTCCCTCCAGCTCCCTTGAATGTTATGACTTCACTGTGGTCATTCACAATGTGGGGGATTGACATGATTGGAAAGATTGAGTCGAGTAATTCAAACGGTCACAAGTTCATCCTCGTTGCCATCGACTATTTCACCAAATGGGTGGAAGCAACTTCTTACAAGAATGTAACCAAATAGGTCATCACCAGCTTCATCAAAAAGGAAATTTTTCGTACCCCAAAATTTTCCCTCCCGTTTTTCATATTCTAGGGTTTCTCGAATACTCAATTTGGCTCGGAAGTTGGTCAGACAGATTCTCCTTAGGCAGCAAATCAACAATTAGGGTTTCGTATTTCTCAGAGAAAATTTAGTTTTCAAGGTTTCAAATGGTCTTCATAGGTATTCCTGTCTCCTCAAGGATGTTTATGCCAGTTTTCAAACTTTGCATTGCAATTTTGCTCAATCGATGGCTCAGATAACTGAAAACGACTACATTGACCCAAAAATCAACCTTTTGCAAGGACAAGTTCAAACGATTGTAACTTCTTCATTATTAGATTTTTTAGCAGTTTTTCTTGTGTATGATTCTCCTTGATCTCATCTTCAATTTATCTTCACAAATCAAGAGCTGATTATGTGTAGAAGATCACCAAAATTCGAATACGTTAGAAGTCGCATCAGGGACTTCGACCTAATCTTAAATAACTGTCGTCTGATTTCTAAGAATTGTGATTTCCTCAAATTACAAGATCTTGAGACGATTATTTCTGCATATGGTCATAAGTGATGTCGCTCACAATTTTATCTTCAAAGATCGAAAGAAAATTGTGTTTGGAAGACTTTGAAAGTTATTGAATCGTCGCAAGTCATTTGTTTGATTTCGAATGTTCTTAACCACAATTTGTTGAAGTTTGTTAATTCTACAAGATTGACGAATGTTCTTAAAGCATGTTTGTTTGTCAATGAAGTCCCATTTTATTCGAGTGTGGCGTGCGAGTTCATTTTGAATGCAACTTTGATTTAGACAAGAGGTGAAGATTAAGACTGTCATTTAGATGACCATGGTTTTGGGTTTGAGTTAATCTTGTTGGAATTGAATTCTTAAACATTTATTTTGTTTAGGAATTTTATTGGAGTACAAGGCGCATGGTTTATTTGATCATTTTGTGATTGCTTAAAGTTCAAGTTACCAAACCAAGGTGTTTTATTCAAAGCATTCAATTGAGAATTGAAAAATTTAAATTAAAACTCAAGTTTTGCACAATAAATTTCATCATTTACAAATATATTCAAGGCTTTGTGTTTATTACATTACAAAGGAAATGAGTTACAAATTTTTGTCTTGTTTACAAAGAATTACAAATTTTTGTTTACAAAGAAAGAAATTGTGTTCTATTTCTTCAAGTCTTCTTTGCTTCATCTTCAATAAATCCATCCAATCCTCGCTTGCCATCCACGCCTCGTGTTCATGAAACAAAGAAAAGAAAGTTAGAAATTCAAGCAAAAGTGATGTGTAAAGAAAAGAAAAAGATTCATCACTAGGGTTTGTATGTAGAAATCAGATTTAAAGATGGTTTGTTTTATCATAATCCATCTTCTCCCAGTTTTTCAAATCACAAGGTTGGGCCTTGGTTCATAAAAAGGAAAATAAAATTTACAAGCAAGCCCAAGGCTGTCAAAACAGCAAGAAAATATGCAAGCCCAAGGCTGTCAAAACAGCAAGAAAATATGCAAGCCCAAGGTTGTCAAAACAGCAAGAAAATATGCAAGCCCAAGGCTGTCAAAACAAGCAACAAAATATCACAGCAAGGTCAAACATGCAGCAAGGCAAGCAAAGCAAAGGCAGGCTGCAAGAAGCATGCAGCAGTTGCTGTAAACATAGCAGCAAAAACAGGCTGCAATGCAGCAAGCAAGCTACCAAAGTGCACAAGCCAACAAAACCTGCAACAAATATGCAAACAAACAAAACAGGATGCAATGCAGCAAGGTCAGACAACAGGGCAAGCAAGCAAGGGCAGGCTACAATGCAGTAGAGCAAGCCACAACATAACCTACAACAAAATATTACAGCAGCACAAAGAAGGCAGCAATAAATAAAACAAAAACAGGACAAGGCAAAGCATAGCTAGCTTTCCCAACACACCACATTACATCATCATGTTCCTTAAATTATACAAACCCTTCAGAATTTTTATAGAAAAAAAAAAAGCAAAGTAGCTTTACATTTCATTGAAAGACAAAAGAGGAAAGAGATAAGTTGAAGGATATCACCTAGCTTACACAAAATACCAAAGTCAGCCATGCCCAAACTCAGCCAAAGTGTTGCACAAAAGAGGCAACTCAAGGCCTGCACCTCAAAATGCCAAAGTCAGCATATCAGAAAATATTTCCCCCCCACTTTTTCACCCTATTTCAATATAATAACCATTGTTGTTTCACAAGCAAGGAGAGGGAAGACAATATACAAACTAAGAGAGAAAATACCAAGCATAAAAACCAGGAGAGAAAAAAAGAAAACCCAGCCACCTCTCAAACCTGCAACCTTATTCCATCAAAACCATAACCTCTCTTCAAGCATACATAAAAGAAACCATAAAACCAAACAAAGAGAGAACAGAATCCATAGCAATTGTTATCTAAATCCACAACCCTTTCCAACTGTTTTCACCTCATCATCATCTTCCTTCCTCACTTACCCTCAGTCACCATTGAACACCATCATCTACCTCATCTCTCCATCCAGCAAACTCAAAATACCTAGCTTCCAACAGGAAATCGTAAGCCAACAAAACCAACAAGAGAACAAAAACCAGCAAAACGAAGGAGGAAGCCATACCAGAAAGAAAAGCTTCAACAAGTATAATTCTTTCCCCTATTCTCACGCCTTTATTTGTATATCTTCTGCATCAACTATGGCATAGAAACAAAAAATCATTAGACAAGAAAAACTACAAATACAGTAACACAAACCTTCAATCTTCTCCAACCCATCACCGGTTCCCCATTCATGAGCATTATAATATGCGGAGTTTAGGATTATAGAGAGGTTTGGGCTTGATAAGAGGGCAGCATCGCTAGGTCAAATCGACGAGGATGAGAGAGACGAGAGATATAGGTTCCGGTTACAGAGGTTGGAGAAAGGTGAGGATAAGATGATGTTGAACAGAGAGGTATCGAGAGAGGAGGAAGAAGATAACGATAGATTAGGAAGAGAGAATATTTTTTGTTTAGGGTTTCTTTTTCCTTTCCCAATTGAAACAACCACAAATGGCGCCTGTCCCTCGATGTCCCTCGATGTTGCCTTTGATAAAACGATCTAGTCCCTTATGAAAATTGCTAAAGCGTCTCACAAGTTGCTTTCTATGACTGTACGATTGACCCACGTTTGTCCCTTCACATCCAACGACGGGGCTTCTTACCAAATAAATGGTAAGATAGAAACATCTAAAGGAGGAAGAAAATCACATTTAAGACATTTTGAGTAAATAGGTTGCTCCTAGTTGCTCGCTTCCTCATAAAAAAACATTTTATACACCCACACTTTCATTTTGAAACCTTTTCAAAAGATAAAAGCTTTTTGTACGCGTTCTTATAGAGACGATGGTTTACAAAGACACTTTTCAAAACCACTTTAAAAAAAACATTCCACAAACACCTCATTGAACCATTTTCAAAACAACACTTTGTACGCGTTCTTATAGAAACGAGAACCATTACAAATACATTTTCAAAATACTTTCAAAGCCTACACCACAAGCACACTGTCAAACAAAAGAAAGTGATCTGGAAAGTGTGATACGGTGGGAGAACTGACTTGAGGTTTGCGTTTGTATTCGCAAATGTTGCGGTTAGCAAGAGTCGCCACCGACTTTTTATTTTATCCTAAGGAAAGGTTAAAAAGCACAGCAAAAACCTTTTGAGATGTTTTCTCGGGTTCGGGGGGTAGATTATAGAAAGGGAAGGTATTAGCACCCTTTCTATCCATGGTTATCCATGGGCTCTTAGTTACTTGCTTAGATCACTTGCCTTTTGTTTTCAATTGTTTTAAATGGTGCTTGAGTGTGTGGGTTTTGAAAATGTTTTTGAAAAGAGGCCAATGTGGTGGCAACCTTTGTAATGATCCATGTGAGGATGTATACAAAGATGTTTGTCTTTTGAAAAGGTTTTCATTTGTTTTTGAAAGTTGTTTTGAAAGTGTAGTGATGTGTGGTTTTTGAAATTAGGCAAGTGTTTTGTTTTGCAAGTTGGTTCAAGTAACTAAGAGGTTATCTACTCCTAAATTTCTCAAAAGATTATTGCTATACTTTAACCCTTTTAACAAGTTTGCACCACCATTGTATTTGGTGGGCAACCTTGTGTTAGGATGTGAAAAGGGACAGGTGCGGGTCATCGTTTAGACCATAATTGTAACGACGTTAAATGTCTTTGGGCAATTTTCTTTAAGGGACTTGATCATTTGTTTTTGTTTGTTTTGAAAAGTTTTGTCGAGGGACTATGATCATTCAAATTGTTTACTTTGCCCAAAGATGTTCAACATACAATATGGCCCATTTATTTGAAGGCAACAAGTGGAATACCCTAGGGGTGCAAGTGTGAGATGTGTTGTTTATTTTCATGCTCATTTATCTTGTATTAGGTCAAACTATTTTTTATCGTTTTTTCGCATACAAACCCTAATTCTAACATGTTATTATTAGAAAGCAATAAAGTGCGAAATTAAAATTACTAAGCTATTACACAACCAAATATGGGAAGGGGGGTACAAATGTTCAAATGGGGATATTGACAAGAATTTAAATCTAAATTATTACAACAATTGGATATTTGCATAGTAAATAAATTGCATAATTTAAATGTAAGTTAAATAAATATGTGAAATGTAAAAAGAAAGTTTTTATGTGTATGAGAAAATATTTATGTAAAAGGAAAAAGAAAATAAAAATGTATTTATTTTTTTAGTATTTTTGAACTTAGGGTAAAAAACCCTAATTTTTAAATAAAAGGTATTATTATCTAATTTAATTCTACTATTTATTTATTATTTATAAAAAATAAAATAAAATGAAGTGTATTGTGAAAAAGGTATTTTTTTGTATCAAATGTTAATAAAATAAAAAAAGATCAAGTATTTTTATATCTTTTTCTTAAATACATTAATAATCAAATATATATATATAACCCTAAATATGTATTTTTCTAAAATAAATATTTAAATATTCTAATAAAAATAAAAAGTAAAGTATATTTTTTTTGTGTAAAATATTTTCATAAAGTAAATAAAATAATAAAATGTATCTACACTATTTTCTATTTATTTCAATAATAGTATATATATATATATTTGTATATAACAAAAGAAATAAACAAATAAATATGCCATAAATACAAAAAGTGGTGGAAAAAATATTTTAAAAATTTTAATGGTATGAGAAAAAATAAACAAAGTCAATCCAAAAAGAAAAAGTCAAAAATGTCAAAAAATGAGCAAATGGGCTCAGGGGGGTGTAAACCAAAAAATGGGGTGTGAAAAGGAAACAAATCCAGGCCCAGCCCAGATCACTTCTTCTTCAACCTCTGTACAGCTTTCTTCACACAAAACACGCGTTTTCTAACTCTGGATTCCTGGACTTTCAAGCAAAACTCATAACATGAAAAGTGTAGAGCATTAAGAGACGGTTTCAACCATATAAAGAACATGACCTATCTCTCTAAGATGAGGGAGAATTTCTCTCCCCCTCTTTTCTGACCTAACTTTTCTACCATTTTCAGAGCTCAAATTCTCTTCACTCAGACAAAAGAAATGAAAAGTAAAGCTATGTACATGTTCAGGGCTATGAGTAGGACTTTGTTTCTTCACAAACTTAAGACTAAAGATGCCTAATAAGAGAGATACGAATTCAAACTTTTACCTGTGCAGTTGAACTTCTATGTGGAGAATGAGAGACTTTCAGTGCAATGTAATGATTGGAAAAGCTTCCTTGAAGTCCAGGGATGCTTTTTCAATGCTCACTTCGTCTTGAAACTTCTTGTATCAAGCTATAGAACTTCACCTGCAAGTCAAAGATGTGAAAATGGTGGAAGTGGTTAGAGCAACTACAGATCGTGCCTTAGCTTCTGGATAGCTTGCATATGTTGTAAGGAAGGTAGAGGAACAGGTTTGGACAGAAATGCTTGAAGGGATTGAGAGATTGCACTCAAACTGCAGGGGCACCCCTGTTTGTGCAGTTTGAGGATGATTCTGAGATGGAGGGTGTTTGAAAGGGAAATGGCTCGTGCCAAAGCTTCAATGTGGTCTATGGAATGTGTTTGATATCTTTTGTGCTGTGTTCTTTTTGCTGATATGAGAGATAGCCTAAGTTATGGATATTACTTCTATGTGAAGCAAGCAAATGTCAACTTGGTTTCTAGGCCAGTACAATGCCTCAATCTATGCTGCACATTTGAGTCTTGATCAGTGGGATATGCCCATGCCTTTTTGCTTCAAAGATCTGCATTGTACCTCATGGATTTGCAAAGTTGCCATAAAGTATCACTTTACAAGAATGGATAATATGCTTTTTCTAGTTTAGGCTTGATTTTGTGTGTATTGTCCAAATGAGCAAGATAATGCTAGAGCACAAAGGATATGCATTGAATTATTGAGTGAAAATGGGATTAGAGGCCTGCAATGTAGCTTAAGCATGCTGAATTCAAATTTTCCAAGTTTATGAACATGCTTTGATGAAGAACAAAAGTGAATTTTTGCCAACTTGTGAAATTCGAATCTCTCAAGTTATGAGGTTGTTTGATGAGTTCTTGGACATTTTGGAAAGCTTGGAATGTGTACTAAAATCCATCTTTGAAATGCAATTTGAAATTCCAAGTGGAAGGGTATGAAAAGTGGCCTTGAAGTAGGGTAGAAAACCTTGTCAAAATAGGTCAAATTTCACTAAGTTAAAAGATGGTTTAGTGCCCTTATTCAAAAAATCATAACTTGAGATACAAGCTTCAAATGAGAAAACTTTGTGAATCAAAGTTGTAGATTTTGTAACAAGCTACAACTTTCATGTTTTGACTTTTGTTTGAATCCAAATGGATCATGGTGAAAAGATGGGGCAAAGTTGGAAAAAAATTAGGGTTTTTCATAACTTAGAAAAATTCTAAGTTATGAAAAATTCCATTTTCAAACCCTAATTTGCATTTTGACATTTCTTGGTGAACAAGTTTCATAATTTGGCATGTTTTGATGAAAAATGAATCTTGACTCTTGATTTTGACCAAAAAGTCAAAGTTTGACTTTTCAGTATACAGTCAAAATTGATCAATTGACTGGGAAATTCAACTATCAATCTTGTATACTTGGGATCTTTTGAGCTTGATGAACATGTCAAGATAATTCCATGGGGTCCTTGAGTCCATATGTGAGCTTGGTTTGCCATTGGCTAGGTCAAACAGTCAAAAATTGCCTTTGTGCAGTCAAAACCCTAAAAATGACCATTTTGCCCTTTTGGTGATCTGATCAAATTTCTTGTGGAATTGTGATCCAAACTTGATCAAATGGTTCATATGAGTTCATAATGTTGATGTGGATCAAATTTCATGAGGTTTGACTGTCAATTGGCCACAGTTGACTTTTTCCCAATACAGCTGATTTCTAGGTCAACTGTCCAATTGACTGGGAAAAACTTGGAATCAAGACTTGAAACTTGGTATGGGTAAACTTGGGAGTCCAATATGAAGCATGAAAGTCATCTTAGGTATTTTAGGTCAAAACATCTTTAGGCAAACACAAACCCTAATTTGAGTCCACAGTGCAAGGAGAAGTCTTGAGCAGAGGAAACCCTAATTGGATCTTGATCTTCAAAGGTCTTGTGATGAAAAAATGTTGAGGAAATGGGAGGGCAAATTTTGGGGTACAACAGTTGCCCCTGTTCAATCTTCTTGGACCTGAAGAGTTAGATTGGCAAGTTTGCCTTTCGTGACTCGAGGGTAAAAGGAGATTGGACACTAGAGTGCCCGGAAATTTGCACTCGCATGCTGGAGTCTCAACAATGTGGTGTCGGGAATGGGCTTATAGATGCCATTTGGAGAGATGGTGGATAGGGAGATGGGCTTTGTAGATGCCATCTGGAAAAATGACAGAACTTTGTCGGGAATGGGCTTATAGATGCCACTTGGAAGTGTTGATCGCATAAGAGATTCCTTAGCGAGAACTTGTGTGTTTAAGAAAGACAGATGTTTTCCTGGCTTGTTACAGGTGTTTGATCTTCAGTCTCCTTATGCAGATATGCCCTGGCTGGATACAAGTATCGAATCTACAATCGGTTGCTCACAGATGTGCCCTGGCCGGATACAGGAGTCGAATCTTTGAACTCTGCAGACGTGCCCTGGCTAGATACAGGAATCGAGTCTGGAAATGTGGTAGTTGATAGATGTGCCCTGGCTGGATACAGGAATCGAATCTGGAAATGTTGTAGTTGATAGATGTGCCCTGGCTGGATACAGGAATCGAATCTGGAAATGTTGTAGTTGATAGATGTGCCCTGGCTGGATACAGGAATCGAATCTGGAAATGTTGTAGTTGATAGATGTGCCCTGGCTGGATACAGGAATCGAATCTTTGAACTCTTCAGACGTGCCCTGGCTAGATACAGGAATCGAATCTGGAAACTGATCACTCTCAGATGTGCCCTGGCTAGATACAGGTATCGAATCTGGAATTGTGACAGTTGAAGGTAATCGTTTTTTTTTTGAGATTGTCTTTTTCCTGAAAAGGCAAAGACGTAAGCTGTATGCAATGTCATGATGTATGATATGCATGATGTCATGATGTTCAACATTTGATGTTGCATGTGTTTCATCATGTATGTAAGCAAGATGTATGAAAATGTGAAATGTTTATGAGTGTAATTTCATCTTAGGAAAATAAATCCTTGACGAAAGACCGGGAAGCTGCTTTGCAGAAGAGATACTTGGCCGAAGCTCTGATGAGAGGCCTGCTGAGGACTTTAACAATGGATTCCGCTGAGGATAATGATGATAAACTCCGCTGGGGAACCCCAAAGATAAACTCTGCTTGGGACAACCAAAGATAGACTTCGCTGGGGATTGAAGGAACTTTCGCCGAGAACGGTCTTCCGTGGCTTAGCTGAGGATAACCCAGTTATAAGTCCTTGTGAGGAAATAACTCTAAATAAAACTTGGGCGTGACGTTCGTGCTTCGCCGGGGATAAGCTCGCAGAATCTTCTGGGGATGAGCTTTTAAGACCTGCCGGGGAATATTGTGCCTTTGTCAGGATCGACGAGGAATCGACTCCTGCTTGGGGAAAGTGCTGCTGAACCTTGTTTTACTCCGTGGGGAGTTAAGATGATTTGGCCATATTTTCAGTTGAACCTACCTTGGTGCCTTGGTGGACAAAACAACTAGACCGCATTAGACAACTCCACATTGCCCCTGTCTTTGATGTCACTTGTAATTAATCTCTTTTTCATATGCAAACATTTATGAATCAGCAATTTAATGTCAAATGCATATATCAAAAATGAACATTGGACGTTCTTCGCAAGACAAAACAGAAAAAGAAAAACAATGGCAATTTGTATGGACAAGTGAATTTGTATTGATTTAAAATTTGCCTGTGAATAGGCGTTTTTGTACAAGAGGCTGATATCCTAGTAAGAAGACATCGCCAAAAAGTATAGAGTTTACAATTTGAAAAAGAAAACAAAACAGCTATGTGAACAATCCCACTGGGTTCCCACTCTGCTATTGCCTTTATGTCTTCGAATGTCTCATCGCTTTGCTGCTTAGTTGAAGATGAAGCTGATTGGTCAATGCCGAAATCTGGAGCCAGATAGTTGATGCCGAATTCCGGATGTGAAGTGATCCAATGAGACACAGTGTTACGCTTTTATCCCTAACTTTTGCCTGGACCGCCCTTTCGGGTTTTCAGTCCACCGGGATACCCATTTTTTGCCCAAGCCGCCCTTTCAGGTTTTCGACTTGCCGGGCGTACAGATTTTTATTCATTTCATCCCTTATTTTTGCCCGAACCCTTTTGGTTCGCCGGGAAGCCCTAATTTTTGCCTAGGTATGTCAACCTAGCGGGTCTTTTATTTATGCGTAGTATTTTTTCACTATGTCTGCATTGGCGGGGTGAGGAAGGTCGTCACCGTCCATGGTGGTTAGGATCATGGCTCCTCCAGAGAACACACGCTTAACCACAAATGGCCCTTCGTAAGTAGGGGTCCATTTGCCCCGGGGATCACTTTGAGGAAGGATGATGCGTTTGATTACCAGGTCCCCAACTTGATACTCTTGCGGTCTGACTTTCTTGTTAAATGCCCTGATCATCCGTTTTTGATACGTTTGACCATGACAGATAGCAGTGAGCCTTTTTTCGTCAATTAGATTTAGTTGATCAAGTCGAGTTTGGATCCAATCATCTTCATTCAAGTCTGCATCCTTCATTATCCGAAGAGAGGGTATCTGGATTTCAATCGGCAAGACTGCCTCCATGCCGTAGACCAAGGAGAAAGGAGTTGCCCCGGTTGATGTCCTTGCTGAGGTGCGATACCCATGAAGAGCGAACGGTAACATCTCGTGCCAATCTTTGTAGGTCACTGTCATCTTCTGCACAATTTTCTTGATATTTTTATTGGCGGCCTCTACAACCCCATTCATCTTCGGCCGATAGGGGGAAGAATTGTGGTGCTGTATCTTGAATTGTTCACAGAGTTCAGTGATCATTTTGTTATTGAGATTGGTACCATTGTCCGTAATGATTCTTTCTGGGACTCCGTACCGACAAATCAGATTATGCCGGATGAATCGTGCCACGACGCTCTTGGTTACTGTGGCATAGGAAGCTGCCTCGACCCATTTCGTGAAGTAATCGATTGCCACCAAGATGAAGCGGTGTCCATTGGATGCCGTCGGTCGGATCTCACCGATCATATCGATGCCCCACATTGCGAAAGGCCAAGGTGCCGTTAGGACATTCAAAGGAACCGGAGGGATATGCACCTTGTCAGCATAGATCTGGCACTTATGACAAGTCCGGGAGTGTTGGTAACAATCGGCTTCCATCGTGGACCAGAAATATCCTGCCCGAAGGATTTTCTTAGCCATGGTGTGTCCACTGGAATGGGTTCCAAATGTTCCTTCATGCAGTTCCATCATAATTTTCTCTGCTTCAGCCTTATCCACACAACGTAACAGAGTTGAATCATGATTCCGTTTGTAGAGAACGCCGTTGCTGAGGAAGAATTTTGCAGCAAATCTCCTCATGAACTTCTTGTCGTTGACAGATGCACCTTCAGGGTATTCCTGAGCTTCCAAGTACCTCTTCACCTCGTGATACCAGGGTTTTTCAGTCACCTTCTCGGCCTCGAGCTCGCAGCAGTATGCCGGTTCATCCAACTTCCAGATTAGGATTTGGGGAGCCTCATTGTCCCATTTAACTTTAAACATTGAAGACATCGTGGCTAGTGCGTCCGCTAGCTGATTTTCCACTCTGGGGAAATGTTCAAAAGTTATCTCTTCAAAGTGGGGGAGCAAGGTCGACACATACTCCTTGTAAGGAATGAGATTCGGGTGTTTCGTATCCCACTCGCCTTTGATCTGATTGATCACGAGAGCGGAATCTCCGAAGACACTTAGAAACTTGATCCTCAGGTCGATTGCAGCTTGTAAACCCATGATACATGCCTCATATTCTGCCATGTTGTTGGTGCAGCTGAAACATAATCGGGCGGTGAGTGGAGTATGAGTCCCCTTGGGAGATATGATTACAGCGCCGACGCCGTTACCCAAAGCATTGGAGGCTCCATCAAAATGCATAGACCATCGGGATCCTTCCTCAGGTCCTTCATCCGGTCCAGGTACTTCACAGTCAGTTACCACCATGATGTCTTCGTCCGGAAAATCAAAGTTCAATGATTGATAATCGTCCACAGGTTGGTGTGCCAAATGATCAGCCAGTACACTCCCCTTAATTGCTTTCTGAGTTGTATACTGGATGTCATATTCTGTTAAGATCATTTGCCATCTCGCTATTCTCCCAGACAGAGCGGGCTTTTCAAATATGTACTTGATGGGATCCATCTTTGAAATCAATAAAGTAGTGTGAGTCAGCATATACTGTCTCAGCCGGCGAGCAGCCCATACAAGAGCGCAGCAAGTTTTCTCAAGCAGTGAGTAACGAGACTCACAGTCGGTAAACTTTTTGCTCAAGTAATAAATAGCGTGCTCTTTTCGGCCAGACTCGTCATGCTGCCCCAGCACACACCCCATTGAATTATCAAGCACTGTCAAGTATAGTATCAGAGGTCTTCCTTCCACTGGTGGCATAAGAATGGGTGGCTCTTGGAGATATTCCTTTATTCTTTCAAAGGCGGCCTGACATTCATCATTCCAGCGTACCACTTGATCTTTCTTTAATAATTTGAAGATTGGCTCACAAGTAGCAGTCAGATGCGAGATGAAACGGGCAATGTAATTTAGTCGTCCTAGGAAACCTCTGACTTCTTTCTCTGTTTTTGGGGTCGGCATCTCTTGAATAGCTTTAACCTTGCCAGGGTCCACCTGGATACCTTTATCACTTACAACGAAACCTAGCAATTTTCCGGACCTCACCCCGAAGGTGCATTTGTTGGGATTCAATCTCAGCTTGTACAACTTGAGTCGGTCAAACAACTTCCTCAGATGATCAAGGTGTTCCTCCTCAGTTTGAGACCTTGCAATCATGTCATCAACGTATACTTCAATCTCATGATGGATCATATCATGAAATAAAGCAACCATGGCACGCTGATAGGTTGCCCCAGCATTTTTCAATCCGAATGGCATGACCTTATAACAGAAGGTCCCCCACTGAGTTACAAATGTAGTCTTCTCCATATCTTCAGGAGCCATCTTGATCTGATTATACCCTGAGAAGCCATCCATGAAGGAGAACACCTTGTGTTGAGCTGTATTATCAACAAGGACATCGATGTGAGGTAGGGGGAAATCATCCTTGGGGCTGGCCCTGTTCAGATCCCTGTAGTCAACACACATTCTGACCTTACCGTCCTTCTTCGGCACTGGCACAACATTGGCAACCCACTGAGGGTAAGAAGTTACTGCAAGGAAACCTGCATCAAACTGTTTCATCACCTCAGCTTTAATCTTCTCAGACATCTCTGGACGCATTCGTCGAACTTTTTGCTTTACTGGAGGGCAATCTTCCTTGGTTGGCAGGTGGTGAACTACAATGTCGGCATCCAAACCGGGCATATCTTCATAGGACCAAGCAAAGATCTCCATGTAGTCTTGTAGCATCTGGATCAATCGTTGCTTCACGCTGAGCTCTAGATTGGCACCAATCTTGACCTCTTTTCTATCTGTCTCAGTACCCAAGTTAATTGTCTCCACAGGCTCTTCATGTGGTTGAATAGCCCTCTCTTCCTGTAGTAGCAGTCTTGCGAGTTCACCAGGCACTTCGCAATCATCTTCACCTTCGTCTTCGGCCAAGTTGATCGGATTTTCGAAGTCATAACTGGCGGTAGCAGAGCTGTTGCCAGTGAGATCCAGAGTGGATTGAAACCTGTATAAGTGAGTGTGTGTAAATATAGCTGTTTTGCAATATGTATAACACAGAAAGAAAAGGAGCACAAGATTTGAAATGCAACAAACGTCCAATGTTTTGATTGATGATATATGAAAATGTCATACAAAAAGCCCTCACAAATGGAGCTACGATGCCCCGGGCAGGACACCGAGCCAATAAAGTTTTAACATTTGTTTGTTACAAATTTGGAAATCAAAAGAAATCAATTACTGCGTGACAAATGTGATAGGGGTAAAATCCTTTGCTGTCCAGTTGTTTGGTCCGTCGCCGGCAGTCGGGTAGATCCAATTATCAAACTCAGCTTCCTCCACATCCTCCTCAATAGCATTCACCCTTGAGCTGGAAATAAACACCGGAGCCTTTCCAATCTTCTCTTTGCGCACTGCCTTCTGAGCCTCTGCAGTAAAGCCTAGCCCAAACTTGTCGTTCTTCTGAGTGAAGTCAGGAAGCTGACCCCAGTGTGCACCATTGCCTTTCTGAACCACAGCCCGGGCATCCCTTAGGGAAACCATCTTCAAGGAATCATTCTCTTCGGCCATTGTCTCCGCAGCTGCTGAAATTGGATGTACCTCCTCGAAATGTTGGAAGGGAGTTTCAATAAATTCTCCGTCCATCTCGATGTACCTGAAGGAATTCAAATGGCTCACCATATACTCCTCTTCTCCTTGCACAGTGACAATTTTCCCCCTGACGGGATACTTCAGCTTTTGGTGTAAGGTGGAGGTCACTGCCCCAGCTTTGTGGATCCAAGGTCTACCCAACAGACAGGAGTACGATGGACGTATATCCATCACGTAAAAGGTAGAGTCAAACACTTGAGAGCCCACACGAATAGGGATGTTAACCTCTCCATGAACCATCCTTTTGGAACCGTCAAAAGCCCTGACGATGATATTGCTGGGTTTCAACTCCAGGCCTTCATAATCCAGACGATCTAAAGCCTTTTTCGGAAGAACATTCAAAGAAGAACCAGTGTCCACCAGTACATGTGCCAGAGTAGTGCCCCTGCATTCAATGGAGACATGCAGGGCATCGTTGTGGTCTCTCCCTTTTGCGGTTAGATCAGCATCTGAAAAACCCAAACCGTTGTCCGCCGTCAAATTTGCTATGCAGTCAGTGAACTGAACTGCAGACGTCTCCTGCGGCACATGGGCCGTCTTGAGAAATGAGATTAAGGCCTTAGCGTGAGCCTCGGAGCATAGCAATAAGGAAAGCAGAGAGATCTTGGAGGGTGTATGCCCCAACTGCTCAACAACATTAAAATCACTTTTCTTTATTATTTTCAGAATCTCCTCCATTTCTTGTCGGGAGGCCTCAGCATTCACGGGTATGGGTGCCTCCATCCGGGCAGGCTCTTCTTCAATCCCTTTGCCCCGAGCATTTGATGACTCGGCAGCAGGGGACACAATTTTATCAGCAACAGGACTTGGTAAACTTGCAGGTTTTATGAGGAGGGGTTTTCGAATGGCGGGTGGCGCAATGTCAGGCGAGAAGAGCCTGCCACTGCGGGTGACTTTAGCTGGACCGGTGATATCGCAGATACTGGCACTAGCATCAAATTCTTGCTTGATTCCATTTACATATACGTCTGCCCCATAATGCCAGGGGACAGCTTTATCAGACACGTAGGAGAGGGGTCCTGGAACAGTAATGATCACAGGCGCAACTGTCAAGATTTGAATAGGCTTCTTTGGGGGAGCCTTGATTGGATTTTTGAAGATGGTGATCACGGAAACTTCTTTCATTGGAACCAATCGAACAGCAGTCTTTTTGAATAAAATCTCCTTGCTATCCATTAGGCCTTGGATGCCTAACCTTAGCAAGGGACAATCAGATAGGGAAATAGCACAGAATGGGCAACCTTCGCCGCAACCCGGAAATAAACCGGCCCGCAGTAGGTTCTTCTTAACAGTCTTCAAAGGGGTAACAACTTCATCTATCGAAACAGCATACACTTCTTCCTCAACGGCATTCACCCTATGCTGGGGCATAGGAGCCGTTACAACATTCGGTCTTTCCGGCGCTTCAAACTGAATTTCTTTTGCGTCAATTAGATCTTGCACTTTGTTTCTCAGGGCCCAACAATCATCAGTAGTGTGCCCGGGACTATCAGAATGATAAGCACACCGGGCATTCGGGTTGTATTTGGGGGACGCAGTGTTGACGACCTTAGGAGCTTCTTTGAGGGTCACCAGGTTGGTGGATAACAGTTGGGGTAAAATTTGAGATAATGTCATACTCAATCGGGTATACTGCCTCTTGGGCCTTTCACTTCTTTGCTGATTGTACTGCTGAGGAGCAGCAACAGGTTTAGAGATGACCAAAGCATTAACGGCTTGGCGACTTTCGGGCTTGACTTGTCTTCTAGGGCCATAGACGGCGCTTGCTTCCTTCTTAAATGGCCTCTTCTCAGCACTTGTAGAGGCAGCCTTCTGTATCTTGCCTGACCTGATGCCAGCTTCAATTCTCTCTCCCGTTAATATCAAATCTGTGAACCCAGCGGAGGAGTTACCAACCAAATGATTGAAAAACGGACCAGACAACGTTCCCAGAAACATATCAACCAGCTCTCGATCAGTTAATGGAGGCTGCACCCTGCCAGCCAAATCTCTCCATTTTTTAGCGTACTCTTTGAACCCTTCACCCGTCCCTAGAGACATACCCTGAAGTTGGGTACGTGTAGGAGCGAGATCAGAATTATATTGGTATTGTCTGTAGAAAGCAGTCGCCAAATCCTCCCAGTGCCGGATGCTAGCTCCGTCTAATTGGTAGAACCATTCAAGCTGAGACCCCGAGAGGCTGTCCTGGAAGAAGTGAATCCAGAGGTTCTTATCTGCCGTGTAAGGTTGGATTTTCCTTACATACGACCTCAGATGCAGCTTTGGGCAGGAGACCCCATCATACTTGGCGAAGGAAGGCGCCTTAAACTTGTGTGGAATTACTACTCCGGAAGATAATCCCAAATCCCCGAAATCCAGTCCAGGCACGTTCTGAATTTCCATAGCGCTCAAGCGGTCCTCCAATTGTTTGTATCTGTCAGCAGCAGGTGGGTATTGTTCCTCGTTATAGTCCGTCTCGTTGTCGGAGACTGCGGGACTAGGAGCTCCTCCCCCTTGGGGACTGTTTTTCTCAGCAGAAGAAGTGGTTGGATCAGCTTCATTGTGGAGTGCGTTCCCAAATCTGCGTCCGGTGTTGAACATTGCCGTCCTCTTTTTCTTCTTCTTCTTCAGGAGTAGAGTCTTCAACTCTTGCTGACCCTGGGCTAGGCTTAGGACCATCTCTTGAAACTGTGCACTTTGGGCCTGAAGGGCCTTGATTGCTTGCTCACTGGATGATTCCGAATTCATGATGACTGTGCAAACAAACAGCGAAGAAGATTAAGCAACCTGTGAAATAGGGTACCTGCTGTTGTACCCCAAAATTTGCCCTCCCATTTCCTCATCATTTTCTCATCACAAGACCTTTAAAGATCAAGGTCCAATTAGGGTTTCCTCTGCTCAAGACTTCTCCTTGCACTGTGGACTCAAATTAGGGTTTGTGTTTGCCTAAAGATGTTTTGACCTAAAATGCCTAAGATCACTTTCATGCTTCATATTGGACTCCCAAGTTTACCCATACCAAGTTTCAAGTCTTGATTCCAAGTTTTTCCCAGTCAATTGGACAGTTGACCTAGAAATCAGCTGTATTGGGGAAAAAGTCAACTGTGGCCAATTGACAGTCAAACCTCATGAAATTTGATCCACATCAACATTATGAACTCACATGGACCATTTGATCAAGTTTGAATCACAATTCCCCAAGAAATTTGATCAGATCACCAAAAGGGCAAAATGGTCATTTTTAGGGTTTTGACTGCACAAAGGCAATTTTTGACTGTTTGACCTAGCCAATGGCAAACCAAGCTCACATATGGACTCAAGGACCCCATGGAATTATCTTGACATGTTCATCAAGCTCAAAAGATCCCAAGTACACAAGATTGACAGTTGAATTTCCCAGTCAATTGATCAATTTTGACTGTATACTGAAAAGTCAAACTTTGACTTTTTGGTCAAAATCAAGAGTCAAGATTCATTTTTCATCAAAACATTACAAATCATGAAACTTGTTCACCAAGAAATCACAAAAGGCAAATTAGGGTTTGAAAATGGAATTTTTCATAACTTAGAATTTTTCTAAGTTATGAAAAAACCTAATTTTTTCCCAACTTTGCCCCATCTTTTCACCATGATCCATTTGGATTCAAACAAAAGTCAAAACATGAAAGTTGTAGCTTGTTGCAAAATCTACAACTTTGATTCACAAAGTTTTCTCATTTGAAGCTTGTATCTCAAGTTATGATTTTTTGAATAAGGGCACTAAACCATCTTTTAACTTAGTGAAATTTGACCTATTTTGACAAGGTTTTCTACCCTACTTCAAGGCCACTTTTCATACCCTTCCACTTGGAATTTCAAATTGCATTTCAAAGATGGATTGTAGTACACATTCCAAGCTTTCCAAAATGTCCAAGAACTCATCAAACAACCTCATAACTTGGGAGATTCGAATTTCACAAGTTGGCAAAAATTCACTTTTGTTCTTCATCAAGACATGTTCATAACCTTGCCAATTTGAATTCAGTTTGCTTTATGCTTAATTACAGGTCCTTGAACCAATCCATACTCAATAATTTAATGCATATTCAATGTGTTAAGGTCATGTTCTTTGTGTTCTAACATTGCATAATGGTTTAATCCTAAACTAGATAAAGTGGAATTTCCATTTTTGAAAAGTTTAGCTTTATGTCAAGTTTGTAATCCAACAAGTACAAAGAAGATCTGGTTAACACAAGATTATGGGCATAACACACTGATCAAGAGGAGTTGATGCAGCACATTAGGGGGTCCTATACTGACCTAGAACACCAATTTGCTTTTGATAGCTTAAGTGTGAAGAAAGGTCCATAACATATGCTATCTCTCATATCAGTCAAAGGACACAGCACAAAAGATATCAAACACATTCCATAGACCTCATTGAAGCTTTTGCTCGAGCCATTTGCCTTTCAAACCCTCTCCATCTCAGAATCATCCTCAAACTGCACAAACAGGGGTGCCCCTGCAGTTTGAGTGCAATCTCTCATTCCCTTCAAACATTTCTGTCCAAACCTGTTCCTCTACCTTCCTTACAACATATGCAAGCTATCCATAAGCTAAGGCACGATCTGTAGTTGCTCTAACCACTTCCACCATTTTCACATCTTTAACTTGCAGGTGAAGTTCTATAGCTTGATACAAGAAGGTTCAAGACAAAGTGAGCATTGAAAAAGCATCCCTGGACCTCAAGGAAGCTTTTCCAATCATTACATTGCACTGAAAGTCTCTCATTCTCCACATAGAAGTTCAACTGCACAGGTAAAAGTTTGAATTCGTATCTCTCTTATTAGGCATATTTAGTCTTAAGTTTGTGAAGAAGCAAGGTCCTACTCATAGCCCTGAACATGTACATAACTTTACTTCTCATTTCTTTTGCCTGAGTAGAGAGAATTTGAGCTCTGAAAATGGTAGAAAAATTAGGTCAGAAAAGAGGGGGAGAGAAATTCTCCCTCATCTTGGAGAGATAGGTCATGTTCTTTATATGGTTAGAACCGTCTCTTCATGCTGAACATTTCTTGTGTTATGAGTTTTTGCTAAAAAGCCAGGAATCAAGAGTTAGAAGGGACTGAACATTGGCGCGCGTTTTTCAAATAACCTGTGCTGGAGGTTGAAGAAGGAGTGAAGTGGGCTGGGCTTGGATTTGTGTTGCTTTTCACACCCCATTTTTTGGTTTACACCCCCCTGAGCCCATTTGTTTATTTTTCAACATTTTTGACTTTTTCTTTTTGGGTTGACTTTGTTTATTTTTTCTCATGCCATTAAAATTTTTAAAATATTTTTTCCATCATTTTTGTATTTATGGCATATTTGTTTGTTTATTTCTTTTATTTATATACAAATATATATATATACTATTATTAAAATAAATAGAAAATAATGTAAATACATTTTTTATTTTTATTTTTACTTTCTGAAAATATTCACACAAAAAAATACTTTTATTTATTTTATTAAAATATTAAATAAATATTTATTTTGTATAATACTCATTTAGGGTTTAATATATATATATACATGTTTATTAATATATTTAAGATAAAAATATAAAATACTTGATTTTCTTCATTTTTATTAATATTTGATACAAAAATACTTTTTTCACAAAATACTTCATTTTATTTTATTTTTTGTACATAATAAATAAATAGTAGAATTAAATTAGATAATAGTACTTTTTATATAAAAATTAGGGTTTCTTACCCTAAGTTTCAAAATACTAAAAAAATAAATACATTTTATTTCTTTTTTTTCCTTTTACATAAATATTTTCTCACACACATAAAAAGTTTTCCTTTTTTACATTTTTACATATTTATTTTATTTACATTTAAATTATGCAATTTATTTACTATGCAAATATCCAATTGTTGTAATAATCTAGATTTAAATTCTTGTCTATATCCCCATTTGAACATTTGTACCCCCCTTCCCATATTTGGTTGTGTAATAGCTTAGTAATTTTAATTTCGCACTTTATTGCTTTCTAAATAATAACATGCTAGAATTAGGGTTTGTATGCGAAAAAGCGATAAAAAATAGTTTGACCTAATACAAGATAAACAAGCATGAAAATGGACACACAAATCACACTTGCACCCCCCTAGGGTATTCCACTTGTTGCCTTCAAATAAATGGGCCATATTGTATGTTGAACATCTTTGGGCAAAGCAAACAGTTTGAATGATCATAGTCCCTCGATAAAAACTTTTCAAAACAAACAAAACAAATGATCAAGTCCCTTAGAGAAATTTCCCAAAGACATTTAACGTCGTTACAATTATGGTCTAAACGATGACCCGCGCCTGTCCCTTTTCACATCCTAACACAAGGTTGCCCACCAAATACAATGGTGGTGCGAACTTGTTAAAAGGGTTAAAGTATAGCAATAATCTTTTGAGAAATTTAGGAGTAGATAAACTCTTAGTTACTTGAATCAAACTTGCAAAACAAAACACTTGCCTATTTTTTTCAAACCACACTTCACTACACTTTCAAAACAACTTTCAAAAACAAATGAAAACCTTTTCAAAAGACATACATCTTTGTATACATCCCCACATGGATCATTGCAAAGGTTGCCACCACATTGGCCTCTTTTCAAAACATTTTCAAAACCCACACACTCAAGCACCATTTAAAACAATTGAAAACAAAAGGCAAGTGATCTAAGCAAGTAACTAAGAGCCCATGGA